>CM062809.1:1275668886-1276315420 GCA_031772625.1 Pinus tabuliformis
TGTATTTCGCGATCTTATCGATCCATTACATAAAGTAACATAGGCACATCCATGCACATGAGTCTGTAATACCTTTAATTATTTGTCCTGGATAAATTCCAGATTAAGTGGTATCAGAGCTCTAGGTTACTAAGGTTAGACAAGCTTTTGTTGGATCTTGTTGTCAAATGCTAACTAGATCACAGCTTAAATTAGGAGAAGGAGAGTTGGATGAAACTAACCCGGAAATTGGAAGAGTCTATTCTAAGAGGAAAATGTCAGAAGAAAATCCCTTGGAATCAGACCCCCAGTTCATGGATAGTTTTATGACCATCCAATCCATGGTGGAGGAAATGTATAGGGAATTTAAGACAAATAGAGATGAAGATTCATCAAACTCCAAACAAGACAAAGGAGTAGAAGAATCTCTCCTCCATGACCACTCTAAAGGCAAAGGGAAAGAAGAAAAAATTCTCACGCCTCCTAATAGCCCTGAAAATAAAAAGAAGACATCTTTGATTAAATTAGATGTTAAGTTTGATTTACCAATATATGATGGAGAGTTGAATGCAGAGAAGCTGGATAATTGAATCAGACAGATTGATGTTTATTGCAGAGTGCAGAGCATTGACTCAGACAAGAGTGAGATTCAACTGGCCAGCTTACACCTTGGAGGCACTGCCTTGGTATGGTGGGAAGGCAGGACGCAAGCTGACATGAAAAAATCATGGTAAGATTCTCTCTGTCTGGAGTGAATTTGTTTCTGCAATTAAAAAGCAATTCTATCCGCTAGCCTACATGCAGCAAGCCATGATGAGCTGGCAAACTTTTCGACAACTAAAATGGCAAAGTGTACAAGGTTACACCCAATAATTTAGGAAAATAGCTTTGATTCTAGGCATTTCTTTAGACTCACCTGAGACTCTGTTGAAGTATATAGGTGGTCTACACAACTACATGAGGCACACTATCCTCATGTTTAATCCCACCGGCATAGATGAGGTATCCATTCAGGCTACACATCTATAAGCTAGAGGTAAGAATGGGAACCTAGAAATTGGAGGATCACCCAAACCCACTGCAAGCAAAAGTAAGGAGAAAGAAAACAGAAATGGAAAGAGAGGAAGACAAACACTGTACAGAAAAGCAAGTCTTCATGCAATCACTGTAAGAAGGATGGGAGTGATGATGAACACTGCTGGATTCTGCATCTAGAGTTGAAACCTAAGAAGTTCGAGGGCAAGAAGATTTGGGGTCAGACTTAGGAGATGAAGCAACAATTGCAGCCACAGGTATAAAAGGTAAAAATTCTGAAGCATATAATAGTAATTCTACACAATCTACTGATAATGAAGAAAATGAGAGAAAAAGACATGAGTTTTTTCATATTTGAGTTATTTCCAATCATAAAAAGATTGATACTTTGTTTGATAGTGGCTCACAAGTAAATTTAATTTCTGAAGCAATTTTAAAGAAGTTGGGATTACTAACCACACCTCACAAGAAACCATATCCATTAGGTTGGCTATGTGATAAAGCAAAGCTACAAGTGACTAGACAATGTAAACTTAAGTTTTCTTTTGGGTTAGCATTTTTAGATGAGGTTGAGTTAGATATAGTTCCTTTGGATATATGTGGAATTGTTTTAGGAAGTCCTTGTATGATAGAAAATCTATTTTCTATAGAGCTGAGAAAAAGTATCTACTCGTTAAAGATGGAATCGAATATATTGTAAGAGCTCATAAGCTCAAGAATAATTATACTCTCATAAAATCAGGGCAGATGAAATGAATTATAAATTCATGCAAACAATTTTTATTGATGGTTGTAAAGGAAAAGAAACCTGATAAAACCAATGTGTTTGAGGGTTGTGATGCTAAACAACAAGCTGATTTAGAAAAAGTTGTTTCAGAATATGATATATTGTTTCAAGAACCTAAAGGTCTGCCACCCAATTAGGAAATAGTGCATGATATTAATTTGCAGCAAGATGCTCCATTGCCTAACATCATATTGTATAGGTTGTTTGCTTTAGAGAATGCAGAAATCAAGAAGCAGGTACAGGAGCTACTCAAGACGAGGTTCATCAGACCTAGCACATTGTTAGGATATTCCGACACATAGGATATAGTTAAGTTCAACTTGGTCTAGTATAGAGTTAGGTTAGAGTTAGGTAAAGTGTGTTTCTTTACCGTTGTACATTTTGTAACTTACAATCCGACGGTCACGATATGTAGTGATCCGACGGTTCACTCTCACCTCGGTATTACCGACACTTGATCCGTGGCTTGACACCCGATTGGTCCATGAGTTCTATTTAAAGCGCATGGAGGGTCATTGTTCGTGTAATCCGTGCATGAGAGAAGCTTATGTAAATTTTCATTCTTTGATTAATAAATTGCCTGTAGTACCCACGTTGGGACAGGCCGTGGACTGTTTCCCTCCTTGCACTCTGAGGGTTTTAACCACGTCAAAAATACTGGTGTATTGATTTGAGATCTGGTTGTGAGAGGTGTCCTTTTGGTATTCTTTCTGTGGAACTTACCCTGTAAATTCCTACATGGTATCAGAGCTATTTGAGGGCCGCGTCCGTTGGTGATCCAAATCTGAAGCCGGTAGAACTGCATGCGGCTGTCGTTTCCTAGATCTGCTATTTCTGACTGCTTTCGGGCCGAGAGGACTGCTCTGTTGCGTTCGGAGCATCTGTTCCAGTGAGGAACCCCTTTCGTTTCACGCGAAAAGGTTTCCGGTAGCCCTAGCTGCGTCATTTTTCAGATCGGGAGGTATACAGTGTTTTTTTTTGCAGTTTACTGTTATTTTCTCTCTGCTTATTTCGGTCTCAGTTTATTTAGCCTTTTTTTTTAACCGGATCTATACCTTTCATTTCTGCGTATGCTCTTTGCCCTGCGACTCTGTGCGATCTGGGCAAATCAGAAACAGAAAGGAAGGATTTTTCTCATGCGTATGCTCTTTTCCCTGCACCTTAGTGTGATCTCGGAAAATCAGAAACATTGAGAAAAATATTTAGTTTTTCGGCTAAAGCTAACTTTGAGATTTTTTTTTAAAATTTCTAGTTTTTTTGGCTAAAGCTAACTTCGAGCCGTAAGGTTCGTTTTTCTTTGCATATTCGTGTTGGGTTTTGTGTTTTGTGTTTTGTAGGGAAAAAGAGCTTTCTCAAGGCAAGCACGCAAACCAAGGCCCCCCCCCCCTCTCTCTCTCTCTCTCTCTCTCTCTCTCTCAAATTTTTTGTATAGATCAATTGGTTCAAAGCTATTTTAAGAGAGTAGAGGTCTTGGGTTCAAGTCTCCATTTTGTGGGGGCGGATTTTTTCATTCCCGCACATTCGCGCACTTTGCCGGCAACGTCAACAATTTTTTTTCAAAAAGCCATAACTTCTTCATCCGGAAGCCTTTTTCAGAGCCGTTTTTTTTAAAACCGCCTATTTTTTCAAGATCTATCCATTGGAACACTTACTTTCAGCATCTTCAGCTTCAGTTTTTTTTTTTTTTAAATGGAAAGTCCATGCCAAGTCATTCTTGACAGCACTAACTACTTCCAATGGGTAGCCTACATGGGAGATTTACTTAGAAGTAAAGGTCTCTACAGAATAGCCACAGACCAAGAGAAGAAACCAAAAGATGAAGACAAGGCGGCAAAATGGGAAAATAGACAAGATCAAGCACGTGGTTTGATAGGGATGTCTGTTTCTCCTGATCTTAGATTCCACATTGCAGAACTTGAGACTCCTCATGAAGCATTAGAAAAACTTGCTAAAGTTTTTGGAATTAAAAATGAAATTAGAGCCCATCAACTTGAAAATGAGCTGCTTACTTTGGATCCTAATAATTTTTCTTGCATTGAAGATTTCTTGTCCAAATTCAAGACCCTTAGATATCTCTTGGAAGGTGTTAAAGTTAAGAAAGAAGATGGTAACCTTATTTATTCCATCCTTACTAAGTTGGGACCAGCCTACTCTGTATTTGTTTCCACTTTCCATTCTACAAGGGAAGCTTTCATTTGTCAAGGACAAGAATACAAGGCCCCTTCCTTTGACTCCTTTTGTGATTCCTTAATAAGAGAACAAGAAAAACTCTTACACCTTGGTCTTCTTAATCTTGGAAACTCTTCCACGAAAGCGTTAGCCGCCCAGCAGCAACCAAATTCAAAGAATCCTAAGAAGTCATATCCTCAAAAGAATGGTCCTAAACCATCTCAGCCTCAAAATGAAAGATCATTTCAGCAAAATGATAAGACCAATAAAAACAAATGGAAGAAGTCTGATAGACATTGTAACTTTTGTAATCGAGATGGCCACTTAGAATCTAAATGCTTTAAGAAGATGGAAGCCTTGGAAGCCGCAATGAAGAAACATAACATCCATGTGGAGCCTACTTCAACTTCAACTTCCGGAATGGCACTTTCTGCATGTGATTATCAATCATCTCAGTCTGGTTATGCATTAAATGTATCTTCTTCTTCTTCTCATTCTCATGAATGGCTCATTGATTCTGGAGCCTCTTGTCACATGGCCAAAAATCAAGCCATGTTTTCTTCTTTAAATGATTGTAACACCAAAAATATATATATTGGTGATGATAGATCTCTTAATGTTGTAGGGACTGGAACTGTTCATCTAGACAATGGTCAGTTTAATGATGTATTATGTGTTCCAACCTTATCCTGCAACCTTCTATCTGTCTATCAGATAACTCATTCAGGTGAAGGTAAAATTGTTGAATTTTCACCTCATGATGTTGTAATCAAGGATCTAAAAGATCCTAAACAGATTCTAGCTACTGGTCTTGCTGATGATTCCAAAAGGTTGTATAAGTTTCACAACTTTGGGTCATCAAATCTTCCCTCAGTATTTGTTGCTCATAATGATGAAGTGAGCAAACTTTGGCATGAGAGATTTGGTCACTTAAACTATCGCTCCCTTCAGCATCTATGTAAAGAAAATATGGTGACAGGTCTTCCTATGGTATCTTGCAGAGATGGTGTTTGTTCCGGATGTGTACTCGGAAAACATCATCGGGACAGTTTTGACAAACGTGCCTCTTGGCACGCCTCAGCCCCTTTACAGCTTGTGCACAGTGATTTATGTGGTCCTCTTCCTGTTGCTTCATTCTCTGGCTGCAAGTACTTCTTAACTTTCATTGATGATTTCTCCAGACGCACTTGGGTATACTTCTTAAAACTCAAGAGTGAAGTATTTAACACTTTTTTGGCCTTCAAAGCCTTTGTTGAAAAACAATCTGGACATCAAATTCTTAAGCTAAGAACTGATAATGGTGGAGAATATGTTAAAAACACATTCATCAACTTTTGCACCGAAAATGGAATTCAAATGCAACATACTGTTCCATACACTCCACAACAAAATGGTGTAGCTGAAAGGAAAAATCGCACCTTAAAGGAAATGGCTAATTGTATGCTGCAATCTAAAGGACTCAGTCTTAGTTTTTGGGCCGAAGCAATTAATTGTGCAAATTATATAATCAATCGCACTCCTACTAAGGTTCTAGAGAATATCACTCCAGAAGAAGCTTGGAGTTCCATTAAACCAGATGTAAGTCACTTTCGTGTGTTTGGAAGTGAAGCATGGGCCCATATTCCAGATGAAAAGCATAAAGCTTTAGAACCTAAGAGTGAGAAGTGTACTTTTGTTGGATATTCTGAAGATGTAAAAGGTTATAGACTTATTCCATTTAAGTCCAAAAATGTTATCATTAGAAGAGATGTAAAATTTGATGAAACTAAATCGGCCTGCGAGCCTAGTCCGGCGGATGTGCCACCTCTTCCTATCTCTTCTACTTTTGAAAACATTTCTTCTTCAGATGATGAAAGCGAGGATGATAATCCTCCCCCACCTTCTCAGGATCCTCAACTTCCAAGATGGGTCCGTGCTACTCGGGATGCAGCAGGTGATCTTGCCGGTGATCCTACAGATCAGCGACGTACACGTTCTCAGTTTGAAAGAGCCTCTTCTTTACTGGCTCAAGCTCCAGTAAATCATGATCCTGACACTTTTTCAGAAGCTTCAGGCCATCCACATTGGGAAGCAGCTATGAATGAAGAATATCATTCATTGATGATAAATGATACATGGGATCTTGTTCCTCTACCAAAGGGACGCAAACTTGTTAGATGTAAATGGGTTTACAGAACCAAGTATGGACCAGATGGGAAAGTTGATAAACATAAAGCTCGTCTCGTTGCTAAGGGCTTTTCACAGGTTGAAGGCATTGACTACACTGAAACCTTCTCCCCTGTTGCCAAAATGAACTCTATCCGCCTTGTTCTTTCCCTTGCTGCCTCTTTAAAATGGGAAGTCCATCAGATGGATGTTAAATCTGCCTTCTTGCATGGGGACTTGCAGGAAGAAATCTATATGGAACAACCCATTGGCTTCATACAAACAGACTCCAGCTTTGTTTGTCGACTTAAGAAATCCCTTTATGGCCTCAAGCAAGCTCCTCGGGCGTGGTATGCCAAAATGGATAGCTTTCTTTTAGAATCTGGCTTTTCTAGGTGTCATTCTGACAATACTGTCTACACCAAGAAAGTGGGCAACTCTCTTATCATCCTTGTTCTTTATGTTGATGATCTTATTCTTACTGGTAGTGATCCCAACCTTATAAACCATGTGAAGTCCAGCCTTAGAAAGAAATTTGAAATGACAGACTTAGGACACTTACACTATTTTCTTGGTCTTCAAGTCTTGCAATCCCAAGAGGGTATTTTCCTTTCCCAGTCCAAGTATGCTTGTGATATTCTTCGTCATTTTCACATGGAAGACTGTAAGCCAGCCCCTTCTCCCTTTCAGTCTGGAGTCAAACTTTCAGTCTCTTGTACTTCTCCTGAAGTTGATGCTACCTTATACCGTCAACTTGTCGGAAAACTCTTGTATTTAACCCATACTCGTCCTGATCTTTCCTTTGCTGTTGGCCTTGTTGCTCGTTTTATGCAAAACCCCCGTGAAAGTCATTGGAAAGCAGCTAAAAGAATACTTCGTTATGTTCGAGGTACAGTACAGTTTGGGATTCATTACAGTGCCAAAGCAGCTCCTCTGTTAGTTGGTTTCACTGATTCTGATTGGGCTGGTGACCATGATGATCGGAAGTCTACTGCCGGTTATGTCTTCACTCTTGGTTCAGGACCTATTACATGGGCTTGTAAGAAACAGGCTGCCATTTCTCTTTCGTCAGCAGAAGCAGAGTATCGTGGTGTCGTGGAAGCTAGTAAGGAAGCCTTGTGGCTTCGTCAGATCCTATCAGAGTTTGGCTTTGAGCAGCAGCATCCAACCACACTTTGGTGTGATAATCAAAGTGCCATTCAGCTATGCAAAGATCCAGTCCAGCATCAGCGCAGCAAACACATTGAACTACACATGCACTTCATCAGAAAGCTCATTCATGACCATGTTCTTGAAGTGCAATATTGTCCAACAGATGATCAGGTTGCAGACATCTTCACAAAGGCTCTCACAGAGGCGAAGTTCACTAAACTTCGATATATGCTTGGAGTTCAGGAAGTTGTCACTAAGGGGGGATAGGCTCTAGTGCCTCCTTCCTTCTCCTATTGTGTCATATTTGTAAATCCTTCAATCCTATCCCAAGTTGTTCTTAAGGGGGGATGTTAGGATATTCCGACACATAGGATATAGTTAAGTTCAACTTGGTCTAGTATAGAGTTAGGTTAGAGTTAGGTAAAGTGTGTTTCTTTACCGTTGTACATTTTGTAACTTACAATCCGACGGTCACGATATGTAGTGATCCAACGGTTCACTCTCACCTCGGTATTACCGACACTTGATCCGTGGCTTGACACCCGATTGGTCCATGAGTTCTATTTAAAGCGCATGGAGGGTCATTGTTCGTGTAATCCGTGCATGAGAGAAGCTTATGTAAATTTTCATTCTTTGATTAATAAATTGCCTGTAGTACCCACGTTGGGACAGGCCGTGGACTGTTTCCCTCCTTGCACTCTGAGGGTTTTAACCACATCAAAAATACTGGTGTATTGATTTGAGATCTGGTTGTGAGCGGTGTCCTTTTGGTATTCTTTCTGTGGAACTTACCCTGTAAATTCCTACACACATCACCATGTGGGTCTCCAATTGTTCTCGTGAGAAAGAAAGATGGCTCGTGGAGAATGTGCATTGATTACCGAGCAGTGAATAAGATAACGATAAAAAATCGTCATCCCCTTCCTCGCATAGATGATCTATTAGATAAGTTGAAAGAAGCTGTTTATTTTTCCAAGTTAGACTTGCATAGTGGCTATCATCAGTTCAGAGTTGCAGAGCAAGATGCATGGAAGACTGCTTTCAAAACAAAGAAAGGACTGTATGAGTGGCTGGTTATGCCTTTTTGCTTACCTAATGATCCTGCTATTTTCATGAGAATAATGAATGATGTACTCATACCTTTTCTTGATGATTTTGTTATTGTATATATGAATGATATTCTTATATTTAGCAAAACATGGGAAGAATATTTAAAGCATGTTAAGCAGACTCTAGATGTTTTGAAAAGAGAAAATCTGTATGTTAAACTATCAAAATGAATTTGGAAAAACATCTTTGAATTATTTGGGACATATAGTAGAGGGTGGTGAATTGAAGATAGATCCCTCTAAGGTTGCAGTCATTGTAAACTAACCTAAACCCAAATCTGCTACAGAAGTTAGAAGCTTCTTAGGAGCAGCACAATATTGGAGAAAGTTTATTTCTAACTTTTCTTTAATTGCAGCTGTTGAGGGACTATGTCCCCTAGGGCTTTGGGTCAGCACCCTAGCAGAGTGAGGGGTCCTTCGTTCGGGTCGATCCAACCAGGGTCCAAACCCTCTTGGAGTTCCTCTCGATCCTTGAACCTACAAAACAACCAATTCAAAGAAGCATAGCAATATATGGACAAAGTATCATATAGAAATCAGCTTCATAACTTATTGAAAGATGGTTAGTTATACATTGAAACAATTATTCATATGTAAACCATAACAATAACATCATATGCATAAAGAAGATTGATTTCAGGAACAAGACAAATGTTTCTTTATTGCAGATAACTAAAACAAAGCAAGGAATGATATCACCTGAATCTTCCTCTTGCTGCCTCCAAGAAGAACCGTCCTCCGGGTCCGTTCAATCCCAAGTCTTTAAAAGGCTCCTTCCATGACTCACACAAGGATATCTCAACTAGTGAAATGACATCAAAACTCAAGGAAACAAGGGTTTCCTATGACGGGGGAAGTGCTGGAAGCACAAAGATCTTCAGACTTGATCAGGGATAATCTCAGTAGAGTAATTCTCTCATTTCTCTCCTCCTTAAGGCCTTCCCATTGAAGCCTTTTTATAATTCTCCCAAATACGTTTTTTAGTTGGGAATTCATTCGAAATAGTTAGGCCATGGGCACTAATAGGTAATCAACAGGTAAAACCCGTGATATCCGCCTGAAATTAAGGAGATTTATTTTTAAAGTGTTTTAAGACATATACACAGGTTGGGTATACACTGACCCGTGTACACACGCGTTTAGCTTAGGGAAATGTCGCGTACAGGGAGTAAAACACTGTTTTTTAAGTATTTGGACCAAGTCTGGAAGGAGGTGTTGCCCTAGGCCATAAATGCAGCATCACAAATATAAAGGGTGAGATTTGGAGCTATAACAGATGCCCCTTAATATATGAAGTCAGAAGGGGTACATGATGGCCGAAATGTATTAAGTACATGGAAAGGAAACCTGTCAAAAACTGAGAAGGACCTCAACAGATTTCAGCCTTCCAAGCCACAAAAGGAGATCAGAAAGAAACACTGTCTGAGGCGAGCATGCCCATGCTCAGAGAAAGTAAAGCATGTCCGCATATCAAGCACTAGAGGATCCACTAAGTATATAAGTATACGAGACTAGAAATACATAATGGATCCTCTAATCACGATCGAACAAGTACATGTATGAATATCACATATAAGAAGATCAATGAAGCTAATCACTGATGTCAAAAACTGATCCCAATAGTACCAAATGAACATGATGGAATAAGATGATACTACACTACAAACTCGGGTGTCAGCATATAAAATATCGCCATGAATGACTGCAACATATAAGGTGGAATGGTATCAACCAGCAGCAACAGGAGCAACTGTCAAGTGAACCAATGAATGTTGATGCAACCCGAGGTCTTCACCGACCACTGTGGTAAATTTCTACATAATGGAATGAATGAGCTGAAGTCGATCATGTGAGAAATCGTTTGATTACCGATCATTGATGTATACCGTTAACAAATGCGAGACTACTCACCGATAATGATAATGAGAGTCAAGGTACCCTAGTACAATATAACAAGTGCGAATAAATGATTTGAAGTCGAACACCTCGAAGAATCTATCAATCAGGAGACAATGATGGTTTCCCACTGTCCATAGCAAAGGATCTGCCACTGATGACTGCAAACCCCAAGGTATTGCTAAATGGACTCTAGACATTTTCCCCAGAGCAATGAGTCGTAGTTGATAGGGAAAGATCTGCTAGAAGGAAGGCATTAAGGCATCCTTTATCAATCTAGCATGAGTGTAACTCGCAGGCTGATAATGTGGAAGGAATCAGACGAAAAAGATGTAGTAACCCAACCGAAGCATGTTTCCGGCGTACACAAGATGTAGCTAGCGCATGACAGAAACTATGAACCAACCAATAATGAAAGTTGACACAGAGGTGAGGTATCCACCAATAGGGTCAAATGGAAACCAAGGTACTGTATGAATCCCAATGTGTGATAATGTAAGCTAATGTCGAACACAAGGGAAACCACTCAGTCAAAGACCCATGATACTGATCGATGCTGAGCACAAGGTGACCTATCAATAATGAAAATAGGGCTAGGGTGCAGCTCTAGGCCTGTCTTCAAAGCAAGGTGTCATCATCGATAAGGACAAGACCCACCAGAAAGAAGTCAATGGAGACCTTCTCAAACCAGCACGAGTAAAGGACCAATATAACTGATGTGATGATAGACAAGACACTAAAAATCAGGGATGGCCAACTGAAAAATGAGTCAAGAGACACTGCAGAGAGGCTGACTTAGGCTTACTTCCCTTGAACAAAATCACGACTCAAATGATGACTTTGTGGCAGCGTATGATAACTTTGTATAAGCTCGTCACACAGGAGGCATGAACGAACTCTCCATATGATTGGAAGAGATAACCAATCGGAGGAGGACTGACTCAATAACAAGGTTAAGGCATACTTAAGTCAAGTTAAATCCCACCCAAATGGAGGAGACACTTTGTTTTAGTGCTTTGTTCAAGGGCGACACGACTCTAGCTGCCAACAATAAATGGAAATATTGTCCCGTTCCCGCTCTTTTTGGAATATATATTTTTTTTGTCTTTTTCATTAAGCTTGAAAAAGAATAAAAGAATGCTATAATACAGTGGAAAGAATGACTGTCGGTGAAGCAGATGATCTAGTTCCTGGGATTGGAACAAACCTATGCTCAATGCAGGGAGGCAAAAACTGGTCAAAGACACTCAAAGGTGTGTTCCTTCCATGGGTCATAGTGTGTCAAGTTGTAGAAGTTAAGGGATTTGCAAGTTTCATTTTGTAGATGAATTGGTCAAAAGTTGGCTTAAACACGAGTCCAAGTGAAGCCGGCTAAAGGCCAAAAGGTGAAAATAGTCAATATGCAATGCAGTAGTACAACTCAACAAGAAGGAGCCTGTAGGGTATAAGGCCAAAACGAAGCAAAGAAGCAAAAAGGAATGAGTCTTCAATGCACAAGCCATGGTGGGACTAAAGAGGACTCTCGAACCTAAGGACAATGAATCAGCATGGGTGCCAAGTGACAACAAGATACTATCTAGGGTACCCATGATAAGGTAGGCTCTACCACACAAGTCATGATACTTCTAAGCAATGAGAAGGTTCTGCAACATAACTTGGTGGGGTTGATCCTAAGGCCAAAATGGGAAAGGAAACTGATAAGTGCACAATGCAGGTGGAAAAACCTAACCTATATGCTAGTTTCGAGAACCAATACCTGTCAGAACGGATCAACCATAAAAATTTCCAAAGAAGAAATCTTCCAAGTTCTGTAAACATATAAGGAACACTAGACAAGAAGTTAATACATCCCACATATAGACTTCACATAAAATCTTGTGTTATAGAATACAAAACTTGAAAATGCGTACCTTGTATATACCATATGGTACAGGGAACCATGCAACCTTGCGACTTACACTTAATAGTTCTTCTGGACAAACCCCTCGCAAGGCTCAGGCCAAGGACTCCTTTGGTAGTCAAAATTCATGGCTTCAAAGAGTTCCTCTTGTGACGGCAAATGAAATTCTGAGAAATCATGAGAACTACAAGGATCAAAAGAGGGAATTAAAGGGTCCGATGTCCCTATAGGAAGAAACTCTCGGTCAACTGCCGGGAACAAGTCCTAAGAAGGACAATAATATGTCAAAGGATCCTTCTCATAAGAAATTGAAAATTGAGGATTCAATGCCACATAATTCACCTATGGTGGGGTAGAGTCTATTTGAACACTTGGGACAAACCAAGGGGTATTCTGCAGTAAATTCAACTTAGGGTGGTAATTATCAGATGCAAGCTGATCAATAGTGCCAATATTCCCATTATGAGGAAAACACATCACTCGAAAGAGCGAAGACACCACAGCATTCATAGCATAGACATAATCACACCCAAGTAGCATATTAAAGTCTAAAGGGCTATCAACCAACATCATATCGATTAAGATAGTATTCCCACCTAAAGTAATAGGCAATTGAGGAAGAACACCCATAGATTCATCAGGCCTTCTATCATAGGCTAACAACTAACTCTGAGCTGCCAACAACTTTGGGGAACCCAAAGCTTTCCAAGTCAAAGATGATATAATACTTGCAGAGGATCCTTCATCCACCATACATTGATAGACATTTGTGGAATTAACTTTGACCTTTATTTGGAAAGGTGCATCAGAAGGAAGACGAGGTTTGACAAGACTATCCCAATCAAAGGAGACACTCCTAGAACTTGGAGGGGAAACATTCGAAGCAGCCGGAATTCCCCCTATACCAAAAGACTCTGTACTAGAAATCAAACAGACTCTTTTGTTAGGCATTTCACCCCCCAAAAGAGGAGTGTAATCAGCCATAGATTGCACTGGCTCAACCACATTATCGACCAATGGTTGATGAGACTGTTGGGAAACCATATCAGATCGAGGAGGAGAAGAACTTTCAGACTCAGACCATATCCTTTGTACCTTTGGAATACCTGGGAACAAATGAGTAAGATGGTCTCCCTTGCATATCTTACAAGGGCATAGATTTAAAATTTCTACGTCTAGGTTTCTTATCAACATCCATTCCACCAACATGACTAGCAGTGGTTTGTGGAGAGTCCCGAACATGACTTGCAAAGGTCAATGACTCTTTGCTAGTATGACTTGCAGTGACTAGAATTATGCCCCGAGCATGACTTGAAGTGGCTGAAGGCTTATCTTCAACATGACTTGCAAAGGTTGATGATGAATTTCTAGTATGACTCGCAGTGACTAGACTTGTGCCCCCAGCATGAATAGCAGCGGCTGAAGGCTCATCTTCAACATGACTTGTAGAGGTTGATGATGAATTTCTAGTATGACTCGCAGTGACTAGACTTACACCCCCAACATGACTTGCAATAGCTGAAGGCTCATCTTTAACATGACTAGCAGAGGTTGATGATGAATGGATAGAATTATTCTTCTTCTTCATCTTCCTCTTTCCCCTTTTTGGATTTCTTATTACAAGGAGGAGGAGAAAGAGGAATCCTAGATTTCTCTTTGAAAGAAGATGAACAATTAACATCCATGTGATGCCCCTGAAATAAAGCATTCATCTGAGAAGCTTCAAGAACATCTGGAATATTCGGAGTGGACCACAGCCAAACTGGTAGTCCAACATTCAATCCAGGAATATTCAAAGTGGCCATCAAGGGAGTACCAACGTTTCCAAAGAAAGGAAAAACATAAGGATACCCTTTTGGGAGGGTACCTTGGTTGGTTTCCACGGGAATATTGGCCATATCTAACGTATTCGTAGATCCTTCCCTTACGGGAATGCAGAAATGAATTTTCAAGGAAGATAGACACACAATCAAAACCTTTGCCCTTGAGGAGGCAACTCCACAACTTTCAAAAGAAAGATCAAAAGCCTTTCAAGATTGGCGGAGTGGTAGGTCAGTCACTCAGAATCGAAAATCCAAAAGTGACTAGACAAAAATACCTAAAACCAACTATATACAAGGAGCAAAAAGCACTCAACTATGAAGTCCCTATAAGAAGTCAGCCAGTCAAGCAACTTTCAAGTATTTCCGCACCAGGTGATGAGGATCGGACACCAAAATACAATAAAGTGAAGTAGGGGCCTTCTGAAGATAGTCGGGGATAATGATAGGCCAGGCCCACCAGCGAAGGTATCAGAGGAAGTTATGCTGACCTCCAAACAACAGCCTGTGTCAGTGCAAGCCCCCGATATTCGCAAGGGTGCCCTCCAGAAGTACTGCTGAGAGTGATACAATGTCGACCTCAGGCGCCACTGTATTACCCTCCGCAGCCACCTGTGTAGATCCCTAGGATAAGCAACTAAGGTTACCAACTCGTGTCAGAAGCCAGGCGGAACAGTCTTGAGGTAAGATCTGACAAGTAGGAGAGGGGGTATCTCTCTTCCTTATCTCCAAAAACCATCGTGCTTAACTTCCAAATCCAGAGCTTTCCTAGTCTCCCTAACGCTATTGGATTTGCACTCTTTATTTGGACTTCTATGTTTGACAGTTTAAAGTGGCCTTGGAGATTTTTCTCTCTACTCGCCTAATCCATGGCCCTAAATATCCTAGAACTTGTTGGTGTGTCTAAATTGACAATAAAAAAAAAAAAAAAAGTTCTAGTATATTTTAATAGCGCTTGATTTTAAAGGTTGTTATTTTTAAGTCAAAGGGACAAAACGGAAGTGAAACTAATGATGTGTGTATGACTCAATTGGAATCAATGAAAAAGTAACTACTTGAATGCAATCCTTCTTCCTTCGATGAAAAGAGAATTATATGTGGGTTATACAAAACTCCTAAAAAACAAAAGTACTTTTTCCTTTTCTTTTCTTGCAACACACTTCACACTCACAAAAATATTACTAATGCTTTAACCATGCAAACTATCCTAATGCAATGTGTAATGAAGATGAAAGAATTCAAGATTACTCTAAAGCAAAGAATGAAAGCAAATTTTTTAACGCTTCTAATTATCCACTTTAGATGTTCAGATAGAATATAAGTTCCTAATGCTCATTTTCATCTAAACACTAAAAGCAAATCTTAAGACAAACAAAATGCACTTTCACTCGCAAAAAGAAACCAAATCAAAACAAGGAAAAAGAAAGAAAAAATCAAGTTTTTCAAGAAGTTTTCTTTTTCATAAAAGCAAAAACAACTTTTCAAAAGTGCTCCAAATACTATTGAAGACTTTGAGACCAAAAAATAGGCAACAAAACACTTTGCAATTTATCAACTCCAAATGGGTGAGAACTCAATAAAATGGGTGTTTCAAGATGCTTTGAACGACCAAAAAGCAGCAAAAAAAAGCCTTGGAGACAATGATCAAAAGACCAAGAAAGACAACTTTCAAAATTGTCAATCAACAACTTTCAGAAAGTGAGAAAATCAAATGGCCACAAGATGCAGTTTTGACACAAAGCAAGAAGATCACAAAGATAATGTTTGTCACAAAGATTAAAACCAATCTTTCTGCTCTGGAAGAGCAGAACAGCCAAGATTCTCAGAAAGAAATCTCGTGTGCTCAAACACAAATGATGACACTTGCAACAAAACAAAACAAGACCAAAACTTTCCATAATAGGAGAGAATTCGAAACCATAAACTTGTTGCAAAAGAAAAGACTGACAACAAAAACTGACTACTCAGGGAATACTCAGACAAGCAAACAAATCTTCTTAGACAGAAAGACTTGAAGAAATCTTGGAAAATTAGGGTATACACGACTGTGTCAATACAAATTTATGTGTATACGCAATTCAACCCAAAGAAACCTGTGTATACGCGGGTTCATATGGGGAAACTTGCGTACATATGCCTCTGTAACTTGACAAATCTGTGTATATAAAAGTTCATAAGAAAAAGCAAAAAAGAGGTCTGAAGAAACTGCTCAGACTTAAAGTGTGAGTTCCTACAAGAACAGACAAATCAGTTACAGCAAGAAAACAAATAGCTGAGCCCTGATCGGCTTAAATTAACCCAAACTAGGAACAACAATATTGTTGTCCCCAGTGGAGTCACCAATTCTGTTGAGGGACTATGTCCCCTAGGGCTTTGGGTTAGCACCCTAGCAGAGCGAGGGGTTATCTACAGTAAAAGACAAGCATTCCACGTAGACATGATACTTAAATAAGCAAACTATGTGAAGAGAGGTGCACCTGGGGGTCCTTCGTTCAGGTAGATCCAACCAGGGTCCAAACCCTCTTGGAGTTCCTCTCGATCCTTGAACCTGCAAAACAACCAATTCAAAGAAGCATAGCAATATATGGACAAAGTATCATATAGAAATCAACTTCATAACTTATTGAAAGATGGTTAGTTATACATTGAAACAATTATTCATATGTAAACCATAACAATAACATCATATGCATAAAGAAGATTGATTTCAGGAACAAGACAAATGTTTCTTTATTGCAGATAACTAAAACAAAGCAAGGAATGACATCACCTGAATCTTTCTCTTGCTGGCTCCAAGCGAAACCATCCTCCAGGTCCATCCAATCCCAAGTCTTTAAAAGGCTCCTTCCATGACTCACACAAGGATATCTCAACTAGTGAAATGACATCAAAACTCAAGGAAACAAGGGTTTCCTATGATGGGGGAAGTGCTGGAAGCACAAGGATCTTCAGACTTGATTATGGATAATCTCAGCAGAGTAATTCTCTCCTTTCTCTCCTCCTTAAGGCCTTCCCATTGAAGCCTTTTTATACTTCTCCCAAAGTAGTTTTTTAGTTGGGAATTCTTTGGGAACAGTTGGGCCATGGGCACTAATAGGTAATCAACAGGTAAAACCTGTGATCTCTGCCTGAAATTAAGGAGATTTAATTTTTTTAAGTGTTTTAAGACATATACGCGGGTTGGGTATGCACTGACCAGTGTACATACGCGTTTAGCTCAGGGCAATGTCGCGTATAGGGAGTAAAACAATGTTTTTTAAGTATTTGGACCAAGTCTATAAGGAGGGGTTGCCCTAGGCCATAAATGCAGCATCACAAATATCAAGGGTGAGATTTGGAGCTATAACAACAACACCCTTACATGCTTTAACAGGATTGAACAAGTTGTTTTAGTGGGGAGGCAAACAACAAAAAGCCTTCGACACCTTGAAAGAAAATATTAGTACAACACTAGTACTAGCACTGCCTGATCTTCAAAGACCATTTGAGATTGAAACAGATGCCAGTGACTATGCCATGGGAGCAGTGTTCATGCAGCACAGTAAACCCATATGTTATCATTCTGAGACATTTAATTCTACAGTAGTTAACTATCCCACATATGATAAAGAATTGTATGCATTAGTACAGAGTGTGAAAACGTGGAAACATTACTTAATGGGCAAAGAGACAGTTATACATATTGATCATCAACCACTTCAATATCTACACTCCCAAACTAAGTTGCAGCAATCAAGACACTATAGATGGATGGGTTTTCTCAACAGTTTCATTTAGTCATCATATATAAAAAGGGCATACAAAATAAAGTTGCGGATATGTTGTCTAGACCAATTATAAATGCATCTACTATACTTAAGCATAATTCAATATTGCATGAGAGATACATTGAACAATATGCTCAAGATATAGATTTTAAAGATGTATATGCAACTTTAATTCAAGGCAAACGGGTAGAAGAATTGGATTATCATGTTAAGGACCAACACTTGTATCATTTTGGGAAGCTATGTATTCCATAAACTGAAAGAGTTAAGATAATTCGAGAAGCACACACTTCTCTAATATCAGGTCACTTTGGTGTATGTAAAACCGTTGCACAGCTGCAAAGATTTTGTTATTGGCCAAAAATGAATGAGACAGTTTCTAGATATCTAAGAGGGTGTACCATGTGTGCTAAAAGCAAGCCCAGCAATAGAAAACTAGGCTTGTACACTCCACTACCAGTTCCTTCTCATCCTTTGGAAAGTGTTTCCATGGACTTTTTTGGAGGACTGCCTAAATCTAGGAAAGGTCATGACTATTTATATGTTGTTGTGGATAGGTTCAGCAAAATGTGTATTTTAATACTTTGTAACAAACAGATTATCGCTGAAAAAATAGCAAAGTTGTTCTTCCAGCATGTATGGGTCCATTTTGGATTACCCACTTCCATAATATCAGGTCGAGATACCCGATTTGTTGGGAAATTTTGGTCAAGTTTGTGGGAATTGATGGACACCAGGCTGAAGAAGAGCACAACTTTTCATCTGCAAACAAATGGCCAAACTGAAGTGGTCAACAGGACAATGATCCAATTGCTCAGAGGCTATTGTAGCAAGCATCCCAAACTTTGGGATGAACATTTATGTTATGTGCAACATGCTTACAACCGAGCTAAACATTCTTCTACATAGAGATCTCCTTTTGAGACCTGTTTTGGTTGCACACAGAGGTCTCCCTTGGATTTTGTCTTTGGTAAAGACATAGCAGTTGATGGACACAATGATGTGGACAAGGCAACCAAGTTCATTGAACAAATCCAAGAGATTCACCAGGCAGTACAGGAATAGCTGGAAAAGAGCTAAGCCAAGTACAAGGCAAGGCATGACAAGCATCGGATGGAGCATAGTTTCCAAGTTGGTGATCAAATCAAGCTGTATATCAACAAAGACAGAATGCAAGGTGAAGGTAAGAAGCTAAAGCCAATAAGGTATGGACCTTTCAAGATACTTGAGAAAATTAGTGAGAATGCTTTTTTCCTTGATCTACCAGCTTACATGCACATCTACTCAGTCGTTAATGCAGACAGCTTGAGACTATTTGAACCTTCATTAATCGAAGATCCCAAAGCGCAAAGTCAATTGCCTTCTATTGATGATCTGTTGCCTGAATATCTTAAAGAATTACAGGAAGATACAATTCTGGACAGGAAGGTAAGAACTACGCGCAAAGGGGATGTTGAATACCTTAGGATTGGACTCAAAGGTTCAAAACCAAGCAATGCGAAATGGATAGAAATTGAGCAAGCGAGGAAGCAATACCCTCACTTGATTGATGCTTAAAATAAAACCAACTTTTGGTGGTCCAAAATCTTTTTCAGCGGGAAGGCCATGATCCGAATTGGATCCTAGAACACTCTCTAAGTTTTCACAACTGTTTCAAATTATGCTGAAAGATTCAAGTCCTAGAAAAATCAAAGTTATCAGAAGGAATCCTCGTAACAATTGCAGTTGTGGCCAGAGCAGAGCAACAAGGACCCTCGGTGGAGTGCGCAGACCGTTGGCCCATGGTAACACGCACTGGCGCAAACTAGCAAAACCGATGGCCAAATCAAGAAACGGGGGTGGTTTTTGATACGCGATTAGCGCTAAGTGCTAATCGTGTATCGTAGGGCATCCCCCTTAGTGAAGGAAAGCCCCGAAGCGCTCGGACCTGAATGTTGAGATTGCAACAAGATGATGGAGCTTAGTGAAAAGAGTCGCCTTCACTAAGTGGGCCCGCAGGCTATTTTTGGCGCAAGTCTATTTTTAGACTATGTCTATTTTTAGACATATGGATCATGTCTATGGATTGCGGGTTGCTGTTTATGGATGATTGATCAAGTTGGGAAAAAATAGATGGACTTCTATTTTTGATGAAAATGTGAGTGATCACAGTGTGAGTGATCAAAGTCTATTTTTAGACTGGCTGTCAAAAATAGAAAAGTCAAATATTATTATCTCACAATAATATTTGGACTATAAACTTAATCTTATTCTCTTGGAGCACTTCAATTTGAGCTACAGAGGTGGCACATGCAGCTGTCAGAATGAAATACGCTTTTCTTATGAGTCATTTGAGTTGTTGCATGCATGACTTCAGTTAGAACTCAATCAGTTGAGTTTGGTGGAGTTGATTGTGGAGTTGATGGAGTTGTGTTCAGTTTAGCTTTGTTAAACTGGTTGTATTTAGTCTAACTGGCAAATAGACTAGAGATGAGTTGGGTGAATTAGTTATTAATTAATTCACAAGTTATTAACTCATAATACAACTAATGAATACATCAGTTAACTCAGTTGCATGTCAGTGCATGTTCAGTTCAACAGGGACAGGTGGTAGAGAATCAGATTGCTATCAGTTGTGACTATAGTTGTGCACCAGATCTTGCACAATCAAGGGATTGAGTATGCCAATGAGTTTGCTCACGTATTTTCCCACATTATAGCTTGTGCTCACGTCCAACAAAGTGTGAGTGACTATTTTGCAGGTGAAAAACGAGTTTGGTGAGCCATTCTCATTAGTTCTTGAGCAGGTATTGAGCAGTGGAGGCAGGCAAGCAGTGGAAGAGATTTGGAGATCAGATCTGAGCTGTATTGTGTGTAACAGAGGTGGAGATACTTGTGAGAAGTATTATGCTGTGTAATGTTACATGACTCAATCATTAATATACAGATAGTTGGGGTTTTTAGCGAGATCCTTTCCCCGGGATACATACTGTGTTAATGTGTGAATGCTCTTGATGTTTTATTGTTATTGATGTTGTTATATTGATGATCAACATAGAGGAGCTTATGTATTGTGTATGTTTTCCGCAATAGTACATGATCAGGATAATCTCCATTGAATATGTGTTAAATTATTCAAAATTTCTACACCGAAATCGCTATAAAATTTGGAAAAGTAACGTGTTTGGTTCTGTAGCACGGGATTCCCCAAACCGGTAGGATATCGAAAGGCCTTGAGGCAGTAAGCAGTTTTGACATAGTCTCGCCCGATGCCACACATCGAGCGACACGCGTCCGACAGATGAGAGAGAAAACCGCCCGCATCGGACAGGTAAACATCGTGCGACTTGTCCGCCCGATATGAAGGACGATTGTAGGATCTGGGGGGGCCAGATCAACGGTGGAGATGCGTCCCAATGACTGACCAGATTTGACAAGTCAAAAAAGCAAGATTACAGGGGATTTAAAGTCCGATATGGATGATGAGTTTGCAAATGATTCATGATTCGCAGGCGATCTTGAAGCAAACGGAATTAACGACCCTTCAAAAATGATTCAAGGAATCTGATACCCAATTCGTTGGGAAACAGGTGGCCACCTCCTTGCGAGGCGTTACTCAATGATGATGACGCAGAGTAGGGGAATTCGAACAGACAGAGGTAAGGAAACCAGAAGTCTGGGAAGTGGAAATGAATAGTCAAAAGAACATACTGGCTTTAAAGCCATGACCTAATAGAAGAAGAGGGATGAACACAGAGAGGCAAACAAGAGTTAGCTAGACGCCGATAGCTAATAGCAGAGAACAGAGAGTAGAAGCCGAGCTGACCTGAAGGCAACATAGAGCCAGACAGAGCCAGAGAGAGTCAGAGAGTCTGTGTACTCCATTGAAGGCTTGAGAGGTTCAAGCAAACTCCTCAGAATAGGCCTGTCATACTACTATGACCCTCAGAGGTTGAGTTTCAGTAAGGAGAGTCTGTGTACTCGATTCCTACTGACTTCATTCTGTCTAGTGAGTCTCGAATCAAGCTCACTATTGTAAAAAATCTGCTTGAAAGCATAATAGAGAGGCCACCACTGAAAGGCTGGACTAAGAGATGTAGCCTAGGTGCATTGGGTGAACTCCTTATTAAACTTGTTTTGTTTACATGTTTGACTGTTATGTTTTCTCTAACTGCCTCAGTGTCTATGTATTTCGCAATCTTATTGATGCATAAAGTAACATAGGCACATCCATGCACATGAGTCTGTAATACCTTTAATTATTTGTCCTAGATAAATTCCAGATCACTAAGTTGACAACCCAGTTAGGCTTGTGTCACGATAGTTTGATGCCATATTACCCTCAGGCCAATGGAAAAGTCGAGGCAGTAAACAAAGTGTTGGTTACTATGCTTTAGCGTACCATTGGAATGCACAAGTCCAAAATGGAATTTTATGTTGTTTTCCACTCTATGGGCCTACCGTACCTCGATTAAGGATGCAACCAGATTCACACCATTTAAACTTGTTTGTGGTCTGGAAGCTACTCTTCTGATTGAATGCGAAATCCATTTTCTCAAATTAGCTATCAAATTGCTACCAAATACTACTCCAGTGGAAGAATGCCTTCTTTATCTAGAACGGCTTGACAAGACTCGTCGGCATGCTTCTTTAGTCATCGAAGCATAGAATAAGAGAGTGAAAACTCACTTCGATCAGACAATCAACCCACCTTCTTTCATGGAGGGGGATTTAGTCCTGCTATATGATCAAGCTAATGACAAGCTGGGGGCAGGCAAATTTGAACCCATGTGGCATGGGCCCTATATTGTCAAACTTGTTTTGCAAAAAGGGGCTATGAGCTAATTGACTATGAAGGCAACCCTTTAGATAAGCCCCAGAATGGGATTTATCTCAAGAAATATTATGCATGAGTCTTTTGTGCATTGTTGTGTACATAAGTGTGTTTTTCATTTTGTATATGTTTTGCTTGGTGTGTAAGCTTTTGCTGCTTATTATGTCATTTTTTCTTCTTATGCAGATATCTGTCGCACCTTATGTCAGTTTTGCTGATGGTGCCTGTCGCAGTACTCGGAGTCTTTCCTCCACGACATGGGTTATCTATGATCCTCAAGGTGAGTTGGTAGATATTCAAGGTGTTTGTCTAGGATGTACTATGAACAATGTTGTTGAATATAGAGCAGTCATTGAATTACTGACTGAGGTTGTTTCCCTCAATATTCACGCTTTGATCATGAATCTAGATTCACAGCTTGTTTTTCTTCAACTCAACGAGCGTTATTCCATCATAAACCCTCAAATTTTAAGGTTGTATTTATGTGTTTGTATACTGGAAAGGAATTTTGAATATATTACATATCGACATATTCCTAGAAGACTAAATACATTAACTGATGCATTGGAAAATCATGTGTTATATAGAAATTTGCGACATTTGTAAAGATAATCATTAAATACATAATAAGTTGATATAGCAAAACATAGGTATAGATATGTATATCAAGTGTTGCACATCGCAGTGCTCAAAAAATATATGTTCGGGTTACATCGCAAGACAACATGTCTCTCAAAATTGCAGAAATTAAACCTAGGAGTCTAATCTGCGTGGTGCTCTCTATAGCACATGACTGCTCGGACGACACATTTGAGTAGTCAGTGAATCCTTCCTGACACCCCTGCTGTGTGTTGTTGGTACCATCGAGGGACATCCTCGAATCTCGTGTAGTCTGGGATCCCCTCCGTCAACCCCTCCAAGTCACGGGCAATCTCGTCCTCTACATCTCCACTGGGGGGAGGGATCTCGAACTCCCGCTCAGCTCTCCAAGCAATCAGAGACAAACCAGCAGGCCTTTCTGGCCCAACATCTACAAAATTGAAACATAATGATCAGAACATATATGAAAAATGATAAAAATTACAAAATCTTTAAAAAATCAACAAATGAATTTGTTACCTTTGTTATCCCAGTGTTCCCTAGGGGGAGTACTAAATCTGGATCACCCCTGAAGTCTATCCCGACATATGGCCAATCCTCGACAATAGCTAGTTGGCGATCCAACCATTGGAAAAACTCGAGTCTCCATGACATATGTTGACCCCCGCCTCCTCGGGGCATCAACATCACCCGCCGAATCATTCGTGGCTCCCGTGGAGTTGGCCATGCCACGACTGCTTCCTGTTTCTAGAAGATAGGAAGACGCTCGAGGATCATACGAGAATAGACCCATACCCAAATTGTTTGACATCCCCTCGTTGACACTTTGTTAATTTCCATTTTAAGGTATCTACTACGGCCTCGACCCAGTTAAAAACTGTGGGATCCAAATAGTCGGCTGCCATCCGGAGTTGGGTTTTGGTGGCCTCGTCTGGGGCCTGTGAGACAGCTGCTCTAGTGATGGTAGAGAGGAGAACTCGAAGAGACAAGTCTCTAACTATTGTGATCTTGAGTTTTCCGCCCTTATCTGACTTATCCGCCTCCAGACACAGTCTTCCCATAAGCATATCCATGGTTTCTCTGGTGATACGGGTCTCGGTCATGCGGGGCCTTTCCCCCCTCCGTGACAACCCTGTTAGGAAATAAATGTCTGCTACCTCAATTTCCAACTCCTGCCCTTGAATGTTGAATTTTCCCTCATTCGGATCCCATGCTCCAACTAGAAATTGGAGTAGGTCCGGTTGCGCCCTTAGATAGGGCACCATGAAGAATTTCAGAAGCCCGCAATTCTGGAGCACATCCAAGCAGTTTTCATCCCTCATGCCTAATTCATCATCACCACTGTGCTCCCATTCCTTCCACTCAATCACCATGGTTTTATCCTTCATACACACATAGGCGATTATAAGTGCTCCATTTGTGCTTAAAATCCAGTGAAACTGCTAAGGTTTTGGGAAATTTTAATTGTCGGTGCTCGTTGCACCTGTTTTTTCCAACAGGTGCGCTAAGCCAAAATCCACTATTCCGAAAATTCAGGATCTTCACGGATTTTCAGTGTACAGTCGCGAAGACCCCGTTGAGGATTTTGGGTCGTCATGGTCTCGAGCTAGTGACCCGCAAAGACCGCCGCGCATATGTTTATCCTAAAATCCTCCTAAATGGCAGCTAATACCACTAAAAAATGAATCACAATCTATCTAAAAATGTAGGGAATCATGTAGTGCCTACCTGGATCAGATGAATTTGCTGACAAGGTTTTGATCTTCCTCTAGTCGACCGTTGAAATCACGAATGCGCAAGGGTAAATTTTTCACTCTGAGGTAAAACAATGAAAAGTAAATTGATTTTTACCTAATGACTCTTTTTATAAACCTTTTGTAAAATTAGGGTTTGTAAATTAGGGTTTTTAATCTATTTTTGAATATTTCATGTATTTTTATATCGAAAACAGATCTTACACTTGTTTTTGTGCAGTGACAGGTTTTCGCGAACTCTGGTGATGAATCCACGAGTTATATTTTATACTTTTTTGGAATCGGTAAAAACACGAAAAAGCTCCTTTTGGAGTCACCTTTAAGCTCTTTTTTGACTCTCGAAACATGAAAAGATCACCAAGCTCTTGTCGCTTTGAACTCGTTAAAGGCTGCGAAGCATCATCTACCCAGTATAGGTTTAGCCCTTTTACGGGCTGGGATAGATTACTTACGAAAAAGGTATGCGTTGATCTATCATGGTCAATAGGTTCCCTTGGATATTGTTTTCTATCTTTTCGGATTCGAGGAACATATTTACAAAAAGGGACCTTTGGAGTTTTCTTTTCCATGTCTTTTTCAAATTCTCTAAACATGAAAAAGACTCTGAGTTTTACCTATGTCGGACTCGTTAAAACCTAATGACATTGGACTTGTCATCATGACGAGACCGAGCTTCTCCTTCCTAGGGCTCGTTAGAAAAATTACTAGGCCGGAATTGTTTGAAGGACAAACTTATATTACAAGCATATGTTATCCCCTTCAAGCTTGTGTTTCAAAAATAATTGGGGTACTCACCAAAAATGGTGGGGGAAAATTTAGAAACATTCTGTTGGTTGTGTTAGTGATTATGACAGCTTGTCGCTCTTGAACATCAACACTCTTTCTGCTTCATGTTGGGTTGGGATATCCTCGTTCTATCGTTGGCCTTTCTGGTTTTGGGTTATTCATTTTGCCTCATTCCATCTGATCCTTGCTCCATCATCATGACCTTTGATCCCTTGGTATCAAAATGTTGCCAAACTCCGGAGTCGTGTCACCGATATGTTCAAGAGCTTAATCCTTCTGCAATTTGTAGCCTTACACACATTCCTCAGGTTCTCTGTCTCATCCACATTCATCTTGTTCCTTTGTCTCACATCGATGATGTGGGAAACATTATGGCCTTCCTTTGACCGATCGCTTCCTGTCGACCTCAGCTCATTATCCGGGAAGTTGATCTAGAGACTCTTTTCTGGTACCTTAGAGCTTGCATGCCTCAATGGAAAGTTCTTCGCATTCGACGACAGGCTTGCATCATTGGTATTCGATCGAGTGATTTCACAAGTGTTCGACTTCAGATCATTCTTCACACTTTGTGGATTGTACTAGCAGTACCTTGAGAACCATTGACATTACTGGTGGTCTCTCTTGTGCTTGTTAACAGTTTACATCATTGGCCGGTAATCAAGTGATTTTCTAGTATGCTCGACTTCAACACATTTATTCACATATTAGAATTTGTACCATGATCAGGTTGGGATTCAAGACCCTGGGCTCAGATTACACAAGTCCAAGTTGCGTGGATTGATTCATACATGACTCTTTTGATTGGATGGTTGCGACCATACCTAAGTCTTTTTTGTGGTCTTTCTGATTAGATGGTTGCGTCCATACCACATACCATTTATGTTTATCTTCTGGATGGTTGCACCCATGCTTTATAAACATGTATTTCCTTTCACTATGTACTCATGTATCAGAGATATCAATTGTACTTGCATTTGCCGGTTCTCCATGGGGATGTTCTGTTTTGGTTATAGATTCATAAAGCATTTCACCCCTCCCACTCTCTCGGCTTTCATGCTTTAGGGGGCATCTGTTACACAGTAATTTGTCACCGACCCTGCATTCCCTAATCCCGGATACTGCCAGTCCATATTACTGACATCTATTCTGTGTCATGTTGCCAATTATGTGTCAATACCTTCCTTGTAATCTTAGGAAGAATGTCTCAGTTCATTATCCCTGAAGCCGACCCCTTTTTACCTAAGTATCTGGGTCGTCGCGGGTCATCAGTTGTCTTACCCGTGAAGATGGTCAAGTTTGCACTAGCCCTAGAGAAGTCATCGCTCTGTCCTTGTGTTTCACCCACGAAGATCTACTTTTGGCAAGTTTTTCAACAACTCGACGAAGCTTCGAGATGAAACTGCTTCATGGGCAGTCCTAGGGCTGGTTGTTGGGTTATATGAGCTCGCCTCTCTCCTTTGGGATAGTTGTTCCACCTTTTGTGCAACCTCCCTAAGAGATAAACTCTTCCTCCCATCTCTTATGGAACCTCTCCCTCCTATAAATGTCTCCTCCATGAATGAGATTAGCTAGCTTAGATGTAACTTGATGATAGCTAGATGTAATTTGGTAGCTTCAGGTTTCTAAGAGAGGAGTAGAGGTAGAGAGTGTTATTGGAGTGTGGAAGTAGCCTCACATGTATTTTGGCTTGAGAGATGTTTGAGTAGAGTTGGTTTGAGAACTTTCTAGCATCAATATTTTGAACTAAAGAGAGAGTCATTTGTTCCCTTGGGAGACGGTTCACAAGTGAATGCTTACGGAGACATGCCGATGGGACCCTTCGAGGAGACTTACGACGTCAAGGCTTGGTTGTAAGTTTTACTTTGATTTATATTAATACAAATCAATGGCTTGTTTCCTATATCGTATGTTATATTGTATGTCGATAACTTGAGGTTCCTTGACTCTTCAAGTAGACTGTTTGGTTGTTTTCTATTGCATTTGTGGTGTTTCTCTGCATGTTGTTTTCAGGTATAAGTGACTAGAAGAACAAGAGCTGGAGAAACACGACGAGGACTTCATTGAACGATGAATTGAAGGTAGGCCTTCATAACAACAACTTTCTAAGGAAATTTGCTTTTGTATTGTCTTTGCGATGACTAGACCCACTCTAGGGCTAGAGGGGTTGCCTCTTTCCATAGAGGGAACTTGCTTGTGTCCACAGAGGGAACTTGCCTGTGTCAGAGGGCGTATGTTGGGAATCGATACATTGCTTGCTCCCATATGTATTTGAAAAATGGTAAAGCTTGGAGCATAACCCCCCCTTCAAAGAACACCTTTAGTTCGATTATTATTGTATATAAATCCATCAAATTTTGTTTATGCTTAATGGTTTTTTTTTTTTTTAAGATTGTTAATAGCCAATGACCAAGAGTTACTAATGTTTTTTCTTGCAATCATTAACTAATGTATACATACTTTGGAGTAAGGTTGTTTAGAATTTGAGTAAATTAAAATGAAAATAGATAAATGATATTTTGGATTTGTTTTTAGAACTATAAAAACCTCATGTACTAAAAATTTTCGTATTCTACATGGTTTGTGAGGATTAGCTTGTGGTAAGATAAAATTCCCAATATAATATAGTCCTTGTGTTAATGGGGTTTTCTATGGAAATAGTGGCACTCACACAAATATAATGATTTATTGATTGGGAGGGTGTTATAAGCTTTCTTGCTCAACTTTCCCCTGTTACTTTGTGGTACCATAATTAAAAGAAAATTCTTTAAAAGACAAAAAAATCTCTACCCCTACTATTACCACATATCCATTGAAGAAGTCCCCTTTTTCTAATCTTATCATCACCTCACATTACTTCCCTTTCCATGCATTGTACGTACCTATTAGAAAACTATGTATCCCCACATACCTATTAAAAATATTCTTTTCACATATTATTACCACTTACCCTTTAAAAAGTCTCTATTACCATATACTTATGAAAAAAGTTTTTGTCTCCACATACCCATTAAAAAAAATTACTTCGTCTCCACATACCCATTAAAAAATACTTCTTTTTGATACTATGGCCACACATTCTTAGAAAAATCTTTATCCCCACACTTATTTTAAAAATCCTTTTACATATATCTACTTTAATAAAATTACTCTTTTCCATGTCATCCTTATATGACATTGTTGACATTGTTCCCCTTCTCATACTGTTATTACATATTAAAATCTGTTTAGCCCCACATGTATAATTAATCCCCACATACTTTTTGAAAAAAATCCCTTTCAAGTACCATAATTTGACCACATATTCATTAAATAGTATTTTTTTTCTTATACTATCTTCATAAATACTTTGCTTCCATATCCATTAAAATGTTCTTTTCAAAATGATATCTTTACTAATATACTCTCTTATTATTCTTTTATCACATACTATCTTTGTTAAGACTATTCCCTTTTCTCATTTTATTGCTATATACTCATTAAAATATATCCAACCTTTTATGTACAATTAAAAAATCTCAAACCCTACAAACCTATTTAAGATTATTCATTTTTATATTATCCCCACATATCCATTAAATAATCTTCTTTACAATAATGATAATACCATGAAAGTACTTCCTTACCATATCTATTAAAATGTCTTTTAAACATATTCTCTTTATCATACTATTATCACATAATCATTAAAAACATCACTGTCCTCATTGACATGTTTCAAAATCCTCCCTTTCCCATTCTATCCCTATCTACTTACCCTACTTATTCATTTTAAAAGCCTTCTCTTTTCCATACAATATTTACCTACTTGCAATCATAGAGTACCACCTTTCCTATAAAAAGTCCACAACTTAGTTATCCAATTCCTTCCCTACCTATTTACCCTACTTATTCATTTTAAAAGGACTCCTATTTCCATACAATCTCTACCTAGTTGCAAAGATAGTGCCATCTTTAGTATACAAAGTCCACAACTTAGTTATCATAAGTTTTATCTGATTGTAAATTTAAATCACTGGAAAGTCACCTATTTGAAAAGCCCCCATTTTCCATACAATCCCTAACTTCTTGCAAAGATAGTACCACCTTAGGTATACAAAGTCAACAACTCACTTATCATGAGTTTAATATGATTGTAAATTTAAATTGCTTGAAAGTCTCCTATTTGAAAAGCCTCCCTTTGCCATACAATCTCTACATACTTGCAAAGATAGTACCACCTTTCATATACAAAGTCCACAACTCACTTGTCATGAGTTTAATCTGATTGTAAATTTAAATCACTGGAAAATCAACTATTTGAAAAGTCTCCCTTTGCCATACAATCCCTACCTTCTTGCAAAGATAGTAACTCACTTATCATGAGTTTAATCCGATTGAGGCCTCCCTTTCTGATTCTATCCCTACCTACTTACCCTACTTATTCATTTTAAAAGACCTCCCTTTTCGATACAATGTCTACCTGTTTACAAAGATAGTACCATCTTTCCCATACAATATCCACAACTTGGTCATCATGACTTTAATCTGATTGTAAATTTAAATTACTGAGAGTCACCTATTTGAAAAATCTCCTCTTCCCATTCCATCCCTACCTACTTTAATACCCTAATTCATTTTAAAAGGCCTCCCTTTTCCATACAATCTCTACCTACTTGCAAAGATAGTACCACCTTTTCTATACAAAGTCCACAACTTGGTTATCGTGAGTTTAATCTGACTGTAAATTTAAATTACTAAAAATCACATCTTTGAAAAATCTCCCCTTCCCATTCTATCCCTACCTACTTACCCTACTTATTCATTTTGAAAGGTATCCCTTTTCCATACAATTTCTACCTACTTGCAAAGATAGTACCACCTTTTCTATACAAAGTCCACATCTTGGTTATCATGAGTTTAATCTGACTGTAAATTTAAATTACTAAAAATTACCTATTTGAAAAATCTCCCCTTCCCATTCTATCCCTACCTACTTGCCCTACTTATTCATTTTGAAAGGCATCCCTTTTCCATACAATCTCTACCTACTTGCAAAGATAGTACCACCTTTTCTATACAAAGTCCACAACTTGGTTATCATGAGTTTAATCTCACTGTAAATTTAAATTACTGAAAGTCACCTATTTGAAAAATTTCCCCTTCCCATTTTATCCCTACCTACTTGTCCTACTTATTCATTTTAAGAGGCCTCCCTTTTCCATACAATCTCTAGTTGCAAAGATAGTACTACCTTTTCAGTTAACCTGAGTTTAATCTCACGGTAAATTTAAATTACTGAAAAATCTCCCTTTCCCATTCTACCCCTACCTACTTACCCTACTTATTCATTTTAAAAGGCCTCACTTTTAGGTACAAACTCTACCTACTTGCAAAGATAGTACCACCTTTCCTATACAAAGTACACAACTTAGTTATTGTGAGTTTAATTGGATTGTAAAGTTACATTACTGGAAAGTGTAACTACAAAGTTAATTGTTAACTTTGTAAATTAAATAAAAACAATCTATGTATAACACAATTTTTTTGTGGAGGCACTAGATTTTTGCAAATTATATACTTGAAAATTAAAATTAAGAGGGGAAAAAAAAGGAAAAGTAAAGAAAGAATGAATGAAAAAGAAAAAAAGAAAGAGAGAGAAAAAAGAATGAAAGGAAAAAAGGTTAGAAAATGATAGCTCGACACCTGATTCAAAAAAGCATGTACAACGATGCTGCCCATTACAGAAAAGTGCATTAAGCTAAATAAATAAGGACGTAAAGTGTTTGTATCAATCACTGTAGAACCTCCTGGACAACACTAATTAACAGACAAAACCCCTCCCTTGTGGAGCAATTATGAACACTTCACACCTCAAATCACCATTGAGCTACAGGCCAAATGACCCACGGGGATTTCCTATTCATGGCTCCTTTGTGTTTGTAAAGTGTATAACACAATGCATCAGCAGGGTGCCCAACGACATGACATAAATGCACAGAGATCTTTGCATGGCCTTACGATACACTATTCGTGCACATGGACTTCGTTATCCTTTTGGTAAAAGGGCCAAACCACACATGTACAGATAAGCAGTGGCAGCTGTGTTCACATCAAATATTAGTAGTATGAGGCCGACAAAGCTTGGCCCTACTTAAGTGCTGGTTTCTGTTCATCCCATTATTTTTTGATTTCATTGGATCTGAGCAGGGCCCAGAAGGAGCAAACCTGTAAAATTGATTTGAACGTTGGGTGGAATATGAAACACCCCCCACCTTTTATCATCATAACCAAGACCCACTTATCTGCGATTATTATATGTTTTTTTTTTTTCTTGAGTGAAGGCAATGGGCAATAGAGTTTGCAGGTCTCAGGCTGATCAGAGTTCAAAATCAGTCAAGATATTGCATGCCAATGGCAGCATCAAGCATCTGACAGGCCCTGTCAAGGCAGGGGAGGTCATGAAGCAATACCCTGGATACTGGGTCTGCCATTCTGAGGCTTTCTACATAGGTAAACCCATTGTTGCTATTCCTTCAGATGAGTCTCTGAAATTAGGTCACACTTATTTCATTCTCCCAAGAAAAAGTTTTCAGTGTGCTCTCACAGCCTCCACAGTTGCTTCTTTCATTTCGAAGGTGGCAATAGAAAATCATGCCAACCACACCCAGGCCGGTGCTTCAAGGAAAGGCAACATTTATGTTCAAATGGAGGCCAAGCCCTTCAAGATTGTGCAAAAGAAGGGCAACTCTCTGCAAGTCAAGATCTCCACCAGCTTTCTCAATGGTCTCTCAAACATCAATGACACCTCTGGTGGGTGCCATGGATATAAAAGTTCCAAGAAGAGGCTGTGTAACAGTTACCAGTTGATGGAAGATTATGCCAAGTTGGTGAGGCCTGCAAGCCGAGCTTGGAAGCCTAAGCTCTCTACCATTACTGAGGCCGAGCGTGCATATGGTAAGCCATTTTTACTGAAATTGCTGAGTGTGGGATGAGTAACAGAGCTGAGGCGACCTTGTATTATTTACCGAGCAAGATTCCTGCATCATTTTGTAATTGTTGTATAACGTCGTTGTCGATTCACTGTAATAGTACTTATGTTTCTTAAGTTCTCAGACGATGAGATGTAATCAGTACTCATGGAGGACTCTCATATTTGCACTCGTCATAGTATGTGACAAAGTGCCAAGTGAGCATGAATTGAATTGTTCCTGTTAGTCTGTGCACTGTGAATCTCATATTTTATCATCATGTTCTTCCCTGGCTGTTATTTGCATGATATTATTACCTTCACATGAAATATTTGAGCCTGGATAATTGACTTTATTTTGCTGATATTGAGAATTAAGATTAATTTTTATTTTTTAAAATTATTTTTTCTTTTAAAAAATAATTTTTTTAATTTTTAAATTGAAAATTAAGATTAATTTTTATTTTTAAAAATTATTTTTTCTTTTAAAAAATAATCTTTTTTAATTTTTAAATTCCAAAATATTTCAAAAAACATAAATTTAAAATTTCATATCTTTAAAAATCAAAGCTCCTGTACTTATATTACTAATTCTATATAGAATAATGCTACTGGCTTTCATGCTACTAACTCTACATGGAATATAGGATTCTATATTGTAGATTAGATTGGATTGATATGAACTAACTTTATATTACTAATTCTATATAGAATAATGCTACTGGCTTTGATGTTACTAACTCTATATAGAATATAGAATTCTATATTGTAGATTAGATTGGATTGATATGAATTTTGTATTTTTAAGGTGTATGTTACTAAATTTATTTTGTAGATTAGATAGAATTAATATAAATTTTGTATTTTTTAAATGTTTTTAACTCTATATAGAACCTATAATATTAATATTGTAGATTAGATTGACTTGATATGAATTTTGTATTTTTAATATTCATGTTACTAACTTTATATAGAATTCTATATTGTAGATTAAATTAAATTAATATGAATTTTGTATTTTATAAATTAAAATTAAATAATAAAAATTATTTATTAAATTCTTTTTTCATAGTAGATTGACTTTAATTTACTTACTTTTATAATTTGAATTTATTATTTCTTAAAAGCCCAACCCATCTTCACTCACTCAGCCAAATAATCCTTAATATATATTATTATTTCTTAAAATCCCAATCCATCTTCACTCCAGCGAAATAATCCTTAATATATATTACTTATATTTTTAATAATGTAAATAATCCTTAATATATATTACTTATATTTTTAATAATGTAAATAATCCTTAATATTTATTATTTCTTAAAAGCCCAACCCATCTTCACTCACTCAGCCAAATAATCCTTAATATATATTATTATTTCTTAAAATCCCAATCCATCTTCACTCCAGCGAAATAATCCTTAATATATATTACTTATATTTTTAATAAGTAATATAAATTTTGTATTTTTAAGGTGTATGTTACTAAGTGGGCTTGATTGTGGGGAAAAACTCCACAGTTAAGCGCGCTCGAGCCAGAGGAGTTCTGGGATGGGTGACCTCCTGGGAAGTCCTGGTTACCGGGTGCAAGCCCCGGAAGTGATGATTGATGCTATGTGATTCGTTCTCCACATTTCACTAGTTTCAATCCCACTTCTTCACCCCTGTGAGCATCACCCGATGCAATGAGTGCTAAGTGAACTATTCAAAAATCATGAGAAATTACGACTACCTCTCATGGAAATGGTCATACTTTGAATGACTTACTTAACGCAGTTCAATCCCAAAAATGATATCTAATATAATGCACTGCGTAAATCCCCCATACAAAAATATATTACTTATATTTTTAATAATGTAAATAATCCTTAATATATATTACTTATATTTTTTATAATGTAAAATATTTTGTGTATAATATTATTTTTTATTTTTATATTTTTGATATTTTTAAAAATAAAATAAATAATAATTTAGATTATTTTAAATTTAGATTTTTCTTAGATTAAGTTTAGAGTTAAAATAGACTCAAATTGGTATTCTTGTATTATATAGTAAATTTTCACAAGCCTTTAAATATGCTTCATCATAATCAATATTATGGACAAATATCATGGGCAAAACCATGGGTTATCAAAACTTAGAGCCCCAAAATGGCCTAGATAAATCCATCTTAACTTCATGTTGGGCATTCTTATATTTGCGAATTTTTGAGAATATTTTCGAATGTGAGGATATTTTTTTTTTAAATTAACCTTTCTCTTAATCTTTAGATTTCAAAAAATTAACCTTTCTCCTCATTTTCAGATTCCAAAATATTCCAAAAAACATGTTCAAAATTTGAGATTTATATTAAAAGTCAATGCTCCTGTCACTCATATTACTAACTCTATATAAAACTCTATAGTGTATGTTTAAGTCAATGCTACAAAGGTTCATGTTTTTTGTTGTTGTAAATCTAACTTTATATTACTATCAAAAACCAAGGGAATTACATGAGAGCTTGCTTCTGGAAATTGACATGACTATGTGAGCCCCTTTGTGACCAAAATCCCTATTCTGGTAGACAAAAATGGGGACCTTTTTAGAATTTGATAACGTCCTAGAAAATAGGGTGTCACTCAAGTAAAACCTTCTTTCTTTCGACCACCCTTTACAAAAGAGATATTATAACTAAAAACAAACATAAGAACGTCAAGTACTACAACATTTACAACAGAGTAACCACAACACTTAGATACTAGAACTGAAATGGAAAAAGGCTAATCAAGGATGATGACTATTGAGCCTAGAGAGCCAACATTGTGGGAGTTATTTGCCAACGAGACTGAATTAGCAGTGATGGTATTGAGAGGAACTACATTGATGACAACATCCTCTTCTTCATGACCATTGGTTTCAGTATCTAAGTTTGAAGCTATGTACCTTTACACCCGATTCAACCTTGCAATAATGTCATTCAATTTGTAGCGAATGTCCCTCATGATGTGTTTGAGTTCTTCTTGTCCTGCAAAAAATTTGTTGTTGTCAATTTGTTTATCTTTGATGGCCATACTTAGCTATGTTTCCATTTGTCGATGATGGGTGACAGAGTGCAGGAAGTGGAGGCATCTCTTTCTAAATTTTCCACGGTTTGATACCTATTTGAGACAATTTACACTAATCTCAGAGCGAGAAAAGTATTAGCAATTGCCAAATTCCTTGGCTTTGAGCCGCAATATTTCCTTCCAAACTTCCAAGGGAGCAACTTCAAAGTAATTAGAAATAGATTCCCATCCAAAGAGATGATGATGACTGAATGAGGAGGATCTTGTAGCCCCACCTCTACGTGCCATTTTCTGCAGCCTTGGAGCCATGAGTCCCCCGCAATCAACAAAAAACACTGCTACAACTGAACATTGGAAAGGGTTTCCAGCGAGAGAGATGGGGTGTGAAAATTTATGCGGGTAGTAACACGATAACAATCTTTAGAGGCAAGTGATGAAATTTGAAATGAAATGGGACCCGTGGGGTAAACCAAACAACACAAGAAAAAAGTTACTTGCATGAGCTGACTGAATAGACGAAAATGAACAACTAACAACGATACCTTGGAGCGCTCCTTTAGACTACAAAGTTTGGCTTGTATCAGGTTAAACGACTGTACTGTGGGGAGGTGGAAGTGCTTAAATAAACACTCAAAACCAAATAGAAAAGTTCCCCGAATACCAGACTTTACAAATGAGGACCAGGCAATTGAACGAAACCCCATTAGGATCTGTGCTATGTAGTGAAGTCAGGGGCAGACGAAAACTAGATCAAAAGATGAGCCAACCCTCGTATTGTGCAAGAATAGTACAAAAAACATGGAGTAAAACTTCCACCCAGAAACCCTATACTCTTGTAAGGTCGAGAACGACTGACAATTAAAAGGTTATATGAAGGGAAAATGATGTAGAAATTATGAACTAGACCATGATATGGCACAAAAGCCCAATGATTAGAAAACCAATCCGCATCTAACCACAACTCCACAACCAAGAGAGCGACATTGTCATAAGAAAACAGACCTCCAAAACTCCTCCAACATGCTAACATCATAAGAGATTTATATACAGACTTCTGCATGGAAAGCCTGATGATGTTAATGGAGAAAAAATTGTGGGAAATGCACGGCGCAAGCCATGTTTCCAAGGATACTCGAGGCTCCCAAAAACAAAACAAGAGCACATTATGAACCCATTAATGAGAAAAAATCATCTGTCAGGAAGATCACGACTGATGGCCAATCCACCATGTCACCCACTATTTTGTGGATGATATTCCTAAGAGAAATTTTTTCTCCAAGATGGTCCTTAGCTGGTAGCCAGCAACCCCTTGCAGCCACCAACTACCTCGTTGTGCCATTTCTCCGCCACTTGAGCCAACAATGTGGCCCCTCACCCATTTTCCATGATCATATGTTTGAAGGTGGACCTCCTGAACCTAAAGGTACGCCTTGTCATTCGATAATTGAGTATTATATTTTGCTTATCATGGATACTTTTGGGAATGGGTTAATGGGGGGATTCAGCAGAAAGAATGGGCTAGGTATGTTTTCTTGTCCCCTAGACCCCTTTTGGATGTTAACCTTGGATTTTAGTCCCTGTTGAGGGCCCCGAAATCGGGTCAACAACAAGGGGGATACCCACCCGGTCGGGAACCTGGTTGGCGGCTCCGTGCCCGTTTGGTGTAGCGGGTCCGACTGGGGATGACGGGACCAGCTTCCCGTTCTAGGGGTGTGTGTATGTGTAGAAAATAGTGATGTGTGTGTGTAGAAAATGATAGTAGAAAATATGTAATTATTCCTTAACTAATCTAATTCTAAATTCTGAAATGGCTTTATACTACTTTAATCTAACAAAAACAATACATCTAAACTACACTAACCCGGGACAGAATTTTTCCATTATGCAATCTAGAAAGATTTCACAGAATAACTGGTAATGAATATTATTCAGCTATTATGAGAATATAAATCAATTAAGATGAACCATCTTACGTAAGAAGTTAAGCAAAACGGTTGTGAACAGCATATTGCATAATCAGCTATTCACGTATTAAGCACAAATCAATGACTCCACCGTACAAAAGTGCCAAATGGTAGTCCACTCATTCATACGTTAACATATAAATAACATCAGTTGTATATTACTCTAAGAATGCAAGCAGAAACTAGTCAAGAGATAAAAGTACCATTTATGACTGATTTTAAACTTACATACCTTAAGCAATAATGATCTATTTCTACTTGCTTCTAATGCCTACTAAGAGTACAGAAGTGCAACATCAGTAGCAGGTATTAAATTGCAAACATAAATATATCTTGATCCGTCCATTCATCAAAAACCCCCTCCAAGGGTGCAAAAGTGCATGTTCTGAGGACAAGTTTTTTGATAAAATTTCGGACCCTTCTCCAATGCAACGAGAAGGGTTAAATACTAGTAACCGACTAATTTTACTTTACACAAATTCAGGGAACGGCTTCAAATGACCGCCCTTTTACTAAAAACAAATTTATTTCTAAAAACTGAATCTAATTTCTAACCGTTTCTGTATCTGCTCCTTAGTGCTGTAAGAAATGCGTTGTTCGCCCTGAAAGAGTCGGCTGGTTGTCCTTTCCTTTTGTTCGAGCTTGAAAATTAGAAACAACAAGCGCTGGCACCTCTTTCTGTTAAATTACAAGATATTTTCGAAAACCTTTCTCTAGCTGGGTGTATTCGATGTGCGCACACTTAGTACAACCCAGTTTCTTTTCGAACTGATTTTGTTGTTGCTATTTCGGTTTCTGGTCGTGCGAATGACTCAGTGAGTTAGAAGTTGCGCTGTATGGACAATCCCCTGTTTCGAGAACTGTTTCCGTTCTTTGTTCCAAGCTTTTCTGGAGCGTCTTTCTTCTCTTGCGCTTCTTTCTCTGCTTTACCAAGTCTGAGCTTCAGGATCTTTTGTAAACACGCTGCTTTTGTGCGCCTTTGACTCTGAGTCTTGGACAGTCTATTTTCATCAGTGCCTGTTGGGCGATACTCTGGAATCCGCGGTTCTGCTGCATGCGGCATCCAATTGCGGAGGCATCTTCTCTCTGTTGTCTTATTGGCGCTCTTCCCTTCTCCTTAGATGTTTCCTGCATATAGATTTATATAAGTTGCATGTCTTGCAGTTTACGCAAAGAAGAAGGGAAATGACGAAAAGATTGACATGAAAGCATTAAATTCTAATGAATGCGAAATTAATGACATTCATCATAACTTGACTCTTCGATAAATGCGATGCAATCAGTTCTGGATATTCGAGCATGCGGTCATTAATTTCACTTAAGGCGCGCTTTCATTTTTGGATCTACCGTGTATGTCGGAGAATCCTTGCGATGAGTTTTTCTGCGATTGGTATCACAGTATCGATGGCTGCGACGTTATTAAGTGCTATCGTAGATCGCAGATATCGCTGATATCGCAGATCGTATATCGCTAATATCGCAGATCGCAGCTTTTCATGGTCGCAGATCACAGATCGCAACATCGCAAGGTTTTCACTTTGTTGCTTTGTGTTGCTCGTGTGGCATTGCGACGTGCGACGTCGCATATCGGCCGTCGGCGTTTCTTTAGGTTCTCCTTTTTCAAACGCTCTTAATGTGTGCGATGCGATGGGTTCTCGCGTCACTCCTTTTTAGTGTATTTATGCGCTTTGGGCAAGCGCTCCTTTTTCCGTTGCGACGTGATATAGCTTTTAGGGAGCTGATACAAAAGAATTTTCAAACAAAAATATTTTTTGGATTTTTGGCTAAGGGGCCCCTTCGCTTGATGTTATTACTAATATCAAACGAAGAGGGGGGTTGTTGGTGACCACAACAATGGCGATTCACTGTGAAGAACTAGTTATCTCTGTATTTCTATTGACCGTTCACTTCCAAAACAGCAAAATTCTTATATGTCTAAATTTTGTTAGGAACAGATAGAGTAGACCCCCTCACCTTGTCAACGGTACTTTGTCTCAACCTTTTTAATCTTAATTGCTTGCTTCCTCAGGCTTTTCTTGCATTCGCACCAGACATTACTTGGTCTTGATTAAAGATAAAATAAGATCTTCTCTGCGTACTGGCTTAAAAGTGTACTCATTTGTCGTAGGTAGAGCCTCTGCTGCCCGCAAGCGTCCATAGCCTCGACAGGGTTACCATGTTATCCAGCAATGATCCTTTTTCCTGCTTGAGGTTACTCGCAACATTCCAGAGAAAAATCTTTTTTGGCACACTTTTCCTTTTTTAATTCTCTAAAGAACAATGTCTTGGTTTGGTGGCCAAATTATGACACAGTCATTCACTTGATTTACACTTTTGCTGAACAAGTCGGTTCGTGATGAGACCTCTTGTCTTTTGATTGCAACAATCTTAAGTCGTTGCCCTGTTTTGATAGACAGTATTGGCAAAGTCAGCAAGTTATAATATCTGTGATCATGATAAGCTGGCTCGTGATGAGACCTCTTATTCTTTGAGATATAGTGTTTTGCTTGGATTATTTCTCTAAATGCTGCAATTCCCTTTTAGCAGGGAGGAAGTCATTGTTTTTCCTTAAGAAAGCTCTGGACGACAATAATAGAGTTTTTGAAAACAACAGTTTTGCAAAGAGTACTTATTTTATTATTGAGGATACCTTTCATGGTGCTGACACAAAACAATTTTTTCACCAAAGGTTGCTTTCGTCAAAGTTCTTTGAGGTTGAAACTAATATCGTAATCAAGGTGAAGTTAACTCTATTTGTTAATAATAAAATTCAGATTTTCCAAAAATTTTGCTATTTGTACAAGCGAAATCAAAATCTGATAGAGAATTGGCGTGCTCTTTTCATGAATCCTTTTCACATGATCATCTACAACGGGTTTTATTCATCAAAAAGAGAAAAAAAAAACAAACTGAAATATAAAAACTAAATCTATCCTACAAAAATTAGAAGAATTTCTCTTCTATGGAAAATACAATTTAAGAATCAATCCATTGACAGGTAAAGAATCTCTCCTACCTGCCAGATCCTGCAACACGAATGTGGACGGGCCTACGACTTCTACAATCTGAAAAGGGCCAAGCCACAGCTTCTGGAATTTCGTATGTTTGCCCTTTTCTTCATGTGCCTTATCCCATTTCAAAACTCAATCACCCATCTGAAAGTTTTTTCTGGTTATGATGCTTGAGTCAAAAGAAGATTTTATTAGCGCTTGGTGATGTGCATGGGTTTTCCTAGCTTGTTCTCTTTGTTCTTCTAGTTTGATTATTTCCATTTGTCTTAATTGTAATGAGGAAGTAGGTACTTCATCGATGTACTGCACTAAAGACAAAGAGGGAATGACTAAGTGAGTCGGAAGAACCACTTCCCGCCCGTAAACTAAATTAAAGGGAGAAGTGCCGATCGAAGCTTTTTTTGTGATTCTATCAGCCCATAAAGCATTTACCAGCGCTTTGTGCCAATTCTTTTGGTTTTGGTCAACTATTCTTTTGATAATTCTGATTAGGTTCTTGTTTGTTGATTCAGCCAATCCATTACCTTGCGGGTAGTAGTTGGCAGAATATTTCAGTTTGAACCCTCTTTTGAGCGCAAACTCAGTCATAGCATTTTCAGAAAAATATGAAGCGTTATCAAACATTAAGGTCGTTGGCAATCCAAACCTAGTTATGATAAATTGGTCTATGAATTCAATAATGTTTTCAGAATGAACTGTCTTGAGAGGAACTGCTTCTACCCATTTGGTAAAATAATCAGTTGCCGTAAGGATATACTTATGCTACTTAGAAGAGTGAGGAACGATCTCACCTATTATGTCCAAGCCCCATTGACTAAATGGTTGGTCGATGTTGACCGGCTGTAGCGGCATGGACGCTTTCCTTTGTTTTCCTGTAGCGGTCTGGCATACTTGGCATTTCCTTACGTGATTGTATGAGTCTTTGAACAGTGTGGGCCAATAATATCCTACACGCAAGATTTTGTGTGCAGTCGCATCTCCGGCATAGTGTCCACCTGCTGGTCCGTCATGGAGTTCCTGCAAAACCTTTTCGGCTTCAGTTTTCTCAAGACACCTAAGAAGTACAGAATCATAATTCCTTTTAAACAGGACATCATTTATGAGCTGGTATTGCTTAGCTTTTAATCTCAGAGCTCTTTTCTTGGTATGACCCAGACGTGATGGAGCATACCCGTTCTTAAGAAAATAAATGGTGTCAGCATATAATGATTCTGAGTCGTTTAGGCTTACCTCATACGCGTGTACCACTTCAGACAAGTTCTCGGGGATTTGCGATGCTCCAGCTAACATCTTGCAGAAGCCTTGGCCTCTTACGATGTGTGCCGGTTTGATCTCAAGGTCATATTATTGTAAGGCGGTGATCCAATTCGCTCTCTTCTCGCCCACATCCTTCTGTATCAGGAGGTTTCTTACCGCTGGAAACGGTACTATGACTTTGGTATGGGCTTTTAGCAAGAAAGGTATGAAATATTTGATTGCTTTGAAAACGGCATATGCCTGTTTCTCGACGTCAGAATAATTGAGTTCAGCACCTTGTAAGTTCGAGCTAAAGAATGCGATTGGGGCTTCTACCTTTTCGTGATTTGCTTGAGTTAAAATCGCAGCATAAGATCTTTCTGAGGCAAACGTGTATAAGATGAAAGGTTCTGAAAAATTTGGGGTAGCCAAAGATGGAGTGTTGATGATGGCTTGTTTGATTAAGTTGAATGCTTCGTGCTCGTCTAGACCCCATTTGAAATTTGAATTCTTTTTTATCATATTTTGTAAGGGTGAAATAATACGTGAAAAATCCAGGACAAATCTTTTGACAAAATTGATCTGTCCAAGGAAGGATTGCATGGCTTTCTTGTTATGAGGTATGGATATTTCGGAAATTTCCTTGATTCTGTCGGGTTCTATGTGAATACCAGATTTTGATACTATGAATCCGAGCAATTTCCCTTCGCTTAATGCAAAGAAATATTTCTTTGGATTGAGCGAAATCCCATACCTCAAGCATCTTTGAAAGATTTGCTTCAAATCTTGGAGATGGTTGTTTCGTTTTCTGGAGTACACTGTTATATCATCCAGATAAATCACTACTGATTTATTGACCAATCCTTTGAACGCGATGTCCATGGCTCTCTGAAAGGTAGCTCCGGCGTTGATCAGACCAAATGGCATCTTCCGATATGCATAAGTGCCCCATTTGGTTCGGAACGTAGTCTTTAACTGATCATCGGGATGCACCAGTACTTGATTGTATCCTGAAAATCCATCCAGGAATGACATTAATTCTGAGCCTGCTACTGCCTGTAGAATCTGCTCCATAGGTGGGAGGGGAAAGTTATCTTTCTAGCAGTCTTTGTTGAGATTTCGGAAGTCGATACAGATTCTAATGTCTCCGTTTTTCTTCCTAACGGGCACCATATTGGATACCCATTTGGAATGCCTAACGGGGAAGATTATTCTGGCTCTCAACAACTTATTAAGCTCAGTTTTTATCTGGTTTTCTAGGTTAGGGTGTATTTTCCTGAGCTTCTGCTGGACAGGTTTCTCGTTGTCAGTCATAGGGATAACATGTTGACTGATGGAAGTGTTGTAAGTCTTCAACTCATCGTAGTTCCAGGCAAAAACGTTTTTGTACTGTCTCAGAAGGCGGATATATGCTGACTTTTCTTCAGGGGCTAAGCCCTGGCCTAGATTAACGTTTTGCGGCTTTTCGTCAGTTCCCAGGTTGACTGATTCGTAGTTCAGAGTTGAACTATAAAGCTTGGCATTAGCCGACCTTTTGAACCGACTTTTCAAGTCATATAAGTCTTCTAATTTGACCACCAATTTGGGTATAGCATTATCAGTGCTACTTTGTTGTATCTGGTGATCATGACAGTCTTCGTCAATTATCTGGTTTGTGTAAGATCCTTCAGAGGTGAGGAAACTTACGATGTCTGGGTCGTCGTTGAACACTCTCCAGTTGGTGATATTGTCAGGAATGGAAGGTTTAAAAATTAATTATATTGAAAACCTATCAGGACTAAAATCTTCGGAAGGGATAAGTCGAGAGGCTACGTTGGCTAACAAGTCTGCGCTTGCGTTTTGAATTCTTGGAATTGACGAGATGTTAAATGCTATGAAATGTGAAGTGAGATCTTGCACTAACGATTGATAATGCTTTAAATGACTAGACAGGTAATGTATGGTGTTACGTACCTGTTTTACGACGATCTCAGAATCTCCAAAGACTTGAAGATACTTAACATTCAATCCGATTGCTTTGTATAGACCTTGAACCAAGGCTTCGTACTCCGCTGTGTTGTTCGTGCAATCGAACTCAAGTCTGCATGTGAGCATAATCTTGTTCCCGTCTGGGTTGATCAGAACGCATCCTGCTCCTGCCCCCTCGTTGGATTTAGATCCGTCAAAATATAATTTCCAAAATAAAGAAGTATTTACAGAATTATCTAAAAAACTAAAACATTTTGAGTCATCAGTTTGGGAGAAATTTTCAACTTGGGATAAAACTGAATTCTCTAAGTATGGTGAAATATGAGCACTGAAATTGCCTAGGAAAGAATCTATTGCGTAATTGCCTACAATGCTGCTATTGTATATGATGGCTTCATTTTCTCCTTCTAGTTCCGTCACTATGTATTTTTGGTGCAACTCTCGTTCAACCTTTATCTGATTTGGTTTACCATTGTATGGTAACCACATGTGCGACCAGTCGGTTGAGAAATATCAGTGGAGTTTCTCCGACCAATCCCTGCTAAGAATCAAACCATAAAACTCAGGGATATCGGCTACCAGGATGTCGATAACCTGACACACTTTTGGGTTAGTCGACAATCTTATGGTCACCTGATTAAGTTCACCAATCACTTCGACCTGGGATCGATCAAGTTGAACTATACGTACTGCAGATTTTTGACGTTGCACATTCAATTTGGCACATATTGACCTGGGTAAAATATTCGTTGAAGCACCAGAATCAACCAAGCAATTGTGCACGTTTTTGTTGAAGATTTCATATGTGAGCAGAAAAGGAGTATGAGACCTTGATCTTCCTCCAATCAAGGCGATGTCATTTGGATCAATTTTATTTATCGCATTGGTTGGAGGTCTTCCCAGATTGTGGGAAGCCACAGTTGTAGGTAAAGATGTAGTAGGCACAGCATGTAACTCTTTCATCATGATTTTCTGCTGGTGTTTCAGTTTACTCAATTCGTACAGAGTGATATTAGCCCTAGTCTTCTTCATGTCGTCAATGATGTTATAATCCATTTCGTCCGACACTATTAGTGTTCTTGATGGAGGTGCCTGTTCAGATTGGACTCGACTAAACTGGGTCGCTTTAGCAGTTGTCTTTTTGGTTACGACCCTTTCTTTTGTTGCAGGGCTTGCGCCCTTTTGTTTTGGGGTAGTTTGGGGAGGATCAAGCTGATTTTTGCTTCTCGTGGTAACAGGAAATGCTTCTTGATCCTCTTCCTGTGGGAGGATGAAATCCCACATTCCTTGAAGTTCTACAACTTCTTCCTCATCGGTCTGCCCTTCAATGGTATTCTCTTCTTCTTTGTCTTCTTCAGACTCAACGTTTGAGACAACACTGGGTGGTTTTATGTCCATGGGAGGATTTCTTTTAAAAGTCCTAAAGGGCTTTTTCGAAGAAGTCTCTGCTACTTGTTTCTTGATATCGACCATCTCATTGGACATGGCTTTCAACACTTTTTGTAACCCTTCCAAATCGAAAGGATCTTTCGTTTGCTTCTTCTTGGTGTCTTCTTTGAAAGAGATCTTCTTTGATTTGCGTTCTTCTATAGCAGATCTCTTTTCTAGGGCTACCACGCGTCTTTCGACTGCTAACGCTTCTGTCAAGTTGTCAACTAATGTGGTCTTGTTTGCCCTATCTACGAAGATAGCCGAGTTTGGAGGTAAAGCCGTGATGTACCATTCACATCTTACTTCCTCGCTGGGTTGTGAAGCAGCGGGGATTTTGTTGAGGATCTTATTGAACCGTAAGTTAAAGTCTTTAATGGGTTCTCTAGCCTCAGCCTTAAGATTAGATAGGTCATTAATCAATGTCGCCGTAGATCGGTCATCACCAAACTTGGTGAGGAACTGACTTTGAAAAATGTCCCAGCTTGTGATGGATCCGGAAGGTAACGAAAAGTACCATGACCCGGCCGTTCCTTGCATCGTATAAGGGAAGAGCCGGACACCAGCGTCTTCGTTAGTAACTCCGTTGAGATTAACAGAAAGCATGAAATTATTGATATGTTCTTCGGCTAGCATACCTGCTTCTGGGTTGAATTTAGGTAGCCACTTCTTTGGATGGGCCGGTATAGGGCTCAGGGGTGGAGGCATTAAAACCGCACCAGGATTGTTCCATGGAGATTGGGCCATCGTGGAGCTGCTAGCTAATGGAAGTGCAGAAAATGACCCCTGATGCTGAGAAGGTGAAGAAATCAGGATCTTTGATGTTCGAAGAGGAAGGTTTGTGGAAGACGGGTGAGTGAGTTGGAATGGAAAAGTGGGTGGTTGACTTCGCAGTGAGGGAGTTGATAGGGACGAAGTGGATGAGAGAGTCTCTCCGTCAGACTCTTGAGGTGTTTTCCTTGCTCTTTTTCTGGTAGGAAGAGGGAGTTCACTTGGTTGTATGCCAAATTTTTCACTCTTTAATCTGGTAAGGGGATGAGCAGGGTTGTATTGCGAAGTCACGCTGCTTTTAGATTTATCAGACTTCTGGTTAAAAATGGAGAATCCCTAGAATTTATGAATCAAAGTTTGAATTTCAGGGGGTTCAATAATAGATGGGCCTGATATATTCGAATATGTAGCAGTGGTGGATACTCGAGTGACTTCAAATTCCGGGTTTAACCATGTTGGAGAAGTCGAGGGAGTTGATGAGGGTGTATTACTCTCAGAATGGTATTTGGATATTGCTTTAGGTGCCATTCATAGTTCGAGCCCTCCTTCTAGCGCCAAATATGTTGAGGGCCCCGAAATCGGGTCAACAACAAGGGGGATACCCACCCGGTCGGGAACCTGGTTGGCGGCTCCGTGCCTGTTTGGTGTAGCGGGTCCGACAGGGGATGACGGGACCAGCTTCCCGTTCTAGGGGTGTGTGTATGTGTAGAAAATAGTGATGTGTGTGTGTGTAGAAAATGATAGTAGAAAATATGTAATTATTCCTTAACTAATCTAATTCTAAATTCTGAAATGGCTTTATACTACTTTAATCTAACAAAAACAATACATCTAAACTACACTAACCCGGGACAGAATTTTTCCATTATGCAATCTAGAAAGATTTCACAGAATAACTGGTAATGAAGATTATTCAGCTATTATGAGAATATAAATCAATTAAGATGAACCATCTTACGTAAGAAGTTAAGCAAAACGGTTGTGAACAGCATATTGCATAATCAGCTATTCACGTATTAAGCACAAATCAATGACTCCACCGTACAAAAGTGCCAAATGGTAGTCCACTCATTCATACGTTAACATATAAATAACATCAGCTGTATATTACTCTAATAATGCAAGCAGAAACTAGTCAAGAGATAAAAGTACCATTTATGACTGATTTTAAACTTACAGACCTTAAGCAATAATGATCTATTTCTACTTGCTTCTAATGCCTACTAAGAGTACAGAAGTGCAACATCAGTAGCAGGTATTAAAATGCAAACATAAATATATCTTGATCCGTCCATTCATCAAAAACCCCCTCCGAGGGTGCAAAAGTGCATGTTCTGAGGACAAGTTTTTTGGTAAAATTTCGGACCCTTCTCCAATGCAACGAGAAGGGTTAAATACTAGTAACCGACTAATTTTACTTTACACAAATTCAGGGAACAGCTTCAAATGACCGCCCTTTTACTAAAAACAAATTTATTTCTAAAAACTGAATCTAATTTCTAACCGTTTCTGTATCTGCTCCTTAGTGTTGTAAGAAATGCGTTGTTCGCCCTGAAAGAGTCGGCTGGTTGTCCTTTCCTTTTGTTCGAGCTTGAAAATTAGAAACAACAAGCGTTGGCACCTCTTTCTGTTAAATTAGAAGATATTTTCGAAAACCTTTCTCTAGCTGGGTGTATTCGCTGTGCGCACACTTAGTACAACCCAGTTTCTTTTCGAACTGATTTTGCTGTTGCTATTTCGGTTTCCGGTCGTGCGAATGACTCAGTGAGTTAGAAGTTGCGTTGTATGGAAAATCCCCTGTTTCGAGAACTGTTTCCGTTCTTTGTTCCAGGTTTTTCTGGAGCGTCTTTCTTCTCTTGCGCTTCTTTCTCTGCTTTACCAAGTCTGAGCTTCAGGATCTTTTGTAAACACGCTGCTTTTGTGCGCCTTTGACTCTGAGTCTTGGACAGTCTATTTTCATCAGTGCCTGTTGGGCGATACTCTGGAATCCGCGGTTCTGCTGCATGCGGCATCCAATTGCGGAGGCATCTTCTCTCTGTTGTCTTATTGGCGCTCTTCCCTTCTCCTTAGATGTTTCCTGCATATAGATTTATATAAGTTGCATGTCTTGCAGTTTACGCAAAGAAGAAGGGAAATGACGAAAAGATTGACATGAAAGCATTAAATTCTAATGAATGTGAAATTAATGACATTCATCATAACTTGACTCTTCGATAAATGCGATGCAATCAGTTCTGGATATTCGAGCATGCGGTCATTAATTTCACTTAAGGCGCGCTTTCATTTTTGGATCTACCGTGTATGTCGGAGAATCCTTGCGATGAGTTTTTTCTGTGATTGGTATCACAGTATCGATGGCTGCGACGTTATTAAGTGTTATCGTAGATCGCAGATATCGCAGATCGCTGATATCGCAGATCGCATATCGCTAACATCGCAGATCACAGCTTTGCATGGTCGCAGATCGCAACATCGCAAGGTTTTCACTTTGTTGCTTTGTGCTGCTCGTGTGGCATTGCGACGTGCGACGTCGCATATCGGCCGTCGGCGTTTCTTTAGGTTCTCCTTTTTCAAATGCTCTTAATGCGTGCGATGCGATGGGTTCTCGCGTCACTCCTTTTTAGTGTATTTATGCGCTTTGGGCAAGCGCTCCTTTTTCCGTTGCGACGTGATATAGCTTTTAGGGAGCTGATACAAAAGAATTTTCAAACAAAAATATTTTTTGGATTTTTGGCTAAGGGTCCCCCTTCGCTTGATGTTATTACTAATATCAAACGAAGAGAGGGGTTATTGGTGACCACAACAGTCCCGTAGGATCTCTTTTAATGACCATTTGGCTATAGGGATGGTACTTCTAGGGAAACTCTAATTTTTGTTGCATGGTCTCACTCCCTCATCCACATATATTGCTCCCTTTCCACTCATTATAACCCCATTCATCATCTCTCCCACTAGGGTCCACATTCCTCCACTGGCTCCACATAGGGTTAGCCTTCCCCCTCCCTTTCCCACACCTTGGTTCAGGCCTCAAATGATTCCTCGGATGTTGATGTAGCTAAAAAGAAAAGTAAAAGCATAATTGGCCACATTCAATAGGAAGATGTACCACAAAATGCAAAAGATGGTCAGGACAAACACATTTAGCACATGTGAAAAAGCCAATATATGAGCTCTAACCCACCATCATGGCCATCACCCTGGTTTCAACAGGCCCTGTATGGGCCTCATTTATCATTTAGGAACCCATGATTGTCCCAACTCCTGGTGGGAAATGAACCACCCTACCTTAAAGGGGGTGTCCACTGCTATATCTCACACATCATGCTCTTACCCCTTGAGCCCCGAGCAATCAATTAAAGAAAATCATATAGGGAAAAGGGAATATAAAGAAGGGTGGAAAAATCAAGTTCGTGGCACCTCATGTACCACGATTACTCCCTCCTAGACATTATATACACAAGTGTGGGATTCCCTTGTATTAGCTACCCTTGTACCCCGGCATGTGACCCATGGATGCCCCTTTCATTCCCTACTCCATTCATCTCTTTATCACATGCCACCACCATTTAAAGGATGTACCTTAGACATACTATCCCCTTTAGAAGTAGAAACCACCCAATAAGATACTTGGTTAACCCCATTTGGAGCTTGAAGACATTAGCACATGCTAAAGGCCATCATGGAAGGGCATGCCATTATGAAGTCCCCATCTGTTTTCCATGCTTTATAAGCTCTTTTACTTGATTCCTTTGATGACTTGTTGTATTGGAAGGCTAGGGGATGCATTGGATCTTATGCGGGATTACAGGTGGTCTCCATCGCGGGTTTGGTCTCCCTATACGGGGTCCGAACCCTCCAGAAGGCTACATGGGCACATATATGGTGTGTGTTGAGAGCCTTGGGCCCCCACAATAGTAGAAAACACTCCATGGGTCCCCAGAGATGTTTAGAGATTGCTTGAGATTCACCTATTGGACTAGGAAGATGCACTTTGTTAACATTTGCCCAACCAACCCCACAGTTGTACCATGTACTTGGAAGATGACCGAGGACTTGTATGCTATGTGGCATCACTTAAACCATCATATGAGCCCTCACAAATGGTATACATGCATCTTTGACTCACTTGGAGACCCATGAGGTCACTTGTGTGTCCTCACAGCCATTGGGAGCACCACAGGTTTATTATGTGGAGAACAAGGGCCCAACACCTTGTCCATTACTTTTGGAAGTCCAACTCATCATTTTGGTACTTATGGACTTCATTAGGCCTCTTGGAGATTGCAACGACATAAATTATTGATCATTTGACCTCTTGGGAGGCTTATTATTTTATTTATGAGCTAGTTTGGTGGGCTTGTCACCAATATATAGATATTTCCACATTATTTTAGTTGATGGGCTAATGTAGGCTCAAATTAGGGAATTCGAACTCCTAATGAGTGTATAAATAGGAGAGACATGAATCCATTTTGTATCATCACTTTGGATTGGATCATTCTCTCTATTGAGAATTTCACATTTCTTTCTTGAAGGATGAATTGGAGCATGGATGAATTTTGATGTTTGGATTGTAGTTTCTTATCTTGGAGCTTCTTTATTGGAAAATATGTTGATGGTTGGATATGTTCTCTTACATGTAAGTACACACATTTAATGTTATTCATGTCTTACTTTTTCATATGCATTGGAATGAGATTTTCACCATACTAGGACTAATTGTTGCATTGCATAATTGCGAAATTATGGAATTATTGTTTCTATATAACATCTCTCAATGTATGGGCCATATATGTTGAATGAAATATCCTAGGGATAATTCTACCATCGAATTTATCTTGATAAGCCATCTCTTTTTTCAAAGCAATATATAAAGCTTGAAGGTCACTTCTTCTTGCCCTAAAGGTCAAGTAAAGTAGTCCTTGAGGCCTCCTTGACCGAGAAACAAAGTCCTTTCTCATCATTCTCCTAGACTTAATTATCCCCAAGGGATTATACATTGGTCTACCAATAGGTGTTGACTCAAAGAACCATTTTCCTTCACCTTTCCCTCTTCATTCTAGGTCTAGCCACTATGGGCCACCTAGGGCATCACTTTCTTGATAAAGTATCCATAGAAAAAATTCAATCTCCTATCCTCTAGTGCATTGGTGTGTCCTCAAGGTCTCCTCCAAATTTGAATAAATTCCGACGGTGGGATTGTGAGATATCCCAAGACTTAGATCTAAGATCAAACTTTTCCCTAGTGTTCCCTAGGCTAGTACCTCACAGGATCAATTTGACACCTTTGAGTGGAAATCATTGTTTTGATCCTTTCCCCTTCCTTTTTTAGGTTAAGATCATCATCGGTTGCTAAACTCCCTCCCCTTAACCTAACCCGGGTCCACTTGGTCCCATGTGGTCCCATACCTTTGAAAAATCAACTATTCAAGAACCACTTGGGAAACCAAGTTCAATAAGTATTGGGAAACTCCTTTGCAAGGCAAATTCCTGAAACCTAGCCCTTAAATCCTCACCTCCTTCTCCTAGGAAGCTTTGTACCTTGCTTGAAAAGTAAGCAAGCTCCATTCTTAACCTCCTTCTAGGAAAAGGATCATTAAGGTCACTTCATAACCATTTGTTGATTCATCCTTCAAAAGTGACTTTCTATATACATGGTCTCCTCCCATCGGTAAAAGTATGTAAAGAGTAGGAAGATTTAGATATGATGACAATGGGATTTAGCTTCATTGTTTCTCTTGACCTAGCAAGTGCCCCTCTAAGACCCCCTACTAGTTTGAGAATTAACATTTTGGTGTCATTTTTGGGGAATGGAAACATGTGTTTTGTTCCCTATACAACATATTGACATAACATTACTGGAAACTCCCTTCGAAGAACGAAGCCTTGGTTCTTCATCGAACATCAAATTCAATGCTTGTAGGGTGAAGCAAGTATTTGTTAAGGCAATTTCAGTTCACGCTAGTGACTCCCATGATATAAATATATAAATATCAATGGATTTTAAAGAGATTCATGAATGTTTTCCTACTTTAGATATCACATGGGTTCTGGGATACCCAAATGGCTTGGATGGGAATTTTATGCAAAATATGCCACAATTCAAGGGTGATCCATCCACAACATTGGACCACATAAAAAAACTTATGAAGCATGCTTCCGAAGTTAATGTGGTTCATGTTTGGTCAATTTAGTGTGTCCTAAATTGCTATATAAATTGTCAATCCAGGAGTCGTAAACTGCTGAAGTGAAGTGCACTATATATGCAAGATAACCGATTTCTTACTTCTTTTTCGTTTTTTATTTTTGGTTTGTTTTTGGGTTTATCTTTTGTTGATTCCCTAATGTGAGATGGCAATTCTAAAAGTCAAGTATGGATATAAGTGTTCAAGGCAATGGTGACCTTTAAAATAATTTCCAAACTTCAAAGTTTTCAAAAAAAATTTCAAACTTGCAATGATGAAATCAATTACTAAGAGAAAATAAAAATATACCTAAATTCTAATTAAACCAAATAGTGAGCTAGTGACTATGAAACCCAGTATCCTTGCTGCTGTATAAAAAGAAACTAAACTCAAAGAAATTCAAAAACTGCAAACAAAGTAAACTAAATCATATTACATCAACTCATATTCTGACCCCTCACCATTCGACTCGCTCTGGCTATAGGAGGTAATCATAAACAAATTGAGTAATCTGATATCTAAATTGCATAAAATGAAACTAAGATCAAACTACGCATTCATACTTCAATCCCTCACCATTTGACTCGCTCTGGCTATAGGAGGTAACTAAAAATGACATGAGTAATCTAATATCTATCTTGCAGAAAAGTAAATGAACAAAACAAAACTGAAAGAGATAAATAGTGCTGGAATTAGAACTAAGAAAATAAATCAGCAGAAGGACAAGATAATTCCATTTCATTACTCATTAAAAAGCTATGTGCAAATGCTCGGGCTGTCTATTAGAACTTGAAAGAAAAACACTGATCAATTAATAGTCATTAGAAAGCATAAAAAAACTATGGACAACAACCAACATGAATACCATAAACAATGGAATATATACAAACAAACAATTATGGAATCAAGAACGTAAAGGAAGAAAGCATGAAACTATACAGCAATTACAGAACCTTGGTGTGTACAGGGGTCCTCTGCACAACCTCGGCCAATCAGCAATCAACCATGAATTGAGCTTAAAAACAGTGTCTTCTCATGTATTAAAATGCAGTCATAACATAAGGAACAAGTCATGGCACAGTGGGCTTGTAAAACAGTCAAAATTACATTCAAAAGCTAGCTACTATGCGTATGAGAACGCTTTATTTATAACAGAGGATGACACAACTACTTCCTAAAATCAGGCGCTGATAAACAGACACGTGAATAACCACGTCCGGAAATCTAGCATGATGGTAGTCGTGACAATTAAATCCAAGGAGGGTGGCTGTTAGATTCGGTTCATGGAGCAGTCCACAGGTGTTAGCACACCTCCTGAGATTTAGGAATTTGCCACGCAAGTCTTCACGTGGTGAAAAATAGAGTTCTGCCACCGTAAAACTCTTAGGTTGACCACCGCTTGACTGTCTTTGACCACGGCCTTCTGTGAGGGATTCGGCTGAACCAAGAGGACACGTTCCATGTCCACATCATTTGCAACTTGCCCATGTGGCTAGATTCTCCTGTAGACACCTATAACATAGACTTCAACAAAAATGTTGCGAAAAGTTGAGCTGGCTGCGGAAAGTGACAAGATTCCGCAACTGACTGAGCAAAAATATAGATCAAACAGCAGTCACAAGACATAGTTAGGAAACCATTTTATATGCTCTTTTAAAACTAATATGCAATGATTTGACAGCTTAGGAGGTTCAGGTAACTGGAAAAAAAGGCTAAAAAGGTGTATAGGGAAGATGCAAGTTTGGGACTCAAGATACGCCCATTGTGAAGGTGTTGCATGTCCTCATGCAACCAAAATTTTGGTCATCCCCCTATAGTCCATGTGTTCTGAAGCCTCTGCTACTACATCCAGTCCTCTTCTCTTCTTTCTTGGTGCTACCACCATCCTGGGCTTCCTTATCAAACATCTGAATTTGAGATTGATTAATTCCCTGCTCAACTTTCTGCATTTTTTCTTTAATTTCTTGTTCTTTTTCTGCCACAGTCCCAGATGTAGCATAATATTATCATGAATGATTTTGTCCACTTTGCTTTGCTCCTTTAATGCTTCATTTTCTTGTTTAATGTGCCTGTTTAAAACCTCCAATTCAAACACTTCTTGTTTTAAGGATTGGACTTTTGCTTCTTGTGTTATGTGAGGTAGAGTGGATGATGTGCTCGGGCCTGAAGCTGTCTTCTCTAAGGATTCGAGGTAATCATACACCTCTTGCTAACTTGGATCTATTTCGGGTGTTTTCCTTGGGATGACTTCAAAGTCTTGTTGAGGAGGAGGACTGATTTCTAATTTTGACCGAGAAGGACTTACATCAACATCTGGAGGACTAGCTTCAATATTTGGCTGAGGATGAGGTGGACTACGGCCAGCTGGAGGTTTCTCGGGTGTTTCCCCACCCAAGTCGATGAAGTGGGGTCCTTTTACTGGTGTTTTCCTCCACTTTCCTCTAAGCATGTTGCTTCTTCTTAAATACTATGGGCTAGTACTCTCTTCTTCCATGCTCTGTTTTCCTTTTTTTTTTTTCTTGGCTGTAGTAGCTTGTTTTCGAATATGCACTAGTCTCTCAAACAACACTTGATAGTCTTCCTCTACAAATGGCTCTGGTGATTGGTAGACATCTTCTATGTTCCTTTTTCCTTTCAATTTCCTCTGTTTTCTGTCCTTAGTTCTTTCCTCCTCCTCTTTTTGACCAACTTCTTTAGTTTTGCTAATAGGAGAGTCTTGGATTATGGCACTTTTTTCTTTTCTCCTACTCCTTCTTGGTGTCTTTGGTGTACTGCTTTCAGGTGCCTCAGATGGCTCTTGAAAGTAGTTTCTTACTAAAAACCGTTCCCAGGTATCTTTGTTTTTCTTCAATTGGTCTTCAATTAGAATCCTCACAAACCCATGATGATATAAATGAGGTTCTATGTCTCCTATGTTCTTTTGGACTGTTGTGCTCATATTTTTCAAGCTCAGCAATAAGAAATAGGGCAGATTAAGGGTTTGGTTCTCTAAGAAGTTCATCAATAACCTAGTATGATACATGTACATTACTCCAAAACGGCCTTCACAAGTGATGAACTTTTGAATGATTAACAGTGTGCTGGCCCACTCTTCTTTTAATGCATGAACAGGAATTCCTTTTGTAAATACAGTAACGTCCATACCTGGGTTACGTAATATAGCTCTCCATGCTTGCTCGTCCAAACTTTTGTTTTTAAACCAACGTTCACCTTCCTGGGGTAGGTCTGTGGCAGCTGCTATGGATGCTTCAGTGACCGTGAACTTAAGGTCTCCAATTTCCACCTCCTAGCCGTTGAAAGACCTTGCAAAAGCTTTTGTTATCTCCTTATTGTGGCCCTTAAATTTTTGAATGAAACGTAGCCATTTTTCCTTCTTCAACAAGTCTTTTACTTGAGGGTATCCTTCTAAGAACTTAGGCCCTTCCAGTTCTGCCCTCAATAATCGTCCCATCCTTTCCTCTGTTTGAAATTCAACTGAAATTCAACTGCGTGTGAGGGTTTAGCAGAGGTAAGACGGCTAGGTTGCAGGGTTTATGGAGAAAGAAACAGTGGCTGAAAATGGAAGATGGATAATAGGTAATGGGAGTGTTCAGGAACTGTAAGCGGAAACAGAGGATGAGCAGCCGAGGTGAGTTCACGAAATGGAGTGGAGACGTATGTGAACGAGGTGGTAATGTAGCCGTGGCTTTAACAAAATGGCAGGGTAGTGAAGTGAAGTCAGAATTTTTGAACTGAACGGCTGCGTACACGTTTATGAAATGGTTGCGAAAAGTGCGGTGGAGAGGAGCCGTAATGAAATGGGTCACATCTCATGATTACAAGTGGAGTGTGAAAGTGCAGTCAACTACGAGTTAAACCCGAAAATTAATCATGAGACCATTTAGGGAATAAATGCATGGTTCATGGAGTAATGTCGTGGAATGGTAATGGAGCTATCGTGGTAATCATTACATATAGTGGAGCTTTAAGGTTTAATAACTATGCAAAATTGTGCCTTTGATTGCTATTTGAAAGAAATTTTTACTCATACCTTGGAATCCTTGTCATTTGTTGTCCATTAGCCCTTAGTCAACTGCTCCTTATTGATGTCTGTAGATGCTCCATGTCTTCATAACATATGCTCAGTCATACTGCATTTTCATGATTATTGCACTAACATTTTGACTATAAATTTGAAAAACAGAGTGGTGGCTACGGAAACTGCTTCTAGCTGCGGAAACTGATTCCAGCTGCGGAAACTGACACAGCACCCACTTGGCTGAATAAATATAGTTAGATAGTAACTAACTGAATGGAAATGGTCATGAAAGAAACTTTTATTGATGAAATGGAATGAGATGGATGAAATGGAGTGAGATGAAATGGAGTGGAGTGAAATGAAAATGAAATGGAGTGGGATAGAAATGAAGTGAAGTGAAAATGGGAAAGAAAGAGAGATTTTTTTTTGGAAAATATAGAGTGTCAGGTGTCCCTGATTTTCACTCTACATTTTCTGTATAAGACTGCGAATCAGTGATTGGTTTTCAGGCTTATACAATTTTTTTTTTTAACAAAAAGAAACAAAGGCTAGGCTGGTGGGGAAGAAGGATTCTTCTTCACCAGCCTTATTGTAGAATTATCTTGAAACATTTTGACAAATTCCTCTTTTAAGAGTGGCTTATGATAAATCTTTAATCTGTGGCCATTCACAATAAGAGCAGTTTGAAATTCATCAATGGTCTTGATTCTTACCACTCCATTGCTAAAGACTTTTTCAATCTCATATGGCCCAAGCCAATGGGTTTGAAATTTACCTTTGAACTCTTTAAACTTGGAATCAAATAGTAATGCCCAATCTCCCTCTTGAAACTTTTTCTCTTTGATGTATCTGTCATGCCACTTAGCTCTTTAACGTTGAACTAGATCAGTTCTTAGGATTGCTTCTTGTCTGATCTCATCCAGCTCATTCAACTGCTCCATTCTGTGCTTTTGGGCTTCTGATAGATCCATCCCCAACTGAACTGCCATCTTGAAAGTTTTGACTTGAAACTCAATGGGGAGCATGACTTCTTTCCCATAAACAAGTTCATAGGGAGAATGTCCTGTTGTATTCCTCCATGTAGTTCTGTAGGCCCATAAGGCTTCAAGAAGCCTTTTTGCCCAATCTCTTCTGTGTAGATGAATAGTTTTGGTGATGATGCTTTCAATAACTTTGTTTGTAGACTCCACTTGGCCATTTGCTTGCGGATGGTAAGGAGTAGATTTTTTGTGCTTGATTTTGTATTCTTCCATCAACTTCTCTATCATGTTGGATGTAAATTGACTTCCCTGATCTGTCACAATTTCTCTTGGGACACCAAAGCAAGTAAAAATATCCTCATAAAGAAAACTAACAACTGAATTTTCAGTAGCAGAAAGTAATGCTTTGGCTTCTACCCATTTAGTGACATAATCAGTGCATACCAATATATACTTCTTCTGTTTAGATGGTGGATTAATGGGTCCAATGAAATCTAAAGCCCATTTTTCAAAGGGTTCGATGAGTACCTGTGGTTGTAATGGCATTTCATTTGAAAGAGTCAGTTTCCCTACTCTTTGGCAGTTGTCACACCTTTTGACATATTCTTTTGTATCTTTGAAGAGGGAAGGCCAATAATATCCTAAAGAAAGGATTTTATAGGCCGTCCTTTTGTCAGCAAAGTGTCCACTGCATGGTTCATCATGACATGCCTTGAGGATGTCAGGCATTTCATCTTCCCTAACACATCTTCTGATCACACAATCTGGCCCTGTTTTAAACAATTCGTTAGAAATCCATGAATATTTTGAACTCTCCTGAATAATTCTTCTTTTTTCACTAGGAAATAGATGTGGAGGTAGTTTCCCTGTAACCAAATAGTTAGCAATATCTGCATACCAAGGAGTCTTAGTAGTTACTGCAAATAAATATTCATCTGGAAACTTATTGTTATGAAACCAGCTCAAGAAAAGATAGATCAACACCTTAGAATTCAGCCTCTTCGAGGGGGCAACCTCCTTTACATTACATAAATGAACAATTCTTGGATGATAAAAATGAAAAGACCTCCTTTCTATATATAGGAGTCTAAGGGGTCATAACATAATCAGAGCCGACATAACAATAATAATGTAAGGGCACAATAATAACAATAGTGGGCTTCTATGGGGCACAATAGTAACAATATGGGCACTACATGGGTACATAAATATAATAAGTGGGTTGTATTAATAACAATAAGGGGCTACACTAGTAGTATAGGGGCCTAACATGCCCCTCTCCTTCAAAAAGCGTTGTCCTCAACGCTTGAGTAGTTCTTGATGCTTCTGTATAAAATTCTTGTCCTCCCATGTGGAATATTCGGTGGGTAAGTTCTTCCACTTGATGAGATACTCTGAAATTGATCGATTTCGTAGCTGTCAGGTTCTTGTTTTTGTGACTGCTCCAGGTTCCAATATGATTTTTCCTTCCTCTTCAATTTTTGGCAATATTGTTTGAATTAGGATCTTTTGCAACTTTTGAATAAGTAGACCTACTTCTTCATCCTTCTTCCATTCATCCCTTGCTTCGTTTATCCAATCTGGTTGGATAATAGAAATAGCACAAAACAATGCTTCCACATCCTCATCCTTGAAGAGTCTTCCCATTTGGTAAGGTCGCCATTTTTTAAGTGCATGTAGTAGTGCCAACATTTCCTTCTCATAAAAAGCTTGCTTGAGATGTAGCAGTAAAAATACCAAATCACCTACCTCAAAACATTTTTCACTATGATGTTGATCTACCTGTTGTTTCGTTTGATTTTGCACCAAAGTGGCTTTATCCTTTAAAAATTAGAGAACTTGTTGTTGATGCTCAATGTGATATTTCACTGCTTGAACCTTTTTCTTCTTGATATGTCCTTCTATCTTGAGAGTTTGAGGAGTGGTAATTCTTGCCAATGCTTTACAAGATATGGTTTGATTCATTTCTTCTTTCTCTGGGGTGGGGTCCTGGCGTATATCCTCTTCTTTTGATGTTTCTTGATCCTTTTCTTCCTCCTCTTCATATTCTATGTAAAATAATTTCTTTTCAGCACACTTATGACCTTTAGTGCATTTGCTATCACAATTGTAACAAAGCCCTTTTTCTCTTTTTTCTTCCAATTGTTGTGGTGTAACCCTTGTAGGTTGTGGAAGGCTAGGAGAAACAACACTTCCATCTTTATAGTTGTGAGGGGTAGACTTCCTTGTTGCCATAATTTTACTTTCCAATATGTCACAAAGCCCTTTTACTCTTTCCAATTGTTGTGGTGTTGCTCTAAAGAAGGTGTTGCTCTTTGTATCCTCATAATGTGCTATCATTTCCTCCGTGAGAATTGACCACGTAACAAGTTGTTTACGAGAACAAAGCTCTTTATACCATAAAAATTGATCCGGTTCTAAATATGAAGATGCAATACATACCTTTTGTAACAGTGGTACACCATGTAGATCAAAATATTGCTCCATCTGAAGTATCCAATTTACCAGATCCTTGCCATCAAACTTCCTCATCTTGCTTTTTCTTGATTTTAGGACCTCGATCTTGAAATGAATGTAACTCTATACTTTTAGATATTTAAGTTTTGAAATTGCTACATGTAGTAGCCCTTTGTGTCCTCTTACCAATGCCACCAGTCTGATCTAAATTGGATTCTCCAAGAAAGAGTTATGCACAATCTCCCAAGATGACCTGATTATAGACCTTTCCAGAAGAGCGAAATTGTATGAAGTGCCATGTGTCAATTTTTCGACCTTTGGCTCTGAAAAAGATATGAAAGAAACTAAAATCCGTCCTCTTTCTGTACCTTCTTATGAAATTTCAATCCGATCCCCAGAGAGAAAGTTATGATGATTTTCCCCAAGTCACCTGTTTTGAATGTAATTCAGGAATCTGCAAAAAGACCAACTTCCTCAGATCATATCTCCGCAATTATCGCGCGAAAAGCTCTGAAATTCGGACCCAAGGTTCAGCGCGATTTCTTCTCAAATGGGTTTTTTTTGCGATTTCTGAAACATCACAGAAAAAACGTTATAGCGAAAATTCCACGATGACCTATTTGGAGCAGCTAAACCCTAGAATCCAAAGCTCTGATACCAAATGTTATGAAACCAGCTCAAGAAAAGATAGATCAACGCCTTAGAATTCAACCTCTTTGAGGGGGAAACCTCCTTTACATTACATAAATGAACAATTCTTGGATGATAAAAATGAAAAGACCTCCTTTCAATATATAGGAGTCTAAGGGGTCATAACATAATCAGAGCCGACATAACAATAATAATGTAAGGGCACAATAATAACAATAGTGGGCTTCTATGGGGCACAATAGTAACAATATGGGCACTACATGGGTACATCAATATAATAAGTGGGTTGTACTAATAACAATAAGGGGCTACACTAGTAGTATAGGGGCCTAACACTTATCCTCTACAGGAGAATCTTCTTTAGTATTTTGGATCCTAGACAAGAAATCAGCTACTGTATTTTGTTTTCCTGGTCTATCCAACACAATAATATTGAATTCCTGTAAAATTAAGAGCCATCTTGTAACCCTGCCATTAGTAACAGGTTTGTTCATTAGATATCTAATCGCAGAATGATCATTATGGACAAAAGTTTCATAGCCTGTTATATAATGTTTAAACTTATTGATTTCATGAACAACAGCTAAGAACTCTTTTTCAGTCACAGTATAGTTCAACTCAGTGGGAATCAAATATTTACTGGTATAGTAAATGGCATAAGGAACTAAATCCTTTTGACCCAACACAGCTCCTAGAGCTATATCTGAAGCATCTGTAGAAATATGGAAAGGAAGTTTCTAATTTGGCCCTCTCAAAATGGGTGCTTCAGATATTTTTGTTTTCAAAGTTTCAAATGCTGATTGACAATCAGCATCCCATTTTAATTCACAGTCTTTTGTAAGCAATTTGAAGAGTGTAGATGCTATTTTGGTGAATTTTTCTATAAATCTTCTATAGTACCCAGTAAACCCCAGAAAACTTCTAACATCTTTTTGACAATTTGGAATAGGCAACTTGGAGATGACTTCAACTTTTGATCTATCACCTTTAATCCCATCCCCTGAAATGTGATGTCCCAAAACAATACCTTCAGTAAACATCATAAAGCATTTTTCATGACTCAATGAAAGGTTTGTTTCTTTACATCTTATAAGGACTTTTTCCAAATTCTCTAATGCCTCTCCAAATGAATCACCATAAACTGTAAAATCATCCATATAGACCTCTACACAATCATGGATTAGATCAGAAAAGATTCATAGTACTGCCCTTTGAAATGTTGAGGGTGCATTACATAATCCAAAAGGAAGGACTCGGTAAGCAAAAGTTCCCCATGGACAGGTAAATGTGGTCTTATCTTGATCTTCAGGTGCTACCTGAATTTGATTATAGCCACTAAAACCATCCAAAAATGAAAAGTACTTTTTGCCTGCTAGAGTATCTAATACCTTATCGATAAAGGGTAAAGGAAAGTGATCCTTCAAAGTTGCTTTATTCAATTCCCTGTAATCAATGCATACCCTCCATTTACCATTCTTTTTAGGTACTATAACCAAAGGGGAAACCCATCGGCTATCTGAAATTGGATAAATGAAGTTTACATTGAGTAGTTTTTGGAGCTCTTCTTTCACTATCTCCCTAAGGTTTGGATTCATACTTCTCTGAGGTTGTCTGATTGGTCTACTGTTTTCCTCGATGTAGATGTGATGAATGAAAGTTTTAGGGTCAATACCTTGCATATCAGTATACTCCCATGCAAATGCAGTAGAATTTTTTTGCAAGATTTTGGTTAGCTCTCCCTGTTGTGATTTTTCCAAGTTTTTGTTGATATTCAGTGTTTTACCTGGAAAAATCTCAATGGCGGAACTACCAAACTCTTCCATAGAGCAAAGAGACATTTGTCTAGATGATAGATACTCAATGTCAGAATCCAACTGAAATTGTGTGTGGTCATATTCTGAAGATGTTTCAAAGTTTTCTAATGTGTTCAGAATTTGACTATCTTCACTGATTTCAGAAATGGTAAAGACAGGTTGTATAGTGTCCTCATCATCGACCCATTCATTATCTCCTACTTCTGTAATTGCTTTTGCTGGAGGATACAGATTGAATTTCTTTGTCGAATTACCATCAGAAATATACATATCCCCAGATCTACAACTGATAAAAGCATCAGCTGTGGCTAGACAAGGTCTTCCTAAGATGAGTGGGTACCCTCCTAGATTACTCTTGGGAGTTAAAATCATGAAATCTACTGGATATTCCCAAGAATTTAAGGAAACCGAAATGTCTTCTAATACACCATCTGGTTTAATAATTGATCGATCTGCAAGTTGTAGTAGAGTAGGTGTAAAAATAAGATTAGGAAGTTTTAGTTGTTCCATAGTCTATCTACTCATAATGTTGATAGCAGCCCCTAAATCAATCAAAGTATTTGGAATTTCTACCCCATTGATATGTGTTTTGACAATTGGACTACCAAGTGGATTCTTCTTGTATCTCTTGGTTTCCTTCCTGGTCTTTTGAGACTCAACTCCTTTATTGTTTTTGCTAGAATAGGAATCTCTATAATGGCTTGTAGCAAGGGAATCTTGATATAGACATTCTTTAATTCATCTAGAAAATCATAGTCGGGCAACAAGATTTGTTTTTCCACTCCTTTATCAATTTGTAATCTTTCAGGAAAAGGAGGTGTGGATGAAGATGCAGGTTGCTCAACTATAGGAGTTGTGGGGGTTGACTCTCTTTCTTTTTCTTTTTGAGTGCTTGGGTTTTGAAGAGATGCTTCAGAACCTTTATTGGTTTCAAGAGAATCTTCCTCAGAAATGCTTTGCTTTTGAGCATCTATAGAAGGCTTTTCTAAAACTCTACCAGATCTGAGTTGTACATCATTGAGAGGAACAATCATATAGGTAGGAAATTGTTGTCCTTCTACCATGTAAGCATTTTGAGGGTTTTTATTATTGGGATTTGGCAATGGCTGGGAAGGTAGTTGATTTTTCTTTTGTTGGAATGGAAGCAAGAGTTGGGAATTTGGATTCTGTTGAGAAGGTTGTTGTTGTTGTGGAAATGGCAATGAAAGTTGTGGATTTTGATTTGGAAGTTGTGGAGCTTGTTGATTTTGAAAAGATGGAGGATATTGATAAAATTGAGCAAATCTCCCATAATGATTTTGCATACCTTATACCCATGATTGAAATTAATTTTGAGGTTGGGACCAAGCTTGTTGCCAAGGATTCCAATTTGGTGGGGGTTGAAAGTTTGTGGGGTTGTTAAACCCTTGATTCTGTTGCCCCTGCCAAGGTCTCCTTGAAACAAAACAGAGAGACTCAATTGAATTTGGGTCTTCTTGAAAGACAGCTTTGAGCCCAGGAATTGAAGGACAATCCTTGGTCTCATGGCTTTCTGAACAAATCATACATGTTTCTACAACTTTTGCATCCAAGGGACACTCCCTTAGAGCATGTTTCTTCCTACATTTTGGACAAAAGATGGCCAAAGCTTCATCTTCTGCTTTTTGCTTGTTTTGTATCTTAAGGGTGTCTAGTTGCTCACTAAGGATCTCTAAAATATCAGTTTTGAACTCATCAAGCATGTTGCCAATCTAAGCCCTACTTACTGAACCAGTTGCAGATTTATTTCCTCTAATGAGAGAAGGATCTCTAGGCCCTTTTCCAGTTTTAGATTTTCCCCTTGAGAGATGGACACATAGCTCTGCTATATCATGAAGTGGAAGTTGAGATATATCTCCTTTTCCCATCATGTTCAAAATATCTATCCATTCATCTCTAATGGCTTTTAATAGAAGGGCTTTCAAGGTTTCCTCATCTAGGTTATTCATTTTTTCTCTTTTCAGGTTGTAATGAAATCTTTCAAGTAAATCCTCCAAGTTTTCATCTTCTTTTTGCACCATTTTGAATACCTCATCCTTATGATTGGTGGGCATACAATAGTCCAGGTATCTATCCAAAAATGTTTGTTTCATATCATTCCAAGTCCTAATAGATTGAGTGACTAATCCCATGAACCATTTTAGAGCAGCTCCCTTCAATGTTGAAGGAAACAATTTGAGTTTTTGAGAGTCTTCCATATAATCATAAGTTCAGCACACAACTTCAAACTCAAATAGAAATGTTTCAGGATCCTCACTTCACAACCCATAAAAGTTTGGGAGGACAGATGGTGAGATGTTTTTCATTGTTGTTCGAGATTCCTCATCAACTATAGGAAATCCAAATGAGTTATCTCCATCCCTATTTCCCCCGTTGTTACCTCTACCTCCTCCATTGTTTCCTCCTCCTCTACCTCTACCTCTACCTCCTCCAAATCCATTTACTACTTCCTCTCTCATGATAGTTTCTTCAGAGATTTCAGATTCCTCTGGTTCTTCTACTAATGGCGAGCGAGTAGGAATTTCTCCCTCTTCTTCTTCAGGTGATTCTACTTCCTCGATTACAATGTGTTTTCCTGTAGAAGTAAAGAAAGGGTCTTTTCCTAACTCAGATTCAATGGATAGTGTGGGAGAGTCTCCTAATTTAGTTGCTGCCCCTTGAATTCCAGGAATCCTAAGGCTGGGAGTGTGAGTTGGAGATGATGGAGGTGTATCTTGTCTATACCTTGAAGTAGATGGAGTTGTAAAAATCAAACTCTTGGCCCTAGCTATAAACCTTCCCCTAGATTCTCTTGCTCTATGCATGTCATTTTTTTCCTTCAAGTCAGGCTAATAATTCTCTTTCTGATCTTCCAGATCACTCTAGGTACAAGAAGAGAGCATACTGAAGAAATTATTGAACCAATAACTCTCTTTTCTGATCCTCCAGGTCACACTAGGTGCAAGAGGAGAGCATACTTTGAGAAGTTATCAATTTTTACCTTCCTTGAAATTTTCTTGTTTTTTTTTAAGAAATTGGCTACCTAGTTTCACTTCCCCGGAAACGACGCCAAAATGTTTGGTCAATTTAGTGTGTCCTAAATTGCTATATAAATTGTCATTTCGGGAGTCGTAAACTGCTGAAGTGAAGTGCACTATATATGCAAGATAATCGATTTCTTACTTCTTTATCGTTTTTTATTTTTGGTTTGTTTTTGGGTTTATCTTTTGTTGATTCCCTAATGTGAGATGGCAATTCTAAAAGTCAAGTATGGATATAAGTGTTCAAGGCAATGGTGACCTTTAAAATAATTTCCAAACTTCAAAGTTTTCAAAAAGGTTTTCAAACTTGCGATGATGAAATCAATTACGAAGAGAAAATAAAAATGTACCTAAATTCTAATTAAACCAAACAATGAGCTAGTGACTATGAAACCCAGTATCCTTGTTGCTGTATAAAAAGAAACTGAACTCAAAGAAATTCAAAAACTGCAAACAAAGTAAACTAAATCATATTACATCAACTCATATTCTGACCCCTCACCATTCGACTCGCTCTGGCTATAGGAGGTAATCATAAACAAATTGAGTAATCTGATATCTAAATTGCATAAAATGAAACTAAGATCAAACTACGCATTCATACTTCAATCCCTCACCATTTGACTCGCTCTGGCTATAGGAGGACACTGAAAATGACATGAGTAATCTAATATCTATCTTGCAGAAAAGTAAATGAACAAAACAAAACTGAAAGAAATAAACAGTGCTAGAATTAGAACTAAGAAAATAAATCAGCAGAAGGACAAGATAATTCCATGTCATTACTCATCAAAAAGCTATGTGCAAATGTCCGGGCTGTCTATTAGAACCTGAAAGAAAAACATTGATCAATTAACAGTCATTAGAAAGCATAAAAAAAACTATGGACAGCAACCAACATGAATACCATAAACAGTGGAATATATACAAACAAACAATTATGGCATCAGGAACATAAAGGAAGAAAGCATGAAACTATACAGCAATTACAGAACCTTGGTGTGTACAGGGGCCCTCTGCACAACCTCGGCCAATTAGCAATCAACCACGAATTGAGCTTAAAAACAGTGTCTTCTCATGTATTAAAATGTAGTCATAACATAAGGAACAAGTCACGGCACAGTGGGCTTGTAAAACAGTCAAAATTAGATTCAAAAATCTAGCTAATATGTGTATGAGAACGCTTTATTTATAACAGAGGATGACACAACTACTTCCTAAAATCTGCACTGATAAACAAACACGTGAATAACCACGTCCGGAAATCTAGCATGATGGTAGCCGTGACAATCAAATCCAAGGAGGGTGGCTGTTAGATTCGGTTCATGGAGTAGTCCACAGGTTTAGCACACCTCCTGAGATTTAGGAATTTTCCACGCAAGTCTTCACGTGGTGAAAAATAGAGTTCTGCCACCGTAAAACTCTTAGGTTGACCACCGCTTGACTATCTTTGACCACGGCCTTCTGTGAGGGATTCGGCTGAACCAAGAGGACACGTTCCATGTCCACATCATTTGCAACTTGCCCATGTGGCTGGATTCTCCTGTAGACACCTGTAACATAGAATTCAACAAAAAGGCTGCGGAAAGTTGAGCTGGCTACGGAAAGTGACAAGATTCCGCAGCTGACTGAGCAAAAATCTAAATCAAACAGCAGTCACAAGACATAGTTAGGAAACCATTTTATATGCTCTTTTTAAACTAATATTCAATGATTTGACAGCTTAGGAGGTTCAGGTAACTGGAAAAAAAGGCTAAAAAGGTGTATAGGGAAGATGCAAGTTTGGGATTCAACAATTCATCTAGACAAGATCGTGGAGTTATTTATTGCTTCTATTGAATACAAGCATCGAGGTTGGCTTGACTCATGTGAGCCTAAAATAATTTCATTGTTTATTATGTTGCTCAAAAAATTCATAGAGTATAAGGGACCCAAATTCTAATCTAATGAAGCTGCTTGTGAAAGCCTAAAGGAAGCCCTCTGAAGGGAATGTCTCGTTAGTCAAGATGAATAAGTTGGAGATAACCTTGAGGATATTAGTGATGAGCAGGGGGATGAATCCTCATTGGGTCCACACAATGAACAAGATGACTTTGAAAACACATGCATTGGGAAGGATGAGTCTATGGAAAGTGAAGTTGAGACTAACCTTTCCTTTCTCAAGGATATTACTCCTGATGACTTTCCTTTTGAGAACCTTGAGGAAGATGATCCCATTATCCCCTTGGAAAAGGACATTGGAGATTATTTCCATATTAAAAAGGAGAAATGGGTAATTGTTGGTCCTCAATTTGAATGTGTTCCCCTTTATGAAACCGACAAGGAGGATGAGGTTGAGAATGGTCCTCCCTTTATCCCGAGTATTGTTTATGAGGACATATCCATCTATACCCTTGGAAAGGAGAGTTATCACTTTCCCTTGCATGAAAAGGAGAAATTGGAGATAATCAATTCTTTGTTTTGGGAAGACCCTATCTTTGATACCAACAATGATAGGATTAACAAGGCCCTTGATCATACCTACCTTCCTTATGATTCTGCGTGTATATTCAAATCATATGAGCATCTAGAGTTGGATTTTCAGGAAAAAGGTCCCATTTAGACTTTGCCTTCCCCTTTTCCCTTTTCTATTTTTCATCATCTTGAGCCTTCATCAAGTGATTCCCTCACCCCATTCATATTATCTCAAGTGATAGTGAGCCCTTCCCCCTTCCAAGTATAGTGTCAAGGAAGAGCCCCTCATTGATTATACTTTACCTCATTGGGCACACCCTCAGGGTTTTTATCACTCCATGACCTCCCCTCTCTAATCTGACCATCACCTTGGGCAAACTATTTATTGCACCCCTTCTTTCCCTTGCCCTTAGTTCCCATCTCATCACGACCTTGTGGCATCTACAAAGCATGATATTACAAACAATGATTGTGATAAGGAGTTATTCAAAGTGATCTTTCGTTCCACCATTTTGTACTTAGAGGAAAAGCTTGACACTTCTAGATTGGATTATTTTATTTCTCCTATGGTTTCGTTTTTTCTCGAACGAAGATCATATTTTTACACCTCCCACTCGCTTCATCCTCCATACAAATGTATCTGCATCCGCTTCAAGATTTGCTACATGAGTAGTCATACTTGCAGGCATATGTATATTGATATGATGATATGTTGGTTGCACTGGCTTTATGATTACACTTAGCATTAGCATTATTATATGCATGTTAGGGTAGGATTCATTGCATGTTTATTTTTCATTAGAACGAACATCATATGATATTTCTCATGATAGCTTAGATGCATTTAAATTAAAATTTGCCTATTTTATTTTTCTGTCAATTTTATGACCTAACACAAAGCACAGGTGATCATAAGATACTGTGAAAAAACATGTTGCCTTGTGGGTTCAATCATTGATATGTGTAGGTAATAGGTCTCTGGTAACCAAGAGATTGTTGGAGTTCTCGTGACCTCCCTTTCAAGTAGCTTCATCCACTTCTTCAAGATATCACATCCCAATTGGATCCATATGTTACCCACCATTTTGTTGGTGATATCCCTAGGAGAAATTTGTTCTCCAAGATGGTCCTTAGTCGATAGCCAGTAGCCCCTTGTAGCCATCAATTAGCTTATTGTGCCATTTCTCCACCACCTGAGCTAGCCATGTGGTCCCTCACAAATCTACCATGATCGTATGTTTAAAGTTGGGCCTCCTGAGAATAAAGGCATGCCTTATCATTTAGTAATTGAGTATTATAGTTTTCTTATCATGGATACTTTTGGGCATGGATTAATGGGGGGATTCAGTGGAAATAATGGGCCCCGTCTGTGTTCTTGTCCCCTAGACCCCTTTTGGATGTTAACCTTGGATTATATTCCCATGAGACCTATTTTACTGACCATTTGGCCTTAGGGATGGTACTTCATGGTAAACCCTGATTTTGGTTGCATGGTCCTGCTCCCTAATCCACATATATTGCCCCCTTTCCACTCATTATGACCCCATTCATCATTTCTCCCACCCGGGTCCACATTCCTCCACCCACATAGGGTTAACCTTCCCCCTCCCCTTTCCTAGACCTTGGGTCAGGACTGGAATGATGCCCTGGAGGTTGATGCAGCTAAAAAGAAAAGTGAAAGAATAATTGACCACATTCAATAGGAAGATGTACCATAAAATTCAAAAGATGTTTGGGACAAACACATTTAGCATGTGGGAAAAAGCCAATACATGAGCTATACCCCATCACCCTGGTTCCTACAGGCCCTAGATGAGCCTCCTTTATCATTTAGGAACCCATGATTGTCCCAACCCCTAGTGGGCAATGAACTGCCCTACCTTAAAGGGGCTATCCATTGCTATATCTCACACATCATACTCTTATCCCTTGATCCATAAGCAGTCAATTAAATAAATTGGCAAAAAGGCATATAAAGATGGGTGGAAAAATCAAGGACATGGCACCTCATGTACCATGATTTCTCCCTCCTATACATTATATACCCAAGTGTGGGCTTCCCTTGTATTAGCTACTTTTGTACCCCAACATGTGAGCCAACACTTCCCCTTTCATTCCCTACTCAATTCATCTCTTTATCACATGCCACCACCCTTTAAAGGATGTACCTTAGACATACTATCCCCTTTAGAAGTAGAAACCACCTAATAGGATACTTGGTTAACCCCATTTGGAGCTTGGAGACATTAACACATGCGAAAACCCATTATGCAAGGGAATTCCATTATGAAGTCCCCACCTATTCTCCATGGTTTGTAAGCTCTTTTACTCAATTCCCTTGATGACTTGTTGTAATGGAAGTCTAGGGGATGCATTCAATCTTATGGAATATTGTAGGTGGTCTCCATCTTCAGTCTGGTCTCCCTATATAGGGTCCTAACCTTTTATAGGCTACATTGGCATATGTAGAGTGTGCATTAAGAGCCATGAGCCTCTACAATAGTAGGAAACACTCCATGGATCCCCAAATATGTTTAGATATTTCTCGAGATTCACCTATTGGACAACGAAGATGCACTTGGTTCACCTTTGCCCATCCAACCCCACAATTGTACCATGCACTTGGCAGATGGCCCAGGACGTGTATGCTGGTGTGGCATCACTTACACCATCATATAAGCCCTTACAAACGGTCTACAGGCATCTTCAACTCACTTGGAGACCCATGAGGTCACTTGTGTGCTCTCACAACCATTGGGAGCACCATAGGTTTATTATGTGGAGTACAATGGGCCAACCCCTTTTCCATTACTTTTGGAAGTCCAACTTATCATTTTGGCACTTATGGAATTCATTAGGCCTCTTAGAGAGCCCAATGACATGCATTATTGATCATTCTTCCTCTTGGGGGACTTATTATTTTATTTATGAGCTAGTTTGGTGGGCTTGTCACTAATAGATAGTTAGTTGCACATTATTTTAGTTGATGGGCTAATGTAGGCTCAAATTAGGTAATTCAAATTCCTAATGAGTGTATAAATAGGAGAGACATGAGTTCATTTTGAATCATCACTTTGGATTGGATCATTCTCTCTCTTGATAATTTCACATTTCTTTCTTGGAGGATGAATTGGAGCATGGATGAATTTTGATGTTTGGATTGGACTTTCTTATCTTGGAGCTTCTTTATTGGGAAATATGTTGATGGTTGGATATGTTCTCTTACATCTAAGCACACACATTTAGTGATATTCTTGTTTTACTTTGTCATATGCATCGGAATGGGATTTTCACTTAGGGAAGCGTGATTTGCAATAGTGTTCATGCAAGGGGAGTGGATCCAATGGAGAAAATGGTTTAAGAGGAGAGCTGGAGTCCTTGGACACTTGGAGGAGCGTTGGACACTCATGTTTGGCCTTGGATTGGATCCTTGTTTATGTAAGAGACCACCTTGGATATTACCATGTGTACCCTCTAAGTGTAGCACTTTTCATGTGCAAGTTTACTTGTGGCTTTGTAGGTTGCTTGTAAGGGTTTAGGCCCACATATGATTTATTTGCTTCCCTTACCTCTTATATATATAGAGGAAGGAGAAATAACTTTCATCATTCTCATTCTTGTAGATGTGACTAAGAGGAGAGAACTAGTCTTCCTCTTTCTCTTGTGCATATTCATTTTTACTTCATATTACTAGTCTTGAAGGTGCTAGGGTTACTTAGAGATTTTGGAGCATCTTGAATAATAGGGTTAGTGTTACAAAGTTATGGATTACGTTTTTGTAATGAAACCCTACATTGTAGTTATTAAAGTAAAGAAGAAGAGGAGATGCCATACTGGTGTGATAATTGTTTATTGAAGCTCCTTGGTATGAGTTGGGCTTTTCTTTGTTTTTTCGAGTTAGGATTTCAGAGAGATAAAGAACCATGCAAGCCTTGGGATGTTTCCTTTGTTGGAATATTTGATTTCCAACCATCTATTTTTTCATGGTTTTGTAATTCCAATAGTTGTATGTGTTGTTGACTTGGCATAAGTTAAGTTTGAAATTATTAAATGATTTAGCATTAATATTAAAGAAAAAAGGGAAAATTCTCTATTGTACTTACAACAATAATTGGGCTTTAATTTAGTTTATGCATGATAATATTTACCTAGAGGCTTGAAACTTGTTGGCACACTTAGGTATATTTTCTCATGGATTACCTTATTGATTGGGTTTGTTAGAGGTGAGATATGATCTATTATTGGTGTTTTTATATTGATATTCATAGCATCCTTAAGGATGCAAATTCATAGTGTTAAAATATAGGAAACCTCTAGGAAGGATGTCCGAACTTATGTAGGAATGCAAAAAAATATGGAAATACCCATATATATAGAGATGCAAGATAAATAAAACTTCATTTCATTAATATCAAAGAATTGAAATATGCTTACATACAGAAATAAAAATAACCTAGCTCGGGCGATGGTATCTTATCTATGAGAAGAGATGTGGTGGCTACATGCCTCTGAACTATGTTACAATGGTGCTCAAAGGTCTATTTATTATTCAGAAACAATGGAAAACCATAAAAATCCAAAAACGTAACCCTAGGAGATGAAGCATCAAAATTGTGGGCCCTGTTTGGGTAAATTGGTACATCAACTTCCTGGGGTCATAACTTTGGCATACAATCTTCGTTTGGCTATCATAATACCTCATTTCGAAGATCTCCAAAAGGAAGCCGAAAAAAATTTGGCAAACTAGTTTGGGAATTTTCTAGTCTCTACATTTTCCATATCGGACCCTCCGATGTGTGGAAGATTGCCTTCAAATCCAAGGAGGGCCTTTTCGAATGGTTGCTCATGTTGATCGGATTGCAAAATGCCCCTACAACCTTCATGAGACTGATGGATGACATCTTGCGACCCTTCACCAATGCATTTGTGGTGGTGTATTTAAATGACATCTTGATCTTTAGCCAGAGTTGGGACGAGCACATCCATCATATTCGACGTGTCCTTCAAACCCCGCGACAACACAAGTTGTGTGCTAAGTTGGAGAAATGCATCTTTGGCTTGACCCGGGTTCAATATATGGGGTACATAATTGATGAGAAGGGTGTGCATGTGGACCCATCCAAGATACAAGTCATATGGGATTGGCCATCCCCAACCACTCTAACAGAGCTCCGAAGCATTTTGGGTCTTACCAACTTATACCATAGGTTCGTGTTAGGATTCTCTCATATCACTTGGCCTTTAATTCAAGTCACCAAGGGAGGAGAAAAAGCAAAGATTTTTTGGTCAAAAACCCAACAGCATGAATTCTCTGAGTTGAAGAATCGCCTTTTTTCTGGACCAATTCTTAGATTACCAGACCTGCAACAACCATTTGAGATTGAGACATATGCCTCTGACTATACTATGGTTGCGGTTCTTACTAAGCATGGGCATCCAGTGGCTTACCAAAGTGAGATACTTTCAGACACAGTCTGAAAGAACCCCACATACGACAAAGAAATGTATTCCATTGTAAAGGCATGTCACCAATGGAAGCATTACATTCTGGGGAAGGAAACGGTCAACCACACAGACCAGTGACCTATACAGATCATATAGACACAAGGGAAGTTTCAAAACAATCGCCATCAGAAATGGTCCACTTACTTGACATAGTTCCATTTGAGCATTAAGTATAATAAGGGAAGCACCATTGATGTCTTTGATTGCCTCATCTAACCATCGAGCATTTCACTGAGCACTGTGCTCGACTCTTGTGGGCACATGACATCGAGGTGGCTACACCTTTACAAGAGTGACATACGATTCGACATCACATACCAGACACTCCTGGAAGGGAAACAAGTTCCAAATTTTCACCTTCAGGATGCATTGTTATGCCACCTGGGTTTCATCTGTGTTCCTTCAAATGAGCGTGCCAAGATGATTTGGGAGGTGCACTACAGTTGGGTAGCTGGATATTTTGGAGTAGAGAAAATAGTGGTAGTATTGCAGAACTATTTTTATTGGTCAAAAGTTCATTAGGATGTTGGGAAGTACATTAGATCCTGCACTGCCTATCCCATTGCCAAACCAACCATCAAGAAGCAAGGCATGGATACTCCTCTACCTACTACTAGTCGACTTTTGGAATCTATCTCCATGGAATACATGTCAGGCCTTCCTTCTACTAAGAACAGCAACGATTGTGTTTTCGTGGTCATCAACAGATTCTCTAAGATGGCCATCATGGTGGCCTACAAGAAGAGTATCACAGCAGAGACCACTACTAATCTCTTCTTTGAGCGAGTGTGGGTACACTTTGGAATCCCACAGTCCATTGTCTCAAATCATGACAGCAGATTCTTGAGTGCATTTTGGTCAAGTCTCTAGTCGATGTTGGATACAAAACTTACTAAGTCCATGGTTTTCCATCCCCAAACTGATGGCCAAACAGAGGTTGTTAACAGGATGATCATACACATTATACACATGTACAACTAGAAGAATCCACGCACATGGGATGAAATCCTCCCCTATGTCTAGCACAGCTACAACAAATCTCTCCAAAACTCAACGGGCCACAGCCCCTTTCAGGTAGGGCTGGGATTTCAGCCATTATGTCCCATTGATGTGGCCACACCATTTATAGTTTCTCACGCAGATTCGGCTCATGTCCAATCTGAAGTCGATGGGGCTAACAGCTTCATTGAATAAATTTCATTACATCCGCCAATAGTTCTATGATATATTGGAAAGATCCAATGCTAAGTACAATCAGCACCATGATCAACATTGAGTGCCACGCAAGTTCCAAGTGGGCAACAAACTTTGGCTACATTTGCAGAAGGAGCGCCCCGCTAGAGCCCACTGCAAGCTTCGCCCACTTCGATATAGGCCATACACCATCACCAAGGTTGTAGGGGACATCCTTTGAGTTAGTATTCCACCGCTCCTTGATTTGCACCCAGTGTTCAATGTAGACCGCCTTTGGCCATACTTTCCACCATTGTTGGACACATTCGATGTTCCAGAACAACTCAAACCTATAGAGCTAAACACAGACTGCATGGAACAGGCCACCACTAATCGGATCATGGACACAAAGATCAAGAAAACTTTCCAGCAGAAGATCCAACTATATTAGGTTGTCAAAGTTGGCCAACTCCTTCACCAAGGCAAGTGGCTCACCAGGTACTAAGTTCAGCAAAAGTTTCCCCATCTCATGGAGGCACTCAACGTAATGGGGACCATTGCTTCCTAAGGGAGGAGGAATGATCCAAGTCGATATTGGTGGCCACCCACCTATTCTACTTGGACCCCCAACACTATCTCTTCCAATTTTCCGGTTTCCTTAATTGTAGCACAGTTTACTATTTTTGGAAGTTTTTCGACTTTTGAACTTCCAGAGCCGTTTTGAGGCCCTAAATGACATTTTTATGGAAAACGAAGAGACCTAAATCCATCCCAAATAGGCTTGCTATTTTTTTTTGGCCTCCTCTTCGATATCTCCGAAACAAGGTATTATAATAGCCAAACGGAGATTGTATGCCAAAGTTACAACCCCGGGAAGTTGATGTACCAATTTACCCAAACGGGGCCCACAGTTTTGGCACTTCATCTCCTACGGTTAGGTTTTTGGATGTTTATGGTTTTCCATTATTTCTCAATAATAAATAAACCTTTGAGCCTCATTGTAACATAGTTCAGAGGCATGTAGCTGCCACTTCTCTTCTCATATATAAGCTACCATCACCCAAGCTATCTTATTCCCATTATGTTTGTAAGCATACTTCAATATTTTTTATTAATGAAATGAAGTTTTTTTTATGTTGTCTCTATGTATTTATGATTATATCAGTGGCCCACGGGGCTTTGGATTGACAGTGAATGGGTGTATTTTTAAGGCACTCCTTGCGATAGGTCATTGGTTCAAATCCACCGTGGGTACTTACCTACCAAAAAAAAAAAAGATTATATCGGTAAGTTGTTGCCTTCCTATTTAAGTTTGGATCAGTGGTATCAGAGCGGTCTGTTCTTTCCCTATTTTTCTTTGCATGTCCCCAACGAGGTCAGGGTTTAAAGAGTTAGGACTCAATCCGGTTGAACTGTTGCAAGATCTATCTCGCAAAACCCGATGACCTCCCATGGCGGAAGAAAATAAAGATGAGGGGAAAAAAGATCCTTTCAAAATGTTGCTCAAGGAAGCCCTTGAGCAACAATGGGATGTGATGATGGATATCTTTGCCCAGATCCTTTGATGTCTACCCATAGGCGATGCATCTTCATCCAGCAGCCACTCTGGAGGTGCCACTCCTTTTAAGGTACAATTTAACTTAGATATTCCCATATTCGAAGGCCTGATAGATGCAGAGGTCGTAGATAAATGGTTAAATCTATTGGAAGGATATTTTTTATTTCATGATTTTTCCAATCAGGAAAAGATTACTTTTGCACTTGTCAAAGTCACCCCACACGTCGACGACTGGTGGGAAGCCTATTGTGAACAGAAGGAAGAGAGTAAACCCTCGCTATTTTTAGCTGCACCCACTTGGGATTCTTTCTGAGACGCCATCAAGGAACAATATTACCATGTCGGGAACTGAAGATAAATACATAAAGTGGACCACTCTACGGTAGGGAAGGGACCAAGATGTGTCGGGGTTCACAAATATTTTCCATACCCTTCGCACGAAGCTATGTATCAAGGATACTGAGCGGAATTTGGTGCTCAAGTACCGTGGATGTCTACACAAGTATATCCAGGATGAGATGGAGTTCCTAGACATTTCCTCACTCAGCACGGCGTACCAGTCCGCTGTCAAGATTGATCAAAATTTTTAGCAGAAGAAGCGGGACTTTGGATCTGCAAATCCAAAGCAAGGAAAAGGCGCCCCCAAACGACAAAACAAAGAACCAAGCCAAGTTGGGGTTACCCAGGACAACCTACTAAAGCTGCAAGAAAAGAACAACACCACGAAGACAAAGAAGGACACAGGAAAATGGTGTAAGTTCTATAAGAGCTCCACTCACAATACAAGTGAGTGTCGGGCCAAGCAGTCACTAGTGACCAAGTTGAAGGATTCTAAATCAGATGCATGTTCCGACATTGAATCAGAACTTGATAAGGGAACTAACAAAGGGAAAAAGATCATTGATGCAAAGCCCAATGCCACTATGGCCACCAACAAGATCCAGAAGATTGAGCTTGAAGATCCATAGGAGGGCGAATGCCTCTTCCACTCACAGATGTGGGTGAAGGGTTCTCCGTTGTAATTCATTGTCGAAAATGGGAGCCAAAAGAAATTCATTTCAGTAGAGGTCATGAAGCATTTGGACCTAAAGACTATAACACATCCACAATCATACACCATCGGGTGGCTTCAACCAGGACGAGATCTTTGCATCAACCAGAAGTGCTACCTTCCCTACAGAATCAAACCCTTTACAGATGAAGTATTGTGTGATGTTTCTCCTCTTGAAGTTTGTGATGTATTGTTAGGACAACCATAGTTGTCGAAGCGACATGTTGTATATGAGTCTAGACCTCACTCTATGATTATTAGCTTGGCCAACAAGTTGTACAGGATACCAGAGGTAGCCCCGCCTACAGCCATCTCTTTGATCACCCAAAGTAATGCAATAAGGTTATTTCCCAGACCATGAATTTTTTTTTCCTTATGATTCGCCCTCAGTGAAAGAAGAAGGTTGTGGCCAGGGCTCCTCTGCACAGCAGTAGCAAATTTACAAGGTTGTGGAGGAGTATAGGGATATTTTTGCCTCACCTACAGGGGTACCTCTGCAATGTCAAGTCAAGCACTCCATCAATCTGACCTCGAGCACGTCGCTACCCAATGGACCGATCTATCGACGCTCTGCTCTGGAGAATGATGAGATCAAGAGGTAGATTCAGGAATTATTGCAAAAAGGGCACATCAGGCCAAGCTCATCACCTTGTGGGAGCCTGATTGTATTGGTATAGAAGAAGGATGGGACCTGGAGGCTCTATATTGACTACCAGGCGTTGAACAAGATCACTGTCTGGAATAGGTATCCAATCTCGCAAATTGATGACCTTCTTGACCAGCTCAAGGGGGGTGGAATATTTCAGCAAGATTGACTTAAAGTCAGTTTATTACCAGGTGCCTATCGAACCCTTCGATGTGTGGAAGGCTGCCTTCAAATCCAAGGAGGGCCTTTCCGAATGGTTGGTCATGCCATTCGGATTGACGAATGCCCCTGCAACCTTCATGAAACTCATGGAAGACATCTTGTGATAGTTCACCAATGCATTCTTGGTGGTGTATTTAGATGACATATTGATATTTAGCAAGAGTTTGGACGAGCACCTCCACCATATTCTACATGTCCTTCAAACCCCGCGACAACACTAGTTATGTGCTAACTTGGAGAAATGCACTTTTGGCCTGACCCAAGTTCAATATTTGGGAAACATAATTGATGAGCAAGGTGTACATGTGGACCCATCCAAGATACAAGTTAGTTGGGATTGGCCAGCAACAACCACTCTAACAGAGCTCCGCATATTTTTGGGTCTTGCCAACTTCTACCGTAGGTTCTTGTTGGGGTTCTCTCATATGACATGGCCTTTAAGTCAAGTCACTAAGGGCAAAGCAAAAGCAAAGTTTTTTTTGTCTGAAACCTAACAGTAAGTGTTCTTCGAGGTGAATAATTGTCTTTGTTCTGCACCAATGCTCACATTACCATACCTACAACAACCATTTGAGATTGAGATAGATTCCTCTGATTATGCTATTTGTGTGGTTCTTACTTGGCATGGGCATCGAGTGGATTACCACCGTGAAACACTTTCAAACACAGTCTGAATGTACCCCACTTACAACACATAAATGCATTCCATTGTACAGGCATGTCGTCAGTGAAAGCATTACATTTTGGGGAAGGAAACGGTCATTCACATAGACCACCGACCTCTACAGTTCATACACACACAAGGGAAGTTGCAAAATGATTGCCATCAGAAATGGTCCACTGATCCAGGTGGCTCCAGAGACACACACACATACGTCAAGGAGGACTCAGCAAAGTTCAAAAATCAAATTGATTGTATTATGCTTGAACTAGGACCAAATCATAGATCTCATCGTCCTGATCGTGGTGGTGTGAACGGTTCGTCAATCCGAGTCCGGATGAGAAAGTTAGAAGCAGTCAAAGTTGGGTTGACTTTTTGATGACTGCGCAGGCTTAAGGAGGTGAAAATTGGACTTTTCTGGCCACCGTATTCTAGCCAACCTAGGTCGGATTCTGAGCAAAATTGTGGGGTCGTTAAAATGCACTCCTACGGCTAAAATCGAGATTTTCAAAAAATGGCATGTTGTTATTAAAATAATAATAATAATATTTTTGGGTGGTGGGCCACCAACCCTGCCACCCCCCAAACAACCACCAATCCTTATCAACACATGCATTTCTGGAGGGGCGGGCCACTACCTCCCCCCATACCCGGCAGAAGATTAGGTGGTGGGTCGACCCTTGGGGCACAGACCCAACCACATCCCCAACCACAAATAAAGCCGCCCACGTGAACAGGGATAAAGAACCACCGTTAGAGTAGATGTGAGGTGGGCGAGCCTCTCAAGGCTGGCCTAGCCCGACCTCCCGTCCAAATTTAAAAATTCTGTTATGTAAAAAAAGGGAGGGGGCGGGGTTTGACCGCCCGCCCTCCTCCTTAATAAATGGATCATAAACCAACTCAGCCAACTTACTCATTGGTAAATCCACCGAGAAAAATTATATTAACCCGGATCTCTTCAGTGCATGGGGAGGAAGAGGAGGAACCAGGGGCATGCACGCAAATCAAGATGAATTAATTTTTAAATGCAGGTGGAACCATGAATTTTGCAGGGGGGCCAAAATTCCACTTTGTCAGAATTTGACAAATTTTATATGGTTTCAACACCTCTCGACACCACGAACGCGATGGCGCTGTCTGTTTCTCCATCAAATTTCTGCATTTTTCGTTCATTTTCAGTATGAAGGTGGAACCATGATTGCTGCAAAAACAGGGTGTAGAACCATGATCCTTGCAATTTTCCTAAAGAGGTAATTTTTCTCCATGTCGGAATATAGTCAAGTTTACAATCGTTTTCAATGGTTTTCCACAGGGATCGCAATAGTGAAGCCAGATTCACCTTTGAAGTTGCAGATTTCCAGTCCACCCATGGAGTAGAATCTTTGAGGAATCTAGGGGGAATCTAAAAGATTCCTTGAGCCCCAGATTCTAAACTTCTCGGAATTCAAAGATTGGACAGTTGATTTTGCACTATTAGACGTCACAAATCTGATGGTGCATTCAAATTTCTCATTCTCTCATTCTATTCTTCAGCCACTTTTCTAAGTGGAATGCAGGTGTCAGCGTTCATGTGTGAGCAACCATTTCCATTCAATTGATGTCGTGAGATCGATGGTTGGAACAGCTTCAGCAGTTTGACATCAGCTTCTTCAAATGGCCCTTGGTTGTGACGTATATGCAGTGTTTATGTACTTCTTTTTCTATGCATTGTGTTGCACGGGTCCTTTGATTGATGTTTGATGCAGGATCCTGTTTCTTACTCATTTTTATGATTCCTGCTTGATGTAATGCAGAATCGCCTATGTGATGTACTTGTTGTCATGATTCATCATGTTGTGTTTTGAGATCCCTTTGTTGTATGTTGATGGGATACTCATGTGTCGCCATGCATGTTTTCTTTGAGATCCCTTTTATGCCATGTTGGCGGGATGCTCATCGTGAATGAGTTTTGTGTCATACTGATAGGAGTCTTTTGATTGAGAGTTCCTGTAGTGGAACATCTCTTAGAGTCACTCCTGTGTGAGGGAATTTTCCTTGTATGATAGATACATCATCTCTTATGTACATCATGACTATTGACAGCACTTAATGCAGCGGCCTACACCATCTTGACATCGAGGCCCAGAGACGTAGTCCCTCCTAGATGAACTCCATTATAAACGGCTTATGTTTTTATGTTGCTGATGATTGTCATGTTCCTCTTCTTTACGGCATGCACATGTATTCATTTATGTTTCTTTTAAAAATACAATTTAACACATCACGAAAGTAAAAGGTCTTGGAAGGGTCCTTCATTATACCCAAACCTGGATCAACCACCTAGCTGCAATAGTTCCAGTTGAACATTAAGTATGAGAAGGGCAGCACAAATAATGTTCATGATTGCCTTAGTTGACCACTAGTCATGGTGTTGATCACTCTGCTCGACTCCTGTGGGCGTGAGACATCAAGGTGGCCGCAACTTTACAAGAGTGATCCATAATTCGACAGGACATACCAGACACTCCTCGAAGGGAAGAAAGCTCCAAATTTTCACCTTCAACACGCATTGTTATGCCACCTAGGACACATCTGTGTTCCTTTAGGCAAGCGTGCCAAGATGATATGGGAGGCGCACTTCAGTTGGGTCGCTGTACATTTTGGAGTAGAGAAAATGGTGGCAGTACTGTAGAACTGCACCACCTACGCCATTTCCAAACCAACCATCAAGAAGCAAGGCCTGTATACTCTTCTACCTACTCCTAGTCGGCCTTGGAATTCTGTCTCCATGGATTACATGTCGGACCTTCCTTCTACTAAGCATGACAACGATTGTGTTTTCGTGGTCATCAACAGATTCTCTAAGATGACCTACAAGAAGAGTATCACAGCAGAGGCCACTGCTAATCTCTTATTTTAGCGAGTGTGGGTACACTTTTGGATCCCACAGTCCATTGTCTCATATCGGGACAACAGATTCTTGAGTGCATTTTGGTCAAGTCTTTGGTCAATGCTGGATACAAAACTTACTAAGTCCACGAATTTCCATCCCAAAATTGATTACCAAACAAAGGTTGTCAACAGGATGATCGTACACATTCTACGCATGTGCAACTCGAAGCATCCACGCACATGGGATGAAAGCCTCCCTTATGTCCAACACGTCCACAATAGAGCTCTCCATAATTCAATGGGCCACGGCCCCTTTTAGGTAGGGCTGGGACTTCAGGTATTATGTCCCATTGATGTGTCCATACCATTTGCAGCTACTCAGGAAGATTTGGCTCATGTCCATTCCAAAGCCGACTGGGCTAAAACCTTCTTTGAGTGCATTCAATACATCTACCAGAAGGTCCATGATATATTGGACAGATCCAATGCTAAGTACAAGTAGCGCCATGATCAGCATCGGGTGTCGCACAAGTTCCAGGTGAGAAACAAAGTTTGGCTACATTTGCAGAAGGAGTGCCTCGCTGGAGCCCATCACAAGCTTCGCCAACTCTGATATGGGCCATACACCATCGCCAAGGCTATAGGGGAAAATTCCTTTGAGCTTAGCATTCCACCGTTCCTTGGTCTACACCCAGTGTTCAATGTAGACCGCCTTTGGCCATACTTTCCACCATTGTTGGACACATCCAAAGTTGCAGAACAACTCACACCAATAGAGCTAAACCCAGACTCCATGGAATAGGCCACCACTGATCAGATCATGGACACACAGATCAAGAACACTCGCCAGCAGAAGATCCAACTATATCGGGTTGTCAAATCTGGTCAACTCCTCTACCAAGGCAAGTGGCTCACCAGGGACCAATTTCAACAGAAGTTTCCCCATCTCATGTAGGCACTCAATGTAATGGGGACCATTGCTTCGTAAGGGGGAGGAATGATCCAGGTGGATATTGGTGGCCACTCGCCTATTTCACTTGGACCCCCAACACTATCTCTTTCATTTTTTTGGGTCCTAAACTTCTGGAGTTGTTTCGAGGCCCTAAACGACATTTTTAGGGAAAACGGAGAGACTGAAAACGTTCCAAATTGGCCTTCTAAATTTTTTTCAATCTCCTCTTTATGATCTTCGAAACAATGTATTGTGATAGCCAAACAGAGATCGTATTCCAAAGTTACGATCCCAGGAAGTTGATGTACCAGTGTACCCAAACGGGAACCACAGTTTTTGCACTTCATCTCCTAGGGTTAGGTTTTTTTATATTTATGGTTTTCCATTATTTCTCAATAATAAATAGGTCTTTGAGCCACATTTTAACACAGTTCAGAGGCATGTAGACACCACATCTCTTCTCATAGATAAGCTACCATCGTCCCAGCTATCTTATTCCCATTCTATTTGTAAGCATAATTCAATATTTTTCTATTAATGAAATGAAGTGTTTTTGTCCTACATCTTTGTATTTATGATTATATCAGTAAGTTGTTTCCTTCTTGTTTAAGTTTGGCTCAGTGGTATCAGAGCAGTCTACTCTTTATATGTTTTCTTTGCATGTCCCCAATGAGGTCAGGGTATAAAGAGTTAGGGCTCGATCTGGTTGAACCGTTGCAAGACCAGCCTCGCAAAACCTAACTACCTCCCATGGAAAAAGAAAAAAAGACAAGGGGGTAGAAGATCCTTTCAAAATGTTTGTTGAGGAAGCCCTCGAGCAACGGGGTGCAATAAGGGATAAGTTTTCCTAGATCCTATGACGGCCACAAGCAATGCATCTTCATCCAGCAGCCACTCTGGAGGTGCCACTCCTTTTAAGATACAAGTTAACTTCGATATTCCCATATTTGAAGGCCTGATATATGCAGACACCGTAGATAATGGTTAAATCTATTGGAAGGATATTTTTCATTTCATGACTTTTCCAATCGAGAAAAGATTACTTTTGTACTTCTCAAATCCGCCCGACATGTCAAGGACTAGTGGGAAACCTACTGTGAATAGAAGGATGGGAGTGAACCCTCATTGCTTTTAGTCGCACCCACTTGGGATTCTTTCTAAGATGCCATCAAGGATTAATATTACCCTGTCGAGAGCTATGAAGATAAATACATAAAGTGGACCACGCTACGGCAGGGAAGGGACCAAGATGTGTCGAAGTTCACAAATATTTTCCACACCCTTCGCACGAAGCTGGGTATTAAGGATACCGAGCGGAATTTGCTGCTCAAGTACTGCGGTTTTCTACACAAGTACATCCAAGACGAGATGGAGTTCCAGGACATTTCTTCGCTCGGCACAGCGTACCAGTACGCTATCAATATTGAGTAGAATTTTAAACAAAATAAGTAGGACTTTGGATATGTGAATCCAAAGCTAGGAAAAGCACCCTCAAAACACATAATAAAGGACCAAGCCAAGGCGGGTCTACCCAGGACAGCCGGTCAAAGCCGCAAGAAAATAACAACACCACGAAGACAAAGAAGGACACGGGAAAATGTTGTGAGTTCCATAAGAGCTCCACTCATAATACAAGTGAGTGTCGAGCCAAGAAGTCACTGTTGGTTGAGCTAAAGGCTTATGAATCAGACGCATGTTTCTAACTCTGAATCTGAACCTGATAAGGGAACTAGCAAAGAGAAGCAGATTATTGATACAGATCCCAGTGCCGCCATGGCCACCACCAAGATCCAGAAGATTGAGCTTGAAGATCTAGAGGAGGGGGAAACGCCTCTTCTAATCACAGATGTGGGTGAAGGGTTCTCCGTTGCAGTTCATTGTCGATAGCAGGAACCAAAAGGACCTCAGTTTAGTAGAGGTCGTGAAGCGGTTGGGCCCAAATACTACAACACATCCACAGTCTTACACCATCGGGTGGCTTCACCAAGGATGAGATCTTTGCGTCAGTTAGCAGTGTCGCCTTCCCTACAGCATCAAGCCCTTCACGAATGAGGTACTGTGTGATGTTGCTCCTCTTGAAGTTTGTGATTTATTGTTAGGACAACCATACTTGTGAAAGCAACATGTTGTATATGAGTCTAGACCTCGCTCTGTGATTATTTCCCTGGCCAACAAATTGTACAGGATACCGGAGGTAGCCTCGCCTATCGCCATCTCTTTGATCACTGCAAAGAAATGCAGTAAGAACATTTCCCAAACCAAGAAATTTGTTTTCCTTTTGATTTTCCCTCAGGGAAAGAAGAAGGTTGTGGCCACAAATTCTAGGCATGGCTCCTCTGCATAGTAATAGCAGATGGACAAGATTGTGGAGGAGTATATGGATATTTTTGCCTCACCTATAGGGGTACCTCTGCACTGTCAGGTCTAGCACTTCGTCGATTTAACCCCGGGCGCACCACTTCCCAATGGACGATCTATCAGCACTCTATTCTAGAGAATGATGATATCAGGAGGCAGATTCAGGAACTATTGCAGAAAGGGCACATCAATCCAAGCTCATAACCTTGTGGGAGCCCGATTGTATTGGTATAGAAAAAGGATGGGACCTGGAGGCTCTGTATTGACTACCAGGTGTTGAACAAGATCACTGTCCAGAATAGGTACCCAATCCCGCAGATTGATGACCTTCTTGACCAGCTCAAGGGGGCTAAATATTTCAGTAAGATTGACTTGAAGTCAGGTTATCACCAGGTTCCTATCGAACCCTCCGATGTGTGGAAGTCTTTCTTCAAATCCAAGGAGGGACTTTTCGAATGATTGGTCATTTCGTTCGAATTGACGAAGGCCCCTGCAACCTTCATGAGACTGATTGATGACATCTTGTGACCCTTCACTAATGCATTTGTGGTTTTGTATTTAGATGACATCTTGTTGTTCAACCAAAGTTGGAACGAGCACCTCCACAATATTAGACAGGTCCTTCAAACCCCACAACAACACAATTTGTGTGCTAACTTGGAGAAATACACCTTTTTCCTGACCCAGGTTCAATATCTATAGTACATAATTGATGAGCAGGGTGTACATGTGGACCCATCCAAGATACAAGTCATTCTGGATTTTCCAGCCCCAACCACTCTAACAGAGCTCCGTAGCTTTTTCGGTCTTTTCAACTTCTACAATAGGTTCATGTTGGGGTTCTCTCATATCACTTGGCCTTTAAGTCAAGTCACCAAGGGCATAGCAAAAGAAAAGTTTTTTTGGTCTGAAACATAACAATAAGCATTCTCCGAGTTGAAGAATCACCTATGTTCATCACCAGTGCTCACATTACTAGACTTGCAACAACCATTTGAGATTGAGACAGATGCCTCTAACTATGCTATTGGTGTCGTTCTTACTCAGCATGGGCATCCAATGGATTACCACAATGAGACACTTTCAGACACAGTCCAAAATACCCCACTTATGTTAAAGAAATGTATTCCATTGTACATGCCTACCACGAACGGAAGCATTACATTCTAGGGAAAGAAATGATCATTGACACATACCACCGATCTCTACAGTTCATACAGACAAGAGGGAAGTTGCCAAATGATCACCATCAGAAATGGTCCACCCATCTACAACAGTTCCATTTGAACATTGATTATAAGACGAGCAGAACAAATAATGTCATTGATTTCCTCAGTCGACCACCGGTCATGGCGCTGATCACTGTGCTCAACTCCTATGGGTGGGAGACATTTGGGTGGCAGCATCTTTACAAGAGCGATCCAAAATTTGACAGCACATACCAGACACTCATGGAAAGGAAGCAAGCTCCAAATTTCACCTTCAGGATGCACTGTTATGCCACCTGGGACACATATGTGTTCCTTCAAGCGAGTGTGCCAAGGTGATTTGGAGGTGCACTACAATCGGTTCGCTGGCATTTCAAAGTAGAGAAAACAGTGGCGATATTGCAAAAGTATTTTTAATGCCGAAAATTTGTCAGGATTTTGGTAAGTACATTAGATCCTGAACCACCTGCACCATTGCCAAACCAACCATCAAGAAGCAAGGCTTTTATACTCCTCTACCTACTCCTAGTTGTCCTTGGGAATATGTCTCCATAGATTACATGTCGGGCCTTCCTTCTACTAAGCACGTCAATGATTGTGTTTTCGTGGCCATCGATAGATTCTCTAAGATGGCCATCATAGCGGCCTGCAAGAAGAGTATCACAGCAGAGGCCACTGCTAAGCTCTTCTTTGAGTAAGTGTGGGTACACTTTCCGATCCCACAGTCCATTGTCTTAGATCGGGACAGCAGATTCCTTAGTGCATTTTGGTCAAGTCTTTGGTCGATGCTAGATACAAAACTTAGTAATTCCATGGCTTTCCATCCCCAAACTGATGACCAATAAGAGGTTGTCAATAGGATGAGTGTACACATTCTACGCATGTACAACTCAAAGCATCCATGCACATGGGATGAAAGCCTCCGCTGTGTCCAACACAGCTACAACAGAGATCTCCTAGAGCTCAACAGGCCACAACCCCTTTCAAGTAGGGCTAGGATTTCAACCATTATGTCCCCTTGATGTGGCCATACCATTTGCAGCTACTCAAGCAGATTTGGCTCATGTCTGGTCCGAAGCCGATAGGGCTAACAGCTTCATTGAGCGCATTCAATACGTCTGCTAGCATGTCCATGATATATTGGATAGATCCAATGCTAAGTACAAGTAGTTCCATGATCAGCATCGGGTGCCGCACAAGTTCTAAGTGGGCAACAAAGTTTTGCTACATTTTCAGAAGGAGCGCCTCGCTAGAGCCCACTGCAAGCTTCGCCCGCTCTAATATGGGCCATACAACATCACAAAGGTTGTAGAGGATAATGCGTTCGAGCTTAGCATTCCACCGTTCCTTGGTCTACACCCAGTGTTCAATGTAGGCCACCTTCGGCCATACTTTCCACCATTGTTGGACACATCCGACGTTGTAGAACTCACACCAACAGAGCTAAATCCATACTGCATGGAACAAGCCACCACTGATCGGATCATGGACACACCGATCAAGAAGACTCATCAGCAGAAGATCTAACTATATCGGGTTGTCAAAGCTTGCCAACTCGTTCACCAAGGCAAGTGGCTCACCAGGGACCAAGCTCGGTAGGAGTTTCCCCATCTCATGGAGGCACTCAATGTAATGGAGATAATTACTTCCTATGGGGGGAGGAATGATCCAAGTGGATATTGGTGGCCACACGCCTATTCCACTTTTACCCCTAACACTATCTCTTTCAGTTTTTCAGTTTCCTTAATTGTAGCACAGTTTACTATTTTTGGCAGTTTTTGGGGTCCTAAACTTCCAAATTCATTTTGAGGCCCTAAACGACGATTTTAGGGAAAACGGAGAGACAGGAAAATGTAGTACACTAGCTTTCAAGTTTGTTTTCGGCCTCCTCTTTGGTATCTTTGAAATGAGGTATTATGATAGCCAAGCGGAGATCTTATGCCAAAGTTACAACCCCAAGAAGTTGATGTACCAATTTACCCGAACGGGACCCATAGTTTTGGCACTTCATCTCCTATGGTTAGGTTTTTTTATGTTTAGGGTTTTCCATTGTTTGTCAATAATAAAAAGGACTTTGAGCCTCATTTTTAGACAATTCAGAGGCATGTAGCCACCACATCTCTTCTTAGAGATAAAATACCATAGCCCAAGCTATCTTATTCCCATTCTGTTTGTAAGCATAGTTCAGTATTTTTCTATTAATGAAATGAAGTGTTTTTCTGCTACATCTCTGTATTTATGATTATATCGTTAATTTGTTGTAGGTTTTAACCCTGTACAAAAATTACCTGCATGTGAATTCTAAAACACAGAAAATAAACAATGCGAGAGCATAACACATAAAACATATATACACAGAGATTTTCCCCTGGATCCCAAAACCGGGACTACCAGCTTGATTTTTCATTATATTCCTTTCAATTTTATAATACATATTTATACATGCCGAAGCATCCACTACCATGGACCGAAAACCATCGCATCCAATGCCATGGACCGAAAACCATTGCGTCCAAAAAACATGTGCGAAAATCATGCACAAAACCATAGGTGGGTCCGCCCATCCTAACATAGGGTAAAAAACCAAAATTTTCCGGGGCACTGCCCCGGACCCCATAAAGTGGGGTTACAAGTATGCCTCAAACCCCTTGTGACCCCCCCTCGCTACACAATCAACGCAATGAAGGGGGGCTCTGCCCCCTGATTAACTACGTGGGCTAGTCATGGAAAGAATATAACACAACCCAACATTTGTTGCCTTCATGTTTAAGTTAGGATCACTAGACCTCAGAGAAATCTAGTAACAAACAAGAAAGTATTGCTACCTTTCCCTATATTACAATTGATTGAACAAACAATATGAGAGAGGTCACTTACAGTTTAATTGAAATTCCTGATGAAGTCCCTTTCAGTGCCTTCGACCATTCACTTCTCCTCGATGCTTTAGAGATCGTTCCAGCACTTCCCACAGCTTCCCCATGATGTCCTGAAGGAGATATGCATAGATAGAAACACACAAAGGATCAAATCATCCAATATATAGCATAAAAGATAAATGAACTAATTAACTCAACATATATAATAAATTGAATCAATAATAATTCATAACCTATGTCGATGATCAACGAATCCCACAAATGACATCAAAGAAAACATAAATGGGAAATGACAGCTGCTTTAATATTAATAAAATGGAGAACAAACTTACAACCTCAACGCCTTGATGTTACAAGCCTCTTCTCACAATATCCAACCCTCTCCTTGGATGAATAGCCTCCTAGCCTTATTTTTGTAGCATAAGCCTACTTCCAACAGTCTTCTTCAATCCTCGGGCCTATGTTAGCTTTATAGGCCAAGAGGGAGAAATTTGGGATCCATTTCCCAAGCGATGAAATCCACAAATGGTGGGATAAGGGTTCCACAAAGAGGGAGAGGTAGCTCCATGATGGGAGGGATCAAGGTTGAATAGGAATCCATTCGAAGCTTTTTAGTTGGGAAAGATTAACCTAACAATGCTTCTATACTTTAATTTTTATTTTTACATATGTTAAGTCATGTGCGCAGGTAAGTGTAACACATGAGGTGGGATCTGAAATTCGAAGACGGAGACGATCACAGCCATGGAACCTGGTTCTCGACCGGATGGATTAACAGGTTCTGTCCCGTCACTACAATCAAACGTTGCCCAGGAACAGTCGCAGTCGCTGAAGCCTGAACCCATCGACACTGCTCAGCATGCCCGCCTCGATAAGTTAAGCAACCCGGTCATCATCGTCTCCTTGATCAATCTGCCTGATAAGCCATCGATGCCAAATCCAGTGCCTGCAATCGCATCGGCCTCAGATCTTGTGAAGGAGAGCATTGATACAAAATCAGACCTGCCAGATCTGCTGAACAGGGGGTTGCATCAGGCGCAGAAGATCTCTGTCAACGGCACCGAGATCACGCTCTGTGAAATCGCAGTCTCTAGCAAACAAGGAACCCTCAGGACGGAAAATAGCCGATCCGACCACAGGTATGAAGGAATAATCTTGTTTTTTGCAGATCTGTATTATATTGTTGCGTTTCTTGACACCCATAGGCTCAAACATCCTCCATTGAGCCCCGATCGGGCAATATACCCATAGATTTGTGGCAATGAGTATAGATCGAGCCTCGGGCTTGTAGATATAGACCTGCAAATGGAAGAACGACCCCATATATGGTCAGATCCGGAAGATCGCTCACAGCCAGAGCACACGGAACTGATCCCTAAGGCAGACCGACAGCAGAAGGGATATATGCGTGATACCGGGTTAGGCGGAACATGTTCACAGCCAGAACCCAAGCAACAGGTAAAATCACCTTGCTTTCAGATTTTTATTAAACCTCCTCTGGGGAAAACCAGCCTAGTGTGGGTACATGCAGAAAGCACCATTATGCAGTTGAAACAGCAAATATGGGCATTGATGGGATACCCTGTTCAGATCCAACATTTGATCAGTGGTAGGTGGTCTCTTCAAGATAATAGAACCCTGAGAAGCTATGATATTACCCCAAAAACATCTATTGCTTTAAACCTTAGGCTGAGAGGAGGTGCTCTGCCCCAAGGTCCAAGCTCCTCAGGAGGAGACAAGGGGAAAAAGACAGCAGCTCAGCATCAGCCCAAGGGAGGTTCCTCCTACAAAAACATCTTACAGGGTAACAGAGATCCAGGGCCCCCTCCAGATCAAGGCGGATATACACCTAGGCCATACATAGTAGATCAGCTAGGGCAAACCCCAACCCTAAACCTTGATTCTACAGGACTTGAAGATTACGTCAAGTCATATGAAACATAGGCCCTAATCTTCCATTTTAACAGTTTTTGGCCAAAGCCAATGGATCTATTTCACTGGATATTCACCAATTGGATCATGGAATGTGATATACATCTATGCTCCAAGGGGTTTTTCATTCTAAAATTTGCATCCACGGAAGTCAGAGATATAATCATCAGTACAGGGCCTTGGCTTTGGGGAACTTCGGGTCTCTTTATGACCCCATGGTTTCCAGATTTTGATCCAAACAAAATGACTGTCTCCAAAATGTCGGTCTGGGTCCGCCTATATAACCTTCCTCTTCACTTTTGGAGCGAACGAGTTTTGGAAGGAATTGGGAACAGCATAGGGAAATACATCAAAACAGATCTGGAAAGGACTGATGAGAGGATCTACACTTTTGCACGCATTTGTGTGGAAGTAGATCTAAGTAAAGGACTGCCAGAAAGCATAAGGCTGGTATATAAGCAACAAAATTGGTTGCAAGGGCTAGACTACGAAAACACTGCTTTCATATGCAGGAACTGTAGGCTGACAGGACACTTGCAAAGCACATGCCCAGAAGCCAAAAAAGCAAACAATAAAAAGAAGCAGAAGGGGAAGTAGAGGAAAGGGTGGCAATTCCCCCCTCCTGATTCAGAGGACGATGAATCAGAAGCAGAGGAGGAAGTTACCCCCATAGAGAATACCGAGCATACCCAAGGAAAGGAGACTCAAAAGGAAAACATATCAGCCAACAAGGTTTCACAACTCCATTCAAATCAGGTAGATAAGACAAGCGAGGATCTGAGTATGGGAGGGATCAAACGGCAACACTCCTCAGACACTTCAGACTCAGACAAGGATACAGCTCCACAGGAAGCAGAAACACAGATAGTCCTAGCTTCGATCGAGCCCACTCAAGGAGAGTGGCGCAAGGTCGAAAAGAAGAAGGGGAGAAAAACATGAGGTGTGAGTTTTTCACCCCTGGGATTCAGTTTTTCTGTCCTTTCCTCCTTTCTTTTTCCTTTCTTCTTTTCTCTCATTCTTTCTAAATGCACGGTAGCCTCGCTACGTTGCATTGTGTGCGAAAGCACATGAGCCCAATGGGAAACTTCTGGAAATGCTTTAATGCATATGCTTTGTGTAACTTTTCATTTTTTAAATAAAAGGTTACCGCTTTTTTCCCTAGAAAAAAAAAAGGTCATGTGCGCAGGCCACAATGTAAGACAGAGTGTACTTATGAGCAGTTTCTAATGGAGTCCCTTGCGTATGCGTAGAAATTGACTAGGGAACTATGCAGGAAGCCCAAAATGGGTTTTTGAGCCTTGGGATCCGGAATTTCATTCTCTTTGGGATAATCTGGATTCTAGCCTTGCAAGGGGATGTTTTGGAATACATTGATGGATAGCGAAAGATCCAAACCAATGGTCATTTTCCTAATGCGACAAAATGACGTGTAACAAGAAGTTTGTGGAAGAATGTTTGGTTTTCCAACAAAATAAAGTTGAGACAATTAAGACCTCAGGTCTTTTACAACCATTAACCATACCAAGTTAGAATTGGGAAGAGGTCTCAATGGATTTTATCACAGGTTTACGCAAGTCTAAAGGAAAGAGTTTCATTATGGTGGTAGTTGATAGACATACCAAGTATGTAAATTTGTATGCACTATTTCATCCTTTCAAATTCAGTACAGTCTCTACTTCATTTATGGAAACATTTCAAAAGCTACATGGAAACCCAAAGATTATTGTAAATGATAGAAATCCCATTTCACTAGAAATTTTTGGACAAAAATATTTTCTTGTCTTTGTACTCAATTAGCTGATAGCTCATCTTATGATCCTAAATCTAATGGGAAAAAAGAGATATTGAATAAATGTTTGGAAGAATATATTCGTTGCTTTGCACCTGATAAACAAACACAATGGATCAATTGGTTACCCCAAGATTAAGTGGTCACCCCAAAAATGACCCCATTTATGGAACTTTATGGATATCATCCACCATCCATCACATCATCTTTAAGAGACAATTCTAAGGTTCAAGAAGTGGAATATCAAATCGAGCATCAACAAAAATTTCTCCAACTCTTAAAGGATAACATGACTATGGTGCAATCGAATGAAACAAAAGGCAAATCAGCATCGCAGTGAAAGAAGTTTTGATGTGGGAGATTGGGTATTTTTATGGCTACGACCATACAAACAAATATCCCTCAAGCAAGATAAGAAGGATAATAAATTATCACCCAAGTATTATGGCCCTTACAAGGTGTTGCAAAAGATTGTACTATGGCATACAATTGGATTTGTCTGCATCTTTGTGAGTACACCTAGTTTTACATGTTTCATGCTTCAAAAAGGTTATAAGTGACAAAATTTCAGTTCAAACTATATTGACAGATTTTGACAAGGAAGGAAAAATGATATTAGAGCCTGAAGCAATCACAAAAAAAAAGAATCTGGCAACTATGGAACAGATCAATTTCAAAGTATCTCATTAAGTGGAAGAATTTACCTATTGAAGACTCCACATGGGAGGATGAGTATTTTATTTAAAAGCATCTAGAACTACTCAAGCGTTGAGGAAAAGGGTTTTTGAAGGAGAGGGGCATTTTAGGTCCCTGTAATGCTAGTGTAGCCCCCACATTATTATTTTTGTTGCCCATACAAGCCCACTATTATTATTGTTGTGCCCCATAGAAGCCCATTATTGTTATTGTTGTGCCCTTACATTATTATTGTTATGTATTTCCTAATTATATTTTGACCCCTTGGAATCATATATATACCAAGGAGGTCTTACCATTTGAATCATCCGACAATTGTTCATTTATGTGATGTAAAAGGAGGTTTCCCCCTTGAAGAAGCTTATTTTGAAGTCGTTGAACTATCTTTTCTTATGTTTTCATGATCTGGTTACATAACAAAGTGTTCCCCGCATATTTGGAAGACAAAGAAGTTTATATTAATATCAAGAGATTCAGGCTCCACGAAATTGCTCACATATATTCTGTGCTACCGTGTGAAAAAAGAAATAGGATGGATGCTACATGGTCTAGACTCTAAGAACATGATTCTCAATGGTGCAAGTGGGCAAGAGCTCATGACATTTTAGCCACATGATCTTCACTCGTACTAAAAATTGTCGAAGCCTAAAGAGTATCTAAATTCAAAGTATTATGCGGTTTAGTCTCATTTGAATAGAAAGGTTGTGATCAAATCATGGTGGTAGGAACCAACTAAATTTTGCCAAAAGACAGAGGGAATCTATGCGACAAAATAATTAAGGAAATTCTACCAGTACCACATGGTTATGTGTTGTAGACTGTATGGGCAAGAAACTTATGAGTTCTATGAAGAAGGATGGATTTACATGCTTTACCCAATTGTTATAGAAGGAAATATATTCAAATGGTCATATATCTTAGCTTAACAGCTTGTTGATAGTGTTTGATTCCACAAACATGCAAGGGGCTCTCCCTAATGAAAAGTACCAATTAGACTTCACACCGTTTGGCATAGGAGCACTTCCGGAAATATGGACCAGCTGCCATTTTCTTTGATATTTCCCTCAGTTGCGATGGTTAGCACAAGAGAGTAATGTACATGTATTTTTGAATGACCAAGTGAGTATACATTATAGAATGTTCAGTTGTATAATGTATCAAGGTTCTTTCCCTAGAGGGAAAATAAAATTGATCCTTTAAGAGGAGTAATAGTACTAATCTAATAAAGACACATGAGAACATATATATATATATATATATATATATATATATATATATATATATATATACACGAAAGAATCATTGATCAACTAGAGAAATATTTCACATAAAAGCAACGATCGTTAAAACACGTATAACCCACCGTCAACAAGATAAGCACCAAAGCCACTGAAATAGTTCAATTTGTTTAGTACAAATGAAAACAACATATATCGCAAACAATAAAAGAATAGTCTTACAACATTTATGACATACACATAAAAGTATGTTGGTTCAATGACCTTCAAATATTAAGCAAAATTTCTAAGATACATCAGTACAATGAACACCACTAGCTCTAATAATGGAGTGTTAGAGCTACCACTTGCTCCTCAAAAGAAATGTCTTCTTCTCTAATGCCTAGTGGGAGGATCCAAGGTGAAAAATTCATTTTCTTGAGCTATGAGGGTGTATATATAACAAATGGGGTGTCTCTTCACCTCCCTTGTGACTCTTATACTTCCCTCATGACTCTTTGACTTCTACATGACTTTTCACATTCTATAGGTGACTCTTTGACTCCCACTTTACATTACATTTTCTATATTATTGAAAATTACATAATTACATGCACAAATGATGTGGAAAATGATGAGTCATATGAAACCTTGACATAACACTTTGACAAGACATGACATGGCATTGATGACATGGACTTGATGATGATGTGGAAATCTCAAACTACTCTTTTTTCTGATACCTTTGTGTGTTGTTGAAAGATGGTACATGTTCTTCTTCTTCCTCCTCCATAAGGCATGAAGATAGGGAGTCTTCACTATGATATTGATCTTCATTTGTCACAATTTGGTGCCCCTTCATCTTCTCATTCAATGATCAACTTGTCCTTGCAGCTTCACAAGTGTCTCGTAGTATAGTTTCCTTCTCTTTCTTTTCAATCAGCATCCTTTCATGTGAAAATATAGTACCTACAACTGGAACTCACTCATGGAAAGACGACATTAACCTGAAAACTCCTAGTCTAGCATACTTCATGAAAATCAGTGATGGACCTGAAATTGTGTACTGGGCTGAGAGGGAGGCTCAGGGATTGTGCAGTTCACAGTTCCAGAGGTCAAGAGTGCAGGATTGTTTCTTATGACTGTGCAATGCACAGTTTTGGAGGCCTGGGCAAGAATACTTTGTAGTTCAAGAGCTCAGTGAGGCAGGCTTTCCCACTAAGACTGTGTTGAGTCTTGAAAATGTCATTCATTTGCATTATACTTTCACTATTATGTCCATTATATCACCTCCATTTCACCTCCATTTCACTACTATGTCACTACATTCATCCCACTTTCATTATCATTGGGCCACCTTTATGTTTTTCCAATCTTTATTATTTCTAAGACTTTTAAGTGAATTTGTGGTTAAACATTAGAAAATAATGTGCATATGCTTATACCTAACAAATGGGTTGAGGTTGTTGACATGTGTAGGTTGAAAGGAGACTTCTAGAAGACCCTTATGTGGCACTCTAAGGCCAAATTCGAATTTGGTTGGAAAGAATCATGGGATCATGAGGATATGTGTCACATCTCCTAATTGTATTGTAACTCTAAAAAGACATGTGTCTTATCAGTTCCTATTTTGATTAGGACTCTAGAGGTAGAGGGAGAGATTCATGGATTCTCATTAATGAGATGGCTCTCATCTTTTTGTATAAATAGGAGATCTCTCTCCTTCATTTGGGGGTCTTTTTAGTCTTTTAGTTTCTAGTTCTCAAGTTTGTAGTTCTTCCTTGATGGCTTTTGAAAGCTTTTGTACTTTGTACTTTTGAAGAAATTGAATAAAGATTTGATGTTCTCAACATGGAAGGAGATGTGAAGTAGATGTCATGGAGCATATTAGGATGTAAGGTAGAGTAGATTTCATTTTGTAAATATTGCTTTGTAGAATGTAAGGTAGATTAGATTTTTCATTCATGCAATTTTAATTCATGCAAGTGTGTTTAATTTTGCTTTGATTTCATGACTAGTGGCATGTGTGATCATCTTGTCTATGTTGCTGACCTTTATTTTTCTATAGTTTGATTTTCATTAGTATCATTTCTTTAACTTGCACTTTACTTTTGCTCTTAGATATCAAGTTGTTCATCTATTGATGGTTCTTTTTCCATAATCAAATAACTTTATTGAAGCCAAAATATCACTTAGTACAGCTTGGTTTAGTTTGCTTTAAGACTCACATTGCTGACTTGTTCATAACTGTTCTCACATGATAAATCTAGCTGAAAGGCGAAAAGGTTAAGAAAAGGTTAAAGTAGTGTGATTTGTCTCATTTATGTAGTGTCACTTAGATTTCACATTTCATTTTCATTTTAAATCAGCAGCAGAGATACTGGGCCGATGTCATTAGTCTTTTATTTGATGTCTTTATTTTCCTTTAAGCATTTGATTTCATAGGTGGTAGGGGGCCCCTGCCTTGTATAGTTGTCATTTTATTTTTGCATTTTATTTCACCATGTATATTAGTTGTACATAAATTGCTTTCAAGTTGATTATAGATTAGTGATGCACATAGCCTTTTAATGAACTAATGACGTGATAGAATCATCTTGTCCTTTTGCTGAAGCAACAAGGATACTGGGTCTCATAGTCATTCTCTCATTATTTGATTATTGCATTTTATTTCGATTGAACTAGTTGCATTAAACACTTTAGAAAAGCAACAAGAACAAAACCCCAAAAACAACGAAGTAAGAGAAAGGTTAACTAAGCACATATGGTGCACCACACTTCATCAGTTTACGATACCCGGATTGATAATTTATGTAGAGCAATTTAAGACGTTAAATTGACTAGACATTTTGGCGCCGTTGCCGGGGAAGTGTAATTAGGAGACCTTATCTCTTACATCTGAAAAAAAAAAGGTTAATAATTCTTGAGTATGCTCTCCTCTTGCACTTTGTGTGATCTAGAGGATCAGAAAAAGGATTGTTAAGTAAAAAAGAAAAATAATAATTCTTGAGTATGCTCTCCTCCTGCAATTTGTGTGATCTGGAGGATCAGAAAAAGAATTGTTAAGAAAAAAATAGGAGACAAAATAAACTTCATCACTTCAATTGATTCAAGAAAAAAAAAAAAAAAAGAGAACAAATAAACTTCATTTCATTTCCATTTTCACTCCATGCCATCCATTTCATCAATAAAAGTTATTTCCCCATGATCATTTCCATTAAGATTGCCTAACTATCTCTATTTAGCTGAGTGGTTGCTGTGCCAAGTTTCCGCAGCTGACACTGGTTTCCGCAGCTGTCACTCAGTTTCCGCAGCCACCACTCTGTTTTTCAAATTTACAGTCAAGATGTTAATGCAATAAAATGAAAATGCAGGGATGACTAAGCAATATAAAAATTCACAATTTCAAAAAAAAAAAAAATCTATGGCTATCTCCATTCCTAGTTTTCGTTGTGGCTTCGTGACTCTTCAAATAGTGTGTTCTTTATTGGTGTGTCTTTCCTGTGGTTGGATTGGAATTTCTTGTCTCCCACATAAATCTCTGATAAGGATCAACAGTGTGAAACTACCACCATCAAACAATGGCGTACTGTCTTACTTATGGTATTGATATAGTGTTTAACACATCCCGTGTAGTCCTGGTCATGAGATTATTGTAGGAAGCCGACAGTGAGGAAGATGATATTTATCGTCAGATTAATCAAATAATTCATCTTCAGCAAATAAGAGAAAAGGTTTCCCTAAAATGTGCTCATAACCATTGCAACAATGGAATAGATAAGCACTTCATTTTCTGCAGTTAAAAACCACTGTCCTAAAAAAATGCATATAGAAGTGAGTTTATATCATAAGGATGAAGGGTTGCCAGATGGTGTCAACCTAGCCATGGCCTCTGCGCATGATTCAAATGTGCAAGAAGAGGGATCCGTTATTTCTGATAGAATTGAAATACAGACTATGCAAATTGAGCCCCCTAACTATACTGAGGATATTTTCATTGTCATGAGGAGTGGCGAAGAGGCATCAGAAGTAGTTGCATCGAATGAAAACAAGGTTCAGAATCAGAAATTGAAATCATATGATGAGGATGCAAAGAGAGATTCAATTGACGAAGAGAAAGCTACGTATGGCGCTTTAAGTTCTGAAGGGCAGAGTCGGGAGGAGTAGAGAGCTTCGGAATCTCATAGCGTCCCCTTCACAAATGAAGAGATTATCGGATTTGCAGAAAACATATGTGCAAACAGTACGGATTGTGAAGTACAGAGATGCAGGGGGTTGAATGATTTGGATGATTTGGATGTAATACACCTGCAAAACAGTAGATCAAACAAGAACAACGAATGTAGCAATAAAAACATCAACAGAGAACAGTTAACTCAGGAAAAACGTAAAAACAGAAAAAACGTCAAACTTCAAACGTTCGATTTGACCAAAAAAAGGCGAATTTAGAAAAACTAAAACATGGGTTTTTTTCCAGGTGGGTTAATTAGATAACCCAGAAACCGTTTGAGGAAATTCGTGGCGGTCTGGGAGAAATCTTCGGTTCTTTGGAGCCTCTTTTTTTGCTGCCGCGTGAAAAAAAAACTGGATTTGAATTGATTAACTGATAGTTTGAGTGCGCAATTCGACTTCGCGTGCCTGAGGGAAGGAATTCTAATTGGGATCAACTACATGCTGGCATCTAAAACCAATTACACGCCTCCCATCTTATTCAATTCAAACCTGTTTAGAGACGTGTTCCAATTGAACACGACTCTCTGCCATTAAATCCCATGAAGTCACTGCCGATTAAATGTTGGGAGAAAATCATGTTTGAAGAACTCAGGGAAATGAAGGATTCCCTCGCATTTCAGATTACTCGTCCTAAAAGTCTGGATCAGTATACACCACTTGTGTCAATTTCTTTATTGCATTCTGCGTTTATTGTGATTTAGGGGTGAAAATGTATGCTCCACCAAGTGCTCAGGAAATGACTTACTATGAACATGTTCAGAAGCGCCATGAGGAGAAAGGCTGCTTGTATGCCTGCCTATTCACCATGTGCTGCTGCTTTTGATGTTACGAAACCTGCGAGTGCTGCATGGATATACTCTGTTGTTGCTGCAATTGAGAGAGCAGAAAATGATGCGGTCATCTTCCCATATAGGAAATTCATGTCACAAAAAAAAAAAAAAAACAACAAAAACAACAACAACAAAACATTCGGATTTGGACTCCAAAGGATCAAAATAATTTTGTTATGGACTTTTTGTCATATGATCCTCTGATATGATCTGAGGTTTTTGTTGTAAAAGGTTTTGGGTATTATTAATAAATTTCCGATATCTATGGAGAATGAAAAAAATTTCAAAACTGATGGTTGACTGTTTTAGCCACTTTCCGCAACTCACACAGGGTTTCCGCAGCTCACACAGGGTTTCCGCAGCCAATCCCGGATTCCGCAGCTGTTTTGTTAAACCCTAGGTTGCAGGTGTCATCAAGCAAAACAAGTCACATGGGTAGTTGGGGGAATGTTGGTACATGGATGGTGTCCTATTCATTCGACCAAATTTGATGAAAAAAACCCCGGTCAAAGGGAAGTCAAATTGTGTGTTATCACAAAGTCGCCACACTAAGTCGCTGCATGTCAAGAAAAAATAATAATTTTGAATCAATGAAATGAACAAGTTATTTTCTCACTTTTCAGAAGGTATTGATTAATTTTGGACTGATAATGAAAGATGAATGGCTAACTTTTTATTCAAGATTTTTAGCCACAGAACTGTGCACATTCCGCAGCTAAAGTCCAATTCCGCAGCTGTTCCCCGATTCCGTAGCCAGAAAAACCTCATTGTTCAAATCAGCCTATCTTTCTCATACAAAATCAGATTTTGATGATTTAAGTACCATTGGAAATATCTCAACAAGATCTATACAATGAGAAATATATCATTAGAGTTTGAAATGGCAAATAATGAAATAAATTGCTGAAAAGAAACAACATCAACTTGAGGCACTAATTCCAAAGCAGGTATAAATTCTTTTGATTTTTCCTTTGAGAACTTGTCTTAGTTTTGTGTGTAAATATCATAACTAGAGAGATTGATCACCTCTCTCCTTTGATAATCTTACATTCCATTGCAGAAGAAGTATTAGTTTTTTTTTTTGCAGGTTTCAGGAGGAAGGACAAATGACTACAAGAGAATGGTGTCTCTCTAAGAGACCAATTTGTTTCATAAGAGGATGATCAGCAACAAAGAGGAAATATGTTGATGCAAAATCAGATCCAAACACTTGAAAAACTTTCAGATACTATTGTCTCCATCACATCCATCCATCACATCCATACTTCATAATAAACCATTCACCTTATTCCACTCCATACTTTCCACTTACATTCACATACACTTTCCATCTCTTTTTGTCCTTTCATAACCCACAAATAAAAGCAAGAGGCTCATTCACATGCTTATTGCCATTTCCATTTTTGTTCTCCATTGCCATTTTCCATTTTCATCTTCCATTCCTTGTCATTTTCATTCCGCAAATAAGCCCTGCTTCAATGCAAATTATTGAGTCCATAGTCCTTTGAGTCTAAGTTCTTTGTAAAAACACCTTGAGGCTTGCATGCCTTAGTGGCAAGTCCTCATGCTGACAAACAATGGGAATACATTAATGTCACTTGTTCGTTAGATCTTCTAGGTGACTCGACATCAGCAAATTCATTCGTACCTAGCAAGATGTGTTTGGGCATCTTGACTCTCATTGTCATCAATGGTGAGAGTTCTCGTGTTGACTAGTGGCATCCATTAATGGCCACTAAGCCAACAATTTCCTACTATGTTCGACATCAGAACATCCTTTCACATAGTAGGAATTGTGCCAATGAGTTTTGAAGACATGAAGACTATTATTTTCAGCATTTTGGAGCAGATTCAGCAAGTTTTAGTAGAAGCAATAAAAAGCCATCTTATCTCTCTATCCATGACTCCTCTTGTTCAGCCACATGAAGAAGAATATGATCAGAATTTTTCAGCCACCACACATACAACTCATCCATTCCAAAGGGTAAGTGAAGGTACGTCATTTTCTAACTTTTGACCATAGAATTCCATAAAAAGCTAGAATGATAATTGTTGGAAAAACATTTCTCTTCCTCATTTCATAAAATTGCCAATACCATCAGTTGGGGGGGGGATACATTCATATTCATATCTTGCCATGTCCATATCATATTCAAGAGCTCACATACTTCCAACATATATTAATTATTACATTGCTATTATGAGCATACAATGGCTTTTGAAAAAGTGCTTAAAGGATAAATTGGATACAAACAAAATCATGGTTGTCACACAAGAACCAACCATCATGCAATCCAATAAAGATATACTTTGCAACAATAATCAAAATATCATTATGCAAAGTTCAAAGATCAAAGTAGAAGGCAACAACAACAAAAAAAAAAAAAAAAATGGTTGTAACACAAGAACCAACCATGTTGCAATTCAAGTAAAACACTTTGCAGAAATATGAAGTTATCAAATGATATCATGCAAAGTTAAGCCAAAGTTCAAGGATCAAAAGAGTTAATGTAATATATATTGCATGAGGACATGCAATAGCTTCAGTTGGGGGGTATGTTGAGTCTTAAAAATGTCATTCATTTGCATTATACTTTCACTATTATGTCCATTATATCACCTCCATTTCACCTCCATTTCACTACTATGTCACTACATTCATCCCACTTTCATTATCATTGGGCCACCTTTATGTTTTTCCAATCTTTATTATTTCTAAGACTTTTAAGTGAATTTGTGGTTAAACATTAGAAAATAATGTGCATATGCTTATACCTAACAAATGGGTTGAGGTTGTTGACATGTGTAGGTTGAAAGGAGACTTCTAGAAGACCCTTATGTGGCACTCTAAGGCCAAATTCGAATTTGGTTGGAAAGAATCATGGGATCATGAGGATATGTGTCACATCTCCTAATTTTATTGTAACTCTAAAAAGACATGTGTCTTATTAGTTCCTATTTTGATTAGGACTCTAGAGGTAGAGGGAGAGATTCATGGATTCTCATTAATGAGATGGCTCTCATCTTTTTATATAAATAGGAGATCTCTCTCCTTCATTTGGGGGTCTTTTTGGTCTTTTAGTTTCTAGTTCTCAAGTTTGTAGTTCTTCCTTGATGGCTTTTGAAAGCTTTTGTACTTTGTACTTTTGAAGAAATTGAATAAAGCTTTGATGTTCTCAACATGGAAGGAGATGTGAAGTAGATGTCATTGAGCATATTAGGATGTAAGGTAGAGTAGATTTCATTTTGTAAATATTGCTTTGTAGAATGTAAGGTAGATTAGATTTTTCATTCATGCAATTTTAATTCATGCAAGTGTGTTTAATTTTGCTTTGATTTCATGACTAGTGGCATGTGTGATCATCTTGTCTATGTTGCTGACCTTTATTTTTCTGTAGTTTGATTTTCATTAGTATCATTTCTTTAACTTGCACTTTACTTTTGCTCTTAGATATCAAGTTGTTCATCTATTGATGGTTCTTTTTCCATAATCAAATAACTTTATTGGAGCCAAAATATCACTTAGTACAGCTTGGTTTAGTTTGCTTTAAGACTCACATCGCTGACTTGTTCATAACTGTTCTCACATGATAAATCTAGCTGAAAGGCGAAAAGGTTAAGAAAAGGTTAAAGTAGTGTGATTTGTCTCTTTTATGTAGTGTCACTTAGATTTCACATTTCATTTTCATTTTAAATCAGCAGCAGAGATACTGGGCCGATGTCATTAGTCCTTTATTTGATGTCTTTATTTTCCTTTAAGCATTTGATTTCATAGGTGGTAGGGGGCCCCTGCCTTGTATAGTTGTCATTTTATTTTTGCATTTTATTTCACCATGTATATTAGCTGTACATAAATTGCTTTCAAGTTGATTATAGATTAGTGATGCACATAGCCTTTTAATGAACTAATGACGTGATAGAATCATCCTGTCCTTTTGCTGAAGCAGCAAGGATACTGGGTCTCATAGTCATTCTCTCATTATTTGATTATTGCATTTTATTTCGATTGAACTAGTTGCATTAAACACTTTAGAAAAGCAACAAGAACAAAACCCCAAAAACAACATAAACTATAAAACAACGAAGTAAGAGAAAGGTTAACTAAGCACATATGGTGCACCACACTTCATCAGTTTACGATACTCGGATTGATAATTTATGTAGAGCAATTTAAGACGTTAAATTGACTAGACAGACTGCACAATGTGCAGTTCATGAGAGAGAGAGGCTAGGGGATTGCGTAGTTGTGTGGTTCAAGGAACCAAGAAAGTAAACTGAAAATTGAGATTGCGCAATGCGCAGAAGGACACTGACAAGGAGGCTTGATTGCACAGTTTTGGAGGTAAGGAGGCCATGATTGGGCACTATGACTGCACAATGTGTACTTCTTCGAGGCAGAAATTGTGCATTGCATAGTTCCAGAAGGCAAGGGAGGATGATTGAGGCTTTCCACTACACAATGCGTAGTTCAAGTAAGGAAAGCTAGGCTCAATTTGGTCAGGAAGAAAATTTTCCAAAACTTGGCTAAATGTGGGATCAGTGAAGTAGATATGAAATCAAGGTTGGACTTGGACATGATTACGCACTCAAAACAATTGAGGACACAATATATAACACTCAGCACTTAGAAACAATGTGGTCCCCTTATTGTGACGACAATATAACATACTCCTCGAAGTGTGACACTTAGGATACACTTTGCAACGACAGTGACGATACTTGTGCGACAATGCATGAAAGTTTGGGAATGGATCTAATACATTTTTATATGATAAATAGGACCCATTGACATCAAATTTTATTCTTGAAATAGACCAAAACACTGCTTGTGTGATGTTTGATGCTTCCGTGCCAAAAGATGACACTTGAGTTTTCTTCCAAAAGGGACTAGAAAACTTAGAGAATATACATAGAATGACTCTTACTACTAGAAACGTAATCATGCAAGGTCAAAATAGGCTCTGAAATTTGAATGTATGCCAAAATTTTGGAGGGTTTTGTAGTAGCGACAACACTTTGTGACACACTAATAGATCTCCAACTTCTCTACCTTGGTCTAATCTTCTATGCAGGGCCTAGTTATTCAGGAAGCATTGATTCATTGTATGGGTTACTCTGGTTTTCCCACTTAACTTGGTTATAGATATAGTCCCCTATATCCCTTTCTCATTTAAAAAAATTCATAAGGCTATCCATATCACAATTGTTTTGATTTAGGAGAAGGATAATATAGTTCGTGACCTTTAGATATTCAAAGTCTTAGTTTTCATCTTTAATGTTGCTCCGCTACTAGCATGCATGTTCAATAACCTAGTTGTTGGCAGGAAAAGTTCCCTAAGGAAAGGGTTGACAACCTCAACAAAGCATAACAAGATAATCAACAAAGAGCAGTCAAGAAATCATGCCAAACATATGAATTACTAAATGTGGATTTGGAAACATACTCAGAGGTCCTATGTTTGATGATGTTCATGTAGGGTCCAAACCCTCTGCTTTCTCTAGAATGAGCAGGCATGCAAGTCAATTCACAGAAGCATACACATGATAGATAATTCAATATGCATACATAAAATATATGTTAGATTATCATATATATGCATATAAATTACTATTCATGAGACAATAACATATCAAGAACAATACATGAGCTTCTTTATTGATTAACAACAATAGGAACAGGAAAGTTACAACCTGACCCAAGCCAAAGCACCGACGAATCCTTCCTCTGAATCCTTCAAGCCCGAGCCACGAAGACAACCTCTCTAACAAGTGCAAGGATATGCTATAAAGATGATGAACATCACTGCAAAGGAAACCAAGCTTTCCATAGAGACTTGGAGTGCAGGAGGCATGGGAAATCAGACTGATCTAGGAGAAAAATGGGTATAATGTTAATAGCCCTTTCTCTTATATTGTTTAGGCCTACCTAAGGGGTGTATATATACCACCTGAAATTAGTTAATTCAATTGTGCTACGGGCTCCTGTAGGTGGGCTCTCGGTAAAACCCATGAAACCCACCCAAAAAATAGCATTTTTTTTTAATATTTTCGTATTTTAAAAGGTATATGTGGGTATAGAGTTATAGGACCCCCTTATGTACGTGATTTAGTGTGGGAAAAGTCAGATATGGAATTTGAAATATTGTTTTTCAATATAAGATCAAGTTTGCAGGGGAAAAGGTTACCCAAGGCCATATAAGAGCATCAAATCTACAAGGGTGCTAAATGATGCTATAACACTAGTGGAGTCACTACAAGAACATAAGCATTGCTTCGCTGCTAGTGATCTTGGTCAATACCTCGGCGAGTTGCTTGCTTCACCTCTCTATGTAGGAAGCCTTTCTCTTCTTTCACCCTTTATTTATTGTTATTTATAGAATTGTCCAAAGGAACTTATTTATTTCATGGGGTAGAAAGGGATCCTGACTTATTGAGAGTAGAAGAAGTTGTTCCTTTATAGAATCATATATATATATATATATACCTCTAATATTAGCATGCTCCTTAAGATTTTCCCCTTTCCCTTCTCTACTTGATTGGATCAGCGTGAAAAACATTGAAACACAAAGAACTGAGTGTAGGAATGAGGTTCCTATAAAAGATACGGGTATCATGGTTTTACACAAAGCTCTCCTTATGCAAGGATCGTATTTTCCATCAAAACAGCATAGACTAAACGATATGGACCAAGACAAAGAAGGACTAAAGGTTATCCAAATGTTGTAATGTCACAAGGCCCCTCTTTGTTTCGCCACATGCATTGGAACCAAACAAAACAATTTCACACAAGAAAGAAAAGACACCAAAAAAGACGAAACGTGATAAACAACAAACAAAGACGAAGAATATATACATGGGGTAGGGCACATCCCTATACTGCTATTGAAAATATTGTTTCAAATATTTGCCAATGACAGGATGAGAGTCGTATCTAAATATTGGAGACGATAAGTGTGGTGTCCAATCTTATCACAATAAAAAAATGGTTCAATCCACAGGGACTGGAATTTAGTGTGCTTCCCTTTCTCTTCACGGGCTTCATCCCACTTTAATACTAAGTCTCCCACACTAAACTCATTTTTTCCTGTAGACTTCTTATCAAACCATCGCTCGATACAACTTTGATGAATGGAAAAATATTCTTTTTCTTTCCTCCTTTCTTCATGTAACTTAAAAAGAGTGTTTATCCTACTCTAAACCACAAGACAAGGCTTACCTTGCAACTCTTGAGACAGTTGAAGGGCTGGGAGATATATGTTCGAAGGTAGAATTGAGAGACATGAATTTCTCGATCCTGACTTATTAATCTATTGGAATGGATGTTTAATTGCATTATGAAATTCTTGAAATAAATGTCATGCACATGTATAGTACAATTTCAATTTATTTGAACTAAAGTGATAGAATTTCTATGGTTGTAACAATTCCAAAGTCACTTTGGGTTGTTGTGAATTTATGTAATTATACATGTATGTACAAAAAATGAAAAGTGTTGGCTAATTGAAATATCGGTTTATAGGAAGTGTTGAAATGGTGGGAGGTCAAAGCCACCTTAACAAATTCACACCACCTGCAAAGTATCCCAATAACACGATTAAAAGTCTCATAATATGAGATCAAACTTCTGGATGAAGCTCGAGCAAACAAAATTTATGGTTTGAAAAGTATGTCTCATGAAATAAATTAAATTTTGTGACACGGGTGGCATGATGAAGTAGGGAGCTCAGGAAGAAGATTGCTAGGAAGGCATTGCAGTCTATAGCACTTTGTTTAACTCATGGGCGGAAGTCATCACTAATATCTTGACTATAACACTCCATGAGTGGTGTAGGGGAGTATGCCAAATCGTGACTTTCTCTTAAGACTCCATGCACATTTCATTAAAGCATGATAGATGCCTACTAGGTTGTAAGACTCTAATGTATACCCCACGGAGGAAAGCCCTTGGACATGTAGACTACCTGGAATGAGGGTTGCCTTGGCCCGGAAGAGTGAGTGACTGACGTGACCCAGTTGGGAGCTATGTGAAAAGACTCCATGGAGTAGTTTGATCGCCACTAAGTGCTTTCCTTGGGGCTGAGAACCACTCAATAAGTTGGGTTTGAGGATGGAGTTGTACGAAAAGACTATGTGGAGCAGTGTGACCACCATTAAGTGCTTTTCTCGGGGCTGAGAGCCACTGAGTGAGTTAGAGATGAAGACGGAGTTGGCTGAAAATTTTGTGGAACACACACAACACTAAATGTGTGCTTCAGTTGATAAACCACTCAGTACAGAAGCAAAGAGGAAGCCACAGAGATAAGTATTAATCATTAATTTAAAAGAGAATTTTGTTTAAATTATGATTTAATATGTTTTAAATTATTCTATGATTGAATCTCATAAAATTCATATGTTTATGATGTAGGAGAATGAGTGAACTTCCCAACAGATGTATATGAGGTTGATTGCAATGAAAACAACAACTTCTTGATGATATCAGAGTGCGTAGCAACATACTAAAGTTGAATATTTCAGGAATTGGGCCAATGTGGTGACACTGAAACCCTATGTTATGCCCTGATCACCATGAGGTGTGCCATGACAGTGTAGGTTCTAACCCTGTACAGAAATTACCTGCATACGAATTCTAAAACACAGAAAATAAAAAATGTGAGAGCATAACACATAAAACACATATACACAAAGATTTCCCCTGGATCCCAAAACCGGGACTACCAGATTGATTTTTCATTATGTTCCTTTCAATGTTACAATATATATATATATATATATATATATATATATATATATATATATATATGTCGAAGCATCCAATACTATGGACTGAAAACCATCACACCCAAAACCATGTGCGAAAATCATACACAAAACCATAGGTAGGTTCGTCCACCTAATATAAGGTCCCAAAAAAAATTCCCTCAGGGCGCTGCCCCGGACACTGTAGAGGGGGGCTAACCTCCCCCCTCAAACCCCCTGTGACCCCCCCACTGCACAATCGGCGCAATGAACGGGGGGCTCTGCCCCCCCTCTAACCCTCCGACTAACTAGGGTGGCTAGTCGTGGAAAGAATATAACACAACCCAACATTCTCCCACTTGTTGTTTTCTTTCCACAGGGGGACACAGGAGAGATTAGTCATTTATCCAGACCTGCAACGCCCATTGTTTCTCTACACCAAGAGAACTTCTCAGAGCTCACAGATTTTGTCAATGCATCTGCAGTATTCTTCAAAGTGTCTACCTTTACCAGCAACACCTTTTTGTCTTCTATCATATCCCTCACAAAGTAATACTGAACATCAATGTGCTTTGTCTTTGAATGGTAAGCAGGGTTCTTTGCCAAGAAAATTGCACTTTGACTATCACAATCTATTCTTATAGCTCCCTGTACTAACCCCATACTTGAACACAATCTCTGCAACCAAACTGCTTCCTTGCTTGCATGAGTGGCTTCCATGTATTCTACCTTTGTAGTTGATAATTCCATTACAGAGTGTTTCTTACTCATCCAATTGACTACACCTCCAAATAGGTTAAACACATATCCACTTGTAGATCATCTATGCTCCAGATCTCCAGCCCAGTCTGCATCAACAAAGCCACGAACATCCAAAACTTTGTCCAATCCTGGTCTTCCTTAGTAGCACAAAGCATAATCACTAGAGTCGCGCAAATACCTGAAAACCCATTTCACTGTTGTCCAATGCTCCTTCCCTGGTCTTGACACAAACTTGCTCAATACTCCCACTGCATGTGCAATGTCTGGTCTAGTGTAGACCATCGCATACATCAAGCTACCGACTGCACTTGCATATGGAACACAGACATGTCCTCTTCCTCTTCTTGTGTCTTGGGACACTGTTCAGTAGATAACTTCACACCTACAGGAATAGGAACCTTCACTGGTTTACTATCCTACATATTAAACCTCTTCAGTATTGTTTCAACATACTTCCTCGTTTAACCAGAGCTTCCTCTTTGCCTGATCTCTTTTAATTTCCATGCCCAAAATATAGTTTGCAGCACCAATATCTTTCATGTCAAATTTGGAGGACAATTGGCTCTTCAAATCCTAGATAATTTCTTTGTCATTTCCAACCAACAACATATCATCCACATACAAGACCAGATAAATAACACAGTCACCAATTAATTTAAAATACACACAGTGGTCTGCTTTTCTTCTGGTGAAATCAAGTCCCCGTATAAATGTATGAAATTTCTAATAACACATCCTTAGTGACTGTTTTAACCCATACAGAGACTTTTTTAACTTGCATACCAGTTCTTTCTTACCCTTCACCGCAAACCCTTTAGGTTGCTTCATGTAGATCTCTTCTTCCATATCCCCGTGAAGAAATTATGTCATCACATCCATTTGTTCTACCTCAAAATCAAAAGTAGCAGCAACAAACAAAAGTAATCTAATAAAAGCTACCTTGGCAACAGGGGAAACAATATCACCAAAATCTATTCCCCGCGCCTAGGAATAACCTTTTGCTATCAACCGAGCTTTGTATTTCTCCACCTTTCCTTCTGCATTTGTCTTCTTCTTGAACACCCATTTGATGCCAATGGGTTTTCTTCCAGCCGACAACTCCACCAGATCCCAAGCCTCATTTTTGTGCAAAGATGCCATTTCATCAACCATGGCCTCCTTCTAGACTTTTCCATCCTCTAAATCTACTGCTTCATTCACATTTCTCGGATCATAATCAGTAATAGATAAAGAAAAATTTGAACAGAAAGCAGATGGACTATACCTTTCTATTTGTCTTCATTCTCGAACTGATCTTCTCACAATTGGAGTTTGTGGCTCTTCATCTTCTGATTCCTCTTCTGTTGTAGAGTCTAATTCTTCCTCCTTTAGCTCAAACTCTATCTTCTCAGGTTCCTTTGGTGGGACTTCATGTTTAATAACATTTTTCACCTCTCTTGACACCACATCTCGGTTGTACACAACCTTTCTTGTTACTGGGTTCCAAAGCTTATAACCCTTTAAACCATCCTTACACCCAATAAAGATGCACTTTTCAGATTTACTATCCAACTTTGTTCTTTTCTCCTTTGGAACATGTACATATGCATCACATCCAAATGCCCTCAAATGTGAAAGAGAGGGTTTCTTACCAGTCCATACCTCTTGTCGAGTCTTATCCTCCAACGCTGATGAGGGTGATTTGTTGACCAAGTAACATGCAGTCTCCATCGTCTTTGCCCAGAATTCATGTCCTACCCCGGCACCACTGAGCATGCTTCTTGCCCTTTCCATCAACGTCTTATTCATCCTTTCTGCAACTCCATTTTGCTCAGGTGTGTATGGAGTAGTCTTCTGCCGTGCTATACCACACTTCTTACAAAATTCTTCAAATTCCTTCTTGCAAAACTCTCCACCATTATATGTCCTTAGCACCTTTATCTTCTTCTCTGTCGGGTTTTCCACCAGAGCCTTAAATTCTTTAAACCTGTCAAATACTTCAAATTTATTCTTAAGGAAATATATCCATGTATTCCTTGAGAAGTCATCTATAAATGATACATAGTACACAGACATACCCAGTGATGGAACCTTCACAGGTCTTAACACATCATTGTGCATAAGCTCTAATATATGTTGCGCCCTCTTACCACCAAAAGGGAAACTCACCCGATTCTGCTTCCCATATACACAATTTTCACAGAAATCAAAATCCAGAGAGCTATTAGTCATACCTTCTACCATACCTTTACCATGAAGTATTTAAAAACTCTTCTCTCCAATATGTACAAGCCTTTGATGTCATAGCATGGTCTTTTCTCCAAAGACCACTAGATTTTCTGCTCCACTTTCAGGAACCACAAAATTGTTGTACTCATCAATGACAGTGCAACCTTGCAGCTTGTATAGAGTTCCAATCCGAACTCCCCTCATCAATACCAGTGCTCCCCAAACCATCTTACAGATATCTTTTTCGAACACTGTTTTTACACATGCATCATCCAGCTTGCTTACAGAAATCAGATTTTTGGCCAATGCAGGAATATGCAGAACACCCAGAAGTGTTCTAATCCGTCCACCTTGCAACTTCAACTTTACCTTTCCGTGACCGACGATTTTAGTCTTCATGTCATACCCCAAGAAGACATCACCGCCATCATATTTCTCATACTCGCAGAACCACTCTCTATGGGGAGTGAAGTGAAAGGATGCACCTGAGTCAATCAACCATGCATCATGATCTACATGTGTACTTGAAGAAGCCAAGTACACATCCCCACCTTCATCTAAGGTGGTTTTCGCCTCTGAGAAGGAGCATCATCAGATCCCTTTCCTTCGCCGGGTGCTTTAGATTTACAGTCCTTTTTGTAGTGCCTTTCCTTTCCACATTTCTAGCACACCTTTACAGGTTTTCCTGGAGATTTAGATTTCCCACTCGATGACTTATTTTTGTTTCTATTTTGGGACCTTCCTTGTACAGACAAGGCATCACCATTCTGGATCTCCATATTTTTCCGTCTCATCTCCTCTGTTAGTAAGGATGAGACTATTTCATCAAATTGTAAAGCAGTTGCATTGCTACCTATTGCAATAACCAGACTATCCCACGAATCTGGTAGAGAACACAACAAACCGATGCATGTATCTTCATCGGAAATTTTAATATCAATATATAATAACTGACTTACCACAGTATTAAATGCATTTATATGCTCTGTCACCGAGTCTCCATCTTTCATCCTCAGGTTATACAGCTTTTTCCGGAGGAACAGTTTATTCACCAGAGACTTAGATTGGTACAAAGTCCCTAACTTGTCCCACAAAGCATTAGTTGTAGCTTCCCCTGATACATTCAACAATACTAAATTTGAGACACACAACCGTGTTGTGCTTTTTGCCTTCGGATCCAACTTCTTCCATTCTTCATCGGAAACTCCCGTTGGTTTAGTACCCAAGTCTACCGCGATCCACTGATCTTTATCTACCAAAAGATCCTCCATCTTGATTTTCCATAACTCAAAACTCTGACCATTAAATTTCTCAGTCCCTATCTTTCCACTACTTGCCATCTTCTTTCACCATCAGAATCGATCCTGTAGATCTCCCACTAAACAGGGTCTACCACAGGCCCGAGCGAAACCCCTCAGCAACAAAGGCATCCCCTTAAAGCCAAAATAGCTCTGATACCAAATGCAGGGTTTAACCCCGTACAGAAATTACCTGCATACGAATTCTAAACCACAGAAAATAAACAATGCGAAAGCATAACACATAAAACACATATACATAAAAAATTTCCCCTGGATCCCAAAACCAGGACTACTAGATTGATTTTTCATTATGTTCCTTTCAATGTTATAATACATATATATACATGCCGAAGCATCCAATACCATGGACCGAAAACCATCGCGCCCAAAACCATGTGCAAAAACCATGCACACAACCATAGGTAGGTTTGCCCACCTAATATTGGGTCCCAAAAAAATTCCCCGGGGCGTTGCCCCGAACCTCGTAGAGGGGGGCTAACCGCCCCCCTCAAACCCCTTGTGACCCCCCCGCTACACAATTGGTGCAACAAAGGGGGGGCTTTGCACCCCCTCTAATCCCCCAGTTAACTAGGACGGTTAGTCGTGGAAAGAATATAACACAACCCAACAGACATATGTGTTGTGTTATTAAAGCAAGGCAAAGGGATGCCTTGGTTGAGAGAATTCTTCTTGTGTGAGGAAGCCTTGCCATGGGATGGACCTCCCAAGGGACTAAGGAAGCAAAGAAGGGGATGTCTAAATTTGGAAGGTGAGTGACTACACAGAAGAAGAAACGAAACACCCGAGGGACTAATGAGGCAAAGAAGGGGATGCTAGAACTCGAAAGATGAATTGGTTTTCACATAATCATGTGCATACTGATTGAGATCAGGAATGCATTGGGTGTGTCTAGAAAAGCAATGAGTTGAAATTGTTCATGAAGGGGTACTGAGCACAATGGATGGTATGGCTAGACATTGGAAGTGGATTATGCTCTGGAATCGAGTAATCGAGCAAGTCAAGATGCAATAGAAACCATTTGGACCCGATGAAGCCACCTAGGATTTTGAGCAAATAACGGTGTTGTACTCATCTTTTGTTGTTGAATCAGTGGATGTAAGAGTTATTTATAAGGCTCAATTTTGTTTTATTATTTTGTTGCTAAAAACACTAAGGATGATGTTCCCCTTAAGGGAGGTGGGGTTTGTAACACTCCTGTTATACTCCCCTTGATTTTTGTAATGTAAGTATACTCTGGTTATAAATTATTATAAATACATTTAACTATTTTGAAGAGTGGGGCTACAAAAACACGATCTAAGGGGGAAAAGGAAGAAGTTGAGTGGTACAAGTTGGCACCACTGCTTAATCAAATGTGCAACTAGTAAGAAAAATCTTAAGGAATGCCAATGAGGAACATGAAGAGACACACAAGAAAAAAGATAAAAAGGCATTCAAACATCAAATGAGGGCTCTCTCTCTCTCTCTCTCGGGTGGAAAAAAATGGGATAAAGGACAGAATTGGATTTTTGTGTTGGAAAAACACCTAGAAAGGTGAATTCTTGTAATGCTTGCCACAACTGATAAACCACTTGTAACAAAGAAATTCCTATACTCAATGTTAAGCATGATTTCCAGCTGAGTTTGCTTGAAAAGTCCCCTTGGATCATGGATCTAGCTTAGGGTGACTACTGCAAGAAATACAACCTACAGCTAGTCTATGGTTGGGTGGAAAATCGAAGTCCCACCTTCAATTTCAACCATTGTTATATTTCAGATAAGTGTTATTAACTATGAGTTGTGAATATGATGATTAGTTCTTTATTGAATTGATGTTTACCTCTATGGTAGTTTGGCATGGTTGTTGCATGAAATTAATAAGAAAAAATGGTGTGATTGTTTTGTGGATTAAATTTGAAATATAACTTGACGATATAAGAAATATGTTTTGATTTTTTGTATAAGTTAATATGTTGCATGTAGACATGCAAGGTTTTTTTATTACAATTGCTAACTTTTCTACTATAACTTTTCTTCTGGGAGGTTCCAAGAATTGTAACTTAGACCATAGTGAAGAAAATATCGTTGATCAATTGGTCCAACTTTCAGATCTTGGGTCAAGATATTTTATGAGATATGATAAGAGGAAGTCGAACTTCCTGAATGCTCGTAAAATCATGCTTCAAACAAGTCACGTTGACATTTCTACTATAACTTTTCTTTTGGGACGTCCTAGATGCTAAAACTTGGACCATAATCAGGGGAAATCTTATTGATCATCCAATCCAACTTTCGGATCTTGGGTCATAATATTTTAAGAAATATGATCAGAGGAAGTCGAGCTTCTTGTATGCGCCTAAAATCGTGTTTCAAACCAATCATGTTAGCATTTCTACTATAACTTCTCATTTGGGAGGTTCCAAAGGTTGAAATCTAAACCATATGAGGGGACCTCCCACTAATCATTTGATTAAGTTTTTAGAAGGTCGACTACTATAATTTAAGATATATGTCCTAAAGAACTTGCTATATTAATTTGCACACAAAGTGTTTGAAGAAATGTTTAAATGCCTTAATGATTCATTACATACAAACTGTTTGATGAAATGCCCTAATAAAAAAATTGTTGTGGATGGGAACAATTTTGTTGTATGATAGTATCGTTGTAGCTTATATATACCTATTTGCATGCAAAGAATATACTATATTAGTTTTCATGCAAAATGTTTGAAAAATGTTTAAATGGTTTAATAATACATTATATAGAAATTGTTTGATGAAATGCCCCAATGAAAATGTTGTTTTGTGAATTGAGATAGTAATATTTTATGATAGTATTGTTTGTAGTTGACATTTCCCTATTTTCATGCAAAGAATTTGAATGAATGTGTTAAAGGTGTTTTAATTACAATTTGAACACACCTTGCTTGATAAAATGCCTCAAAGACAAAAATCGAAAGTTGCATGATAGTGTTATATTTCAATTAGTATGTTACAAGTAGAATTAGAACAATGTTTCTTATTTGATTTCATACAAAATGTATACAAGAAAAATACTACTTAATTGGTTGAATACAAATTATTTGAGGAAAGGTTTACATGTGAAGTGTTCGACAAAATCTATGAAAAATGGAAATCGAGTTTATGTCAGTGTAGTTAAGATAAATTTAGTAGGTGTATGTGATAAAATAGTTTCAGAGCTTATTGTTAAGCTAGTAAAAAGGAAAAAAAAAAAAATGGATACTTTATAACCTTTGTAAGTCAAAAGGAATTGGGTATATTACACGTCTAATAAAATTGCAATCTAAAAACTAGAACATAACCAACATCAACCAAAAATCTCACATTGGAATAACAAGTCAATGGCCAATAATAAGAAGTGCTACCAAGTGTGAGGTAGCCCATAAATAATGACATTAGTACAAGTTATTAGTAAAATATACTAAGATTGTGATGTAATATTGTACAAAACGTGAGAAAACTACACATATTCTCACCAAGCATCTCAATTTATATAACTTTATAGCATTTTCATATAAACTTGAACTATTCCAATATAAATATTATAGGGGAGTGTGGATAAATGTATATATCATCTCAAACACTATATTATCAATCATATGTTACGTTATTTAACTATGGAAGTGGTCCATGTTAAAGTATCATCCTCCAGTGAATCAAACTATAAGGTAATTGGGCAAAAGACAATATTATTAATTAGGCAAAAGACAATATTATTGCCATATTAATGTATATTTATACACTCCTGTTAATCAAATTATAAAATTATTGATTAGTTGGCAAAAGGCAATTATTAGGCATATTAACATACATTCATTTTTTTCATTACTTTAATTTAATTTACTTCCTTCAATGATTAAATTAATATAATGACAAATTCTATAAAACACAAACAAAACCAAAAAAAAATCAGTAAGAATGACAAATTCTATAAATTTATCATCACCATTACAAATTATCATTACAAGTACAACTATACTTTTGACTTATGGAAAATTATCACCATTACAAATTATCATTACAAGTACAACTATACTTTTGAATTATGAAAAATTATCTTAATTCATATCATGTAAAATAAGAGGTTCCGGCAATAACATAATAAATTACTCTGAGTACAATTAAAAATAATCATCACACAAATAACAAGATCATATTTGTAATGTTCATAATGTTGAATATTTACCAATCAAGATCTTTCTATGATTTATATATTAAATTACAAAATAATAATTAAAAAGTATCTTTCAATGATTTATATATTAAATTAGAAAATAATAATTAAAAAGTACATTTCATACAGTTTAAGTGAAAAATGTATAAAAACATTTATTTGTTTCCATGGTATTTACCCAAAACTAGTTCTGCGATCACGCTAAAAGATAATTCTCCACACATGATAGAAGACCCTTCACTACACGATAGAAGACCCCCCACTGGTCTCGATCTTCTTTAAGCTAGAACTTGAAGCTTCTGTAATTATGTGTGGGATCTAAATGTGTAAACTAAAGCAGCAAAAACAATAAACATTTCACCTTTGTTATATTATTCCTGGAAGAAGAGTGGTTCTGTGATTATGCTAAAAGATATTCTCCTCTGCACATGATATAAGACCCCTTACTGGTTTAGAACTTGAAGCTTGTGTAGTCGTGTGTCCGGTTTAGATCTTGAAGCTTCTGTAGTCATGTATGGGTTGTTAATGTGTAAATTAAAGCAGCAAAAACAATAAGCATTTCATCTTCGTTATATTATTCCCGGCGAAAAGAGTACCATTTATGCTAGTAACCAGTTATATAGATTAATTACAGTATTGTTGATATAATAAGTTCCGTAGTTCTTTTAATAATAGTTGATATTTCTAACATTTAACATTTTTACAATAGTTGATCTTTCTAACATTTAACCACTGAATGGAGGGCTTGGGGTGCGGGAAGAGACGTAATAATATCAATAAGTAGCTTGCAATATTGTTTCATATAAAAAGTCCCACAATTTTGCATTCTATTGGTTACTCTAATTTAAAAGCTTATTGTTTTAAAATCTTAACGAATACTAGAAGAAGATTGCGTTGTCTATCAAAGCAACAATTTCACTTAGAATATATATATTTTTAGTAAAAATTTAGCAATTTTTTGGACTGCAAAATCTTAAATTTTTAGTATTTTAATCATGATTTTAATTTTAATACTAGAAAAATGAAATACATTCAGCATCAAAAACCTTAAATTTGTAGTGTTTTAATCATGATTTTGATTTTAATTTTAATACTAGAAAATTGAAATACATTCAGCATCATCAAAAACCCCTGGGGCACCCCAAATTCCACCTTCACAACTGTAACCTGATTTTTTTTAAATTCCACTGGATTTAACCAAAAACCTGCCGGAAAAAACCAACTTTTTCCAGGCAAAAATGTCAGCTATTTAGACTAAGCTGAAAAAGATCAACCCTGTATGACATTAACAAGACTCATCATTGACTGACAATACTATCATACCATTCCCTGATCAAATAGCCTAGCAAAAGACTAATCTGAATAACAATAAATTTGAAAAATAGTTGTTAAATAAATTCACCGAGGTTGAATAAACTAACAAATTGTTTTTCATAGGTGGGACCAATGATATGCAAATAAGTTTGATACACAACCCCTTAAAGATTTTCACCTAAGTTGAATGAACTAATTGTTATGCATTTTACACGTTTGACTATTATACTATATACAGTACAATTGTTGCCTGTTATGGCATACCACAATTATATGATAACACCACAATTCCATTGCGCTTGAGGACAACTAATCAAACTGTGTTGCAGAAAATTTCTTGTTTGCGCAGTCTGCTTGAATTGGTTATCAAAACTTGATTGCACACAACACAATTATTATTTTACAAACAGAAACATACCGTCCGTTTGGAAGGGTCTGGCCAATAATATGGTACAATACAGAATATAATAATCTGACTTGGGATCTCTGTTGTCAAAAGAGAAGGAAGTGCTTCTCCATTGGATTTTACTTCAGTTGAAAAAAGTAAAAAAACCAAGATTTAAATTTATAGAAAATCTAGTTCAACTAACTTATGAAATGCATTTCAAGATTTTTCATGTGCAATGCTTCCATTTTCAAATTCATACTTAGCTATGCTTACGATGGAAGAAACTTCTTAGGGTGTAAAGATGTTTCTTCTGGTGTTTCTCTGATTAGATGACAGCATGTTCATCCTCTTCAGACACTTCAAAACGATGAATTTGATCAGTATCAATATTAATAACCTCTAAAAAGTAGTATAAAATATGGTTCCTATATGAAGCACATATATAAAAGCCAAGTAACAATTTAGAGATCAAATATATTGTACAAGAAAAGGATATTCAACATGCAAAATGACCAATCAATACTATTTACGAGTACAAGATTCCGATCCTAAATCACGAGCACGAGTTATGTGCTATACTATAGATAGAGTATTCCCAGTGACTTGTGCTCCATTGAATTATTCAAAAAATAAAAATCATTATTTCTGCTTTAAAAATCTGACAAGAAAAAATAGGGCATTAATATTAAGGAAAATACCTATAATGATTAATGATACCGAGGGAAGATGTCATTTGCTGCATTTATCCAACCATTTTGAAATATCGGCTATAATTCTCCATATAGACTATAAAGGGCAGCTTAAACGAAAGGTAACTATGTCTTTGCAAGCATGTCTGACCCCAGCCAGTAGCAAAAATAACAGAAACATGCCAGTGCACCTTTTATTACATAAAAATCTTTACAAATTTGGGATACAGAATTGCCCCAGTTGAAGCACACCTTATCATAAACAACAGAATAAGTAGCCAGTTAACAAATCATCAAACAAAGAAGAAAGTTGGATTTATCTGAAGCCAGACAACAGATAAACATTGCTTCTTTTAGGAGGCCTTTGCCTTTGCTGCAGGAGGAAGCAACTGCAAAACAAAAGCCTACTTTGAGAAAATCTTTCAGAAAAAGATGTCTGTTACATTTACAATGGTAATTGCAGGAGAAACTATAGAACATCCAAACATTTTAATTTTGCAAAATATGATACCTGATAAAGAGAGATGAGAGAGGTGATAAATCCGAAGCCCCCGGTAATTCGTGGCGTGACCTTCTTAGGTGCCAACTGAAGTAGTCCAACTGCAACTACAATGTCCACAGATGCTTTTGCCAGACTTAATAGCCTATCATTTGACTGTTTAAGCTTGAGGCGCCTCTGCTCCTCCTAGAGATGAGAAAAACATGTCATATAAATACAGTTCCTATATTTTTTCCACATGTTTTTACCAATCTTAATAATTTGATTGTTCAAAAATTACATTGTATATTAGCCCAAGGTGTTAGATTGAACTTGTCTCCCATGTTGCTGGGCATCTGGTTCATTCCATGCTGGCATGTACCCAGCTCTAGATGAGGTGCACTAGTGCACTAGTCTACGCCAAGAGGTTACTAGGGATGCCATCCACAAGTGTGGGGAAGCATCTCTTGGGTTGCCCACAAGATTTTCCTTGAAAAACAAAACTACCTTGCATATGCATGACTTTTTTCCTGTTAAACAGCTTCCTGTACCTAAATTAAGATGGTTAAATGCTTACCAGCTTAGCTTGATCAACCGTGGATGTATTTTTTATTTGTTTCAGCTCTTTCTCCAATTTTTTGATAGACATTGAAAGACGGCACAGCTCTGATGTCTGATTAGTCCTCAAGAATCCCGTATCAGAATGGAATATAAACTACAAAAGAGAATTATAGGAATAGAGAGCAAAAATGTAAACTACTAAATATCTCACTGCATGAGATAAAAATTGACGAACCTCTATCAATGTACTACAGACATTTCCACCAAGGAAGCAAAAGAGTGATATCCTCCCAATCAAATCTGCTCGCTCTTTGTTCTGGAAAACAACCACATCAACAGTAAAATGAAAGACCTCTCTTTATAAGGCCCGCTGAAAAGAGCATGGTGTACTTACGTTTAAAAGTTAAAAACATTTCAAAGATTACAAAACACGAATGAATTTGCAGATTATATTATTATAAACCACACCCGCTGCTTCTTGGAAATAATACGATAGTACAGTGGAACATTGCCAAACATACTAAGAAACCAATTTGTTTGCCGAGCATAGCAATAGTGAAAGTTTAAACTTGACCTTAGCACAAGTCTACAAATACTTTTCCACTTATATGCTAACATACCATTATTCTTCCGGCATTCATACAACAATGTGAAATGCTGGAATTTATTGGTTCAAACGATCTGTAGAATTCAATATAAAGTTATAAACACTACTTAGATCTTCAAGAACTTGATTTGAGCCCGGGCAGCAGGCACACTGATTTCTTTTCCATTTATTTCTAAAACATATGTACAATTGTATTCATAACAAGAGGGTATTATACATCCTTGACTTCTTTTCCAAGTCAAAACTAATCTGCACTGCAAACATGTAGATAGCTATATGACCATACCAGAAAACTTAGGCAAACCACAACCTGAATATGCCTTGCTGTAAAGTTTTTAACTATACAAGGTCTTATCCCCATACTATTTAGATTCTATAATCTGCAGGGAACTCAAATACCTTGATCATGAGTGAATAGACAGCTAAAGGCACTTTGTCATCACTAATCACTGAAGAAAAGAAAGTGAGCATGGAATGTCTCAACAGCGCTTTAGTTACCCGCATAATTCCAACTTGGCCTCTCTTCAAAAGAGAATATTAAAGATGATGCTAAAATAAAAAACAGACATGATACCTAATGATTTTCCTCAAACGATCAAAATTATGTCAATCTTGTTTTCTTATAGCTGTGGCCCTGTGGGTAGACTTCAATAATACTCAGTATCTAGAATGAAGGGACCCGAATCATCCTTAAACTTTCAGTATCGTGTCTTCAACAATCTAATTATGCTTGCAACAGTGATAGCGTCTGTGAACTTGTGGTCATGCACACTAGCTCTCACTCATCAAATACCAACCAAGGAAAAATGGCCACAGGCCAAAGGGTTTTGGTGTCCTAGAGGAGTGAAGGGCAAAGTTTCTTCTTCTACACAAAGGAAACATGTTATGAACATAATATATAAGTAATAATTAATAAAATAATTAGCATACTGAAGAGACATTTCCTAAAGGACATGACTGTTTGCGAAGGGCCCCTGCCTAGCATATAAGCAAGGCCCTCATTTGTAACCACAACATACCATATCATCTCTCTTACACATTCAACTTTCTTATATTAAAATATTACTTGTCCTATAATGGATATTTACATATTTCAGATATTCTAAATATTTCACTGAGTACGAATTGTTTGCTACATTGGTATCAAAGTCACATTTTCTAATCACCAGGCCTTTGATTAGGCTTTAGCCACACCTTCAAAACAAATTTGAAGTTTCTCTCGTGTCGATGTCCATGATGAAGCAAAACAATAAATAAATAAATAAAAATCAAATCAAATCAGGGATTTGGCCATTGAGAAAAAATTATATATATATATATATATATATATTCCAAAAAAAGAGAGTTAAAAAAAAAGGAGAAGATTATATATATAAAGAGAGATATTGATATATGTTAGAGAAAAAACACAACAAATTATAAAAATAATTATTTAAAAAACAAAAATAAAGAAAAAAAAGGTTGAAAAAAAAACATATATATATATATATATATATATAGATAGATAGATAGGCATTGTCTAACAAGCCACAATTTTGACTGGACGGCAAATTGCTTGCCAGAATTCAGTGAAAAATTCTTCAAGAAATCTGACTGGAAATGTTGAAATCGTCATTTTGATGGCACAAATGGATTCAGTGCCATCAAGAACCCATGAGGCACAAACAATCCTGAAATCTTGAAGTTTGACAACTGTAACCCGGATTTTCAAAAAAAAAATCCAGATTTCCTCAAAATCATGCCGAAATTTCTATTGTTTTCCAGGCAAAATTGTGGCATGTTTAGAGTCTTTAGACTGTGTATATATGTGTGTTAAAAATTGCAAACACTCTATGTTGTACAACCACTGTTGTAGTGTCCCCATAGCACCTTACAGGCCACCAACCCATTTTGCGCTAACCCACAGCCTGCTGCCACTCCGTGCTATCTGCGCTATCCGTCATCGCCTGTTCATGGTTCTGTGTCCACTACATTGACTTCTGTTCCGCTGCTGCCTTGCACAGTCCCAGAGCATTCTAAGTTGCACAGTGCCAATCGATTGTCATACTAGAGCCCAGCTGTACACTCACCAACTCTGCAGAAACCCCAACCCGTTTTGCGCTAACCCACAGCCTGCTGCCACTCCATGCTATCTGCACTATCCGTCATCGCATGTTCATGGTTCTGTGTCCACCACATTGACCTCTGTTCCGCTGCTGCCTTGCATAGTCCCAGAGAATTCTAAGTTGCACAGTGCCAATCCATTGTCGTACTAGAGGCTAGAGCCCAACTGTACACTCACCAACTCTGCAGAAACCCATATGATCCATCGTAACGGCATATAGCTGTATGACTACCATTGTACCTATTGCAGCTTCTACACACCAAATTCCACATCAGTCTCTGCAATTAATCATGGAATTACGAGACTATCAAGGTGATTAAGAAAAAAACCATTTCCGAGGAAAATTTTGACCATTCCATATAGTCACATTAGTTAGTAAAATATTATAAGAGAGAAAAAAAGAATTATTTTTTTTGCCTCTTTAAAAGTGAAATTTGGAAAAAAAACACATTTTTAAAAGTTACAAAGAGGCTAATTCGAGTTGTATTTGAAGTTTTTCTGTGCCTTTTACAAGATTTCACAAAGACCTAATCAGCAAATATATGCGCTCAGCAAATCTTGTGATTTTTCCAAGCACTACAAGTCGAATTTTTGAAGGATTTTGATTAAAGGATTAATGTTTGATTGGTACTGGTGATTCATTGAGGTTTTGAAGATTATACAATGACAGACCTGTCCATATGATTGACCAAACCAGGGCATTCTTGATATTGGTATACTCAGCCCTTTGCAGACGTTTGTAACGACCTTAAGATAATTTTTACGCTGATCATGAGGTGGCAAACCTTGTGTTACTGAGGGTATCTGAGCTCGGACTTAAAGAAGAAACTCGTGGGCTATTCTAGAGGTTTCTCTGTAGTTCAAACTCTTAACCAAGACTGATCCGAGGACGTTTACTTTAAGATTTCCAGGAATATTTTGTAGCTCAGATCTGATATACAGTATTCAAACCACAAGCAACAATCCAAACCATGGTTGCGGGGGAGGGCCCCCCCCCCCTCGAACCCGCTCCCGAATCGCACTCCGGGCGGGAGCGGCTCCGGAGCAGCTCGGGGGCGCGCTCCCAAAATCGCTCCCAGACTATTCTAGAGGTTTCTCTTTGTAGTTCAAACTCTTAACCAAGACTGATCCGAGGACGTTTACTTTAAGGTTTCCAGGCATATTTTGTAGCTCAGATCTGATCTACAGTATTCAAACCACAAGCAACAATCCAAACCATAGTTGCGGGGGAGCGCCCCCCCCCCCCCTCGAACCCGCTCCCGAATCGCGCTCCGGGCGGGAGCGGCTCCGAAGCAGCGCGAGAGCGATTTTCGAGAGCGCGCTCCCGAAAAAAAAATTGCGCTCCTTGCCATTTTCGGGAGCGTTGCAGGGAGCGATCGCTTCGTCGCTCCCGGAGCGATTTTTAACGCCCGAGAGCAATCGGGGAACGATCGCTCCCGATCGCTCCCGGGCATTAAAAAATCGCTCCGGGAGCGATCCGGTGGAAAAAATTTCCGCGAACGCCCAAAAAAATCGAATTTTAAAAAAAAAAAAATAATAAATAAATAATAATAATAATAATAATAAATTTGTTTTAAAAGCCCAATGGCCTAAAAAAATTTCATTATCACTTCATTGAGCAAGAGCTTGGAGCAAGAGCAAGAGCAAAGGAGCGAGAAGCAAGTGTTGAGGAGCAAGCCTGCAAAGGTAAGTAACTTAGTAATTTAGTTAATTTAGTTAGTTTAATTTAGTTAGGTAGTAATTTAGCTAATTTAATTTAGTTTATTGAGTTTAAAAATCATGAATTTAAATTAAATTAATTAATCCCAATAAATTGAATTAATTTGCAGATTCAAGAATCAAAACCCTACAAACATCAAACACCATGGACCTGGCTATATTTCTTGGCATTTTCCTCTTCCTGGTCCCTTTTATGGTTATTATGGTGTTGGAGAGTAGGAAACGGAGGGGCCAAACTGAAGAGGGGGATGAAGAAGCTGGAGAAAGTCGAATTGGTGAAAACCCCAGTGAGGAGGAGCTGGAGGAGGGTGAACATGACCCTCAAAAAACTAAACAAGACCAAACTCCATTGTGGAAATATGTTAACAGGGCTGAAACAGGGAGAGGGGGTGGAACCACTAAATTTCATTGCCCCCATTGCAACACTGATTACACAGGTTCATACACCCGTGCTAGAAGACACCTCTGCGAGAAAAGGCCATGGGATGGAGACAAACAAATAGGAATCAAAACTTGTACAGCGGATAGAGCCAAATACATAAGGGAAGAGGAGGAAGCCCAATACAGATCAAAAAAATCAAGGGGTTTCTTTGAACCAAGCTCACAATCACAAAGAACTCCTTCAGCATCCTCCCAAGGCAGTGGATATGGAGGCACGGGTCATCATCTTTAAGGCGTAGAACCATATCAGATTTCCTTGATGAGGGGTGTAGGAATGATGTGGATTCAAAGGTTTACAGGTTTCTCTATGCATGTGGGATACCATTCAATGTTCTTCGCTCACCTTATTGGCACGAAATGGTTTCTGCCATAAATGATGCCCTTAAAGGATACAAGAGCCCTGGGTATGACAAGGCAAGAACCGTTGGCCTTGATCATGAAAAAGCAAAAATATCACATTCTTTGAATAGAATGACAAGTTCTTGGACTGACCATGGGGTGTCCATTGTATCTGATGGATGGACAAATGTAAAAGGCAAGCCATTGATAAGTGTTCTTGTTGTGTCTGTTAGTGGTCCCATCTTTCTAACTGCACATGATTACTCAGACAAGTTCAAGACCGCCATCAACATTGCAGAAGCATTACTTGAAACAATTGAGCGTATTGTCCCATACAATGTCATCCAAGTCATCACTGATAATGCTCCTAATTGTAAGGCAGCGGGAGCAATTATTGAGGATAAATACCCCAACATATTTTGGTCTGGATGTTTGGTTCACACATTGAACCTTCTGTTGCATGATATTGTCAAGAACAAAAATGAACAATACCAATGGATTGGTGATTTGTACAAGAAAGGCAAACAAATGATAAAATTTATTACAAATCATAGCAATACCCATGGCCTTCTCCGCAGTCACTCGAGATTGGAGTTGTTGAAGATTGCGAAGACCAGATTTGGTAGCTATTACCTCACCTTCAGGCGCCTTTTGAAGGTAAGAGAGGCATTAGCTAGCATGGTATCAAGTCCACATTGGCAGGTATTAAAGGAAAGGGCTACAAATGTAGCTAACATGGGAGGTTTTGAAATGGTGGAGGAGGCCACTCTTGATGGGCAGTTTTGGACAAGTGTGAGGCAGGTATTGGATTTCACCAAGCCAATTTATCACATGATTCTGTTTGCAGATACAGACAAACCAGTGATTGGCGAGGTGTATGAGCAAATGGATACCATGTTGGGGGAAATAAAAGATATTGTTCATAATAGAGATCCCAACTTGTACAAACTAATTCATGATTGTGTGTGTGAACGGTGGAATAGGCTTAATCTTCCACTACATTGCTTGGCGTATATCCTTACGCCAAAATACTACTCTACATCTTGGTTGGGCCAACCTGCAGCAGGGGGTGGGGTTAGGACCAAACCCCATTTAGATCCAGAGGTAACTAAAGGATATTTGGAAGCATTAGAAAAGTTGGTACCTGACAGGGAGGAATGTGCCGCTGTGCGCTTTGAAATAGGCAGATACTTCAGTGGCACTGGTTTGTATGGTAACTTCCATGCAATGGACGACAGAGATAGATTTGATACTCTCACATGGTGGGAAACATATGGCGGGCATGGACTTTTGCCAAAATTGGCAAAAAAAGTTCTTTCACAGGTTGTAAATACTTCTTCTGCAGAGAGGTGTTGGAGCACCTACAGCTACATACATAATGTGAAAAGAAACAGACTCAATGAAAACCGAGCAGAAAGCTTGGTTTATGTGCACTACAACTTGAGGTTGTTGAGTCATTACTGTGATCAGGCTTATGAGGATCCCACATATAAAATTTGGGACAATCACCCGAGGATGACAATTTCGAGGATGGCATTGTACATATTGAAGAACTGGAAGAGGAACTTGTAAGGGATGAAGATGAAGCAGCTGCAGCAGCCATGCCACCTCCAACTCCACCATCCAATAGCAGTGCTCGAGGTCCGAGTCTTGTTCCTTTGCTGTCGCCACCTCCATCTACACCCTCACGTGGAGGTTCTAGTTCTGGTCGTCGGTCTGTGCGGGAGACTCCTAGAAGACCACCACGACCTGCTTATACTCCTGGAGACTCTCATGGCAAGGGCCACATGTAGATTTACAGTTTACTTGTCTTTTTTAGTTTCTATTAGACTTTAGTTTTCATAACTATTGAGTTTTGAGTCCTTGACTCTTGACTCTTGACTCTTGACTCTTTCATATCATAATGATATTTTTTGTAAACAATATATCACTGTGACAATGAAAATTTGAAGTTTGAAGTTGGGCCTTGGCAATTATAACTCATTGGTAATGATTATGAATTATGAATATGATGCTTCGTGAAAGACTAAAGTTGTTTCATTTCATTTCATTATTCATGTTTCATTTTATAAATTTATAACATTTCATATCATGTTAACAGTTAGAAGTTAGGACTTAGAAATATCTTAGATATTACTTCTTGTAATGGTTAAACTTAGCTTACAAGTACAACTTTGGTGATCAATGATGATAAATGTTATTGAATTTTCAATTTTGAAAGCTTGAAGTTGAAACTTTAAGATTGAATTTGATGAATCATGATTCATGAGACTCAATATGTTGCAGTTGTAATATGTATTTTACTAACTTGTGGACATGGTTGATGACAATTACAATTTCTAGATGATTGATGTGATATGGTTCAATGATCAATCTATGTTTTTTATGTTTTTTATGTCTAATTCATCATTCTACATGTTTTTGTTGACATATCTGTATCAAAAATTAAAAAATATAAAAAATATATATATTTTTAAAAAATCGCTCCCGGATTTGCTCCCAAACCGGGAGCTTCTGAAAATGGTCGCTTCCGCTCCCGCTCCCAAGCAACATGGATCCAAACTATTCCTGAAGTATGTTCCAGCCTTTATCACTTTCATCCAAGGTTGTTCATTGACCTTGAATTGATGATTATCTTGGAGTCTCTTGAGGCCTACTCTAGGGCTCAATTCAGGTACAAAATCACTGGATCAAATTATGTGTCCTGATACATATCTGGAAACTCTTTTGAGCTACGACTAAGGTATGTTGACATCTTTTAGACCAAGCCATAATTCAGAGGTCTGTAAAACCCTCAGAGTTCAGTTATTGTATGAGACAAGGACTAATGCTTATAAAATTATAAGTTTAAATTCATAATCTGGGCAGTTTGCTTAAGGCATTGAGGTCTAAGAACTCCTTCAGTCAGTACAAGAACATATTAGCTTCTAGTGGCACTTTCTTCATTAGCATAACAAGATCAGAACTCAAGTTTTGGGATTTCATTGTACATCTGAAGCTTACAAGGTTGTTGTGTTTGGTTGATTGCCAATTCAATTTGAATAAATCTCTGAGGCATAACATAAACTTTGATTGTCTTTAGAATTTAACAATATGAGCAGAGAGTGTTGTTGAAGGAATGCTTGTTGTGTGAATTAAGTTAAAGTTTGCTTTTATATGTTGCCTACCATAGATGTATGGCTATGGTGTATGATTAGGGCTTGATGAAAATTGATGTGTTGAGTTGTGTTGATGCCTCTAAAATCCTAGCACCAACATTGGGGATAACCATCCGGTCTGGACTTTAGTACAACGCCCTTTCTGTTTGGTATGGTGGCTCCGACTAGATATTATGGGACCAGTTTCCCATATAATGAATGGTTTGATGGATGAATGTTTTATAATGTATAATGAAGAGGATAAGTGTTTTAACCTACAACTCAAAATATACAAATATACTTATATAACCTGGGTATTCTATAAACAATGCGATTTCTAATTATTCCTAACAGATAAATAATCATATAGATGGCTTACTTATCAATAGAAAGATGCACTTATATATAATGGTTACTTTGTTTAAGAAATTAAACAAAGTAATAATAAAAAACATATCGCATTCATAACAATGTATATCGTTGATATATATCTTTGAAATATAACAATTCTAAATCTTCAAAAATGACATGAAAAAGAATTGTTTGAAGAGCATGCATATATCAACAACAGCAATTTTTAAAAGGAATGCTTCATCACATAAGGAAACAAAACAAAAGAACAGTGATAGAAATACCGCATGCATTTGAGTCTTTTCAATGTAGATAACGCTCTGATTCCACTTTCTTATTTGAGAAAACTTCCAGGAGATACAAAAGTGCAGGTCTTGGAAACGTTTCTTCACAAAAATGTAGAACCTTGATCCACTACTGATAAAAAAAATATATTCAAAAGTACAAAAGTGTAACTTCTCAAGTCAAGTTTTTATGCAAATTGAGGACCCTTTCTTCAAAGATATGAAAGGATTTAAATAATAAAAATAAAAAACTAACTGTCAATAAAAATCGCTTTGAGCTGTTGAAACTACAAACATGAAAATCTGGGATTTGATTTATGAAAATAACAGTGCGATAGCCTTTGAACTGATTCATTGTATCTACTTCTCCTCTTGCACTCGCAGCTGACAAATTGAGAGCATTTCTCAAATTTCTGGAGGATGACTCAACCTTGAATGTAGTTGACCTGTGTATGTGGCATCAGAAAGCTCAGGAACCATATAATTGACAGCGTCGGCAAGGCATTTGGTGGCCATCTGTTCGCTGTGCGGCTTGACTAAGAAGAACCAAAATGCATCCTCAGTCAAGTTTTGTACTTTGCCGATTTGTTCTTCTCTGCTGGCCAGATCCTTTCTCCATTGAATTTCTAGCGCTTTTGCCTTTGGGAGCTTTCCTGGGGAGCAATCGGAGATCAAGTTAGCTCCATATAAGTTGTCATTTACCAACTCGATCACACTGTTCATTGTAGCCTTGGCTCTCGAAGTAGCCCTTTTGGCCTTTATTAATTGTGATTCCCACTCCGAAAGCAAGACTTCTTTGTGCGATTCCTGGGTTTTCAGTAGAATAGCAGCCATGCCTTCTTCTGAACTTTGCCAAGAGAGAAATTTTGTGACCTTATCATCTGCGTTTTCAAATGCTAGCCTGGTGTCAACTGCGTTTTCAATGAGTGATGCAGTGATGATGCACAATGGGTCAACCAATGATATTTTATGGCAAAGGATATTCAGTTGTTGAGATAAGGCTTTAGTCACTTCCAGGGCTTCTTTCTTGAATTCATCAATCTTCAGATAACCTTTCAATTTCTCTCCCTGTAATTGTCATTGTGTGACTTGTTCTTCTTTGGCTTTCTTTTCCTGCTGAAGTGCCACTTGAAGCTTGCTAAGTTCTTGAGACAACTTTTGTTGTTTCTGGAGACCCTACCGATCGGTCTTTTGTTTCTCCAGATTTAACTGTTCTTTTAGTTGCTCATTCTGCTATTTTTGCTCTACTAGTTGTTGCTCAAGTTGACTGATCTTCTGTTGTTCCACTGTTGTTTGCCCTTCAAGTTGGGTGATCCTTAATCAAATTGATCTCTGCAATGCACTACTTCTGGTCAACAAACCCTGATATGTTCACTATTCACATCAAACCCTGGCATCAATACTTTGCCAAGTCTACTACAACAAGTATGTATACAATATTCTAACTCAATGAGGCTCCCCTACTTGACATGGTAATAACATAAAACATAAGACTTGACCAACTTCTCTGAACACTGTCCAAATAGTCTTTGTATTGATGTTGTGAAGACACACACTCTCTGCACTGTTTCTAGTCACTTATTGGCATAATGTCATAAAGTTGTCAATCAACTTGTTGATGCCTCTAAAATCCTAGCACCAACATTGGGGATAACCACCCGGCCCAGACCTTCGTACAACTCCTTTTCTGTTTGGTATGGTGGCACTCACTGGATATTATGGGACCAGTTTTCCATATAATGAATGGTTTGATGGATGATTGTTTTGTAATGTATAATGAAGAGGATAAGTGTTTTAACCTACAACTCAAAATATACAAATATACTTATATAACCTGGGTATTCTATAAACAATGCGATTTCTGATTATTCCTAACAGATAAATAATCATATAGATGGCTTACTTATCAATAGAAAGATGCACTTATATATAATGATTACTTTGTTTAAGAAATTAAACGAAGTAATAATAAAAACATATCGCATTCATAACAATGTATATTGCTGATATATATCTTTGAAATATAACAATTCTAAATCTTCAGAAATGACATGATAAAGAATTGTTTGAAGAGCATACATATATCAACAATAGCAACTTTTAAAAGGAATGCTTCATCACATAAGGAAACAAAACAAAAGAACAGTGATAAAAATACCGCATGCATTTGAGTCTTTCCAATGTAAATAACACTCTGATTCCACTTTCTTATTTGAGAAAACTTCCAGGAGATACAAAAGTGCAGGTCTTGAAAAAGTTTCTTCACAAAAATGTAGAACCTTGATCCACTACTGATAAAAAAATATATATTCAGCAGTACAAAAGTGTAACTTCTCGAGTCAAGTTTTTATGCAAATTGAGGACCCTTTCTCAAAGATATGAAAGGGTTTAAATAATAAAAATACAAAACTCACTGTCAATAAAAATCGCTTTGAGCTGTTGAAACCAGTGTTGTTAAAATCGCGATTTTTTCAAAAAATCGCGATTTTATCACTATCCCGCATAAATCGCGATTTTTATCCCAAAAAATCGCGGGCTTTTTTTTATAACGATTTTTTCCGAAAAAATCGCCGAGGCGCGGGGCAGCGGGCTTATAACTTATGAAAATCGATTTTTATTTAGTCATTTCTGACTGTCGCCGCGCGGAGGAGGAGGAGACGCCTTGTGGAGGAGAGCTGAAGGGTTTGGGAGCGAATCCAAGTGGTTTTAGGAGAAATCCAAGACAAGATCACCAATTTGTCCATAAAAACGGTATGTAGATTAAATTTTTTTTGTTTTCCTTGTTATAAACTTTGTTTTTCATTGTTTTTTGTTGAGAAATTTCATATGGGCACCATTTGTTTTCAATGTTCATTGTTTTTAAAGATTTTTTTGTAATTTTTCATTGATTTGGGATGGGTAACTTGGTATGACTATGGGAACCAATTTTTTATTTTTTTTTTCATTTTTTTTAAACATTGTTTATGTTTTTTTATTTTCATTGTTTTTTGGCATTTGCCATTTGGTTGGGTAACTTGGGATTTTGTAAATTTGTAACTTGTAATTTTGTAAATGCTAAATTGTAATTTGTAATCCTAAATTCCTATTTCCTAATCCTTATTTTTCCATAGGTTTGCAAATTCAAAATTCAAAAACAAACATGCCAAGGAAATTGGATCCTTTCTGGGAATATGGTGAACCTAAAGCTCCGAATGATAGACAAAACTTGTTTTGCAAGTTGTGTGGAAAGGAGATAAGCGGGGGGGTGTACAGGTTGAAGTTCCACCTTGCACAAATCCCTGGACGTGATGTGGGGCCCTGTATAAATACAAATCCTGAAATTATCCAAAGAGCCATGAGAGCATTGGGAGAATTAGAGCACACTAGAGAGGCCAAAGAAGAACTCAAAAGGCAACTAAAAAGGTCAGCTGAAGGAAGTGGGCCAAGTGGCACTGGTTCTACTGCAGCGTCAGTCAATCCGGTAGCTGCATCATCATTTTTTGTTCCTCGAACCACACCTGGTTCACAACCAACTATCGGTTCAATGCTAAAAAGAACTGAAAAAGAACAAGCTGATAGGTTGATGGCAAAATTTCTCCTCTGGAGTGATATTCCTTTCAGCATTGTAAGGAATAATCCATTTTTCCAACCTACTGTTGATGCTATTGCCAGTGTTGGCCCGGGGTACAAAATCCCTTCTCTTCATGATTTCAGAGGCCGGATTCTTCAAGAGGAAAAGCGTGACTGCACCCAAAGATTGGAGGATTTTAGGGCATCATGGGCACAAACAGGATGCACTGTTATGTCAGATGGTTGGACTGACCAAAAGGGGAGAACCCTTATAAACTTCTTGGTTAGTTGTCCCAAGGGGACTATGTTTATCAAATCTATTGATGCAACTCATCAAATCAAAGATGCAAGAACTTTATGTGATTTGCTGGATGTGTTTATTTTGGAGGTGGGTGCAGAAAATGTTGTCCAAGTCATAACGGACAATGCTGCAAATTATGTTGCTGCTGGTAGAATGCTTATGGACAGGCATCCTACTTTATTTTGGACACCTTGTGCTGCCCATTGTATTGATTTGATGTTAGAGGACATAGGGAAAATTCCCTTTGTCAAAGATATTGTTGACTCATCAAAAAGCATCACAAAATTTATTTACAATCACACATCTGTGCTTAGCTTGATGAGAAAATGCACCAACAACAAAGAGTTGGTGCGCCCCGCCATTACACGGTTTGCGACAAGTTTCATATCTCTTCAATCCCTCTTGAATTCTATGTGGGATTTGAAGAGAATGTTTCTTTCAGAGGAGTGGCGTGCTTCGTCAATGAGCCGCAAACCAGAAGGAGAGGCCGTGTGCAGACTAGTTTCATACCAGGAAGACTTCTGGGCGGGAGTGCAGGAGGTGTGCGCTGTTACTGAACCTTTGGTAAAGGTTCTTCGGTTGGTTGATGGTGAGAAGCCCGCAATGGGCTATTTGTATGAAGCCATGGACAGGGCCAAAGAAGCCATTCGGTCCTACTATGATGATAAGGGAGATGATGGGTTTCAGAGAAAACTCCTTCTATGGGCAGTGATTGATGAGCGATGGAACAACACACTCCATCGTCCCATTCATGCTGCTGGGCTTTTCCTGAACCCTGCATTTTCTTATGCATGTGGGTTTGATTTTGATGCTGAGGTCGTGGAAGGATTATTAACCTGTGTCCAGAAGATGGTGAGATCTCCAGAACAACGTATAGAGATCTCTAGACAAATTGAGACATATAAGATGTCAGGTGGCACATTTGGCTTTGAGATGGCTGTCACTGATAGGACGATTAAAATGCCAGGTATTTTTTAGTTTGTACTTTGTAACTTTGTTTCAAATTTCATTGTCTCTTCAAACTCCATTTTTTTCTTATGTTTATTTAAAATTTTATTTGTAATTTTGTTGTAGACGCATGGTGGAAGATGTATGGTGGCAGAGTACCCCTTTTGCAAAAGCTTGCCGTACGCATCCTCAGCCAAACATGCAGCTCCTCAGGATGTGAGCGCAATTGGAGTGTATTTGAAAAAATACACAACAAGAAGCGCAATAGGTTACAACTTAAACATTTAAAATATTGCAAATTTCCAAATAAATTTTTGAATTCATTAAAGTTTTAAACAATATTTTTTTTATAATATTAATTATTAATTATTATTTCATGAACTTTGTACAGGTTGGAGTCCCATAGACTTAATGACATGGTCTATGTCTACTACAATCTTCGATTGTGGGTGAGGCAACTAGAGAGGACACCTGATACGGAAGCCATCTCATTGGATGGGATTGACACCACTGCTGAATGGAGGGTTGAGACCGAGAGGCCTCTCATGGATCCCACTGATGATTGGTTAGTGCAGGATGAGGGGGAGGAGGAGGGGGAGGAGGAGGAGCAGGAGGAGCAGGAGCAGGAGCAGGAGGAGGAGCAGGTGGAGGAGGAGGAGCAGGAGGAGGAGGTGACACCGCCTACCCGGGCTACCACTACCACCAGTAGAGGACGTGGTCTCCGTCTACCTCAGCCTCCTGTAGCTGCTACTACTAGTTCTTCAGCTTCTAGAGCACGTCAGACTCCACTGCCATTTCCACCACCACAGGCACCAGCTTCTACATCTAGAGGGAAAGAGAAAGCTGTGCCATTTTCTCGCAAGAAGGGCAGAGGAAATCAATAGGATTAGACTTTCATTTTATTGTATATGACATTATGACATGATGAGATACATTATCATATTTTTTGTTGATATTTTGAGGCTGAGTTGGGACTCAGGACTTACTATTCAGGACATGATTCAATGTTATGTGTGATTTTAGCGCTAGAAATGATATTAAACATCTTATATATTAGTTTTTTTATCATATTTATGTGTCAATGTATTTATTTTATGTTGTAGATGGTTTAGATATTAAAAAAATTGAAAAAAAATGAAAAAAAATGAATATTTTTGTGCCAAACGCTTTTTTCCCGCTTTTTTCCCGCTTTTGCCGATTTTTTCCGGTTTATTCCCGGCGTCGATTTAATCTCGATCGCGCTTTTAACAACATTGGTTGAAACTGCAAACATGAAAATCTGGGATTTGATTTATGAAAATAACAATGTGATAGCCTTTGAACTGATTCATTGTATCTACTTCTCCTCTTGCACTCGCAGCTGACAAATTGAGAGCATTTCTCGAATTTCTGGAGGATGACTCAACCTTGAATGTAGTTGACCTGTGTATGTGGCATCAGAAAGCTCGGGAACCATGTGATTGACAGCGTCGGCAAGGCATTTGGTGGCCATCTGCTGGCTGTGCGGCTTGACTAAGAAGAACCAAAATGCATCCCAAGTCAAGTTTTGTACTTTGTCGATTTGTTCTTCTCTGCTAGCCAGATCCTTTCTCCATTGAATTTCTAGCGCTTTTGCCTTCGGGAGCTTTCCTGGGGAGCAATCAGAGATCAAGTTAGCTCCATATAAGTTGTCATTTACCAACTCGATCACACTGTTCATTGTAGCCCTGGCTCTAGAAGTAGCCCTTTTGGCCTTTATTAACTATGATTCCCACTCTGAAAACAAGACTTCTTTGTGCGATTCTTGGATTTTCGGTAGATTAGCAGCCATGCCTTCTTCTGAACTTTGCCAAGAGAGAAATTTTGTGACCTTATCGTCTGCGTTTTCAAATTCTAGCCTGGTGTCAACTGCCTTTTCAATGAGTGATGCAGTGATGATGCACAATGGGTCAACCAATGATATTTTATGGCAAAGGATATTCAGTTGCTGAGATAAGGCTTTAGTCACTTCCAGGGCTTCTTTCTTGAATTCATCAATCTTCGGATAACCTTTGAATTTCTCTACCTGTAATTGCAACTGTGTGATTTGTTCTTCTTTGGCCTTCTTTTCCTGCTGAAGTGCCACTTGAAGCTTGCTGAGTTCTTGAGACAACTTTTGTTGTTTCTGGAGAGCCTGCTGATCGGTCTTTTGTTTCTCTAGATTTAACTGTTCTTTCAGTTGCTCATTCTGTTGTTTTTGCTCTGCTAGTTGTTGCTCAAGCTGACCGATCTTCTGTTGTTCCACTGTCGTTTTCTCTTCAAGTTGGGTGATCCTTATATCATTTTCCTTGATCAGTTGGCTAACTTCAAAGGCCTTGTCCATTGTAGCGGTTGTATAGGCACCTGCATATTGAGATAACTTAGTTAAATCCTCAGAAGGATTGACTTCTGAGTCTTTCCATACCACATTCATAAGTTCATCTTGAGGAGTTGAGAATGGTCCCTGATCAATTTTTCTCTTTTTCCTCTGTCTTTTGACCACAACCCTATGCTTTGGACTGTAAAATACATCCAAGGATGGTATTTCCTCAACCTTCAATACAATCTCTTCGGAAGGATTCTCTGGAATTATTTCAATATCATGCTGAATGTTAACTGTGTCGACCGCCCCTTCAATTGGAATATTAGTAACAATAGGCTCTTGTGTTGTGGGCGATTTTGGCATAATGATGTTTTGAGAGTCATTCTGGTTCTTGATCATTTGATCGAATTGCTCCCATTCCTTGATTAAGCTAGAATCAATATGCACATCAATATCTAGGAGCTCACTGGTCTTTTCATTTGTCTGCTCCTTTTCGGGACTCTTCTCCTTTTCAGGACTCTTCTCAGTAGTTTGTTCTTCATTGTGGCCTTCTTGCTGCACCATAGGGGTAGTGTTCAATAAATCCAAAGGTAGTGTTTGTAACCTCTGTGTCCTGAACTTCATAAATTTATCTATCCCCTTTGCTCCCAATTTGATCTTTGCTAGATGTTTTACCTGTGAAAATGACTCAGCCGAAGAGAACAAGTCATCATATTCATCTTTCTCATGTTCAAATTTGGCAAGTTTCACCTAAGTGGTAAAGTTGTAAGCCACTGCTTTTGGATCATCATCATACTGTCTCTTAGGAATGACTGCTAACTTCAGAATTTTCATCTTCTCTGCTTCTTTCTCAGCATGTTTGAAATCATGCAGTGAGTAAGTACCATAGCGGAGAGGAAATGAAGGCCACATTTGTTTCTTGGACTCTTTGAGGTTCCTGGACATCCCTGTTTCTGTTATCTGGTAAGCTATTTCTCTGGCCAATAGCTTATCAAGAATGTACAAGGAGAGAACATGTGGATCTGCGGTGCTGCGAAAGAGTCTGACATAGGTGAACTTTTCTTCACCGAACCAATTGCCGATTGATGTTAGGTCAATGCTGGCCTCATCAAATAACCGAGGAGCGGGTTTGTTGAATATGGCCTGTTGGACAGGTAATACAAAATCATGGCAAATTTTATATATATGATCTTTATAATGGGCCTTCCACAAATACTTATGATAAATGTGAAAAGGAGTTGGGTCTTGAGGAGTCCATTTCCAACCTAGAATGGGGTAGTCAGAATTGAAACAGATGTTATCCATGATGTAGGCGCCCATATAGAATGGGGGTATTATCCAGGTAGTTACAAACCTATTTCTTCTATAATCAAGGATTTGGTTGGCCATTTTATCTGATAAAATGGTTGCCCAATCCATGATATAAGAGTTGATAGTTGCTTCCATTAAAGGCACCATTTCTATGGAAAACCTAGCTGAATCAGAGACTCCAAAGAGTCTACATATCATAGTGCTAGCATAGCAATAGGGAGATGCTAAGGAGTCTACGGAGTACATACCAAAGGATTCATGCTTATGCTTGTTTGGTAAATGTCTTCATTGCTTGATAGGGTCCAACTCTATATCGTTCTCCTTGGCGAAAGCTTCTAAAAATGCTTTGTTGTAATGTTTCTGGGGGTCCGACAAATGATACATCTTCTTGATATCTTCTGCCCTGAATGTCCCGAACATCCTTCCATCGGCTGTATAGAATGCTCTGTCGGTTATGTTGATACTCTCTATTACCCATCTCACCAGGTCATTATATGGTAACACTTTCGCACGGGCTGCTATTTTGTGGAGGAAGGAGCTGGCTAAATCGTTAAGAGTATTTTCTGATTTATCAGTTGAACCAGTCGTTGCTCCTTCTTCAATTTCAGTTGGATCCTCGGCTTCGAGTAGATTATATATGCCCTCCCATGAAGTCTTGCCAAGGCCTGAACAAGTAGTATCAGCTATCAGTACCAACTTTGCTGGTTCATCTTTCGCTATGACGGGGACTTTTGCTTTCCAAGATTTCTTAGACATTTTTGTTGGACTGATGATTTCAGATTCGCTCTGCAAAATGAAACAGAAGGACATAACAGTGGAAAAACTTGTTCAAAGCTAATACACAGCGCACAGGACTAACAACAATTAAGCGTAATAGATGCTATGAATCTATGACATGTTCAGCCACCACGAATGAATTTCTTGAAGGATTCAACCATAACTGCTTATTAACTATGAAACCGGATTCGTCCTAACCCCTGGACGAATCCCGAATCGGACACGATTCTGTCCTGACACGTGTCATATTTCCATGACTCGTCGTGTCATATCCGGGTACGTCGTGTCATGAGCGTGTCAGAAAAATTTGGAACGTGTCACGATTTTTGGAACGATTTTTGGTTTCGGATTCGTTTTTAGGGGTTTAAGTTCGCTGTTTTCATTCGCATTCACTGCTTCTGTATAGACCAACAAGACCACTGTTTCCAAATTGGAAGCTAATACTGATATACATCAATGACTCTGAGACTGGGAGTTGTGCAAAAGCTCTCTGGCAATGACTGTTTTGCTTTATCTTCTTCCTTTTCTTTCATATCAGTCACTGTCAGGCTTCAGCAAATGTTTGTTTCTTGAGCTGATCCCTGGTGGGTTTGCAGAAGCATTGAAGTTAGGTTCTCGTGCAAGTGGGTTCTAGACTTCTAGTGGTTGAGCCTCCAGGGTTTGATCTCCTAATGTTTCCTACTTCATCATTTTGCTACAGCTGTCCTATTAGTTTCATAACAGTGAGAAAATCAAACTTAAATCAACATAAAAACCCCTCACATCTGCAATGTGCATAAATCTAATATGACAGTGGCATAACCTTATTATAATTTTCACTGTTTGTTTCAAAGTGCTCCAGTACAGCTCAGAAAGTACTGAAAATTTTCTAATTATTTGGCACACTTGGCACAGGGAAATTTCATTAGTAACTCATTTATGTGACCAGTACCACTGACATTTATTTGAATTTTGTATGTACTATGCATGCTAATAGCTATAGATGAAGATCTATGTTTGAAATCAATAAATTTGTATCATTAATTAAAATTTGTGTAAGAAATATGCTAATAACTAATTTTTAAGATATATATATATATATATATATATATATATATATATTTTAAATATATATATATATATATATATTTTTTAATAAAATAATATATAACGTGTCCTAACCGTGTCTTGTTCCGGGGTCAGCGTTTCCCGAATCCGACACCACGAATCCCGAATCCTACGTGTCCCGAATCCTCGTGTCAGGTGACTTAGCTTATTAATGATTTCCCTGTAACTTCCAACATGAAACTTTAATGTCGTGATGATATGTCGCATTGCCAATTTATAACAGTCCTTTTTAGAATGGGTATCGTGACTTCCCAATCAGCGATTAGCGATAATCGCATATTGCAGATCGGGAGTTACAAGTGCCATGCTTAAATGGTTCCTTTGCATGGTTGCGATTGCGATCAGTGGTGAGCTGGCATGGGGAGGCAACATGCTTTAAAATTGATAAATCATTTAAATTTTCTTTATAATTGACTTATAACTTTAAACCGCACATGTTCATAATACTTCATGTTTTGCCTTTATCGAAAGCGCGCTACACGATAATGAAATCGCATCGGAAGATTTCAAAGGGGCTTTTGGGATGTGTTTTATGATTTTAGCGATGTGCGATTGTGATTGGCTTATCGCATCGGAGGTTTTCTATGGAACACTTGGGACGACTTCTTGATGAGTAGTGATATGCGATTTTCGATAGAGTTATCGCATCGACGGATCTCAATGGAACACTTTAAGTTCACTATTGAAATAAAGGATGTGCGCGATGCGACATATTCCTTTTATAATTGTTTTCCTTCGATAAAGCTTTATGATAAGGTTTTATTATAATTCAAATCGGATCAGTCCTTATCAAGAGGACTTTCATGGGTTCGATAGATTTGCAAATTGCGATTGTGATTTAACCTATCCTAAAAGCAAATTTTATATAACCTATTATAAAAATTTATTTTCAAACGTTTTATTGATTTTATTTATATTCTAAAAGGGGACTCATTTCTTATATGAAAAATTTTGAAATGGGGAGGGTTGTTGTATAGCACAACAATTGGCGATTCACTAGGAGAAACAGTTATCTCTGAAAAATAACGCAATATCTAAAACTTTCTTAATTGGAAACAATTGAGGGCAAAGAAAACTATCTAAGAATAGTTAAATAAAAAATAAGTCTGAATAAAATGACAACTTTTTGTAATTTCTTTTACAATGCTTTAAAAACAAAAACATTTTGGATTTTTTCAAGCTTTGATTGGTTGATAAAGATAAAGTAAGAGGCTCCTCCAACTTAGCTTTTTAAATTTACTCTTTTGTCACAAGTAGTGCCTCTGCTGCCAGCAAACAACTATATTCTCGACAGGGTTACCTTTTAACCATCAATCATTCATTGTCCCATCCATCTAAGAGTATCACTTTTGAAAGATAAATTCAAAAAGATATGTTTACATATATTTTTTGATGTTATATTCTTTTATTATTTTTTTAAGATAAAAAGCCATTGTCCTAGTTTGGGAGCCACCTAATGACAATGCCATTCACTGGTTATAATTGAACTGAACAAGCTGACTTGTAATGAGACCCCTTGTCTTATGATTATAAGCCATTACCCTGATTTGATATGCAGTATTGGTAATGTCAATTTAATTATTTCCCTATGATCATGGTAAGCAGGCTCATTATGAGACCTCTTATCTTTTATATCAGACATATTTTAGAATTACACTCTGAAAAATCATAAACTTAGTGGATGGGGTGAATGACTTTCTCCTTAAGAGTTTATGGATGACAATTTTTAGAGTTATAGATGCTAAGTTTGGAAAAGTCTTTACTTTTTACAAATAACCTCTCTTAACTTTATAAAACTTAGAATGATTTATAGTATTTTCAAGGTTTTGGAAGATTTTACAAATTTTAAAGAGGTTCTCAAAGTTTCATGTTTTATTTAACTTTCCAAAATTGTAATCATTTCCTTAAAAGTTTCCACCTATTGAAAGCAAGTATTCACAATATTCTCTTAAAGAGCTTTTCAATAGTAAAAGGGCAATGGAAGACTATTTACAACATTATTTTCTAAAATAAACAAACTTGCATAAAGAATATTTACAGGTAAGAAGGGGTTACCTCCTTAAGAAAAGAATTTATTTAAGATAAGCCCATTCACAAGAAGAGAATCTCTCTTTCCTAATAAATCTTGCAGTATGAATGTTGATGAGCCTATTTTTTCAATGATTTGAAATGGTCCAAGCCACATCTTTTGAAATTTGGTATGTTTACCTTTGTCTTCATTTGTTTTGTCCCATTTCAACACGAGATCACCAATTTGTAATGTTTTTGAGCAGGTAGAACTTGCATCAAAAGAAGATTTACTGACTTGTTGATGTTTAGCATGAATGATTTTGGCCTTCTCTCTTTCTTCCTCCAATTCGAGGATTTGATCAAATCTTAATTGAATAGAGAAAGAAGGATTTTCTTCAATAAATTGTACTAGGACTAGAGATGGGAGTGCTAAGTTTGAAGGTATTATAGCTTCTTTCCCATACACTAAGTTAAAAGGAGAAATACCTATTGAGGCCTTTTGAGTTATGTGATCTGCCCATAATGCAAATATTAAAGATTTATGCCAATTCTTTTGATTTTGATCAACAGTTCTTTAATAATCTTAATGAGATTCTTATTAGTTGACTCTGCCAAACCATTACCTTGAGGATAGTAATTTGCAGAATATTTTAATTTAAAACCTCTTAAGAGAAAATTCAACTATACTACTCCCAAAAAAATAAGATGCATTATCAAAAATATGGTCATTAGGTAAACCAAACCTGGCAATGATGAATTGATCAATGAATTCAATGATTGCATCAGAATTGGCTACCTTTAATGGAATTGCTTCTACCCACTTTGTGAAGTAATCTGTGGCTGTAAGGATGTATCTGTGTTGCTTGGAGATGGGAGTGCTAAGTTTGAAGGTATTACAGCTTCTTTCCCATACACTAAGTTAAAAGGAGAAATACCTATTAAGGCCTTCTGAGTTATGCGATCTGCCCATAATGCAAATATTAAAGATTTATGCCAATTCTTTTGATTTTGATCAACAGTTCTTTTAATAATCTTAATGGCATTCTTATTAGTTGAATCTGCCAAACCATTACCTTGAGGATGGTAATTTGCAGAATATTTTAATTTAAAACCTCTTAAGAGCAAATTCAACTATACTACTCCCAGAAAAATAAGATGCATTATCAAAAATATGGGCATTAGGTACACCAAACCTGCCAATGATGAATTGATCAATGAATTCAATGATTGCATCAGAATTGGCTACTTTTAATGGAATTGCTTCTACCCACTTTGTGAAGTAATCTATGGCTGTAAGGATGTATCTGTGTTGCTTGGAAGAATGTGGAACAATCTCTCCTATGATATCAAGCCCCCACTACTCAAATGGTTGCTCAATGTTTACTGGTTGTAAAAGATAGGCTGGTTTCCTTTGCCTACAGGCTCTAACCTTCAGATTGTTGAGGCATAAGAAGTTGTGGGTAAGTTGTGGAGCGAAGCTGGTGGGGTATTGTGGTCGGAATAGTACCTAACAAGGCAAGACCAAGGAGGAGGGAGTTGCTGCCGAGGATTTCTAGCCAAGAAATCTAGAACAATGGTGCAGTCGCACAAACGATCAGAGTGGAGCATCTCGACATTGGCAAAGGGGTTTCCATGAGGGAAATCGAGGCTCCGAGGGAGTCACACCGAGAACTTCTAGACGGGAAGTTGAGAGACTCAAAAGAGTCGAAAGAGGAGCAAAGAAATGGCAATGAATGGGCTAAGAGATCAAGATAGACTAGACGGAGCTTCAAACTTCGTAGTCTGGAAGGCCAGGATCTTGTCCATTCTAGACAGGGGTCGTATCAAACACTTCGCCTTGAAAACAATAGCGATCCCATTTAACCCTGTTGAAAATGAGAAGTGTGAGGAGGCAATGGCCAAAGCTAAGTGCATCATTCTTAACGGGGTCAAGTATCAGGTGGTACCACATATTGCCGAGACGGGCACGGCAAATGAGATGTGGGATGCCCTGAAGAAATTGTATCAGCATACTTCTGTGCGAAGGAAGATGCTTCTAGAAAATCAGTTGCAGTCATACCAGATGCAGAGGGGCGAGCAGATAGATATCTTCCTCGGGAGATTGATAAAGATCTGGGATCAACTGACTTACATAGGGTCCACGTCGGATGAGGAGATGTTGGTGAGGACCGCATTGAACGCAGTCTCAAGAGATTGGGAGGTATTTGTCCAAAGCTTACTGGGCAGGGCGGGAAGCAGTGGCAAGGGGGTCAGAATAAAAAAGGAGGAAGAGGAGAATGCTACCCTAGCATCAGCGGGAAAGCAGGAGAAATGAAAGAAGGACCTCTCCAAGGTCAAATGCTTCCACTGTGGGGAACTAGGTCACTATGTGAACCAGTGTCCGAGGAAGAAAAGCAAGGGAGAGGCTTCTGAGACCAAGGCAGCACCAGCGAGGGCGGAGAAAGAAGTGGAGACAAATGATGACTGTGCCATGAGTGCTCATGCGCCACTTGAGAGGAAGTGGGGAGACATCGAGCTTTAATCAGACAGACTACAGGTGATGAGGTGCAAGATCCTCGAGGTACCCAACCTCTTGGATTATACCTGGCTACGGGAGCCCTGAAGAGGAGTAGCAAGACTAGCAGATGTCGGTAGAGACGAATGCGAATGGAGCAACAGAGAGTGGCACAGTGTAGGAGTCCCAGGACAGCGTGAGGCAGCAGTGTGAGATGCATGGAATTGTTGCAGCAGCGCAGAGGTCAAAGAGGGAGCACTTGTCAGCAACAAAGGGAGCTTCAATGTCGAGAGTGTCTCTAGCCTGACAGAGATGTGAGAGTTGGGAGGATCAGTTACTTACTTCTCAGTAACTGAGTTGCAATGCAGCACTTAGCAATGGCAGTCCTATGGGATCCACGATGCAGCATGATGAGAAGGGATGCAGTGCAGATGCAGCAGTGGTAGGGGCAGGGCCATGGGCAGCAGCACGGATGCAGAGGGAGCTGTCGTACGGATGCAGCAGTGGCAGTGGCAGCGCCATGGGTACCAGTACATGATGCAGCAGTGCAAAGGATGTTGGGCAGGGAGGCCTAGCATCAGCACAGGGACCGATGTTGGATGATCAGGGTGATACTCAGTAAGGAGTCTTACCAGAGCACAGTCCTCGCTAAGAGGGAGTGTTGATTTGGGGTAGCATCACATGTGCTCTAGCCACGAAAATTGGTGAAGAGGCTATAGCACATGAGATCTCCAAGACCCAGAAATGGTTTGGGCTGAATCTAACCAGTTTGGGAGATATTAAAACAATTAATATTTTTAATGGAGTTCCTAAGTCTAAACTTAGAAAAAAAAAATATTAATGTGAATTAATATAAAACTGAGCTAGAATGGTCCAAAAGTCATGGATCAAGATAAATCTAATCTTAACCATTGATTAGAGATTTTTAATCTCGGTCGTTGATGGACCAACGAGAAAAGTATAAGAGGAGGCTTGAGGGTCAATTGGAGAACACACTGAGAGAGATCAAGAACTCGATTTTATGGGGCAGGGTTTGCTAAGGAAATTGAGTGAAGTGATCTGAGTTGCAACTGAGGGGCAGTGAGAGGCAGAGTTAGTACCGGGAGCATCAGCGCAGAAGCCGGGAGAGGTTGACACAGAGCCAGCTAGAGGCCATGCAGAGTTAGCCAAAGGCCACGCAAAGGCAGCCAAGAGCTATGCAGAGCCAGTGAGGGGCAACGTGTGAGATGCAGAGGCTCCAGAGGCTGACGCTGGGCCAGACAGGTTGACACTGGGCTAGATAGGCTGACACTGGGCCAGGGAGGCTGATGCAGGCCTTAGAGGCAGCGCTATGAGATTTCTGTGGGACAGATTGGAGCTGGAGAGCTAGATAGGGTGACGCAGTGCTTATCAGGGTGACACAAAGCAACAGAAGATGTATTGTTGCTATGGGATTGTTCATCCGATGATTTAGACGGAATATCTGTCTCCGACTGAGAGGTACTACTGCCCAGGGCATTCTCTGTTGGGTGAGCCATTTCTAGCTCCCAGGTTGTATTCTGAAACTGCATAATAGAACCGTCTGAATAGCTGCACCGATTTTCCCGCATTAGGTTTTTCCGAGGACATTAGTCCAAAAAAAACAGTGTCACTTGTGTGCTTGTTTCTTTCAGTTGATGATCTGTATGTGTTGATATTGTACTTGTATTTATTTTCAGTATTTACATGGTAAATAACTTGTTAAGTAACTGAACAAGTAGGAAGAAATAAATCAGATAGTACAGGAAGAATTTCTAACGGGTTAAACTTAGAAATCCCAACACACGGTGTTCAAAAGAGCCCTAGCCGCAATTCTATTTGTGCCCTAGTCACAGTCTAGATACGCCCTAACTGTTGGCCTTATTCCGCACTAGATGCTGCCCTACATCCGCAATTGAAGAAGGCTCTTATACGCTAGAAAGAAGAGGCCTCTATGCTGCCCTAACCGCAGTCCTCAAAGGTGATATAATACGAGTCAAATGAGGGTTCTATGCAGCAAGAGGAGGATCCTTATACGCTGGAAAGAGGAGGCCTTAACTAGCCCTAGATGCAGTCAAAAGAAGTCTATTCAAGCATGCCCTAGCCGCAGTCATGGAGGAGTCTTACCACAGCTAAATGATGCCTAATCTGACCTCTGATTTGGACAGGGACAGTGTCAAGCTTCAGGCAGATAAGGAAGGTCTGGAAGTGGCTTGTATGACATGGAGAAGAGTGCTGAAGGGTATGCGTTGAAGTCTGTCCAGCAAGGTGTGTTTGGACAGCATATATTGGGACTGTGTTGACAATAAATGCAAGAGCATTATTGTTGTATGTTGCAGCCCTTAATTTAGAAGTTGTGTACAGTCACTTGGATTCTTCAATTGTTCAGCCCTCTCTGCTGAACTATTGAGAATATAAGAAGATTTGATTATGGGTTCCCCACATTGGAGTTTGTCCCTGGCTGGCGCCACATCTTGTGTCCTCTTGTCTTGGCTTGTTTTCTGATGTTTATGTTTATGTTCTATCTGCACTTTACTATCATGTTGATGTGATTGCTAATCTAGAATTGATATTGAGCTAAATGAAAAAATTGAAGTAAATTGCTCTAAGCATAGAACATACCTAAAATTAACACAACCCAACTCTATAAAAGAAGACCTATTGAACTTCAAATTCAACGATGATCTTTTGAGCATAGCTCTGAAATTGAACTTCGACTCCTCAAGTAGAAATAGCGAAGCATTTTCAGAAATTAAGGTGTGTTTTTCCCATATGTCGGGTGGTCCTCTTGCAGGATACTTTTAGTGTTGGTCACTCTCTTTGTTGAAGATCAAATGTCTATACACTTCGGATCTGAGGTAAGTTTTGGACCTGTGCAAATACCTTTTTCATCATAGGCCTAGACCGAGGCCTCCTAATTAGCAAGTACTTTTTGTTTGGCTTGGATTCGTATGGACAAAGCACTAATCCTTCTAACCCTCAGCTTTCTACAAAAAATACCAGTTACTAACTTTGGCTCTGTATAGGAAGGGTTTCTCATTTTTGCTTGGTTGTAAGACCATGGCTAGGCTGCAGGCCTATTTTGATGCTTGACTATCTATTAAAGAGAGCTTATTACATAAGTTTTGTTTTTGAGAAAACCAATCTAGGAGCAAAGATAAACCTGTGCAAAGAGGACATAGGAAACAATTTTTAGAGCTCGGTCTGGGCTGTTGTAGCTTGTAGAGGACCATTCATAAACATTTTAGGGTCAGTTTTGAGTAGGGGTAGTCCAGTGACGTTAGGACTGCAAGTGACCTAGACCATGACTTGACACCTTGATTGTTTTGACAAATAATGTGTGCAACATACATCTTGAATTTGACATAAGAAATTGTAACTTGAAGTGGTGATAAGTTGTAAAAGTAATTTCTGAGTATAGGTAACAGTACTGACATTCTCTTGTGTTAATATGACAACCTTAGTACATGAAGTAACAACATCTTTGAACTATGTTGATAGACTTAACATTGATGCCTTACCGTGACAAGTACTATGATGAGTTGCTTGCTTTGACTCAACTCATTTGACCTTGAGACTAATATGACAGTAATACACTAACTTAACTTTGACAGTGACAACATGTAATGGACAGCAAGGTAGGTGTGAGCAAGATCTTGTGACTGTCATAGAATTTGATGACAGTAATGAGACTGTAATTTCTTATACAGTGAGAAGGGGACAGCAGGTAAAATTTGACCTCATGACAATTAGACATAACAGTTTGCTTGACATAACAGTATGCTAATAGAATGCTTGACATGAAACTTGACTGTGGACTCTGACTCATTGATAGCAGATGACATTGTGAGTAGATTTGACATCTCACATACAAGATAACAATCACCTTGACCTTTGACACACTAAGTCATAACATGTATGATGACAACTACCTTGATTTTGACTTACTAAGAATGGGCTGGATTTGTGTGGTGACATTTTGCCTTGACTTTGACTTTGTAAGAGTAGATCTTATAGACATGACACATGTTGACATTTTGACTTTGACTAGACTTGACATTCTACATGCATAATGATGGTTGACTGACATAACAAGTTATTGATATGTTGACTTTGACTAGTAGAACCTTGAGTTGACAATGACTATGATAACCTAGGATAACTTGAGTAACATAATATGACCTTACAGGGTAACAGGTTTCTGAGGATACATCACCTTGTTGTATAGCTTATTGAAGTAACGATGGATAGCAGTGTGTGAGCAGTGCTCAGCAGTGAAGGAACATATGCTAGTAGCTCTCCGAGGGCAGAATTTGAGAGCATTAGAGGCAGGTCATAGGGATGACCTGAGGCACCTTGGTTTGTGCCATCATTTGATAGCAGTGCCAGATGGTTGCAGCATCGTGTGCAACTTGATACAGTGTGGCAGCATGATTTATTGAGTCTTGATGCTTATTCATTTGTGAGCAGCTCAGTGCAGTGATGTTCAGTGTGCCAGTGGAAGCCAGCAGATGTGCAATGATCTATGTGTGCAGTGGCAGCCAGCAGATGTGCAATGATCTATGTATGCAGTGACAGTGGTTGTGCATTGATGAATATTCATTCATGAGCAGTGACATGCAGTGATAGCCAACAGTTGTGCAGTGATTTGTAGTGACAATGATATACAGTGTGCAGTGACAAAGATGTGCAGTTGAACAGTGATAGCTCGATGTGTAGCATTGTGCAGTGATCAGTTCATTGGAACAGTGATCAGCAGCTACCAAGATTCGACATTTATTCTACATCTTTTTTACTACTATTCTATATTGATTCATAGTACAGGGGATCCAGTGTGAAAATTGTGAAATGTGATCTATCGACTCTTCTGGGTGATTGCAGTCAGCTTCAGGTTGTGGCTTGAGAACACTTCAGGGTGGCAAGGTGGTGCTAGGGCAAGTTGTGGCTTGCATAGAACATTGTGAGTCCATTCAGTTGTGGCTGATAAACTAACAAGCCAGCGAAGCATCCTTTCCGACAAGCTACAGCAGCGGGTAAACAAAGTGTTGGAGCACTCATCAAGTTGTGGCCTAATCTACAGGGCGTTGGAGCGTCCTTCTAGTTGGAACAGGATATTAGGGTCTAGTAGTGTCCTACAGGTTGTAGCCTATGAATTAGGGGGTTGACGCCTCCCTCAGTTGTAGCTGAAATCTTGATGTAATAAATTTTATTTTAACAGGGGAGAGACAATTACTAAAGAAGCTTTCGGTGGTTTTTGACCTGAAGACTCTTTTGATGCATTTTGATGTGTGGAAGATGATTCGCGTTTCTTCTATGGAGCTTCTTCTTGAATGATGGATGGATATATTGCATATATGTTTGTAAGTGCTACTTGTTGATGAAATTTTTCTTTTAAAATTTGTTTAATGTATGGAAATGCTACTCTAGAATATGCAAATTTTTGCCCTAATTATTGAAAAGTAAATTTGGAGCGTCCTTCTAGTTGCAACAGGATATTAGGGTCTAATAGTGTCCTACAGGTTGTACCTTGTGAATTAGGGGGTTGACGCCTCCCTTAGTTGTCGCTGAAATCTTGATGTAATCAATTTTCTTTTAACAAGGGGGAGACAATTACTAAAAAAGCGTTCGGTGGTTTTTGACCCGAAGACTCTTTTGATGCATTTTGATGTTTGGAAGATGATTCACTTTCTTCTATGGAGCTTCTTCTTGAACGATGGATGGATATATTGCATATTTGTTTTTAAGTGCTACTTGTTAATGAAATTTTTCTTTTAAAATTTGTTTGATGTATGAAAATGCTACTCTAGAATATGAAAATTTGTGCCCTAACTATTGAAGATTAAATTTGGAAAGCTTTTCTGTTATGCTCTTAACCTGCAAGACGATTACCAGAATACCAAATATGCGAAGAAATATACCCAGAACATAGAATAGTGAGAAACAAGAGCAAGTATTTTATTATTCAAAAAGCAATGTTCACTTGCCTCTTCGAGGGGGCAACCTCCAATAGAGCAGAGCTCGATTACAAAATAAGACACGATGCTCCTCGCAAGGAGTCTCTATCCTTTATATATGACTCATACATGCAATACCATGGATCAATACCATGGTTCTTAATAACACCATCTATCTATTACCATGGCCCATTTGCAACTAACTGTGGTCCCGTCATTAATTGCGGGTTAACCACTTACAATTATTAATATGGGCTTTATTGACTCTTTACTTAACTATAACTATGACTCGATCCTACTACATAAATAAGGGGGTCAGGGTGGGACCCTAACATGCCCTCCCCCTTAAGAATAGCCTTGTCCTCAAGGCTGAAGCAGCGGAAACTGCTAAAGAATAGTAGCTGGTTCCCAGGTTGCATCTTCCAGAGAGGTGTCTTTCCACTTGACGAGGACTTCCCTGATCATGCAGCCACACAGGTGTCGTTCTCGTGTGTCTAGGACCTGTTCAGGTTGGAGCCAGATTGACCCTTCTTCATCCAATTCAGGTAGACTAGTTTGAATTCTGCAATTGTTCCCAATCACTTTCTTGAGGCATGAGACATGGAAAACTGGATGGATTTTTGTAGTGGGTGGCAAAGCTAGCTTGTAGGCCACTTCTCCAATGCGCTGAAGTACTTGATATGGTCCGTAGAATTTTGGAGATAGTTTATGACAACCCTTGTCTTTGAGTGAAGTTTGCTTATATGGTTGCAGCCTCAAAAATACCTGATCCCCTTCTTGAAATTGGCGCTCTGAGCGATGCTGATCTACCTGTTGCTTCATGCGGTTTTGAGCTTGATGAAGATTCTCTCTAAGATGGGCGAGCATGGTTGTGCAGTTTTGTAGGAGTTGATCCACTGCTTGTACCTTTGAGCACCCCTTGATATAAGAAGTAGGAGAAGGAGGGAGTTTACCATAAACTGCTTCATAGGGAGTCACTTTGGTGGTGGCATGATAGTTGGTGTTATACCACCATTCAGCTAGAGGCAACCACTGTACCCATAGATGTTGCTTTTCTGAAGTGAAACACCTAAGGTAGGTTTCCAGACATTTGTTGATGGCTTCAGTTTGACCATTCGTTTGTGGATGATAGGAAGTATTGAGTTTTAGTTGGGTGCCTTGTAGCCTGAAGAGTTCCTGCCAAAAATTACTGGTGAAGATCGGGTCACGATCAGACACAATAGAAGTGGGCATGCCATGCAATTTGAAGATCTGATCCATGAAAGATTGAGCGACCAAAGTCGGTGTAAACGGGTGGGGTAGGGCGCAGAAATGAGCATACTTAGAAAGTCGGTCCACAACCACCATGATGACTGACTTGTTTCCTGACTTTGGAAGACTTATAATGAAATCCATAGAAACCTCCGTCCATATAGATGCCGGGATGGCCAATGGTTGTAATGTGCCTGGTGCTTTGACTGTCTCCCCTTTGTGGCGTTGACAGACATCGCATTCCGCTACAAAAGTAAGGATGTCCTTTTTCATGCCTGTCCAAAAAAATGATCTTCTAGTGCGAGCATATGTCTTCTGAAAGCCTGAATGTCCTGCAATGGGGGATGAGTGCAATTCTGCCAAAATGCGGCTTTTGAGGGTGGATGTTGGTGATATTATGACTCTGTCCTTGTAGCGAAGAATCTCATCCTGCCACGAGTAGCCCTTGATGGAATTTGGATCCGCCTGCAATTGAGTAATGAGTTGGGAGAGCCAGGGATGTGAAAACCATTCCCTGCGAGCCTCTTCAATCCATTCTAGAATGGGAAGGGAAATTGCGAGCAGGGTACTTTCCTCCTCAAATTGGCGAGATAATGCATATGCTACACTATTTTCGCGCCCTTTCTTGTAAATGATCTCATAATCATATCCCAGCATTTTGGCGAGCCATTTATTTTGTTGTGGGGAGGATAGGCGTTGCTCCAAAAAATATTTAAGACTGTGATGGTCTGTGCGGATTTGGAAATGTCGCCCCAGTAAGTAAGGTCGCCAGGTATCTACTGCATGTAAGATGGCCATCATTTCCTTCTCATAGGTAGATTGTCCCAGATTCTTCCCACTTAGTTGTTGGCTTGTGAAGGCCAAGGGTCGACCTTCCTGCATTAAGACCGCCCCAATACCCGTACCTGAAGCATCACATTCAATGACAAAAGATTTGGTGAAATCAAGTAGTGCTAAGATTGGAGTGGAACACATGGCATTTTTGAGAGCTGTAAATGCCTGTTGTGCGTCATCATTCCAGAAGAATGAATTTTTCTTGAGGAGTTGAGTGAGGGGGTTCGCAATGCGACCATAATTGCGGACAAATTTGCGATAATAGCCTGTGAGACCCAAAAATCCTCTCAAGCTCTTCAAGGTCTTAGGTTGAGGCCAATCCTGCATTGCCTGGATCTTTTTGGGGTCCACCTTGACACCTTCACACCCCACAATGTGGCCCAAATACTCAACTTCTTCCATGCCAAAAGACCATTTGGACATCTTAACAAATAATTTATGCTTGCGGAGCAGTTGCAAGAGCAGATCTACATGCTGAAGATGTGCGGCCCAAGTGCAACTATAGATGAGGATGTCATCGAAGAAGACAAGGACAAATTTCCTGAGATATGGTTTGAGAAGGTGGTTCATATGGCTCTGAAAAGTAGATGGGGCATTACAAAGACCAAATGGCATGACCAGGAACTCATAATGGCCTTCATGAGTTCTGAAAGCAGTCTTTGGAATGTCGACTTCTTTCATGCGAATTTGGTGGTAGCCTGAGCGAAGATCCAGCTTAGTGAAGAATTGAGCCCCATTGAGTTCATCCAGCAAATCGTCAACAACCGGGATGGGAAATTTATCTTTGACTGTCAACTTATTGAGGGCCCTGAAGTCTGGACACATACACCATTCCCCATCTTTCTTGAGCACCATGACCACCGGTGATGAATAAGGACTAATGCTGGGACGAATGACACCTGCTTCCAAAAGTTCCTTGATTATTTTTTCTATTTCATTCTTTTGGGTGAACGGATATCTGTATGGGCACACATTTGGTGGTTGGGCCCCTGGACCAAGGTGATGCTATGATCATGTTCCCCTCTCGAGGGTGGAAGCTCATGAGGCTTGTCAAAGACTGGCAGATGATTATTTAAAATCTGTTGCATCTCAGGATGAATCAGCAGAGAATTGGGTTCGACGGCCTGGATGGCATTAAATTGAGCTATAACTCCATGATGGCCCTTTTTTAGCAATTTTTCCATCCCAGTGTTGCGGGGGAGCGCCCCCCCCCCCTCGCTCCCGCTCCCGATCCGCGCTCCGGGCGGGCGCGGGAGCGTCGGGAGCGCGTCGCTCGGGGAGCGCGGGAGCGCGCTCCCTAAAAAAAATTTCGCTCCCTGCCTTTTCGGGAGCGTTTTCGGGAGCGTTTTGCCTTTTTTGCATTCTTTTTTTTGTAGTAATGTTCGAAATGCAATTTTTTTTGAAAGAAACAAATAGTTTTTGAGTGGGGCAACTTAATGATCAAGTCTAGGCCCTAGTATTGATATGCTATTCATGGTAATGTTAAATTCTTAAAGTAAAAGTGACATTTTCTTTAATTTTCATTTTCATCCTTTTACTTAAATTTTTAACATTACCATGAAATGACTCAGGATGTTTGAGAGTGGTTTCGTCCTCATTGGATTTCATATGGAGAAAGTAGAATTTTAGATTTCATTCAAAATCCAGCAGACTTATCAGTTTTTCAGGATTTCAGGATTGGGGGATTGCAATGTTTCCATTGAATTTTGTCATGTATTAGGGTATGGAACTCATATTTAATCAAGAGTACCAATCCCTCTATGTACTTTGATGTTAGTGACATTGGTTGTCGAACTCCTCTATCATAACCCTTCTAAAAATGTACGCATCACTCAAACAAAATCTTGACTTGACATGCTATGCTTTTTCTATCTTATGTTAATGCTTAGAGGGTGATATTAATGACAAAGATCCCTATACAGATACAAAGGTAATGACAAAGATACCTCTGGATATTAATGCTTGGAGGGTGATATTAATGACAAAGATCCTGATTTTGCAACAAGACTAAAAAATTAGACATTTCTCGTGGTGGCAAGAGGCCCAAGCATAAGAAATAGATAATAGATTTACTTCTCTTTTCTAGTTTCTAGTAGCTTTTATAACTATTGACTCTTTCATATTTATTATGATATTTTTTTAAACAATATATGACAATTTAAGTTTGAAGTTGGCAATTATAACTCATTAGTAATGAATTATGAATATGATGCTTCATGAAAGTTGAAAGTTGTTTCATTTCATTTCATTTTATAACATTTCATTTCATGTTAGATATTATTTGTTGTAATGGTTACACTTAGCTTACAAGTACAACTTTGGTGATCAATGATGATAAATGTTATATATTGAATTTTAAAAGCTTGAAACTTTAAGATTGATGAATCATGAGACTCAATATGTTGTATGTTACTATGTTACTAACTTGCGGACGTGGTTGATGAAGATTATAACTTCTAGATGATTGTTGTTATATGGTTCAATCTATGTTTTTTTATGTTTTTTATGTCTATTTCATCATTCTACATGTTTTTGTTGACATATATGTATCAAAAATTAAAAAATATAAAAAATATATATATTTTTAAAAAATCGCTCCCCGATTCGCTCCCAAACCGGGAGCTTCTGAAAATGGTCGCTCCCGCTCCCGCTTCCGCTCCCGCTCCCCGTTCCCGCTCCCGCTCCCAAGTAACATTGTTCCATCCTATGTGAGCTGATGATAGAGGGAGCTCCCGCCTCGAGTCCACAAAGGGTATATGTGGAGTTGTTCTGCTTAAAGCTCATATATAACTCCTGGAAGTCCATTGTGATTGGCCCAAGAGTGCGAAGCCATTCAGCACCGAGGACAATGTCGCACCCTCCCATGTGTATGGCAAACATGTGTGTCTTCAACTGATAATCCCCCATTTGAAGTTTGACATTTTCAAAGCGGCCTTCACATTTCATTGTTCCCCCATCCGCAATTTGAACTTGGAAGTTAGAAACTGCTCGTACAAAACAATGCACTACTTCCGCGACTTTTTGATGGATGAAATTATGTGTACTTCCACTATCAATCAAGACTACTACTGGGCGATGTTTAATAAAACCTTTGATTTTGAGAGTTTGAGGTGAAGAAATCCCTGCCAAAGCATGCAGCGAAATAACTAGTTCGTCAAGGACATTGTCCTTCTAGTCGTCCTCTTCTACCTCCTCCGGTTCCTCAAGTGGTGGGGCTTCCTCCGATGAGCTGTAATCAGTGGCATCAATTTGAAAAAATTTGGGCTCCTTGCATTTATGACCTGGGGAGTATTTTTCATCACAGTAGTAACATAATCCCTGCTTTCTTATTTCGGCCATTTCTACAGGTGACACCTTTTGAACCTTAAGTGTTTGAGTCGTGCTGTGAGCCTGTGGGGGACGACCCTTGGCAGTGAAATTTGGGCGAATGCACTGGGCTACTAATGCACGTTCCACGTTACGAGCTACCTTGCAAGCCTCCAACCATGTGGGAGACTTGTGTAGTCGGACGTGGGCTTGTATGGCCTCTTTAAGACCACTGATAAAACATTCCATGTAGAACGCATCTAGGAGATCCCTAGTGCGGAAAGGTAAGGCTTCAAAGGCTGTAACATATTCATCCACTGTGCCAGTCTGTCGGAGCTTAGTGAGACTACCCAAAAAAGCAAATTCCTGGTCAAAGCGCTCTATAAGAGCTTTTTTGAAGGTGGCCCAAGTCAAAAAACTTCCATTGCAACGTTGATGCCATTCCCACCATTGCCATCTTTCATTGTCCAAGTACATGCTCCCCACCATAAGCTGAGTCTCATTATCTAAGATGTTATTCAGATTGAAATACTGCTCCATTTGTGCTACCCATGCGACCGGGTGAGAACCATCAAATTTATGCATATCCAGCTTGGGAGGTCGCGGACGGGATTGTTGGTGGGTGCCCTAGAGGTGAAAAGAGTGGCTAGACTCACCCTCACTGTGTCCATTGCCAATATACGCCTCCTCGCAGGCTTCCTCCTTGCCCTTAGAGAGTGCGTCAGTTAGTTTGTCAAGCTGAGCTTGGATGGCTTGCAAGGATTGTTCAAGTTTGTCGATCTTCTCATTCGCCATAGCTTGAGCTCTAGTTGCTACCATGCACCGATCCGATGTACTTGAAATTTGGGACCGCCCGAATTTTTTTCACTAACAATTGAATGGTACCACCTTGCTCAGCGCGTCGTCCTGATTCTTATGGGCTAGATCACCAATAAGCGCCCAGGGGGTTTTCTTTTTTTTCTGAAAACTCCTAACAAAGTTTTACTCCTTGCTTTGGGATACTGCAGTAGCTGAATCCTCAAAATGTCAATGCTGCCAAAATTCCTATGAAAATCACGCCCTAGTATAGGAACCCCACACAACTACTCAAATCTGGTGGATCTGAGAGATCTAAATGGCTGATCGGATAGCTCTGATCGGCGGACAGATTGCTGCTGCGGATCTGATGGATCTAATAGATCAGAAAGGCTGGTCTGCTAACTCGGAACTGCGGGACTGATGTCTGCTGCTGCTGCAAACCCCCTTGCGAGATCTGATCTAGCAGAGATTATGCGTGATCCCAAGATAGAAAAGGGAACTATGGTCTCGAGGAGTGTCAGGTGCTACAGATCGCAATATACATAAGGGTCTGACAGTAGTACTCGACCCAATGTTTCAGGGCTCTAACTAAGGAGGATCAATCGTACCCTTAACCGTACAACCCTATCGTACGGGTGAGTAATCTCTCCGAGTGTTGTTCTCGGTGTACTGTAGCAGCAAGACGACCGACGGTTTATGTATGGCGAGGTTTCGAAGGAGCTAGGGGGCTTCCAATATACCCAGATGGTACTTGGAAGACAGTCCGTGCGCGGTTCTGTCTAATGCACTACTACTCGAAGGGGTACCCACAAGGGTTACAAGGGAGTCCAACAAGCGTGACCACCTCTTGTATTTCCTGCATGCATGCCTCCCCAAATCTGCAGGTTTATGCGCTCAACGACAGATCCCGTGGTTTAAAGACACCGGAACACGTCTCTAGCCAAAAAAAAAAAATGCTAAGAAATGGAGATCCCACCTGCCCTGGAAAGTGCTCTGATACCACTTGTTATGCTCTTAACCTGCAAGACAATTACCAGAATACCAAATATGCGAAGAAATATACCCAGAACATAGAATAGTGAGAAACAAGAGCAAGTATTTTATTATTCAGAAAGCAATGTTCACTTGCCTCTTCGAGGGGGCAACCTCCAATAGAGCAGAGCTCGATTACAAAATAAGACACGATGCTCCTCGCAGGGAGTCTCTATCCTTTATATATGACTCATACATGCAATACCATGGATCAATACCATGGTTCTTATTAATACCATCTATCTATTACCATGGCCCATTTGCAACTAACTGTGGTCTCGTCATTGATTGCGGGTTAACCACTTACAATTATTAATATGGGCTTTATTGACTCTTTACTTAACTATAACTATGACTCGATCCTACTACATAAATAAGGGGGTTAAGGTGGGACCCTAACATTTTCTAGTAGAGTATTGCATATGTTATCCAATGCAAGGCATGTAATGAATGTTCCTAGTGAATGAATGTCTTTGATTCTTCATGAAACTCCATTATATCTTGAAGAGGGTAAATCTTTGAAATTGGTTCCTAGGGCATCGATTTCGAGCCTCCTTGCAAGACGCTTTATCTTATCTTAAGCATCTCAATACTCCATTGCCCAAAGCACTAGGCACTAGTCCAGGGATTTTCGTGATCAAACTCCTCTTTCTTCATATTTTCTCCTCCTAAATTTCAGTCCCCTAAAAGTAGGGCGAAATTCTAGAGCTTGCAACGAAATTTTAGGGAGGTGATTTTTCGGGAATCTGGGGGTCCAAACATCAAGCTCAACATCTAGGCTACCTATGCTACAAGTTTGGTAGGCATCTGGCCGAGTTTCATCCATAAAATCTCTTGCCCTAAGTGTTACTCCAAGAGGGAAAACCTAAGTCTTTCTCTCTCACCTTGTGGACTTCCTTGAGGGTATTCATTAGAATAAATCATAAGAAGCCCTTTCTTCTCTCGGGCCTTGACCTTGTGAATACCTATTACCATCGAGAAACCTCAAAACCCTAAGTCTTGTGCCTTCTTTCTAGGTTTTTTCTTAGAGAGCAATTTGCTTTGTTGAAGCCTACTACCTTTATTGATCCTCTCTTCGAATGAGCTCTAGCTCCATCACCTTGAACCTTCAAACCTAGAATATCTATTATAGGCAATCACCAGCATACAGGGACTCCTCCCATCAATGAAAGTCCATAAAGAGCAAGGGACCTTTGGCTGTGGTGACCGTGGGCCATTGTCCCATTGTTGTCACTTAGTTTAGTAGTTGTCCCATAGGTTTTCTCCCTTATGGGCCCTACTAGACATTGTGGTAACAGGGCCAAAGCATAGCCTTCTACGATAAACATTTTCTAGAGTTGAGAGATGATCTGATTATTCATTAAAGATACACACGGAGACACTAGATGCATGCTCCATAACCCTTCTTGCTCAATTTCATATGGGTTCTCACAAACTCCAAGTTGAGACCTACCATCACATCTGAAGGCTAAATAGGATCTACCATCTTTGTCATACAAAAGACACTAAGATGGAGGAGCGCTTTGTTCTCCAATGCCCCATCTGCGATGAGTTCAAAGGATGATATTATTTACTTATTTTGTGACACACGGAAATCCCTTTCCACTTTCTTCCAGTGCCCAAACCAAAGGTACCTCCCTCTTTACATTACAGAAGTGCTTAGTTTCATATCTCAATCCTTAGGTGCCTCACCCATGCAAGAGACTCTCCAAAGGATCACCTCTTACATCTTGGTTGTCCTATTGGATCAAAGTCACAAGCAACAAATATAGGACCATGATAATTCAAATTCCCAACCAATGAAACCCCCACTTTCCTGTTGCCCCCCACCCCATCACTAGGGGTAACCATCTCTCCTTGAGATTTGTGCAAAGATGTTGCTTCAGATAGCGAGTGGCTCACCAACAGTATAACAAACAAACCAAATCTCGAAGGATCTAGATCAATGGCCCCTCACTAAACACACTTTCAATACAACCCTACTTGAGTAACTAGGGTTCAACCTGGAGCTTTTTCCCCATATAGCTTGGGATGCTAGGAAGTCCAAATTCCTTGCAGTTATGCTCCCAACAATGTCATACAACCTAGACCCATTAGCCCCTGTCACTCCAGAGGTATCATATGACAAAGCATTGGTTACTTCACAAAGGTGGACAACAATACGAAGATAGCCTTCCTTAGCCCTAACTCTTACATTCGAAAGCTAACTCTAGCTAGCCTTGAAATAATTCTTTGGTGCAACATTAATGAATACGAAAAATGCTTAAATTGACTTTATATTTCTGCAACTTATTAATTAATTGGACTTAATAAAGTTAATAAGCATTTAGAAGATGAAAATAATAGACCTCAAATAAGAAGAAAAATAACAGCAAGTTTTTAACAGAGTTCACCCCTCATGGGCTACATCTCTGAGTCCACTTCAAATGCGCAAGTGATCCATTAGAATGATAAGAAAACATCAAATTTCCTTCATATATTGAAAAATAATCGTAAACCTGCAAAATTTTGTCTTCAGAATTCTTCTAGGAATATAAGAGCATTGTTGGAAGCTTCCTCAGGCTTCTTCCCCTTTTGTTCTCCAAAACTGCTGTAAAATACACCTTGTAAACAACTCTAGGCAATATTCATCACATGACAAACTTGTGGTGCAATGGTAAGGTGTGGAGTTTATGAAGACAAGGTCACGGGTTCAAGCCTTGATGTTGCAATTTTTTTGGGATATTGCTTCCAAAAATAACGTGTAATTAATTACAATATCACCAAATTTGCACCCACATCTCCACATATCCTCATTCTCGTGTAACAATAAGTCATGGGGTTTATATATATGAAGACAAAGGTTTGACTCCACTGGTTACACTTTTTATGGGATGTGCACATATTTTTGGGATATTATATCCACATTGATTCATCCTTTCGGATTAATTTGTTAATATTTTTTTCCAAAATATTTGGGATTTTCCACCATTACATAAGCCATGTTCCACATAAAGCTTTCTAGAAGGTCCATGTGGTAGCCTTTGTTGGTCCATATGGTGCCACATGGAAACGTTCCATTCGACCATTGTTAGCTCCGGTGCCATGTGTCAACTTGATTGAGACACATGTCAACCTGGGACCATGCCACATGTCAGTGTATCGTCATGCCACATGATATTAGGTCACTATGCCATGTGTCAATCTGAGAGTACCACATATCAATGCCACCCTTATTTTGCCTTCAACTTCCGAAAACCATAACTTTTGCATAGGATATCCATTTGAACCCATTCAAATATGTGTTGGAAAGCTCTTGATCAGCTCTTTGACATGGAGCCCCTTTCATTCAAATTTGAGACAATTAATTTGGATCCATTGCGGGAATCCTCCTGAATCACTAATGTTTTCATCTCAACTTCTGTCACTTCAGCTTCTACTCTAGCATATAGCTTTTTAGCTCTTCTCCTTTCTTTTTAGCTATCTTCCTATATTTATATGCATGTACTTTTCTTTGCTGAATGTAATTTTCCAGTGCATTGACCTACCTTTGTGGTCACTTGTTGGAAAGTAACAAAACTATCTTATTTTATTATCATATTCCGCTCTTCTCCTCCCCAAATATGTCGTACTATGTATTGGATCCAGATCCTTCTCAAAAACATCTTAGAACCTACAAAAGTCCCTATTTGGAACGGATACAAAAAGGGTGGTAATAGATTTTTATCAAATCTGTGCCATATAGCCACCCATTAACTGCAGCTCCCTCCATAGAAAGAATCATGTCGAGTTGTATATCCAATAATAGCCTCATGTTTGAAGAAATCTATCAAAAATATTTTTCTTTCTTGCTGTCAATAAAGCATTTGATGTGCAAGTATTAAGATATTTGACAATTTCTCTGTGTATTTAGTCAACCATTGTTATGGAAGTAATTTTACATATACTGATATTCAGAGCAACAAAATATTGCATTAAGGTTCATGCAAGTAAATCGATTCTTGGAAATTATGTAGGAATATTCTGACCATTAACTTTGCTTCTCCATGCAACTCTATTTAGAATTGTTATCATATTTTTTAAAAATAATGTATATATAACATATATAAACACATGTCTATACGTTTTTATAGATGCTATGTCCAGCCATACCATATCCAAAATTTTCTACGAACTTGCGTATACATTGATCAACTGCTCTGAAATGGAAAGCCATAATCGGCCAAAAAATTTGAATATAACCAACTAAAGAATAATATCCAGCACAACAGCATGTAGTTTTTGAGCTTGGGCTATAACTAAGCAGGAAAAGGAAATCAATTTAATGGATAAGACAGAGTTCAAACAGCTGAAAACTAATATAAAGATCCAGAAGTCAGATAAATTAACAGGAGCCACTATCATCTAATACAAGCTGAAAATAATATTTATTTGGTAAAAGTGGAAATAGACTTTAATCCTTGCAAATATGATCACATACCTTGTAGATACCAGTTCTACCAGCCCAGACAATTTGATCCAGTAACAAAAATGTTCCCACTAAAGCATTCTTTGACTGCAGACAAAAACATCCAACAGCTACATTTACCGCTGGAAGTACACAAACTACTTATTTACTGAAAAAATTTATTAAGGATCAACAGAAAAGGGTGTTAGGAGAGAAATTACGTACTTTCCCAAGCAGTATAAGAGGAAGGGGAGTTGTCTTTGGAGCTGGAGTAAGGAGAGCATGCAACTCATTAACATACTGCAAGTATGAAAACATTTCAGTTACCTTCTAGGGTTTAAAAGCATGAAAAGGGTATTTGAAAATGAAATGAAATGCAAACAACCCAAATTTTCCCCACAGGATGCATATAGGCGATAAGACAGATGATATACTCTCCTAAACCTAACATATGTCCTATATGACAAAGGTAAAGAAAGAAAGAATGAGCTATGTTGCCAAACTATGCATTTCAATTAGTCTCTATGTTTAAACATGTATGGAATTTCATGCACCCAAGGAATCACAAAATGAACATATTCATGCAAGACATCTGAATCAAAATATCTCAGCATAATCCTGCATGCAAACCTATAACAACATGACTCGTGCCTGACAACTGAATCAAATATCTCTGCATAATCCTGCTTTACTGTCAAAAAGCAGGGCTCTTAGGAAAAAACAGTAAATAAGTACTTTCACTATTGTACAACAATAGATGTAGTCCCACTTTATTATGCCACAAAAAATGTGAAAAAGTGATTAAGAAATACAATAAAATAGGAAGTGTAAATAGCAAACTTGACACAAAAGTTCAACAACAATAAAAGTCTTCATTGCATTTAATGCACTGTAAAAATTTTCACCTTAAAAAGTCGAAAAACTTTCCGTGCCAAGCTTGTTGATTTGTCAACATTTTGTGCCGTACCAGGCTCACCATTACTGAGAAACTTAGAACCATATTGAATAGCTCTACAAATCTTGTCTCTGGTTTCCGCTTTGCTCAAGTATAACACTAAAAATGCAAGTTCCGCTCTGGATGCCTCTAGAGTAGTCATGATTGTTGTCTCACACTAGATTAGAGTTGCAAACCAAAATATGACCTGCATAAAAGTGCAGACTAGTCACTTAATAGAATGAATAATGCAAGACAAATTTTGAAAATACAGTATACACCAAGCAGTGACTAAAAAGTAATAATTAATAGTTGATATGTACACAACAGTTTAAAAGCAATCTTTCTATGTTAAATACTCAAGAAAGGACATGGACAGCATATTCTTTAAAAACATTCTGAAGCAAAAATGTGAAACTTGAAAAAAGGGAAAACTAAAATCGACATACTTAGGACATCCACAAGGCATTATGGATGGAAATGCATAATGTACCCAAATTGGTAAACCATGCAAAACCAACAAAAGATCATGATTGGCAATTAAATAAATAAATACATTTGGATCCTTATGCAATAAATTTTACATAATGGCTGCTATAGAATACCACTTAAAGTGAACCACTTAGATTTAAAATTACGAAACAGATTAAATATTTAAAAACAAAACAAAAATACAGAAGCTAAAACAAAGAAAGAAAGAAATATATATATATATATATATATCCAAGACTGACAAAGAATAATATATATCCAAGACTAACAATACTTGGATATATATTATCCAATCCAAGGACGATATTTTTCGAAAATTCAAGGATTTCAATCTATTAGTTGGGAATCAAGCTAATACAAAGCTCAGGTACCTCAGAACTGATCATGGAGAAGTTTATACCTACAGTGTTTTTCAAGCATTTCTCTAAGATCACAATATCTCTAGTCATGAGACTCTTTCACGTGAAAATAAAGTAGCAACCCAAAAGAACAAAGCTATTCTAGAAATGGCTCAATGTATGCTTCAAGACAAGAAAATGGGACAAAATTATGCAAAGAAGCAATTGTCCATGCAACTCACATCATCAATCACATTCCCACTCGTGTAGTTTGAGGTAGTGTTGCGAACATTGCAATTTTATCGTGAAGTTTTAAAAAAATAACGATTTTTTCAAGGTAACAATTTTATCAGCCGATGTTATCGGTGATTTTTTATTTTCAAAAAATCTGGAAAAAATTGCAATCCGATCAGTAAAAAGCACCGAGGCGGAAAACAACGAACTTTTAAAGCTAAATTCTGTTATGAAACCAGCTCAAGAAAAGATAGATCAAAGCCTTAGAATTCAGCCTCTTCAAAGAGGCAACCTCCTTTACATTGCATAAATGAACAATTCTTGGATGACTCAAATGACAAAACTTCATTTCTATATATAGGAGTCTAAGGAGTCACAATATAACCCAGCCGACCTAACAATAATAATATAAAGCCACAAAAATAACAATAGAGGGATTCTATGGGGCACAGTAATAACAATATGGGGATAATAGAGGCACAACAATATTAATAAGGGATGCAACTACAATAGTAATGGGGTAATAACTAGTATTATAGGGACCCAACATGCCCCTCTCCTTCAAAAAAAGTGTTGTCCTCAACGCTTGAGTAGTTCTGGATGCTTCTGTATAAAATTCTCATCCTCCCATGTGGAATCTTCAGCGGATAAGTTCTTCCACTTGATAAGATACTCCGAAATTGATCGATTTCGTAGCTGTCGAGTTCTTGTTTCTATGACTGCTTCCGGTTCCAATATAATTTTTCCTTCCTCGTCAAGTTCTGGCAATATTGTTTGAACTGGGAGCTTGTCGCCTATAACCTTCTTTAAACATGAAACATGGATAACTGGGTGCAATCGAGAAGCTGCAGGAAGCTCCAATTTGTATGCCATAGTACCAATCTTTTGCAACACCTTGTACGGACCATAATACTTTGGTGATAATTTATTATCCTTCTTAACTTGCTTGAGGGACATTTGCTTATATGGTTGTAGCCGTAGGAATACCCAATCACCTACATCAAAACTTTTTTCGTTGCAATGTTGATCTGCCTGTTGTTTCATTCTATTTTGTGCCAACACGAGGTTATCCTTTAAGAGTTGGAGGACTTGTTGATGTTTGATGTGATGTTCCACTGCTTGAACCTTAGAATTTTCTCTTAAATATGATGTGATGGATGGTATAAAGTGCCATAAATGGGGTCATTTTTGTTGCTGTATGGAAGGACGTGTTATACCACCATTCAGCCAAAGGCAACCATTTGACCCATTGTGTCTGTTTATCAGATACAAAGCAACGAAGATATCCTTCCAAACATTTGTTTACTATCTCAGTTTGCCCATCAAATTGAGGATGATAAGATGAGCTATGAGCTAACTGAGTACTAAGACAAGAAAATAATTCTGTCCAAAAATTTCCAGTGAAAATGGGATCTCTGTCACTTACAATAATCTTTGGGTTTCCATGTAGCTTTTGAATTGTTTCCATAAATGCAATAGAAACTGTACTGGCTTTAAATGGATGTGATAATGCACAAAAGTGTGCATATTTGGTAAGTCTGTCAATTACCACCATGATGACACTCTTTCCCTCGGACTTGGGTAAACCTATGATAAAATCCATTGAAACCTCCTCCCAACGTTGGCTTGGAATGGATAAAGGTTGTAATAGACCCGGTGTTTTAATTGTTTAAACTTTATTTTGTTGGCAAACCAAACAATACGCCACAAATTTTTGAATATCCAATTTAAGGTCATCCCAAAAAAATTCCTTCTTAACCCTGTGGTAAGTTTTTAAAAATCTCGAGTGCCCTCCTAAGGGAGAAGTGTGTAATTCCATTAAAATCTTTTGTTTTAGTTGGGAATTCTTACAGAGGTATAAGCGATCTTTGTACCATAAAGAATCATTTTGCCAACTAAATGTATCAGACATACTGGAATCTTTTTGTAACTTTCAAATAAGTGCCCACACTTCTTCGTCATTCTTCCATTCCTCCCTTGCTTCGTTTATCCAATCTGGTTGGATAATAGAAATGGCGCACAACAATGCTTCCACATCCTCATCCTTTCTTAAGAGTGCATCTGCCACCACATTTTGCTTCCCTTTCTTGTAAATGATTTCAAAGTCATAACCCAACATCTTTGTGACCCACTTTTGTTGCTCTTCAGAGGATAATCTTTGTTCTAAAGAGTATTTAAGGCTATCATGATCCGTTTTTACCTTGAAGTGTCTTCCCATTAGGTAGGGTCGCCATTTCTTAAGTGCATGGAGTATTGCCAACATTTCCTTCTCATAAATAGCTTTGTGTAGAAACTTTCCCTTGATTGGATGACTTTCAAAAGCAATGGGTCTTTCATCTTGCATTAAAACAGCACCAATTCCATTTCCTTAAGCATCACATTCCACAATAAAGGTTTTTGTGAAGTCCGGTGTAGTTAAGACCAATGCTTGGCACATTGCCTCTTTAAGGTGTTCGAAGGCCTTTATTGCTTCTGGAGTCCATGAAAATGCATCTTTCTTTTGTTAGAGGTGCTACTATTCTCCCATAATTCTTAACAAACTTGCGATAATACCCTGTCAACCCAAGAAATCCTCGCAGATGCTTTATGGATGTGGGGATTTTCCATTCCTTAATGGCTTTAATTTTGCTAGGGTCTACCTTAACTCCTTCATGAATTACAATATGACCCAGATATTCCACCTCTTGTACTCCAAGGAAACATTTGGATCTTTTTGCATATAATTGTTTCTCCTCCAATTGTTGTAGCACCCTGTCAACATGTTCGACATGATCCTTCCAAGACTTGTTGTAGATTAGTATATCATCAAAAAATACTAACACAAATTTTCTAAGGAATGGTTTGAAAATGGAATTCATCAAACCTTGAAATGTTGAAGGTGCATTGGTAAGGCCAAAAGGCATGACCAAAAATTCATAATGACCCTCATGAGTTCTAAATGTTGTTTTCGGAATGTCTTCAGTCTTCATTTTGATTTGATGATATCCTGAACGAAGATCCAACTTGGTGAAGTACATTGATCCATGAAATTCATCCGGTAATTCATCAATGATGGGAATGGGAAACTTATCTTTAATGATGAGCTTGTTGAGCTCCCTATAATCTGGACACATGCGCCATGATCCATCCTTCTTGTGCACTAATACTACTGGAGCAGAGAAAGAACTTTGACTCGATTGAATTATACCAGTCTCTAGCATTTCTGCAACCATACGTTCAATTTCACTCTTTTGGGCATAGGGATATCTATATGGCCTGATGTTTGGAGGAACACTTCCTGGAATCAAATGAATAGCATGATCATGATCACGAATAGGTGGGAGACCTTTGGGAGTCTCAAATACCTTGGAATGATTGTCCAAGACTTTTTGGGGATCTGGAGAAATAGATGATTGCAATGTGGAAACATCTAGCAAACATAATTGTGCAATTACACCCCTTTATTCCTTTTTTAAAAGCTTTCTCATACCATTAGAGCTAATTATCTTTCTCGGTTTCCCTGCAATACCCCTTAATTCAACTTCCTTTCCTTCCACAGAAAATTTCATGAAAAGTTCTTGAAAATTAAAAGCTATTGTACCCAAGGATTGTAGCCATTGGACTCCTAGTACAACATTAGCACCTCCCATTGGAATGGAAAGCATTGGGCTAGTCAATACATATTCTCCCATCGATAGCTTGATATTATGGCAATTTATTGTTCCTCCATTTGCAACCATCACTTGACACTCTGGTGCTGGATATAATAAGCAATTCAATTCTTTTGCTACCTTACAATGAATAAAATTGTAAGTACTTCCTGAATCAATCAACACTATTACCTTTTTCTTCTTGATTTGTCCTTCTATCTTGATGGTTTGAAGAGTGGTAATTCCCGCCAATGCATTACAAGATATGGTCGGATTCATTTCTTTTTTATCTAGGCTTTGTTCCTGGAGTATATCCTCTTCTTTTGACCTTTCTTGCTCATTTTCTTCTTCCTCTTCACAATCTATGTAGAATAATTTCTTCTCATCACACTTATGACCTTTAGTGTATTTGCTATCACAACTGTAACAAAGCCCTTTTGCTCTTTTTTCTTCCAATTGTTGTGGTGTCAACCTTATAGGTTTTGGAAGACTAGAAGCAACCACACTTCCATCTTTATAGTTGTGAGTGGTATGCTTCCTGGTTGCCATAATTTTGCTTTTCATTTTTCTTGCTAACCTGAATGCCTTCTCTAATGAATCAGGTTCCCAAAGGCAAACATCATGTTGGATATTATCCTTTAAAGTCCCTATGAACACATCAATCCTATGCTCCTCTGGAATATTTTTTACCCTTATGTTCAATTTTTGGAACTCCTCAATGTGCTCCATTATTGAACCCTTTTGTTTGAGACACATCAATTGGCTAAAAAAAATGTTGCTTTTTGTATCCTCATAATGTGCTATCAATTCTTCCGTAAAAATTGCCCAATTGATAATTTGTTTACGAGAGCAAAGCCATTGATACCATACAAACTGATTTGGTTCCAAATATAAAGTTGCAATACGTACCTTTTGTGTGTTTTGCACATTATTGAGATCGAAAAATTGCTCTATTTGTAATATCCATGTTGCGGGATCCTTTGCCATCAAACTTCCTCGTATCGATTTTTGGAATATGGTGGGTCTTCGATCCCACATTAGAGTATAAGAAATCATGATTAACATTTCCTTTGTTCGCATCATGAGTTTCCTTTACTACCTTTTCACCATTAGTAAGTATTTCTTGTAGAAAATTTGTCAAATCTGTCTTCAAATCTGCCATGCCTGTCTTCAAATTTGTGTTCAAATCTATCTTCAAGTTGTCCATCTTAGCTTCCATGCCATTCATCTTCGCTTCCACGCCATTTATCTTAGCTTCTGTTAGCTTTTGTGAGAGTGACATTTGTTGCACTTGTTCTTGTAATTTTGATATATCATGTAGCATTTCTTACTCTTCTTCATGAGTCATGCTAGAGCTTTCAGGTTGCTTACTAGGTGTTTGCATTTTCTTTCCTCAGGGCATCAGTTACCGATAATAATGCTCTACTATGCCCTTTGAATTCCTTTAAAATAAATTTTCAAACCAAGCTTAAGCAAAAATTTAAGAAAATCTACACACCTTTTTTCACTTTGTAGGAGCTCGATATTGCCTCTGATGTATCTCTGTACTTTTTGATCATTCAGTTCTAAAATTGTGACCTGCAGTAGCCCTCTGTGTCCTCTTTCCAATGCCACCAATCTGACCCAAATTGGATTCTCCAAGGAAGATTTATGCGAAATCTCCCACAGTGACTTGATTATAGACTAGTTAAGTAGAGCAAACTTGTACGACATGCCACGAGTCACTGTTTCGACCTTCGGCTCTGAAAAATATCTACAAGAAACTACAGTCCGTCCTCTTTCTATAACTTCTTACAAAATTTCAATCCGATGCTCAGAGAGAAAGTTATGACGATTTTCCCTAGGTCACCTGTTTGGAATGTAATTCAGGAGTCTGCAAAAAGACCAACTTCCTCAGATCATATCTCCGCAAATATAGCGCGAAAAGCTCTGAAATTCGAACCCGAGGTTCAGCGCAATGTCTTCTCAAATGAGTTTTTTTTAAGCTTTTGAAACGTCGCAAAAAAAAAGTTATAGCGAAAATGCCACGATGACCTATTTGGAGCAACGAAACCCTAAAATCCAAAGTTCTGATACCAAATGTTATGAAACCAGCTCAAGAAAAGATAGAAAAGATAGATCAACGCCTTAGAATTCAGCCTCTTCAAGGGGGCAACCTCCTTTACATTACATAAATGAACAATTCTTGGATGATTCAAATGACAAAACCTCATTTTTATATATAGGAGTCTAAGGAGTCACAATATAACCCAGCCAACCTAACAATAATAATATAAAGCCACAAAAATAACAATAGAGGGATTCTATGGGGCACAATAATAACAATATGGAGATAATAGGGGCACAGCAATATTAATAAGGGATGCAACTACAATAATAATGGGGTAATAACTAGTTTTATAGGGACCCAACAAATTCGGTTTTCTTTTTGCTCATTTTGCAGACAAAGGGCAAGAGTGAGAGAAAAGTGAAGAAATTTAGCATCCCAAATAAAAAAAATCAAGTTTGGACCAAGTTTCTTCAACAGAGCGTGGTTTTCAGGTATGGGCATCAAATTTAACCCTTTTTTTTTTGTTTTTTTCTTGTTTTTCCTTGGGTTTCTATCACTCATTTATTTTCAATGATTTTTGTTTGGATTTGAGTGTGTTTTTTTTGTCATTTTTGTTGCATTTAATGGAGAGGGTTTTTTGGGTCAAAAATGCAAAATCTTGATTGTTAGTTTTATTTGTTTAATTTCTTCTTGTGCCCTAGTTTTTTTCCATCATTTTTACTTAGGTTTGAATGTATATTTTTTGCAATTATTATTGCATTGAGTTGAAGATTTTTTTTTTGTCAAAACTTCAAAATGTCGTATGTAAATTTTAATTTCATTTGTTTAACTTGCAATTCTTCTTGTGCCCTAGGTTCAAACTTCAAACTTCAATCTTACATTAAAACTCAAGATTCAACAAAGTTACAAATATGCCAAAGAAATTAGACCCTATGTGGGAATTTGGTGAACCTGATGGAGGGTTTGACAGATCAAATTTGACTTGCAAGTTATGTGGGCATCATATGACAAGGGAGGTATACAGATTGAAGTATCACCTTGCACAAGTTCCTGGACATGAGATAGGGCCTTGCTCAAATACAAATCCAAAAATCATCTGAAGAGCCCTCAAATCATTGGAAGAAATAGAGACAACCAAATTGTCCAAGGCAACTCTGAAGAGTCAAATAGCAGGGAGTAGAGTGTCAGGATTGGGAGGTGACCGTGAGAGTGGTACTGGTTCTACTTCACCATCAACATCTACACCCAACCCTGTAGCTACCTCATCATTTTTTGTTCCTAGAACCACACCTAGTGCACAACCATCTATCTCGTCATTTATTAAAAGAAGGGAGAAGGAAAAAGCCGACAAGTTGTTGGGCAAGCTTTTTTTTTCTTTGGAGTGATATTCCTTTCAACGTTGTCAGGAACAATCCATTTTTCTAGCCCGTAGTTGATGTTATTGCTATTGTTGGCCCAAGCTACAAAGCCCCTTCATATGATGACTTTAGAGGACACATTCTTCAAAATGAAAAGGTTGACTACACTATGAGATTGGAGGAGTTTAGAGAATGATGGGCACACACAAGATGCACTGTGATGTCGGATGGTTGGACCGATCAAAAGGGTAGAAGCCTTGTTAACTTCTTGGTTGATTGTCCCAAGAGGGCAATGTTTATGAAATATGTTGATGCATCTGCACATATCAAAGATGCACGGTTATTATGTGATTTGTTGGATGTGTTCATTCAGGAGGTGGGTCTACAACATGTTGTCCAAGTCATAACGGACAATGTTGCAAATTATGTTATTGCTAGCAAGATGTTTATAGAGAGGCATCCTAGCTTATTTTGGACACCTTGTTATGCACACTGCATTGATTTGATGTTGGAGGGCATAGGAAAAATTATTTTGTCAAGGATATTGTTGAATCATCAAAAAGCATTACAAAATTTATATATAATCATGCATATGTGCTTCATTTGATGAGAATATTCACCAACAACAAGGAGTTGGTGCGCCCTACCATTACACGGTTTTCGACCAGTTTCATATCTCTTCAATCCCTCTTGAATTCTATGTGGGATGTGAAGAGAATGTTTCTTTCAGAAGAGTGGCGTGCTTTGTCATATAGTTCCAAGCCAGAGGGAGAGGCCATATGCAAGTTAGTTTCATAACAAGAAAGCTTCTGGGCAAGAGTGCAGGAGGTGTGTAACATTATTGAATCTTTGGTAACGGTTCTTCGATTAGTTGATACAGACGAGCCCGCAATGGGCTACTTGTATGAGGCCATGGATAGGGCCAAAGAATCCATTCGGAGCTACTATGATGATCAGGGAGATGAGGGGTTTGAGAAACAACAACTCCTATGGGAAGTGATTGATGAACGATGGAAGAATACACTCCATCATCCCATTCATGTTGCAGGGGTCTACCTGAACCCCGCATTTTCTTACTCCTGTGGTTTCTTATTTGACGTTGAGGTCATGGATGGATTCTTCACTTGTGTTCAAAGGATGGTGCCATCTCCAGCAGAACGTGCAGAAATCTCCAAAGAAATGGAGATATACAAAATGGCAAGTGGCACATTTAGCTTTGACATGGTTGTTGTGGATAGGAAGACTAAAATGCCAGGTAAGCTTTAGTTTGTTTCAAATTTCATTGTCTCTTCAAGTTCATACTTTGCTTCAACTTTCAAATTTCATTTTTTTCTTATGTTTATCTTATTTGTTGTAGATGCATGGTGGAGAAGCTATGGTGGCAAAGTACCCAATCTCCAAAGGCTTGCCATTCGAGTGCTCAGCCAAACATGTAGCTCCTCGGGATGTGAGCGCAACTGGAGTGTATTTGAAAAAATACACACCAAGAAGCGCAACAAGTTAAAAATTAAAATATTCCAAATTTCCAATTAAATTTTTGAATTCATTAAATAATATTTTTTTCTAATTATTAATTTATTATTTATGATTTATTAATTTATGACCCTTGTACAGGTTGGAGTCCCAGCGACTTAATGACATGGTCTACGTCTACTACAATCTTCTATTGTGGGTGGGGCACTTGAGAGGACACCTGCTGTGGAGGCCATCTCATTGGTATGGGATTGACACCACTGCTACATGGAGGGTTGAGGCCAAGAGGCCTATCATGGAGTCAGCCCCTGATTGGTTAGAGTAGGGGTAGCGGAGGGGGTAGAGGAGGAGGAGGAGGAGGTGACACCACTTACCCCTGTCACCAGTTGAGGACGTGGTCTACCTCCTATAGCTCCTAGTTCTTCAGCTTTTAGAGCACAGCAGAGTCCACTACTAGCCCCACCGCTTTCTTCGTCTAAAGGGAAAGTTGTTACATTTTCTTGAGAGAGGGGCAGAGGAAATTAGTAGTATTAATTATTTGGTTCATTTCATTGTATATGACATTATGACTCATGATATGAGATACATTTACATTATTATATTTTATGTTGATATTTTGAGGTTGAATTGGGACTTAGGAGTTAGTATTCAAGACATGATTCACTGTTATGTGTGATGTAGCACTAGACATGATATTACACATCTTATATATTAGTTCTCTTTTCATATTTATGTGTCAATGGATTTACTTTATGTTGTGGACGCTTTAGATATTATAAATATTGAAAAAAAATTGTCTTTGCCGACTTTTATCAAATTTTTCTCGATGTTTATGATTTGTTCTGATTTTGGACCCTCGTTGATTTAATCCTGATCGCAATGTTCGCAACATTGGTTTGAGGTATGACTCTAAACCCTTAATTTCACATTTTAGAATGTTTGGATCAAGTACAAGGACTCGTATTCATACTCCAAAGCAAAACAAATTGAAACCCAAAAATCACAATTGTTTTACAGTAGGTTACAATGAAATTTCAAGGGCATATCATCTATATGATCCCTCCATTCTTCAAGTGATAGAAAATGGCATGTGTTATTTGATGAAGTCCTTTCTCACAATCTATGGGAATCTTTTCCACTGCTTTCTACAGATATTTCGTAAACAGTTTCAATAGATCTCTCTCCTCCATACCTCAATGATCATTCAACTCCTAGAAGTACTTCCTCGAGCATTCTTTCTACAGTGACAACTCAAATGGACACTGATGGTAAGCCTCTCACAGATTCACCTAAAGTCTCTTCTTATACAATGATCGCACCTCCTAATCCTCCTATAAATGTGCAACTCAATAATGTTGAAGATAATCCTCCACCTACTCCAAAAAGGCTGAGGCCTACGCCCAAATGGGTTTTATCTACTCTTATGGACTCTGCGTTTCATTCCTAAAGGGGGAATTGCTCCTCCTCGACATTCACCTACTACATAGGCTCTCCCCACCAAGGTTCACACAAACAAAAACCCCTCAACTTTTTAATCAAGGCAAAAACTCCCTTAAAAAGAGACTTCCATGAACGAGAAGCAACTATGGCTATTGTCCCACCACAAGTGGGTGACCCCATAGGAGAAATCATTCTCCTAGTCATCTCTTCAGCCGATTGCCCCGAGATCCACCTAGTAGGTGATGTGGCGTGCTATTCATATCTCTGCTACCTACATCAGTCATAGGTATCCTCGCCCATTTGTCACGGTCACATGTTGGAAGGTGCGCTTCTAGTCAAAAGGTACTTTATTCATTTTGCATTATGCTTATGCTTGCTTCTATCTTGGGCATATGGCATGGATTATGGGGTGACTTGGAAGAAAGAGGGGCCTTGAGTCGTAGTCTTGTTCTCTCACCTTAAATCAAGGGTCAATTTCCTATCCTAGTCCAGCAGGACCACCTCTAATGGCTTATAGCTTTAGGAAGGGGCACTACTTAGGAATCCATGACTGAGATAGTCTCCCAGCTTTCCCAACCATACTTATCACTCCCCTTCGTACGTTACGAGCCCTTATTTCACCTTCCTTCTTTGGGTCCTGTTACCCACCATTTTGCGGGTAATATCCCTAGGAGAAATTTTTGTCCAAAATGGTCCTCGACGGGTAGCGAGCAGCCCCTTGTAGCCACTAGATAGCTCATTGTGCCATTTCTCCGCCACTTGAGCCAGCCATGTGGTCCCTCGCCCATCTTCCATGATCGTATGTTTAAAGGTCGGCCTCCCGAACCTAAAGGTATGCCTTGTCATTTGGAAATTGAGTATTGTAGTTTGCTTATCATGGACACTTCTGGGCATGGATTAATGGGGGGATTCGCCAGAAAGAATGGGATAGGTTTGTGCTCTTGTCCCCTAGACCCCTTTTAGGTATTAACCTCGGATTCTAGTCCTGTGGGATCTATTTTACTGACCATTTGGTTCTAGGGAAGGTATTTCATGGGAAACCCCGATTTTGGTTGAGCAGTCCCACTCCCTTATCGGCTTATATTACCCTCTTTCCATTCATTACTACCCCATTCATCATTTCTCCCGCCTGGGTCCACATAGGGTTAGCATGCCCCTTCCCCTTGCCCACGCCTTGGGTCATGGCCTGGAATGAAGCCCGGAGGTTGATACAGCTTAAAAAAAGATAAAAGCATACATGGCCACATTCAATAGGAAAATGTACCACAAAATGCAAAAGATGGTTGAAACAAATATATTTAGCACGTGGGCAAAAGCCAAGACATGAGCTCCACCCATCATCATGGCCATCACCCTGGTTCCTACGAGTTCTATGAACCTCCTTCATCATATAGGAACCCATGATTGTCCCAACCCTTGGTGGGCAATGAACCGCCCCACCTTAAAAGGGGGTATTCACTGCTATATCTTATACATCATGCTCTTACCCCTTTGAGCCCCGAGCAGTTAATCAAAGAAAATCATAAAAAGGCAAAAGGCATATAAAGAAGTGTGGAAAAATCAAGGTCGAGGCACCTCATGTACCACGATTGCTCCCTTCTATACATTATAAACCCAAGTGTGGGCTTCCCTCTTATTAGCCACCCTTGCACCCCAGCATGTGACCCAGGGTTGCCCCTTCTCATCCTCGTTGCCCCTTCTCATCCCCTATTTTGTTCACCTATCTGTCACATGCCACCACCTTTTGAAGGATGTACTTTGACTATATTGTCCCCTTTAAAAGTAGAAACCACCTAATAGGATTATTGGTTAACCCCATTTGGAGTTTAGGAGACATTGGCACATCCTAAAGCCCATTATGGAAGGGCGGGCCATTATGAAGTCCCCACCTGTGGTCCATGATTTGGTGAGCTCATGACTTGTTACACTAGAAGGCCACGGGACGCATTGGATCTTATACAGGATTGCAGATGGTCCCCATTTTGGATTTGGTCTCCTTATACGAGGTCCTAATCCTCTAGAGGGCTACATTGGCACATGTAGGGTGTGCATTAAGAGCCATGGGCCTCCACAGCAACAAACAACACTCCATGGATCCCCATATCCATTCAGAGATTACTCGTGGTTCACTTATTGGATAAAGGAAGATGCACCTAATCTATCATGCCCACCTGGCCCCAGAGTTACACCATACATTTAGCAGATGATCCAGGACTTGCACGATGATGTGGCATTACCACACCATCATCCTAGCCCTTGTAGGTGATCTACAGGCATCTTTGATTTGTTTGGATACCCGTGAGGACAATTGTGTGCCCCCACATGTCATTTGGAGCACCACAGATTATTACAAGGGGCCAACCCCTTGTCCACTGCTTTTTGTTGAAGAATCTAGGGCAAATTATTATTAATGATTCTTCCATCGTCATTGACAACTGTCAGTGATGTCTTTTACTTTATTTAGTTAACTTCAATATGTTTGCTTGTTCTTCAATCATCAAACAATTATCAAAACAAGAAAATCAGTTGTCAAAACAAAACTACTTGACCCAGGCTTACTTCTAAAACTACTTGACCCAGGCTTACTTCCAAGACACTTGTCACTATCTCATAGATTCTGCACAGTCATTCTTCTTGCATACCTTCTAGCTGTCGTAGTACTGGAGAATCTCGACCTCTGAAACCTTAACATTGTCTTGTTCTCCTCCTTCGCAATATATCCCATAGTTCAAGATTCTCGCTTAACAAGAATGCTCTATCTTCGGTCTTCTTTATCACAGAATCATGCTTTATATATCTCCTTGTATGGATACTATCCTAAGACAATGACTGGTTCATTTGCACACGTGATGAGACAGAGTATACCCAAAACTGTAATGAAAATCTTCTTCGTAGTGATGAAGCAAAGGTTGCCTTAACCCGAGACAGAGATATATATATTTCATAATTTTCTTCAGATCACTGTGATGAACAGAAATGACTTTAACCCGAAACATGTGATAGATATGGTTCATATTCGATTGCTTTCGCATTACTTGTGAGATTCATAAAGATATCGAATTTTTCTTCTTGTTCTTTTGGAGCGAGATCATTACATACTTATAGTGGTTCATGCGATAACTTGTAGGCCGACATAAAATCCTTGGGCTGGGACAACATATCCATATGGAGACTGTTTTGTTCGTTTAGCTAGGAGAGATAGTGACAACGTCTTGGAGTATGGGTTTTACTTGTGTAACATAACATTTTGTAACTATATTCATAAATCCTAAATACATCAAGAAGAAGTCTTTGACCTAAGTAAAACACTTCTTGCTCATGAAACCCATGATGCAAGGAATACAATAAACATTTGTTTCTTCTTTATAAAATCATAATTACAACTTGTGGTGAAAACCAAACCTAGTTACACTTTCTTCAACACTCCCTCTTAACTAGGGAGGTTTTCATACATGGTACATGGTTATTCTCAATATATAAGAGATCTATCAAGAAGAGTCGGATTAGTAATCCATCTGTATAGCATCGTATAACCAACATTGTCACATAGCAAGGCCTTGACTAGCAGCGCTATCTCTCAATAGATCATAGCACAATGTTGGCGAGACCAATGACTTATAAACACCTTAGTCATTGTCTCTCAAGGTACATACCCACCTGGGTGTTCACTGAGTATGACCATCTAGGACTATTCTTGTCTTGGGTTCCCATCCCTCAAAGAATATTGGTCCTCTTTCCTACTCTTGTCTTGGATGCCCTACACATCCTCAAAGAGTATCGAATGCCAGATGATTACTCAATCCTCCCATTCTTTCTTCCCAAGTGAAGACAAGAATGTTGTGTCTATCATGTGTCTTCATTTCCATCCATGGCCTTCAGCTAGACTTACGGTTGTTAGTCCTAATCTAGTGCATGACACATGAAATAGAAAAACACAAATGTCACTCCTTTGTAGTCAGGGGTGATCTAATCCAAGCTCCCTCTTGATCAGGGACCTGTCAGAGCTCCCTCTTAGCTAGAGACTCTTCTATACATCAGCAACTTCTTCTTCGTGGGTCCTTCAGCTACTAGATCAACTTTTCTCCTTGTTGTCATGAAATTTAGTTGAGCTTCTTTCTTGTAGGGCAACAATTATCGATCACTGTCCTCCTTAGTCATGTCATTCTTTTCTTCATGGAAAGTGGCCTTCTTCATATCTATAACCTTCATCATATGAATACTTCTTTCTCATCATGCTTCTTCCATTCATCACATGAATGCTAGTTGTACTTGTAAGTAGCTCTGCATGAACTTATCTAGATATTATTTAAGAAATCAAAATATATCATTAAATCAAATCGTACCTTTTGAGATGGCTCTTTATCATGACATCCTTTTAGTAAGTATCAGCATCCTGCATACATGTTGACATATTTCCCAGAGATATCTGTTGTCAACGGTCTCCATCTTTTTCAGACTTTCATCAGAGTTTTCATACCTTTCCGGGAGATTTCCTAGTCAACTCTTCTTCGTCTTTTGGTTGTTGATCGCCTTCATGGTTGCATAGTTTACAATCTCTTCCTTCCTCACACATTCCATTCTCGGGGGTTTCTAATCAGAGTTATGTAATCATAGTCAACCACCTCATACTTCATATGAGGTCATATTATGTTGATTTCATCTAGTGTGACTTATGCCATTCTGCATCCTTTCAGAGGAGGAGATCATTTTCCTTTCGATCATGCTTCTTAAGATAGAAGTATTGATCCATATTACCTGCAACCATACAACATGATATTATAAAATTAAATACAAGTATACATACCTCATTTTACCTTTAGGTTGTCCAGGCTTCTTTCAACAAACTTTCTTAATTGAAAGATCTTCAATCCCTTGAACTGCTCTTACGTCATCATCATCCATGAACTCCACAAGTTGGAGTTTCTATTGAAACACTTGCTTCATCCCTGGATCAGTGAATCTTCTAGTGAAGATTCCATCAAAGAATCTTGAGGATCTTTAAAGATCCTTATCCGACAGATGTTTCCCTTTTGTTGCATGATGAACCTTCTTTAGATGCTTGAATTTTGGAAAGTGATTGCCTTCAACTTGCCTTCTTCCATGGAAACCCTAAGTTGATGAATGAGGTATCTTACTTATCCTTGTGAATCTAGTCACCTTCGTGATGATGTCACAAGATCTTGTTTCTAATACTTCCATGATGTCACACCACATCCTATAATGTATTGTAGTCACATTCTATGCAGGATCTAGGAGCCCAAAAAGAGATTTATAGGGAGAGATTGACTTAAAGAATTCTACTCCCTCTTACCACGGGCTTCATTCAACTCCTTCCATCCTATCCAGTGACATGAATTTTCTTTTCCTCTTATCAATGTCCTTTTAAGAATCATACTTTTCTTATAATGTTCGTAATTCCTTTACTAGCTTCCCTAATGTCTACCTTATGAATTCAAAGGAGACCTTATTCAATGACTTTACTCATTTAAGACTATCCTCCTCATTTTATGCAAGGACCTTTTATGAGGACTATGACTATCCTCCAATATTTTTATTTCCTTGCAAAACAAAGTCATTAAACCAAAAGTTGATTAAACATGAAGGATACTTACTTGGCATGTGAAGAGGAGATCTTCACCTTGATGCTTCCTTTGTTTGAGTTGCCTGCTAGTATCCTTTTATCAAGACTTCCTTGGAGACCTTCTAGCACCACAACATGACATTTGTGATTTTGATATCACCAAAACTACTTTGAGATCATCTTGACTCCTAATTCATCTTCAAGGTGCTTTGACTCCTTATGGCACTGAGACCTAGCACTACTTGCCCAGAATAAGGGAGTTAACATTGAGACACTTCTTTAGAGAAGGCCCAAGTATATTTATGCTTTAACAACATTATCTCCAAATTGTGACTTTACTGAAAGTGGTATGCAACACTTAGCATATTGTGTCATCACCAAGACTTCATGCTGCAAAACAGGGTTAATATTATTGCATTACTAAAGTCATGATAGCTGCACTATCACTGAAATCATCAATGTACATTTTTCTGAGATTGTTTCTGCACCTTTACTGAGAGTTGCTACACCTTCACTGGAATTATTGAGATCACCATTATACCAACGAAATCTATATTGAGATATTTATATATCCATGAGAGTCGTACTGAGATTTGTAGCTCTGCCTTCATTACGATCATGATTGTATTTATATAATTTCTTGGATGTCGAGACAAAGGACATTACTATAGGATCATTGAGACCAAAGAGTGTATGATCATTTTCATGATATGTATGTTAAGACTGTGTGTACTTTTATGCGATCCTCGTCAAATATGTCAAGACAATGAGCCTATGATTATAGTTACGTGTTTAAAATGCCGAGACAAGGTAAGTTACTATGAGATCCTTTTACCTCGAGTATACCAAGACCATGACTGTGATTTCTTCATTATGATGGATATATTGTGTTTGTTTAATATGTTGAAACAAAGATTGCGTCTAGTATGCCTGCACCAAGATCCTTATTATATTATCCATTGATGAACAGAGCCCTTCGGAGATTGCGAGATCCTTTGTATACTGAGACCAACTCCAGAATTCCTGAATTGGTCATGTGTTAAGGTCTGAGGGTGGCACCAAGTTGGTATATGTTACTGGATTGAGGTGATACTTCACCAATCAATGTAGACGAATCCAAGACTGAGGATAGCCTTCAAACTGAATAAGTGTCACTTAAATGCTAATGATGAGCACTTCTGTGCAAGCCTCTTCATGGTATAGTTGATCTTCTTCATGCCCTGTACTAACCATAGCTTCGACACCATGTTGAAGAATCTAAGGCAAATTACTATTAATGATTCTTCCATCGTCATTGACAACTGTTGGTGATGTCTTTTATTTTCTTTAGTTAACTTCTTTATGTTTGCTTGTTCTTCAATCATCAAACAGTTATCAAAACAAGAAAATCAACAAAATACACGTACACAAGATGTAGGCTTCAAGCCAACGCAAAACCTCTCCTCTTGAGAGGAAAAACCTTCAATCTCTTCTTATAGATATATAATTGACGAATACCAAGACCCTTAACAAAACTACTTGAACTAGGCTTACTTCCAAGACACTTGTCACTATCTCATAAGATTCTGCAAAGTCATTCTTCCTGCATACCTTCTAGTTGTCATAGTACTGGAGAATCTCGACCTCTGAAACCTTAACACTGTCCTATTCTCCTCCTTCGCAATATATCCCATTGTTCAAGATTCTCGCTTGACAAGAATGCTCTATCTTCGGTCTTCTTTATCACAGAATCATGCTTTATATATCTCCTTGTATGGATAGTATCCTAAGACAATGACTGGTTCATTTGCACACGTGATGAGAAAGAGTATACCCGAAACTGTGATGGAAAACTTCTTCCTAGTGATGAAACAGAGGCTGCCTTAACCCGAAACAGAGATATATATATTTCGTAATTTTCTTCATATCATTGTTGATGGAACAAAAATTACTTTAAACTGAAACATGTGATAGATATGGTTCATATTCGATTGCTTTTGCACTACTTGTGAGATTCATAGAGATACCGAATTTCTTCTTGTCCTTTTGGAGTGAGATCACTTACATACTTATAGTGGCGCATGCGATAACTTGTAGGCCGACATATCCATATGGAGACTGTTTTGTTTGTTTAGCTAAGAGAGATAGTGACAACGCCTTAGAGTATGGGTTTTACTTGTGTAACATAACATTTTGTAATCATATTCATAAATCCTAAAGACATCAAGAAGAAGTCTTTGACCTAAGTAAAACACTTCTTACTCATGAAACCCATGATGTAAGGAATACAATAAACATTTGTTTCTTCTTTATGAAATCATAATTACAACTTGTGGTGAAAACCAAACCTAGTTACACTTTCTTCAACATTTTTGAGGGTCCTATTCTTCATTGTGGCACCCATGGACCTCATTAGGCCATAGATTATTATTTGACCTCTCAACAGGCTTAATTTTTCATTTATGAGCTAGTTTGGTGGGCTTGTTATTGGGTTGTGTTATATTCTTTCCACGACTAGCCCCAGTAGTGAAGTCGGGGTGTTAGAGGGGGGACGGAAAGAAGGTCTTTTGTTGCACTGGGCATAGCGGGGGGGTGGAATGAAGGTCTTTCGTTGAGCCAGGCGCAACGGGGGGGGTCATGGGGGGGCGGTAGCCCCCCTGTCAGGGGGTTTGAGGGGGGCAGTAGCCCCCCTCTATGAGGTCTAGGGCAACACCCCGAGAAAAAAAATTGGACCCTATATTAGGTGGGCGAACCTACCTATGGTTTTGTGCATGGATTTCGCACATGGTTTTGGGCGCGATGGTTTTCGGTCCATGGTATTTTGTAGATCCAGTCAAGGGAAATATGGTTATGTTCTAATCCAGGGTTAATGGATTGTGGTTTATGGATGCTTCGGCATGTATATATATGTATTGTAACATTGAAAGGAACATAATGAAAAATCAATCTGGTAGTCCCGATTTTGGGATCCAGGGGAAAAACTGTGTGTATATTTGTTTTATGTGTTATGCTCTTGCCATTGTTTATTTTCTATTTTTAGAGTTCGTATGCAAGTAATTTTTGTACGGGGTTAAAACCTACACTTGTCACCAAAAGTTGAATTATTAGAACATTATTTTATTTTAAGGGCTTATGTAGGCCAAGGAGCCTAATTCGAACTACTAAGTTCTGTATGAATACAAATGAGATGAGCTCATTTGCTCATCATCACTTTGGTTTGGATCTCTTATCTCTCTTGAGATTTTCGCACTTTTTCTAGATGATGAATTGGAGCTATATGGATGAGTTTTGATGTGTGGATATTGGTCTATCTTCTCTTGGAGCTTCTTTAATGTCAATTGTGATTGGTTGGATATACTTTGTTACATGTAAGTACATGCTTTTTAATGTTATTCTTGTTTAATTTTGTCATATACATTGGATTGGGATTTCCGTTGTTCTAAGGCTAATTGTTGCATGTATTTACTTCTTAAAATTGTGGAATTTGTCTCTATTATAGCATCTCTCAATGTATGGGCCATGTAATATGAGCGAAATCTCCTAGGGGTAATTCTATTAAAGAATTTGACCTTGATAAGCCATTCCTTTTGCACATCGAAGTATAAAAGTTGCATGGTTGCTTCTTCTTGACCTAGAAGGCAGGTGAGGTGATCATGAGGCCTCCTTGACTGGAACCAAGAAATCCTACTCATATTCATCATAAACTCCATTCCCCCAAAGTTTAAGGCATTGATCTACCAAGGGTGGTCACTAAAACTCCTATTCTTTCACTTCCTCCCAGGTCTAGCCAAATTGTGGTACCTAGGGCATCAATTTCCCAACAAGCTAGCTATCAAAAAAATTTGATCTCCTAAGGTCTCCTGCATTGGCCTTTCCTTTAGCTCTCCTCCAATTTTGAAGCCATTCTGACGCTGGAGTTGGGAGAAAAGCCAAGCTCTAACTCTAGGATCAAAATTTTCCCTTCCATCCCCAAGGCTAGTACCTCGTAGGGTCAAAACAACATCTTCAAGTGAAAATACTTTCTTTGATCCTTTCCCCACCTTGTCTAGGGTAAGAATATCATTGTTTGCTACATTCTTTCCTCATACCCTAGACTGGGTCCATTTAGCCCTGTGTAGTCCCACTCCTTTAAAAGACCATTCTTCAAGAACCATCCGGGATACCAATTCTAACAAGGATTTTAGGGATTGGGGAACTCTTTCACAAGTCTTATCCCATAAACCTAACCCTCAAATCCTCTCTTCCTTTCCCTAGAACACACAGTACCTTGCTTAGAAAGCAAGCAAGCTCCATCCTTCAAAATTTTTTGGAAAAGGTTTATTTGAGTCACTCATATCCATTGACTTATCCTTCATTGGTGGCTCCATACATACCGAGTCTCCTCCCATCAATGAAAATTCGTAAATAGAAGGGAGCCTTAATTGAGGTGACAGTGGACTAAGTCTCTATTTGTTGCCCTTAGCCTAGCATTTGCCCTTTAGGGATCCCACTTAGGTCCCCTGCTAGTTTGAGCGGTAACAGGTCCACTTATCCATGGGTCCATTGGGTTTTAGCACACCCCTTCCCCTTTTCCACATATTTGGGTCGGGTCTAGAAATGTTGCCCTAGGAGATTGATGCAGCTAAAAGAAAAAGAAAAAGCATATAATGGCCACAAGCAAGAAACAAAAAAAAAAAGAGAGAATTATTAAAATGCAAAAGATGGTTGAGACATTAATATTAGCACGTGGGCAAAAGCCAAGCATGACCTCTACCCTTTATCATTATGGCCATCACTAGGTTCCATGGGGCAATGTTGCTCTATCACGTCTCTAAAAAGGAACCCTTTCATGTCCCAACCCTTGGTGGGCAATGAACTGCCCCACCACTAAGGGGGTAACCCTGATATACATCATTTACAGCATGCTCTCATTTCCTAGAGCTTCAAGCATTAATATGAAGAAAAATAAAAATAAAAAGCAATAAGAGGGGTGGAAAAACAAAGGTCGAGGTAACTCATTAATCCATGATTATTCCCTCCTCACATTTGTATGCCCAATATGAAGAATTCCTCACTATTGCTAACCCTTTGACCATGGAATTTGGCTTTGAGACCCTTTTTCCCCTTTCGTTCCATCATTATTCACATGACACATGTCGATTGAAGGGAGGATTTGGGACATGTCACTTCACATGACACATGTTGATTGCTCATCTTAGTTAAATTCTTCTTCAACATAATTATATTGTGTTATTTTCAACAAACAGTTACCAAACCATAAAGAATAGTGAGACAAGAGGACACGAGATATAGGCGATCAGCCAGGGCCAAAACCTCTCCACTTGAGAGGAAAATCCACAATAATTCTTCTCTTCTTATAGAATCTTCAATTGACGAATTCCAAGACCTATGACCCTTAACCAAGACCCCTCCAAGATCAAGTCAACCTTCCTTCTTGATGAATAGCTTCAACAACAAACTTCAACCTTCCAGCAACTTCAACCCCCAGCAACAATTTCTGCAACTTCGACCTAGTAGCTTCAACAACTTCGACCTAGCATATTCATAGCTTCAACATTTCACAACTTCAACCTTGTTGCAACCTCCCAGCTTTGATGCAGCTTACAAATTTTGTCTTTCTTAGATACTGTAGAAACCCTAACACGAGAGAGAGAGGCCCAAAAACTTCAATCTTGTTATTCTTATTCTTCTTCTTTGTCCTTTTCCAACTTCTATCTTGAGGAGATCGAACTTGCTTGAGAGTGTGTCCAAATGAGGTCAAGTTCCTTCTTATTTATAGCCTTTTGAGGGGTACGAATTGCTATCTTTAGGCCGACTTGTCCCTTCATGTAAACCGACTTGATCTTTATGCCATGGCAAGTTCTTGGAGGATCTTTTGACTCTATTTTGACTCACATAAATTTATCTTTACAATATGTAACATGCCTAAATGGGTCTTCAATACATGACAATGACCCAATTGACTTATAGACTCAAAGACAAGCCCTAGAAGCACTCAATGGGTGCTTGACCTAAAAATAAATTTCTCTTGAGCATGAAACCCATGTTTCAAGGATAACAATAATAAATTTATTTTTCTCTTTACATTAAATATATAAAATCATGTTTGCATATGTCATTATGAAGACTGAACCTAGTTACATATTTCAACACTTTTCAGCATTGTGGTCTTGATTTTATAGGAAAGTTTACAGAGAATTCTAGTAATTGCTATTCCTGGATTTTGACTACTACCAATTATTTTAGTATGTGGGTAGAAGCCATTCCTACAAAAAATGCAACGCCACTGAGAAGGTTTTCGTGGATTTTATTAAAGATAAGATTAATACTCGATTTGGGGTCCCAACCAAGATTACCACTGATAATGCCAAAGCTTTTAGCTCTTCAGAGTTTTCATCTTTTTGTTTTAAGTATGGCATTATTTTGTCCCATTCGTCAAACGACTATCCACAAGGTAATGGTCTCATTGATTCTAGTAATAAGAATTTAATAACCATTATCAAAAGGATAGTAGGGGACAATAACAAGGTTTCATGTTGGAAATACTGAGAGGGAGGTGAATCGGTGCTTCTTAGCAATAACTTATTAATCTTTTCAAAAAATTAAGTTAATCTTCAGCAGTAATTCACATTAATCAGTATCAGATAACAGAACAGTAAACAACACCATTCAACAATGCACAATAATCAAGACAGTAGGCATAAAGATTTTTAGGTGGAAAACCCCCTCCAGGTCAAAAACCACCGAATGCTTCTTCATATTTGTCTTTCAAAAAATAATTATATCAAGTTTTCAGCTCCAACTGAGGGAGGCTCCAACCCCCTAATTTATAGGGTCCAACCTGTAGGATGCCCTAACACCCTATTTACCAACTGCAACTAGGAGGACGCTCCAACGCCTTGGTTTACAGGCTCTAACCTAATGGTGCTCCAACACCTTGTATACCAGCTGCAACCAGACAAACGCTCCAACACCCTATGCAGGCTACAATTTGCCCTAGCACCACCCTGCTGCCCTGAAGTGTTCTCAAGCTTCAACCTGAAGGTGACTCCAATCACCTACCTTGCACCACCCTGCCACCCTGAAGAGCCAGCGACCACGTTTCACAATTTTCACACTGGATCCCCCCATGCTCCGAATCAATATAAAGAAACTGTAATGAAAGTTTCGTTGCTCTGCTCGGTATGTGTATCACTGTCAAATCCTGGCAGACTCACTGCTCAACTCTGCTCAATTTGGTGTCTACACAATTGTCCCTCAAACCCAATCCTGCCTCTGCTCAATCACAAAGCCACTGCTATCTTTGATCACTTTGCAATCTATCATTGCTCACTGTTACAACTGAGTAATATTACAATCATCACTGTCAATAGACCATTGTCACATATCCAATGCACTGTCAAGAGAATTTATGTCACATAAACTGTCAGAATCATAGTAGACCATCAATCAAACATCAAACTGTTATCATTAAGAAATTGTCATGTATGAGAAACACTGTGAGCTACCAAAATACACTGTCAAATGCCAAGTGCACTTTCATGTAGACCACTATCATAACAAAGCTAGCATGTTGTCACAAACCACAGTAATTATGCACTCTCAAAGGTCACAATAATCTGTCACTGTCACATTACAGTTACAGTCATCACTATAATGTCAAGGATTACTGTCAACACACAAAGGTCATATCTTACTGCCAACAATAACTATTCAGCGTCATATGGGTAAAATGTTATTACTGTCAAGGTTCACTGTCAATAGTCGCAGTTCATTTGTCATCACTGTACACATTAATTGTATACATTGCAAAGTTCACTTATTAATGTAGATAGCCCTTAGTCCAGAATTGTGCTAATGCCAATGCCTTCTACTATCATGGTTCTAACTTCTGACTGCCTTCTTACATTCCAGGTTACTCAGGGCTGCCTTCTTACATTTCTGTAGACAACTCAATACTCTGTCCCCCTTTTAATATTGGTACCCTTGTATATTTGTGATAGCAGTGATGTCCAAGAATCAAATAGCAAAATGTGATTCAAATCAGTATGTGTTGTATTGTTGTCTTAATTTAGCTTACCATGTCACTCATGCATGAACTTGGCAATCCACAATCTAGCAGGTTGACTCATTCAAGGTGCCAAAAACACAACAAAATTAGAAATCAATCATTGGCTTTGTGCATTTGATCCTTGAAGTTGTTCAACTCAATTATACAATTTTATCGTAATTCTGATGACACCAATATTTTGTCCTTATTTGCAGAGGGATTAAAACAATGATAGTCCCTTAATTCAATTCACCAACTTATATATGTGAATGAGTGACCCTTAATCAAACAAGGCCAAATGATTGATTCTTCCTAGTAATATTAGGCCATAGGCACACATATATATGAGTCTGTTTTGAAGATTTTAGGGGCAAATTTAACACAATGACAAGCCTTGATTAGAGGTTTGAAGATTTATCTTGCAGACCCTTTGACTTGGTACAAGTATGCCCTAGACAGAGAGCAGACCTTGGACAATCCAAGAAGATCTCAAATGCTTTTAAGGGTTGCAGCTAGGTTTTAGTAAGGGATTGATTGTAAAACAAAAAAGCTTCACCAAAGAAAAGTGAAACCCTTCAACCCACATAGACTAATTTGAATTTCTTTCCTTTACTAATAATATTCAAACACTTCACAAAGTGATGCCTACTGAGGGCCGAATATATTATTTCAGGAGTTTTACACTTTACCCAAATGACTTGTCAAGTCTAGACCTGATCTAGAGATGAGTGAAGTGCTCGGCCTTGTGTTTAATATAGAGGAAATAGATGCCGCAACATCTTCAAGAGACAAGGATTGGATCCTTAAAACAGCGCAAAGATTTTAATCTATAGTATGTCGTTCCAAGAGTGTGGAATGCCTTGACCGAGACCTCAAAAGAATGTCAAAAACTGAAAATAGGCCTATGGCCTTGCCCTAACATAAGGTCAAAAAACTTCAATTCAATGAACAGAAAGTGTAATAGAATTAGGGCCCTTCTTCCTTCGCTAGTCTTGGGAGGATTTTTCAAGCTCTTCTTCCTGCAAAGAATTATGCCGAACGTATCCCTGAACCCAAAACAAAATGAAAAAACAGAGAGCCAAAACCCTTGCCACATGTCTGATCTATCGTTTTTCTTCCACGGGGCTGAGTATCATTTCAGAGCTCGATTAGTTTAAGAGATCATCATTTTTTGTGAATGCAATGAAGATAGATGTAACATCTCTTTTTATAGATTGTGGAGGGCTTCTAAGAAGCAACAAATTCCTACTTTGGAGGGCTTCTTTGAGACATTGAACTCCTAGATGTTAAGGCAATGGATATCATAGGTTAGGGATATATCTAAATTTGTTGAAGGGGTCTTCTTAGATTTAATATCTTTAATTTAATTTGAATGAAAATATATATATATATAACATTTCGGAGGTCCCAAAAACCAATCATTTTAATAACATTCCATTTTCATCTATAAAGCTTAATTATTTCTCTTAATTAGAAATCCTTACGATCTTGAAGGTTGACCATAGATTGGAGTTTTGACCTTGGACCTTAGAACCTTGTATTTGACTTGGCCCTTGATTTAGAACCGAATATTCTAATGTTATTTCAATCCTTTGTGAGGGGTCATATGGCATGATCATTCGACTTGGTTAAGAAGGAGGTGCCACCTAATGGGGCTTTGGCCCATTGACTAGGGTCTTCAACTTTATACGTGAATATCTCTCAAACCGAGAGGAACCATGTGGAGTGCCACATACCACCGAAACAGTTCGACGAGGAGAATCCAATGACGAGGATCTCCAAGACAAATTCAATGATTAGCTTCTTCAAAAACCTTGAACAAGTTCGGGGTATGTCCATTGGTTCAAGGAACCCAAACCCTAGAACTAGGGTTTCTAGCCATCTTTTCAATGGAGCTTCCAACTTGATGTAATTCAGACAAATATAAAGAAGCATTCATTAACAACCGTTTGACATCAATGACAACACCATTCAACTTCAGATAGTAAAATCAGGAATGCATTGTGGGCAGATAGGATTACAAAGAAGAATTCTATCGAAAAGAGTCCCTTTAACTTGTATATGGCTTGGATGTTACTTTACAAGTGCACCTTAGGCTTCCAGCTTACCAACTCCTTTAGAATTTCACTTCTAAGAAATATTTTGTTCAACGTAGAATTGATATGATAGTGGAGTTGGATGAAACCAGAAGAAGAGCAATTGAGCATAATTGTAAAAATCAAGCTAAAGTTAAAAAGAATTTTGATAAATCCTCTTGAGTTAAGCCTATTCAACAAGGAGACATGGTACTCTTATGGGATCACAGGAACGAGAAGCCGGGAAATCACTAAAAATTCAGCAGCTTGTGGCTTGGACCTTACATCATCAGAGGACCCGTAGGACAAAATTCCTTTTACTCGAGCACATTGGATGGAAAGGCACTTGACCTACCAACAAATGGCCAAATGCCCATATCATGCCATAGGGCATCCTCTATATTGTATTTATAATCCTACTCTCATAGATTAGATTTCATTTCAGTGTTTCTATTTCATATCCTTAGATTAGATTTCTATTTCATGTTATTAGAAATGCTTTATATTTCAGCATATTAGAGTAGTGTTTTTGTTTCAGCGTTTGGTTTTATCATGATCTCTAGATTTATGTTCGAATGGATACTGCTGATATATTTTGTTGGATTTGGATCCAGATTATGGATTCTCACATGCTTTCATGAAAGTACACGTCCCCACGTGGAGACAACCACTCAAGTTGCACTTGAAGATTTGTCAAAGACTCTCCATGATCAAAGCACAATAGCAGCATGGCATCATCATCCAATCATGTCAGAATTCTAGAGTTCATCAGTTTTGTATTCCAAATTCTGCAGCCCTACGAGGATATTGTAAAAATGATTCTAGTATGATGAAAATGAGTCATGTAAAAGGGCTAGGTAGCTTAGGACTATAGTAGCGAGTTCACTCTAGGGAGTTTTTTTTCCTCAACCCATTATTTGTGTTTTTAAACACTTATAATCAATTCAGTTTTTCTCCCAAATATTACCCCAAAGCTAGAGTGTGGCTTGATGGTAGAGTCTTAGGTGGGTCCTACTGTCTAGAGTCGATGTGTTACCATACTAGATCATCTCTAAAGTTTCGCAGAATTTGGTTGAGTCTAAGCGTCAATTTTAATTATTAAAAATTTCTCACAGGTTGGGATTTTTAATGATTATTTGATGTAAAATGTAACAAGTGTTGTCTATTTTAGTTGTAGGGGGTATGAGTAATCAAAATTAGACCTCTACACCTCAACTTTCTATATAGACACACTTTGAGGGTGAAAAAATATGTATTTACCCCTCAAATCTCATTTTTCATATTTTTGGCAAAAAAATGGCAAATAATTAGCCAGAAAATAAAATGAGAGAAAAATAAAAAATTATCTCTGAGTGGAAATGATAAAAAATAAAGTGGACTATCCCAAGAAGAGAGTCAAGTCAAAAGGTGATGGAATCTCCACAAATCAAGTAAGAGAAAATACCCAGAAAAATTCGATGGTTTAGAAAAACAACTATTGTCCCAACAAATCGAATTTTTAAAAGGAGATGGTACAATTGAATGAGAAATTTTTGAGGAAAAGGGATGGGTAATATTTTAAGCAGTCCAAACCACTCCAGGATCAAATGTTTTCTCAACCTAGCCACTCCTCCAGTCAAAACAACTTCTCCTCCTTAAGATTTGCGCAGACAATCAAGGGATACGGATTTTTCTCTTGGATCTAGCTATTAGCACTTGGGATCAAGACGCTTTCCACTTAGAGGGGGATCTCTCTCTTATTGTGCTATAAATTGGGCCTCTAGGCTCTCCATTGTATCATCATCATAAGGAATTGTAATCAAGCTCTTGGCTAAGCGAAGCTCTACTACACTTTTGTATTGGATATTTTCTGAATAATAAGGAAAGACTTTGGGGGCAAATGCTTTGTGGTGTTATTCTTCTACACCTATGGTAATATTTTTCAGAGAGTTATTTGTTCTTAGTGCTCTATTGGTGCTAATTGATTTGGTTAAGTTCACTTGCCAGGTTGTGGTGTTGATTTTTAATGTACCTTGGACAAGTGGTTTCCCATGGGTTAGTCTCTACCTAGGGAAAAGTGTCCAAAATAATTATTTTCCTAAGTGTGACTTTATAAAGTGAGAATGACTTTATAAGTGGTAAAGTCAATGTTAAATTATAAAGTGAAAAGTGACTTTAGACATAAAGTACAATGTGGGTACTTTATTTAATGGGTCAGTTAAAATATAGAAAGTGAGAATTAAATGCACATTTATTCTCATCCCTTGATCTAAATGAATATGAGCCATTAGATCTTAGGGTTGCCCAAAAGTCATTTAGGGAAACAAAAGGGGGAAAAGAAAAGAGAGACTGCATTCATTCTTCATGAGCAGATTGGAGAAATGAGGCTGAGAGCTGGAGAAAAGTTCTGAAGGAGAAATTTGTTGCAACAAGCTGAAAGGGTGATCTTTGGACAAAGCTGGGCATGGAAATCAAGGCATAGAAGATAGCAGAAGGTACAATACGAACAGCATTGAATGTTGTGAGTTGCACGCCATTCGAGAGAAGTTTTTGAAAAAAATTGAAATAAAAATCTGTACAGCGGTAAGGAAATCCATACAATCCATACAGAGTCTGTAAAGTCGTATCCCTACAGTCCATATTTTTAGCTTCAAGTGGGCACGGAAATCAAGGCAAAGTGGGCATGATTTTCAAGGAGTTTTGGGCTGAAGAGATAAGTTGTATTTTGTTGTTTTGTTTTGTCTGCAATTGTATTTTTCCTGAACTTGAAAGATAAATAAATTTGAAGAGCTCTCCAACGAATTTTCCCCGGAGAAGATTGAAGTGGTTTTGCCTGGGTCTAAGTTGACCAAAAATCTGAGTATTTTTATGTGTGTTGTTGGTCTGGTTATGTCCATATTTATTTTCAACATGTGTTGACAGTCCCATGTGTTTTAATCTGAAAATTTCATTTCCAGAATTCTATATGTTGAATGTATGCTTATGGGAAAGGGCATTTAACTGAATGGGAGTGATAAGGTGAAATTAAAACCAGGTTGGGATTGCAGGAAACTTTTTTTAGTCATCAAATTTCAACATGTGGATCTATTATTTGTAAGTCATCTTACATTAATATTTGAGTTTAGAGAAACACTCTAGATCTAGAAGTGCTAGTGGGCTTTTGGTTGGACCCCTAGTCTTCTTTTTCATTGTGTGATCTATCTCCTTGTGGATCTAACAAATTTATTTCAATTGTGTAGAGATCTATGGTTTTTTCTGAAACAGGTCTTGAGCGTTAGGTAGGTTTTTGGTTGGACGAACCAACTCCCAAGCAGATAGAAGTAGAAGAACCCACATCAAGTTCTCTCAAAGGCTTATCAAAAGATATATTTTAAAGGGAGTTTCCTTGCCATGGCTTGTGAATATTATCATTAAATATTCAGATCTATTTATTTATGTGCTTTATTTGCTAGATCTAGCTAATTTAGAGCTTATTTCTTGCTTTCCCAAGACCGGAGGTGTTCTCACTCTTGAGGCTTGCAAATTTGTATTATTAATTGTATATTCCTCAGAACTATATTTTTACATTTCAGATCTAAGACCCTCTCTCTTGATTTGCGCAGATCTATTTGTGAGGGTTTGAGAAAGGGTTTTGGAAAGACAATTTCAATGGATCGAGGAAGGGGTTTGACGATCAAGCAAATCCATTTTTTTAAGCCTCTTTTTCCTTTGTTCGTGGATCAAAACCCTCTTGCTTAGAACTCCTTCGAAAAAGGTTATACGGCTAGGGTTTTAAAGCAAAATCGAAGAGATTTTTGTTTGGAGGCTTGGAAAATCCATTGATCGAATTGAGTCCCTAGAGAGGGCCGAATTCCTCCTTCCTGCAATGAGAATAACGAACCCCAAGTGCAAGAAAACCAAGACACAAAAGTAATCCCAAGCCACTCGATAGATGATCCTTTTCTCCACAGGGCAGAATCAAAAATCGCAGAGCTAGAATACTCGAGAGATATTTTTTAGAAGTTCATACCATTGGAGGAGAAATCCAATCCCTTTTACAGATTTTGGAGTGGCATCAATGTTGATTTAGGGTAGCATCGGATGTGCTTTAGCCACGAAAATTGGTGTAGAGGCTAAAGCGCATGAGATCTCCAATGCCCAGAAATGGTTTGGGCAGAATCTAACCAATTTGGGAGATATTAAAATAATTAATATTTTTAATGGAGTCCCTAAGTTTGGGAAAATAAAATATTAATGTGAATTAACATAAACTGAGTTAAAATGGTCCAAAAGTCATGGATCAAGCCAAATCTAATCTTAGCCGTTGATTAGAAACTTAATCTCGGTCGTTGAAATGTCAACGAGAAAAGTATAAGAGGAGGCTTGAGGGTCACTTGGAGAATACACAGAGTCAAGAATTCGATTTTTTGGGGCAGGGTTTGCTGAGGAAATCCAAGGAGTGATCAGAGTTGCAGCTGAGGGGCAATGAATGCAGTAACAGAGAGGCAGAGATAGTACTGGGAGCATCAGCACAGAAGCCGGGAGACGGTTGACGTAGAGCCAGCTAGAGGCCACGCAAAAGCAGCCAGAGGCCACGCAGAGGCAGCCAGGAGCTGCGCAAAGCCTGAGGAGGGCTAGCATGGGAGGCGCAGGGCCAGAGACGCTGAGAGACGCTGACGCTGTGTAGACGCTGGGCCAGAGACGCTGACGCAGACCCTATAGGTTGACGCTGGGAGATTGCGTGGGGCAAATTAGGGTTGATATCTGTCTCCCACTGAGAGGTGCTACTGTCGAGGGTACTCTATGTTGGATGAGTCATTTCTAGCACCCAGATTGTATTCTGAAACTGCTTAATAATAAAACAATCCGATAGTTGCACCGGTTTTCCCGCATTGGGTTTTCCCGGGGACATTTGTCCAAAAATAGCAGTGTCACTTGTGCACTTATTTTTCCTTCAGTTGATGATCTGTATGTGTTGAGACTGTACTTGTATTTATTTTCAGTGTTTACATGGTAAATAACTTGTTAATTAACAGAACAAGTAGGAAGAAATAAATCAAAAAGTACAAGAAGGATTTCTAACAGTTAGACTTAGAAATTCCAACAATCAATTTGGAGAGCCAACTTCATGTTTAAGGAGGAAATTTGAATTTAAAATTCAAATTTAGGAGCCAAAAATTCTTAATGTCCTTAGGTCAACGTTTGATACCCAACAAATATTCATTTTATCCTTAATAATAATATTTTGTTTGACCTCGTGACTTTACCCAACGATAAGAGGCCACATCATCAACCTTTTGGAGCTTTTTCCCATGAGATGGGGTATTCAACTTCAAACAAGGATATGCCCCAATCCGTGAAGGCTCTCATGACCTACCACATACCACCAAAATTGGCTCAACGAGGAGAATCCAACAAGGGTGATTTTGATGCAAGAAACGCTGATTTGCCATGTCATTTTGGTCAACAAAGGCGGGGCATCTTCTGGTGCTGCTTGGGTTGACATCAATGACAACCACATTTCAACATACAGATGTTTAAGAGTGAGGAATGATAGGGTAATTATAATTTGCTAAGCCACATTTAACCTATCTAACGCTTGTAAAGCACAAATAAATTTCTCTCCAAATACAGTAAGCTTGCATGAATACATAAAAATTTCATAAGGTGAGACCATAACATAATATGAACCACAAATGAGGAATTCATAGCCTAGAATATTTTGGCAATCATTGCTAGAATAAAAACATCGATGAAACAGCAAACTGTTGACTTTTGTGGTGGTCCACTGTTTTGGCCACCGTCAATAGAATAATAACACCAATAAAACAAAAAACTTTTGACTTGACTTATTTCTGGTCAACTTTACAAATGAAAGCCCAAAAGAGATCCGAAGGCCTTAGACAGCAACCATAAAATCATTATAAACGTAAAACTGTTTTATGCACATGTAATTATTATATTCAAAAAAAATCCTAAAGACTTGGCGAACAACCAGCATATCATGCTCAAGGCATGTTACCATCACAAAACTGTTTGATGCCTGTATCAAAGGTGCAGCATAACAGAAGGCATCATGTCCATTTGGTCTAGCTTGGTTGTTTGAGAGAGAAATGTTATCCTCCCACCCAGGTTCAAATTCTACTTGTCACATCTTTGCTTCATGAGGCAATTATTGATGGAAGCTCTTCATGTCACGTGAGCCATGAGAAAAACCTCACACTTGCTTAGGGGCTGGAGGATGGAGTGCTTGGTTACATGTGAAAAAAAACCAGAAGGCATCTTGATGGGCTTACAAAGTGCATGCTAAAGGCCAAGGTAAGAAACCTAACAAGACAAATTAGATCGAGGTGTGAGTATCTCAGTATTCCCAAAAGGCAAAAATTACTATGGGAGTCTATACACACAATAAGGAAACAATTAAATAAAAGTAAAACATAGGGTTTATAGCTACAAATACACTTTTATGGTTTGGTCTCTGACTCTCTAAAAAGATTCAATAACTAAGATTGAATTAAAATTTATTTTGATAATCTCACAAACAAGAATGCGAGATTATTAGTAATTACAAAGAACCAAAAAATGGCAAAAAATCACTTCTAAATGTAAAAGTTCATATAATACAAGCTCCAAGGGTTAGCTCAATTGGTTGGTGCCACTGTTGCCAGGACATTGCTGGTCACTGCCAATGTTATCAGGACATTGTCGGTAATCCAGCACACTGTGCAGGTCCCCAGTTCAATTCCAGGATCAGTCACAGTAAATCTAAGCCACCCGCTTTACATTGAGAGCCATCCTCAGAATGAGGGGAAGTGCCCAACAGTTTCTTGGGGAGTTATTTCCAAGGGAAAAAAAATGCATACAATAGTGTACCAAATAATGGCAACTCACGGCTGTATTCTGACATCATGTAACAGCTCTGATAATAATCCTCATAATTTCTATACACTCGGCCTATCTTTAGTTTGGAGTCTGGACATGTATCTGTTTCTAAACTCGAGCAAACTTGTGAATAATCAGGCAGCATCCCATGGCTCCACCACTGACTACATTCATTCTCAACATGTTAGCTTGTCAACAACCAGGCATTGTTCACTGAGAAAAAAAAGGTTTCTATAGCAGACTTATAAATTATTCGCATACAATGTTGTTGTTCACATAGTTATCAATGAAACTGCATCCAGATGCTAGTTACAATGCAAACATAGACTGCTCGTCATGTTTCGATCAGGGAGGTGCATTTACAGTAAATGGATGTGGTGGCTCTATTTCAGATAATATTCTTCCATGATTGAAAGATGCAAGACAGAATAAACAGCACTGGGAGATCATCCAGTGGCATCAAGAAGACACTTTATTTCCAGTTGTTTTTACAAGTAATGCCAGAGTCCAAGGTTACTTGGGAGCAGGAGAGGAAGTGGGGAGCAGGAGCCGGGAGTGACATTTTCAAAAGCTCCTGGGTCAGGAGCGAATCGGGAGCGAAATTTTATATAACATATATTTTTATATATTTTGATGCATAAATGTCAACAAAAGCATGTAGAATGATGAATTAGATATAAAAAAACATAAAAACATGGACTAAACCATATAACATCAATCATCTAGAAGTTATAATCTCCATCAACGACGTCCACAAATTACAAGTTCTCATTTATATAGCATGTAAGGGTGCACATAACCAAAATAGCATCAAGTGCAATCCATTTTTGAACCGAAAATACCTCAACAAATGAGCTCTAGATGGCCTCTAGCATCCAAAAAAATCATGTTATAACAAATAGCTACATATCATCAAAATCATTGCCTATCTTGGGATCTTTGTCATTAATATCACCCTCTAAGCAATTAACATAAGATAGAAAAAATGTGGCATGTCAAGTCAAGATTTTGTTTGAGTGATGGGTACATTTTTAGTAGGGTCGTGATAGAGGAATTCGACAACCAATGTCACTAACATCAAGGTACATAGAGAGCTTGGTACTCTTGATTAAATACGAGTCCCATACCCTAGTACATGACAAAATCCAATGGAAACATTTCAATCCCCCCAATCCTGAAAAACTGATAAGTCTGCTGGATTTTGAGTGAGATCTAAAATTCTACTTTCTCCATATGAAAGTCCAACAAGGTCGAAACCACTCTCAAACATCCTAAGTCATTTCATGGTAATGTTAAAAAATTAAGTAAAACTTCTACTTTAAGAATTTAACAACACCATGAATTGCATATCAATACTAGGGCCATAGGCTTGAATATTAGGTTGCCCTACTCAAAAACTCTTGTTTCTTTGAAAAACAATTGCATTTGGAACATCTTTGTAACAAAAATTTTGTAAAAAAAATAGGGACCAAATTTTCTTTTGCGAGAGCGTGCTCCGGAAATTCGTTCCCTGCGGGAGCAAATTTCATAAGCACGCCCTCAGGTTGCTCCCGATTCACCCCTACTCAAAGCGCACTCCAAGAGCGATTCAAGGGGGGGGAGCACTCCCCCGCAACCATATGCCAGAAATATTATCATGCATTCACTATCTCCTTGATGAGAACAAGGGTTGTTGTCTTTCTCGGGATAGAAAAGGGCAGCCTCAATGTTAAAAGTAATCAGCTATTCTATGGCAAAACAACCATAGTAATCAATCATTTTGTTCCTTAGGAGAGGCAATGCTTTGGACAAATAAATGAATTAAACTATCTTGTGCATCAACTTTGAGCTATGAATCAGTTATTGTGAAAGAAAAATATATTGTCTTTCAAATTTTAATACATATTTGTTCTTGGAAACAATGAGGACAAATTCTGGCATTTTGATTTAACTATATATGAAGAAGCAGTAAGCTAATCAAGTCCTCAATTGCCATATGCATCATATTGTCCTTATAGCCTACAAGGCATGTCCTCACAATAAGACCTGAATCTCCAAAATGACAATATTCATTGAGATCTTCATCTCTAGATCTCAATTTCAGTGGCTTACAGAACAATTTTTTCTGTCATTTGACCTAATCTGTAATCGCACACAGGTCAAAATGAAGGCACATACACGTGTGAAAATTCGGAATCCCCGAATCACTATTGCAACAACTGATTATATTTATCCTACTGAATCAAGTTATTTACAGTATTATACGATAAATATCGAAATAAATAAAACTGCAATCTTCACAAATTAAATAATATGCGGAAACAAGAACTAAGCAAGAAAGAAATAGCACACACAAGTGACACCGTTGTTTTTGGACAAATGTCCCCCGAAAAACCGAATGTGGGAAAACCAGTGTCGCAGCTGAGGGTTTGTATTATTATGCAGTAGTTTCTAAATACAATCTCTATATGCCTTACTAGCTATCTGATACAGAGAATCTGACTGGCAAAGAAATTAGTGAGAAATTCCTTACATTATCACTGGTGAACCGACACCGATCCAAGCCCTGGATGGTTGGGCCCACGCCGGCTCTGCACAGCCTCTAGGACAGCCTCTCTGGGTCTACGTCACATCTTCCACGGATCTTCTGTTGTCTAGAACTCCATTCCTCTAGCCCTCCAGTCTCACACCCTGGCTTCTAGCTTTGGAACTCGACTTCCCAGCTGAATCTCAGACCCCCTTCGAAGCTCTGCGTTGCCTCTTCTGGATCTCTCTCTTCCTTCTCTGCAATGTATCCCTAAATCAAGAAACTCTCCAACCAGAAAACTATCCCTACCCCTCACTGCAAGAAATCTCCTTGATGACTTTTCCTACAACTGTTGTGTTGCTCTCTTGAGAAAATCGATCTCTGATCTCTCACCTGATGTCTCTTCCAAATGCCCATCAAGCCTCTTCTTATAATCCTCTCGTTGATCAATCAACAGGCCAGATTAGATTCTAATCAATGGCTAAGATCATTTTCACTTGATCCTCGTCTTCTTCTAGAAGTTTCACCCCCAGTTTAATTAATACCCTTTAATTATTTTAATTTCCTAAGTTTAGACTTGGGCATCCATTAAAAATAATTAATTATTTTAATAAAACTGTCTCCAGGTGGAATTTCCTAGAACGATTTTTAGGTATTCTGGAATACATGTGTCCTAGCCTCCCTACAAATATTAGGGCTTAGAGCACATCCGATGCTACCAGAAATCAACACTCTCTCCTAGCGAGGAATGTGCTCTAGTAATGTAACGTGCTGAAGAATCACCCTGTCTCTGTACCATCTCCCTCTGCGCTGCTGATGTCTAACATCACTGCCCACCAACTACTGCGCAAATGTCACATCCGTGTTGTTGCTGACTCTGCATGTTGCTGCCAACTGCATCTGCACTGCAACTCTGCTCCAACTGTTGTTGCTGCCTTCTGCAACAATTGCAACGGAAAAACATCCAAAATATTGAACCAATTGTGTTCAACATGATGCATCTGTTGTTGGAGTTTTGAATGCTGCTAGTCTCTGCGTTGACCCTCTGAAGCCTCTGCGTTGCTGCTGACTCTGCACTGTGCCAACTGCACTGTTGCCAACTCTACTCTACGTTGCTCAGTCTTTGGCGCTCCTAGCCACTGCAACTGTCACTCTGGCACTCCTCTGCACCAACTGACACTAGTCCATCCTGCTACTTTTGATATGGGCTCCCATAGCAAGGTATTGATCCAAGAGGTGGACTCCTCAAGGATCCTGCCCATTTGCAGTTCTTTCGAACTACAGTACTAGATCACCCCACCTCTCCCCTGGAGGTAACTGGACAATCATGGCAAACTACTCCTCATCAATCTTTGCGGTTGCAACCTGAAGATCATGTTTCTCGTCCTAGTCCTTCTTGAGAGGACATTGTGTAGCATAGTGACCAAATTCACCCCACCAGAAACATTTGATCTTTGAGACGTCCTTCTTCCACCTTCGCTGTTCCTGTTGCCCCTTTGATGCAAGGGTTGCATTTTCTTCCTCCTCCTTGGGCTTCATCCCACTGTTGCTGCTACTATCAAGTTTGCACTTGACTAAGTCTCACCTCATCTCTTCCTGCTAAATAGCGCCCCACATCCCTTCCCAATCTGGCAATTTCTCTCTGCCCAAGATACTTTGGACAAACACTTACCATTCTTCTAAGACTGAATTTAGGGCCAACCTCACCATCTCAGTGGGCTAAGGCACTGATCCTATAGCTACCAACGAGTCTCGAACCTCCGGAAGCTTCGATAGGAACGAATCAATGCGTTCCCCCTTCTGCATCCTCGTGGATCTCATTTTCTCCTCCAAGTACATCTTCTGCTGCTCGAAAGATCCCTGATACAACGTAGCCAAGGCATCCCACATCTCCTTGGCAGTCCCTTTGCCAGCAATGTGACAAACAACATGATCCCTCACTCTGTTGACGATCAGTCGTTTGGCCTTCACCATTTCAGCCTTGTACTTCTTGGGTGGATCCACATCTGTAGGTTCAGCTACCATTATCGACATAGGCTTTGAGATTATGCTCATCCAGAAGGCAGGAGATCCTAGCCTTCCAGATCACATAGTTGGATGCTCCGTCCAACCGATCTTGATTTCTCAACCCATTACCTGCCATCTCAGCCAACAAAATTTCGAACTTCCTCCTCTCTCCTCTACATCGTTGCTAGGTTGGCCTACACACTCATTGTTGGAGTTAGTAGATCTGCTCCTCTCTACTCTGCTCAGCGATTGAGAAATCGAGTTCCCTGGCTAGGAATTCTCTGAGGAAGAAATTCCCTCAAAAAGTGCCTCCTTCCTTCTTTTGACGTTTTTCTGCCCCAACAACTGCTACAGAAAATTGCGTCTCACCTGAAGACTGCTCTACACTGAAGCTTTTGTTGCGCTGCTCACTCTGCCTCTAACAAATCTTGATCTGGAAATCTTGCCTCTGTGTCAAACTTAGAGAGAGATTTTCCTTGAGAATCTTGCCCTCCTGGCCTGGACTATGCAATCCCTTTGGGGATTCGATCTGCTGCCTGCGCAACACTTCGATCTCCCTCCTCTTCAACGTTGGGCTCTTCTGGTCTGCTCTCTTGCTTCACCTGCGCTCTAATACCATGTGAAAATTCGGAATCCCCGAATCACTACTGCAACAACTAATTATATTTCTCCTATTGAATCAAGTTATTTACAGTATTATACGGTAAACATCGATATAAATACAACTGCAGTCTTCACAAATTAAATAATATGTGGAAACAAGAACTGAGCAAAAAAGAAATAGCACACACAAGTGACACCGTTGTTTTTGGACAAATGCTCCCTGAAGAACCCAATGTGGGAAAACCGGTGCAGCAGCTGAGGGTTTCTATTATTATGCAGTAGTTTCTGAATACAATCTTTGGATGCCTTATTGGCTATCCGATACAAAGAATCTTACTAGCAAAGAAATTATTGAGAAATACCTCACACTATCACTCGTGAACCGACACTGAAACAGGCCCTGGATGGCTGGGCCCGCGCTGGCTTTGCGCAGCCTCTGCGTCAACCTCTCTGGGGTCTGTGTCACCTCTTCCACGGATCTTCTGCCATTTGGAACTTCGTTCCTCTGACCCTTCGGTCTCACACCCCAGCTTCTGGCTCTGGAACCCGACTTCCCAGTTGGATCTCAGACTCCCTCTGAAGCTCTGCACTGCCTCTTCTAGATCTCTCTCTGTCTTCTCTACAATGTATCCCCAGATTAGGAAACTCTCCAACTGGAAAACTATCCTTGCCCCTCACTGCGAGAAATATCCTCGTGACTTCTCCTACAACCGTTGCGCTAATCTCTTGAGAAAATCAATTTCTGATCTCTCACCCGATGTCTCTTCCAAATGCACATCAAGCCTCTTCTTATAATCCTCTCATTGATCAATCAACTGCCAAGATTTCAAGGCATTTGACAAAGTTAATTGGTTATACTTGAAGATGATCCTTACTCATCGTGGTTTCCCTCATATCCTCATTAATTGGATCATGGGCTGCATTACTTCGGTATCATTTGCTATACTTATCAATGGTGCGGCTTCGGAACGTTTTCATATCTCCAGGGGGATCAGGCAAGGATGCCCTCTATCCCCATTACTTTTTCTCATTGTTATGGAAGGTTTGAGCAGGCTTATAGCGGAAGCTAGAAGGACGGGAGACATAAGTGGTCTCAAAATAACGGAGCAGTTTGTCCTAACCCACCTATTGTTTGTGGATGATATATTAATCTTCCTGAATGGCAGTATCAGGGACACCGTCGCCCTAAATGACATCCTACTCCTCTTTTGTAAAGCCACGGGCATGGAAATAAATGAGCAGAAGTCCACCAGGTCCATGATGCATTGCACTCAGCAGGAAGCTCTTCTAGCTGGACATTTCTTCCCATTCCTAGAATGCCAGTTGATGGATGGTATCAAATATCTGGGATTTAGATTGAAGCCGGATGGGTATAAAATTACTCACTGGTATTGGCTTATTAACAAAATTGAAAGAAGGATAACAGGTTGGCAGCATCGACTATTGTCAAAAGCTGGCAGACTCCTACTGATCAAGACAGTCCTGGAGGCCACCCCTGTTTATTGGATGTCTCTGACTTGGATCCCTAAAGGCATTTTGAACAGAATTCAACAAATATGTTCCCGCTTTCTTTGGAATGGAAACAAAAAAGGAAGGATTTTTGCTTGGACCAGATGGTCTACCATAGCATTGCCAAAGCAATGGGGTGGTTGGGGTATAAAGTCCCTACAGGAATTTGCACTTGCCCTCACGGCCAAGCAGGGCTGGTCCCTCACCAAGATGGACAGTCTATGGGCTAAGGTTATACATCACAAATACATTTGGCCATCCTGCTTCACGGAATGGCTTCGCAGACCTTTTTGGAATCAACAGGGTATTTCAGCGATCTGGCGTGCCACTCTCAAGGCGATGCCCCTTATTAGAGATAATCTACTCTGGAGGGTGGGCAATGGGGCTCAGGTTCGTATTGGACTTGACCCTTGGCCTGGATCGGGGAATGCTCACATACTGTCCAGAGATCTGATTCAACACCTCAATCACAGGGGCATCAAATATTTAGCACAGATCGGAGACCGGGAGCGCTCCACTATATTTACTCAAGCTTGGATTAATGTCGGGCACGGACAGATCCCGGAGGTATGGTCAGAACAGTGGAATGGATATATACGTGCTCTAATTGAATCACATATCAAACTTAGGGAGGATGAAGATCAGCTTATATGGGCCCCTGCTAAATCCGGGACATACTCACCCAAATTGGGTTATATCAGACTTATGGAAGCCAGAAAACCTGCAAACCTGCTAGGCTGGTGGAAAATTGTGTGGAAGCTCCAAGTGCAGCCCCGAAACAGGCTTCTCCTGTGGAACATAATCGCAAATAAATTACCTACAGGGGATGCTCTCAAGAAGCGGGCGATAGCAGGACCATCGTGGTGCGTACTTTGCCAAAGTAATGAGGAAACTTCGAACCACCTTTTCCTCCACTGTGAGACAACAAAAGGAATCTGGCAACAGGTCATACAGGTACTGAATATCAGAACGAATTGGCAGGGCGAGGACATACCGACTGCCTGGTCAAATTGGTGGGACGCGGTTGCCACAGAAAAGGCCTTAATTCTCCCAGCAGTGATTTCGAGTTTCATATGGCAGAGCAGGAACGCCTTTATCTTTGAGAACTGTAGAGTCAACAATCAGATACTCTCGGCATCCATTTGTGCTGCCTACAATGAAATTCCTTATGAGTGCATACCCACCCGTCCTAGAATTATACAGCCTGAACTCATAAATAAGGATATGCCTTGGGCATACTTCGACGGGGCAGCTCCGCCACAAGGATGTGGTGGGGGGATTGTTTTTTTCCTATCTGATACTCATTATTTTCACCTGAGACTGGGTCTGGGGTCGGGCTCAAATAACTTTGCGGAACTTATCACTTTGAGACACCTTCTTTATTTTGCCCTTACTAAACATTGCAGACAAATTCAAATTTTTGGGGACTCAAAGATTGTGATTGATTGGACAAACAATAAATCTATCTGTCATGCATATTCTTTGAAACATATCTTGGAAGAAATTGTTTTTCTAAAAACACATTTTGACCAGATCACTGTTTCTCATATCTACAGGGAAAGAAATGCGCTTGCTGACCAGCTTTCGAAAGAGGCGGCGGATCGGCCTCTAGGAGACTGGCTGATCGAAGAACACACACCAGCTGGGATACACAGGTTCTATCATCGTCCCTACATCGACGGCCCGCTGATGGGGGATCCTCCCCCACACTAGATTTTGCAACTGCTACTTGGGAGCTTCTTTTTGTATAACAGGAATCTTTATTATCGGGTATATTATTGTATGGACATATGTATGTACATATTCCTGTATGGCCTTGGGCCTTATTATTGAGATTTTTGGGGACTCTGTATCTACTGGTGAAATACAGTTCATGTATTCACCTAGACTCACTCTGGATATTTATATCTAGTTTCTACTTTGTAACGTGGCTCTGGCCACTCTACAGCATATGCCTCGGCATCTACAACATGTAATATCTATTAACAACTTTTTAATAGAAATTACGAACTCTATTTTCCACGGAAAAAAAAAAAAAAAACTGCCAAGATTAGATTCTAATCAATGGCTCAGATCATTTTGGCTTGATCCTAGTCTTCTTCTAGAAGTTTCACCCCCAGATTAATTAATACCCGTTAATTATTTTAATTTCATAAGTTTAGACTTAGGCATCCATTAAAAATAATTAATTCTTTTAATAAAACTGTCTCCCTGTGGAATTTTTCAAAACGATTTTTGGGTATTCTGGAATACATGTGTCCTAGCCTCCCTGCAAATTTTGAGGCTTAGGGCACATAACTTTAGCGGCCAAGCTGTGATTTCCATATTGACCATTTGAGAGGAAACAAATTTTATTTGCTTCTATGCAAACAATTGTCTGATGGACCTGTCATATATGTTTCTGTAGTTTTTTTCCCGAGATAGCATTTTTCTCCAACAGGGAAGACTGTATATTCAAAGGTGTGAAAGCATGTTGTATTTTCTATTATTTTTTAATACTTCTGCTTTTGATTAATTCTGTTTTAGTATGCAACTCTGTCTCTATTCAAGATTGCATGAGGAATGTCTTCCATTGTCATTTGAAAATGCAGTAGTTTGAGAAACACACTAAAATTATGGGCAGACTGTATCCTAATTTGTGCCTCGGTAATATCTCTGGATCATTATTTTTCCATAACATTGAATCCATGCACAAAAGTTCCAAGGATGGCTACTGGAATAGTAATCTGCAATGAAATATTCCTGCCATAGAGTGTTGATCAATGTTGATACATGGTTTCACTTTCATTGTTGTATTTAGAGTTAATGTGTCGCAGACCACAAAATAGGCAGGCTTACTGATGAATGTAATGTCTGTTGCACAATGGGTCTATGATGTATAACAACTGCAAATGTTTTACTTGAGGATGTTGTATAAAAACCACCTACAAGCATATGACCCCTTGTAGACATTTCGTCAAACACTTAGCTAAACTATAATTTCTGACTCCAACAAATATTCAGCAGTAATGTATTAAATTCCAACACATTTAACAACTATTTATAAGCAGAAAAACAAATAACTAAGTCTGAAAATCATTTGCAATGAAAATGAACAGAAAATAGTCACACCATTTAACACAATACTTTTGGGCAATGCCCTTGCAAAAACCCCAAGGGAAAACGAGTCACAAGAGGGAACTCTTACTAATGAGCTCACAGAAAATTACAGTGAATTTTACAGCAGAAATTTCCAGCAATAAATTCCCTGAACTTATCTCACAAATCTGCCTCGAAATTCATGCACTTTTTCATCCTTGAAAAATGTGCCGAAGAGTTGTACTGCATGCAGCCCCTTTTCTCGAATTCTATGCAGATTTATAAGTACCAGCTGTACAATACTATACAGCCTTCACACAGCAAAAACTAGAACCTCGAAATCTATGCCTCACGACTTGATTTTTGTACCCATTAAATGTTGTAAGGGCTTGCAACAAATCCATACGGATCTGTATGTACAGCTTTCTTTACTACTGTACTTCCTCCTTGGACTGCATAGCAAGTCCCTGGAATTCAAGCCCTCTTTCCACTGCAATAAATGCTGGTAAGGTGCCTTGGGATTTGTGCCCTTTCACCCAGCCTCTCCTTCACAATTGTCTTCAGCTCTCCTTTACCTTCTCTCATTAAAATACTAATTAATGAGTCAATGTGTGTCTCTTCACGTCCCCATCTCCTTTTATGAACTCATTAATTCTAAAACCCCTCACCCTTGATCTCAATGGCCAAGATTAAATCTTGCCTTTTCAAGATCAACAGTTGTGACTTAATCTTTCATTGAGATGACTTAAGTCACTCAAACTTTATAAAGTCACTTTTAGAAAAAGCCACTTCCTAACTTTATAAAATAACTTAGGTTACTCAAACTTTATAAAATCACTTTCAGAAAAATCCATTTTCTAACTTTATAAAATATTAAAATCACTTGAGTCACTTTTTATCATTAAATATAAAAAGCCACTTTATAAAAAGTGTCCAAGAAGTGACATTTACTTAGTCACTTCTGCAGGCTAGGCACTGTCACTATAGAAGTACCCCCGAGCTACAATTTCTAACTCTCCCTCTGTGAAAATTGCTACTACTCGAAGGAACCCCTACTGCAGCAAATCTGAATCTACTTCACTAACTTGATTTTTAAATTACATTCATCAAGTTATTCTTCTGAATACTGAAGCAAATTACTTCTCTAGCCTACACTAATTAAATATTTGATCTCATGAAATAGAAAATAGAGGAAAGAACAAGATACATAGGACACACTTATTTTTGGACACAACAGTCCCCAGAAAAACCCAATGCGAGAAAACTGGTGCAGCAGTTCTGAGTGTTTATTATTATGCAGGAGAAATATCTAAATACAAATCTAGATGCTCATCTAGCAATCCTTTACAGAAAAAACACTAGCCGAAAATCTGAGTGAGTTTTACCTCACTTCACCCAACAGAATTCCGACTGATCCGGCACATGATTGGCTAACCCTGGTTATTTCTGCGTTGGCCCTGCGTAGGCTTTGCGTCAGATTCTCTACCTGATCCAGGTGGCTCCAGAGACACACACAGGACAAAGAGGGCTTAGGGAAGCTCAAAAATCAAAGTGATCAGAATGCTTTCGAATCATAACCAAAGCGTAGATCTTGTTGTCTTGATCGTAACGGTGCGAACAGTTCGTTGATCCGAGCTCGTGTGAGGGAGAACGAGCCAGTCAAAGTTTTGGTCAAAATTGGATTGTGGGCTAGGTTTAAGTGTCCTACAAATTGACCGACCCCGGGGCATGAAACCTAGCTCACGAAAGCGGGCGAATTTGTTGGATCAATAATTTGTCTAATATCCCTTATATTAGACAAATTTGAAAAATATGACTATTGTTAAAAATTGAAAATATATCTATATATAATATGGGTGGCAGGCCACCACCCCCGCCACCCACCAAACCTGTTTACATAACATAAAACAATTTTTAAAAAAATCAAAAAAACAAGCCGACGGGCCATAACCCCTGCCGGCCCCCCCCAACCACCACATATAAACCGTTATGTAATTGGGCGGTCGGCGGGCCACCTCCAATGGACCCGGCCTACACCCCACCACACCAAACACTTAACATAAAACAGTTATGGGCCGGCGGGAATCAAACTCGCCCGGCCACATGGTTGGCCTGCTCCACGGGCAGCCCAACCAAAACATTAATGTGCGCTCGGCTATAACCACTCCGCCCAAATATGTTAATCGCGCTCCAAACTTAACACGCATTTCCAAATAAAAAATTGTAATGGTTATAACAGCGTGCCATTCTTAATGAAAATCCAAACGGTTGCAAGTAATTTTGGTGGGAGTCGGGAATTGATCCCCCGACCTACCCTCCTCTAGTGCTCCGCCTAACCAACAAGCCAACTGTGGCTCTTGTAAACTTCGCCTAAGCAAAATTATACTTAAGCCTTATGCTCTCATTTGCATGGGGAGGAGAACGGAAGCAGATTTGAGAACGGAGAAAGGGAACCCCGTTATGCAGAGCAGCATGGAGGAGTCAAGAGCGCGCACGGAAATCAAGACATAAATTTTTAATTAATTTATTTGCAGGTGGAACCATGAGCCCAGAGAAGAGGGCAAGCAGAACCATGATTGGGCGAAATTCTCAGGAGGGTGAAATTTTTGCAGTGTCCAAATTGGACAAACATTATGTCAATCCTACACCTCTTGGCGACACGAACCCGATGGCGTAGTCAGTGACCTGATCTGAGCAGCAGATTTTCAGATGACCCAGAGGAGGGAATCTTTGAGGAATCTAGGGGGAATCTAAAATATTCCTTAAGCCCCAGATTTCCATTTTCTCAAAATTCATAAATTTGACAGTCTACTTTGCACTATTCGATGCCACAAATCTCATGGTGCGTTCAAATTTTCCATTTGATCATTTCATTTTTTGGCCACTTTTCAAAGTGGAGTGCAGGTGTCAGCATTCAATGTGAGAGCAGTGATTCCATGAGATTAGACGCCGCGAGATTGTTGGTACGGACAGCTTCAGCAGTTTGACATCCTTTGCTATGAGACGCATTGTGTTGTATAGATTCTTGTTTGATATTCGATGTGGGTTCTTGTTTCTTACTTGTTGCATGATTCTTGCTTGATGTGACGCGGAATCATCTGTGGGATGTACTTGTTGTCATGGTTCGTCATGTTTTCTTAGAGATCCCTTTGTCGTTATGTTGATGGGATACATGTGTCGCCATGTATGTTTGCATTGAGATCCCTTTTATGCCATGTTGGCGGGATGCTCATTATCATCATGCATGAGTTTAGGTTATACTGATAAGAGTCCTTTTTTGACTGAGAGTCCCTATAGCGGAACATCTCTTGGAGCCACTCCTACATGAGGGCATTTTCCTTGTATGATAGTGACATCACCTCTTATGTACATCATCACTCTTTCCAGCACTTAATGCAGCAGCCTACACCATCTTGACACTGGGGCCCGGAGACGTAGTCCCTCCAGGACGAACTCCATTATCAACGTCTTGAGTTTTATGTTGTTGATGATTGTCATGTTCCTTCTTCTTTACAGCATGCAGATATGTTCAATTGTGCTATTTTAAATGCAATTTTAATCACATCACGAAAGTATAAGATCTTGGTTAAATCCAAGAGTTGAGTCAACTCGGATCACTGCCCTCTACGTCAACTATCCCGGCTATTCCGACAGTTCTCGACAATTCCGATTGTTTCTTGTAGTTCTGGATTCTGCATGGCAAGCAGCGTTTTTGCTCTGCGCTGGCCCTTCTAGCTCTACGTCAAGGATGCGAGGGCCCAAACTGGCCCAACATCAGCTCTCCCGACTACTACGCTGCCTCTCTGCAAGTTCTCTCCGCCTCTTTGTCAGTATTCTCCAGAAAGTCCTTCTCCCGGATTCTCACTGCCCCTCTTCTGCTGAATGATCACTTAGTTTGAATTTCTCAACTTCCTAGCCCCATAAATTGAACTCCATATCAATTCTCTCTCACTATGTGTGTTTCCAAATGAACCCCAAGCCTCCATTTTATACTTTTCTTGTTGAGTCTTCAACGGCCGAGATTAAGTCTCTAATCAACGGCTAAGATTAAAACATAACTTGATAGCCTTCTAGATCATTCTCACCCATATTTTGATTAATACCCATTAATATTTTAATTTCCCTAAGTTTAGACTTAGGAACTCCATTAAAAATATTAATTATTTTAATAAAATACAATCCAAGTGGAATTTCACCAAACGGTTTCTGGGTTCATTAGTACTCATGTGCTTTAGCCTCTCCACCAAATTTTCAAGGCTAGAGCACTTCCGATGCTACCAAAAACTAACACTCCCTCTTAGCGAGGAAAGTGCTCTAGCAATAATGTCCACCTGCATGCTATTTGTTTCTGAAGTACCTCCTTTCTGCACTGTTGCTGCCAGCAACATTGTGTTGTTGGTGCTACTATACAGCTGCCCATGACACTGCCACTGCTGCATCTGTACTATAGCTCCCTCTAAAACGTTGCATCTGTTATGTTGTTAGCACTACCACTGCTAACACTGCATCTGTACTGCAACTCAGTTGCTGAGAGAAGCAACTGAAAAACATCCAAAATTAGTTGAACTTAATTGTGTTCAGCATAATACAATGAATGATGGAATTTGACTGTTGTTGATTCTGACCCTCTGAATCTTCTGCATTGTTGCTAAACTCTTGCACTGTGCCAACTGCACTGCTACAAACCTTGCTCTACGTTGATCAGGATCTGGTCCCCAACCACTGCAATTGTCCTCCAAACACTCTACTGCATCATCTGACACTAAGTCCATCTCGCTACTGTTGAATCTTGGGCTCTCGTAGCAAGGAATTGATCCAAGAGGTGGACTCCTCAAGGATCCTGCCCACATGCAGTCCTCCCGACTATAGCTCAATATCGCCCCATCTACCTCCTAGAGATGCGTGGGCACTCATGGCAAACTCATCCTCGCTAATCTTTGTTGAAGCAGTGTTAGGATCATTTTTCTCATCCTTGTCCTTTTTCTTCAAAGGACACTGGGATGCATAGTGGCCCAACTCGCCACAACTGAAACATTTCACCTTCGAAATGTCCTTCTTTCACTTCAGCTTCTGCTGTCCCTTCGATGCCAAAGTTGCGTTCTCCTCCTCCTCCTTCGTCTTTGTGCCACTCCCACTGTTGCCATTGAGGTTGACCTTCACTATGTCCCTCCTTAACTCATCCTGTTAAAGAGCCACCCACATCTCCTCCCATGAAGGTAGTTTTTCCCTGCCCAATATGCTTTGGACGAAAACTTGCCATTCATCTGAGACTCCATTCAGGGCTATCCTCACCATCGCGGTTGGCTAAGGAGTGGATCCCACTGCAGCAAGCTGGTCTCTAGTGTCCTGAAGACGTTGAGGATAGAGGTTCACCCCTTCTCCTTTTTGCATCAAAGTTCGCTGCAACTTCTGCTCCAAATACATCTTTCGTTGTTCGGAAGAGCCTTCATACAGAGAAGACAAGGCTTCCCACATCTCCCGAGCTGTATCCTTGCCCTGCAAGTGTGAGACCACATGATCTCAAACTCCATCGAGAATGAGCCTCTTTGCCTCCCTTGCTCGGCCTTGTATTTCTTCTTTTGATCGTTGTCAGCTAGAACAACTACAACACTTTTGACGTAGGCCTCGAGATCATATTCCTCCAGAACAACTAAGATTATGGTCTTCCCTATGACATAGTTGGAGGCTCCGTCCAACTTGTCCTGATCTCTGAGCCCATGTGATGCCATCTCACCCAACCGTCAAATTGATTTCTCTAGTCGCTGCTTAGCACTGCTTAGTTGCTCAACAAGTGAGAAATTCGAACTTTCTGGCAGAAAGTCCTCTAAGGAGAAAATTCCCCTTCCATGTGTCTTCGTTCTTTTCCAGCGGATTTCTACACCGACAGAAACTGTGCCCTTCAAGCACTGCGCTGAGGCTCTGCATCACTCCCTTTGCCTCTGCAAACTCACGAATTGGAAATCATACCTCTCCGTCGTCTCACTCAGAGAGAGATTTCCTCGGATCTGCTTCCCAGCAAAGACTGTGCAACCCCTTCAAGGGGATTCGAATTGGTGCCAAGTGCAGATTTAGCCCTCACTGCTCAACACTGGATCTGCTCTTCCTGTTTCAAAATCAATGCTCTAATACCATGTGAAAATTCCTACTAATCAAAGGAACCCCTATTGCAGCAAATCTGAATCTACTTCACCGACTTGATTTTTAAATTACATTCATCCAGTTATTCTTCTGAATATTGAAGCAAATTACTTCTGCAACCTACACTAATCAAATATTTAATTTCATGAAACACAAAACAGAGCAAAGAACAAGATACATAAGACACTTATTTTTGGACACAATAATCCCTAGAAAAACCTAATGCAGGAAAATTTGTGCAGCAGTTCTGAGGGTTTATTATTATGCAGGAGAAATATCTGAATACAAATCTAGGATGCTCATCTAGCAATCCTTTACAGATAAAAACACTAGTGGAAAATCTGAGTGAGTTTTACCTCACTTCACCTAGCAGAATTCCGGCTGATCCGCACAAGACTGGCTAACCTCGGCTATTTCTGCGTTGGCCCTGCGTAGGCTCTGCTTCAGCTTCTTTCCCTCTGTGTCAGCTATACCAGTTGTTCCGACAGTTCTGGTTGTTCCCAGCAGTTCTGGATTCTATGTCACATGCAGCTTTTCTGATCTGCACTAGCTCTTTTGGCTCTGCATCAGGGCTGTGTGGGCCCAGACTGACCCAGCGTCAACTCTCCTGAATACTGCACTACCTCTCTGCAAGCTCTCTCCGCCTCTGTTAGTATTCTCTGGAAAGTCCTTCTCCCGGATTCTCACTGCCCATCTTCTATTGAATGATCATTTAGTTCGAATTTCTCAGCTTCCTAGCCCCATAAATCGAACTCCAGACCAATTCTCTCTCATTGTGTGCGTTTCCAAATGAACCCCAAGCCTCCATTTTATACTTTTCCTGTTGAGTTTTCAACAACCGAGATTAAGTCTCTAATCAACGGCAAAGATTAAAACATGACTTGATACGCCTTCTAGATCATTCTCACCCATATTTTGATTAATACCCATTAATATTTTAATTTCCCTAAGTTTAGACTTAGAAACTCCATTAAAAATATTAGTTATTTTAATTAAATAAAATCCAGATGGAATTTCACCAAACGGTTTCTGGGTTCTTTAGAACTCATGTGCCTTAGCCTCTCCACAAATTTTCAAGGCTAGAGCACTTCCCATGCTACGAAAATCTAACACCTTCTTAGTGAGGGAAATACTTTTGGCACATCCACCACCTTCGAAATCTGACTTCAAATCCATAATGTTGTTCATTGTAGCAGCTCCCTTCGACTCAGGAACATGCCCCACTACTTCTAAACCTTATCTTGAAGACCCGTGCTAGTAACCTATGCTCCAAGGAGACTCTTCTCCCCCATCCTGAGCATCTTCCCATGTCATATCATACATGAAGACCTCCTGACTGAGCTAGAAGAAGCCTCTCCTCCAGCTGCCTCTAACACTAACACTAAGTGTGAAACCCAATTGGATTCACCATCCATAGGATGGCCTCTCAACCAGTACATCCTATCCTCATGAACGCCAAGCACTTGTATTGCATATGTGCTCTCTTCCATCAGATAGATCAATTCTTGTCCATTGCAAAACAAGATTGCAAACCCATTATCCTCTATCGCTGACACAGAGATGATGTTTGTCCTCCACTCTAGTACCCATAACACATTGCCCACCTCCAAATACCTTCTTAACACCAACTAGAACCTCACGTATCCCATCCCCCTCACTGCATGTATGGTGTTAACCTGTTAAATTTGATATGTTCTATGCTTAAGAGCAATTTACTTCAATTTCTTAATTAGCCCAATATCAATATCTAGTTTAGCAATCACATCAGCATGTTAGTAAAATGCAGATAGAACATAAACATAAACAGTAGAAGACAAGCCAAGACAAGAGGGCACAAGATGTGGCACCAGCCAGGGACAAACCCCAATGTGGGGAAACCCTTGATCAATTCTTCTTATATTCTTCAATAGTTCAGCAAAGAGAGAGAGATAGTACAAATATACAAATTTGATATTTTATGACAGCATCAGCAAAGTCAATGTTGGTCAAGCAAGTCAGATTTGACCTCCAAATCAGCTCAGTCAAACCTAGTGAACTTCGGCCTCCAACAGTTAGCTCAATCAAACCAAACACTGATCATAATTTTGATTCCATTCTGCTGATGATTACTGTTCTAGTTAGGGCACTTGCAACGGCCCTAAACTCCCTTGACATTTTCCAAATAGTCCCTAAGAGCGTTGTGGCATACCCTTGAGGAGTTCATCAATCCAGCATCCCTACACAAAATATTGTTGCAATATTGTTGTTTGTTGCACTCCTGGTTAGGGCATGTTCTGCAGCCCTAGTTCCACCACACAGTCAACAAACAAGCCCTTGTAGGGTTGTGGTTCACCTTGGAGACCCTCCTCTCATACCATGTTGCCTCCTAAAGGTGTTATCCACCCATGACAACCCTTAACACAACCTCTAGTTGTGTGCTATGGCCAGCAGCGTAGCACAACAACTTGTTGTAGCTTTCAGCCTTCATAAATGTTACCCAAACAATCCCAAACAGCAGTGTTGTCATCCTCATGAACTCGGCATAGCTAATTGCACCCAACTGCATGCATATCCAGCCCTACGCTGACCTATCTTCAACGAATTTTTGCTCCTTGTGGCAACAGCTTCCTTGCCTTGCAAACGGTCCTTAATTCATGCCCTAGAACTGCCTTATTCACCACGTTGTCACCTACCGCACACAGAGATTTCCACGTTGTCCTTCTAGGCTCCTTTCACGCTGTCTTAGGGCTCCTTCTTGTTGCAGCTAGGGCTTCTCCTTTGCTGCGGCTAGGGCTTGAGACCCTTCTCTCCACCAAGTCCTCCTTTTGAGAAGACATACCCAAACAAGTGGAGAGAGAGATCATGAGATGATGTGCACCTAAAATAACTTGAGGTCTCCTCTATTTATATGCAACGTTGAGGATGAGCTGGGGGTTAAAGTGCTTGTTTTGCTTGTTGGCCGATCTCGACAATTTGTCAAAAAAACAAATAAATTCGTATCTTTATTTTTACATGTTGGAACCGGATGATATTTAGATCAATCCTACACGTCTCAGAGAGAGGAATCCAAGAAAAATATCAACTATCACAAATAAGGTGCCAATTTTAACACTCCCTCTAAACTAGGGAAAACTCCATCTACTAATCCATCTGCTAGTCAGTACTATCTCTGCCAACAATGCACTGCACTGCACTGCTCTGCTGAACTATGAAGAAGTGATCGAGAATGTATCATACCATTCTCTACTGACCCGAAGTCAGTCCTAAATAAAGAGTGTATCACACCACTCTTACTAATTCGAAATCAGTTCCAAATAAAGAGAGTGTCTCATACCACTCTTACTGATCTAAAATCAGTTCCAAATAAAGAGAGTGTTTCATACCTCTTACTGAACCGAAGTCAATTCCAACTGATCTGAGATCAATATAGGTCATCCTAGTATAGGGAGTACAGTAGTACATGATGCGTCCATCGATAGTACTATGGTCCCTATCCTCGTTTCCCTACTCATTGGCCAGATGAGAAGTACTTCCCATGAGTCCCAGACTGCATGGGTAGGATGTCTTAGCAGGAGAAGGATGAACCACTCATCCTGCCTACATGTCGCCATGGGGTATCACAGGGGAAGGCTGAACCACTCATCCTATACACAATAAACCACTAGGGGAAGGCTGGACCACTCACCCTATGGTTGTGTCTCAGCAGGAGAAGGATGAACCACTCATCTTGCCTACATAGCAAACCACTAGGGGAAGGCTAAACCACTCACCTTATGGTTGCTCATCACTCCAAGAAGTACCCCATGCCCCCCGAAGCTCCCAGAGCTTAATATCCATATCATACAGGACCCTCAGGAGAGGGTCTCTTCACGACTCCTAGTCGTTCTCGAAAAGTCAAGAATTTGACCTTTCCCAAGGGCTTTGTCAGAATGTTGGAGACCTGCTCATTAGTCCCAATGTGATGGAGCCCTATTGCTCCTCGTTGTACCATATCCCGAATAAAGTGGTACCTGATGTCTATATGCTTGGAGCAATCATGAAATACGGGATTCTCTGATAATCGGATGCCACTCTGGTTGTCGCAGTGGATCATGGTGGTATCCAGCACATGTCCAAACAGCTCACTGAAAAGATTCTTGAACCAAACAGCTTCACAAGAGGCCATACTTACAGCTATGTATTTGGCCTTAGCAGTGCTCAAAGCAACCGACTTCTGCTTCCTGGTCATCCAGGATATCGAAGCAAAACCCAAAGAGAAACAACACCCAGAAGTGCTCTTGCGATCCACCACACTGCCAGCCCAATCAGCATCAAAATAACCATGCAGCCTCACATCTCCAGCAGTGTATCTCAACTTCTGCTTCCTGGTCATCCAGGATATCGAAGCAAAACCCAAAGAGAAACAACACCCAGAAGTGCTCTTGCGATCCACCACACTGCCAGCCCAATCAGCATCAAAATAACCATGCAGCCTCACATCTCCAGCAGTGTATCTCAATCCATGAATGATTGTGCCCCGAAGATATCTCAAAAGATTCTTTGCACCAATCTAGTGTATGTGATGAAACTCAACTATATATTGGCTCAATGTGTTAACAGCAAAACATATGTTCGGACAGGAGTTCTCCAAGAACATCAATGCTCCTGTGAGTTGACGATACTCAGAGGCATTTCCCAATACGGGTCCAGCAGCACTACCACAAGACTTCTTGAAGTTAAATTACATCGGGGTAGTCACAGGCTTGCAGTCCACCATCCCAAATCTTTCCAATATCTTCACAACATATTTTCCTTGAGATAGGAAAATTTCTCCTGGCTTCTGCCAGAACTCCAACCCTAAGAAGTAGTGTATCAGTCCTAGGTCCTTCATCTCAAATTCGGAAGCCAACTCCCTCTTACATTTGTGAATGAGAGGGTCTGCACATGTTAGAAAGAGGTCGTCCACATAAAGTACCAGTATGAGGTTTATCATCTTCAACCTTAAAGTAAAGGTTCGGATCGACTTCACTCCTAGTGAATCTCAGCTTCATCAGATAGCTATCAATCCTCTCATACCAAGCCCAGGGTGCTTGCTTCAAGCCATAGAGAGCCTTCTTCAACCTGTATACATGAGATTCCCGGTCATGAACCTCAAAACCCTCGGGTTGTTCCACATAGACTTTGAAGTGACGGAACCAGGTGAATACTTCATCCTTCCAAGTCTTGCGAGAATAGTCATCCGTAAAGGTGAGATAATATAAGTATCTTCCCAAAGAGTTTACAGGCATCATACCAGATATATCGGAGTGGATCAATTGCAACATATTCGTCGTCTTGCTATTACTTGAGGGAAATGGTCTCCTTGTAAGTTTTCCTTTGGCACATCCCGGACATATACCTTCATGCTCTACTTTGAACTCGAGCATACTTGTCACCATCTGTCTTACATCGAGAAGAGCCTTATAATGAAGATGGGCAAACCTTCGGTGCCATAGTTCATATTGTAGAGATATGTCGCAAGACATGGCTCCCAATGGACTTCCTCCAACTTGATACAAAGTGTCAACCCGGAACTCAAGAGTAAAATCATCTTTAAAATTCCTTTTCCAAACACGTACCTTTCCATCGATGAATGTCGCTTGTATCCTTTGTCTTCCATTGCCGAAATAGACACCAGGGTATTCTTGAGATCAAGTACATATAGAACTTCTTGTAAATGAATTATGTTACCTTGATTCAATTGAAGGGTAACATTCCCTATCCCTTCACGAGATAGGTGGCATCGTCTCCGAGAATAATCTCCAAGTTTATCTCCTTCTCTATCAGATTAGGGAGAGCTTCCTTGTACCCAGTGAAGTGCCTTGAGGCACCATTATCAATTAGCCAATTCCCCAAAGTGTCCGAAGGAGAGGTAGTGGAGAGGGGCGATATAAGATAGTATTCCTTTTGCTTATTGTTAGCAACATTTGATTCTTCGTACCTGGATTTGCTTGCTTTCTTGGAAGGTTGACCATTTCCTTGATGTCCCACATTCCTTTTTCCTTTTCCATTGAACCTGCTATTCCTTTGATTGTGGTTGTTGAAGTTGCCCTTGGAGTGATTGTGATCATCATCATCTGGTGTGTCCCTTCTATTTGGACACTCCCTTCCATAGTGGCCAAACTTATTGCAAACAAAGCACCTGCCATTCCTTCCTCCCTTAGATCCGGGCTTTCCATTGAAATGACCTTTAGACCCTGCATTCTTTCTCCTTTTGGCTGAGCGGAGAAAGCAGTGGGATTACCTCTATTAGAAGGCATTTCTTGCTCCACCATTCTTGTCTCTTCTAATGTTCCATCAAGAGACATCTTCCATCCGTGATAGTCAAACTTTTCACAGAGCTTGTCTTCAGCCGAGAAGTGGGATGAGGAACCCAACGAGATTTTAGTCCTTGTCCAACTGTCTTCAATGATTGCTCTTTCACTCTTGCTTGGGCTTTGTCTTCACCTCAGCTCTGATACCATGTTAAATTTGATATGTTCTATGCTTAAGAGCAATTTACTTCAATTTCTTAATTAGCCCAATATCAATATCCAGTTTAGCAATCACATCAGCATGATAGTAAAATGCAGATAGAACAGAAACATAAACAGTAAAAAACAAACCAAGACAAGAGGACACAAGATGTGGCACCAACCAGGGACAAACCCCAATGTGGGGAAAACCCTTGATCAATTCTTCTTATATTCTTCAATAGTTCAGCAGAGAGAGAGAGACAGTACAAATATACAAATCTGATATTTTATGACAGCAACATCAAACCCTAACCAGCAAAGTCAACACTGGTCAAACAGGTCAGATTTGACCTCCAAATCAGCTCGGTCAAACCTAGTGAACTTTGGCCTCCAACAGTTAGCTCAATCAGCCCAAACACTGATCATAATTCTGATTTCATTCCGCTGATAATCACTGTTCTAGTTAGGGCACTTGCAGTAGCCCTAAACTCCCTTGACATTTTCCAAACAGTCCCTAAGAGAGCTGTGTCATACCTTTGAGGAGTTCATCAAACCAGCAGCCCTCCACAAAATACTGTTGCAATATTGTTGTTTGCTGCACTCCTGGTTAGGGCATGTTCTGCCGCCCTAGTTCCACCACACAGTCAACAAACAAGCGCTTGTTGGGCTGCGGTTCACCTTGGAGACCCTCCTCTCATACCACGCTGCCTCCTAAAGGTGATATCCACCCATGACAGCCCTTAACACTACCTCCAGCTGTGTGCTATTGCCTGCAGCCTAGCACAACAGCTTGTTGTAGCTTTCGGCCGCCATAAATGTTACCCAAACAGCAGCGTTGTCTTCCTCATGAACTCAGCCTAGCTGATTGCACTTGCCAACACCCAACTGCATGCATATCCAGCCCTACACTGACCTGTCTTCAATGAATTTTTGCTCCTTGTGGCAGCGGCTTCCCTGCCTTGCAAACAGTACTTAATTCATGCCCTAGAACTGCCTTATTCACCACGCTGTCACCTACAGCACACAGAGATTTCCACGCTGTCCTTCTAGGCTCCTTTCACGCTGTCTTAGGGCTCCTTCTTGCTGCAGCTAGGGCTTCTCCTTTGCTGCGGCTAGGGCTTGAGACCCTTCTCTCCACCAAATCCTCCTTTTGAGAAGACATACCCAAACAAGCGGAGAGAGAGATCATTAGATGATGTGCAACTAAAATGACTTGAGGTCTCCTCTATTTATATGCAACGTTGAGGATGAGCCGGGGGTTAAAGTGCTTGTTTTGCTTGTTGGCCGACCTTGACAATTTGTCAATAAAACAAATAAATTCATATCTTTATTTTTACATGTAAGAATCGGATGATCTTTAGATCAATCCTACACCTCTGGGGGAGAGGAATCCAAAAAAAAAAAAGCTGTCATAAATAAGGTGACTCGCATGGAGTTTGGCCCTAGTTGCCAATTTTAACAAAACCCCACTATCAACATGCATGTTTGAGTCGATATATGTAAGACTCATAAACATAGCTCTGGTCCCTATCATGCCCCACTATCCACAAACCATACACCAATGTCCTCACTCTCAGCGACATTGCTCCTCAAAAGACAAGATAATAAGGAGAACTCCTTCTCTAACTTTTCCGAAAACTCACCAACCTTGGCTGTGATGCAATTACATGTCCCTTGTCCTCTCTCTTGCCTTTCCTCTTACTCGGACATGACCTACCTAGTGGCCAAACTTGTGACATGCAAAGCACTTGACTTTGCTCATGTCCTTTTCAGAAGTGGATCCCCTCTCTTTTTTCCTAACACAACCCCTTGCAATCCCTATAATACCACTGTGTCAACATCTACTCAAGAGTAAACACCAACTCCCTCTCAACCACCAAATCTCTGTGTATATAGGCTGGTTATGCTTGTTGTTCAACACTTCTCAGCTGATCTGTCGACTTGGCTCTGAAACCATGTAGAAAAACCACCTACAAGCTAATAACCCCTTGTAGACATTTCATCAAACACTTAACTAAACTCTGATTTCTGATTCCAATAAATATTCAGCAATAACATATTAAACTCCAACACATTCAACAGCTATTTATAAGCAGAAATACAAATAACTAAGTCTAAAAATCATTTGCAGTAGAAATGAACAGCAAACAGTCACACTATTTTACACAATATTTTTGGGCAATGCCCCCCGAAAAACCCTGAAGTGAAAACAAGTCACAAGAGGGAAATCTTATTGATAAGTTCACAGAAAATTACAGTGAATTGTACAGCAGGAATTTCCACCAATAAATTCCTGAACTTATCTCATAAATTTGCCTCGAAATTTGTGCATTGTTCCATCCTCAAAAAATGTGCCAAACAATTGTACTGCATGCACTTTTCTCAAATTCTGTGCAGATTTATAAGTACCAGCTATATAATATTGTACAGCCTTCACACAGCAAGAACCAGCATCTTGAAATCTATGCCTCACACCTCGATTTTTGTGCTCATTAAATGTTGTAAGGACTTGCAACAAATCCATATGGATCTGTACTGTACAACCTTCTTTACTATTGTACTTTCTCCTTGGAATGCATGCCAAGTCGCTGGAATTCGATCCCTCTTTCAACTGCAATAAATGCTGGTATGATACCTTGGGATTTGTGCCCTTTCACCCAGCCTCTCCTTCGCAATTTTCTTCAGCTGTCCTTTTCCCTCTCTCCTCATTAAAATACTCATTAATGAGTTAATGTGTGTCTCTTCACTTCCCCATCTCCGTTTATAAACTCATTAATTACTAAAACCCCTCACCCTTGATCTCAATGGCCAAGATTAAATCTTGCCATTTCAAGATCAACGGTTGTGACTTAATCTCTCATTGAGATGACTGAAGTCACTCAAACTTTATAAAGTCACTTTTAGACAAAGCCATTCTCTAACTTTATAAAATTACTTTGGTCACTCAAACTTTGTAAAGTCAATTTTAGAAAAACCACTGTCTAACTTTATAAAATCACTTAACTCAATTTTAGTCATTAAATATAAAAAGCCACTTGATAAATAAAGTGCCTAGGAAGTGACATTTGCTCAGTCACTTCTGCAGGCTAGGCACTGCCACTGCAGAAGTACCCCTGAGCTACAATTTCTAACAGATGCATGAACAATGAAAATTACTGTGTGAGTGTTAATCTTGCATAAAGAAGTACAATATAACCATTTATGATGATGCATGGATTTGGTGTGCATATCCATAAGAAAATACATGCATCAGATTTGCTAATTAGTAATACCACAAAGCAACGGTATTGACAGCAAGCAGGATTTCGAGTTTATGGAGGCATGCTCCTAGGTATTGGCAGCAAGCAGGATTTTGAGTTTATGGTGAATGCGCTCAGTTGGACTACCAAAAATGGCCTTTTTTACAGTTGCTTTGTTAATTATTTGAGAATATATTGCCTATTATTATAGTAGCCGTTGTCAATTGGATATAGCCTGAGCAGTTGAGAGGAGTATTGTCCACCCTATCCAGTTTTAATTCCTGTAAGTGACATGTAGAGCTCCTTATGAGCATATCGTTGAGCGTCTACAAAATCTAGTTTACCCAGGGTACCATCCTCAGAATGAAGGGAAGTGGATTTCCCCAGGAAATGTGTTATATATATATATATATATATATATCAGATCATGCACAGATAGATGATACAGACTATCAATCCAATAAACACAGAGAATTCTTGTATAACTCAGGTTGAAGAATTCAGAGTGAGAATTCTTTGTTTTAAGATATTGAAAAAAGTTTGGATCCAGACCAAACAATAAATTCATAACAACCAAATGCATTAGAAACATGAGAGAAGTATATATCTTTTTCATTTAAAAAATAAAGACGAGACTTTCTGAAAGATTTGAGAGGCTTAATGGATTATCATACCATCAGCCAAAAGTATATGGGAAGATCAAGACAAAACACACAGAAGATGCATGTTTCATGCAATACTTTCAGATTTCAAGTTCTTGCAGAGGCACTTCAATGATCATTGTGGAACAAAAGAGGATATATAGCATCGATTAGCTGGATTGTCACAATCCATTGACTGGCCTGGAGATTATCGTACTTAGTCCAAATAAGATAAGATCTTCAGATTGATAAACAAGAGGTTTTTCTGCATCCTTTGATTACTGTAAGTAATTTAATTACACAAAAGGATCCTTAAGTGATCATACTAATGTGTCTCAAATAGAGAACGGAAAGGAGAGTTCGTAAGCATCTAGCCAATCCTGTAACTTCTGACTTAATCCAAAAAATACACAAAGTAGAGCCTTGAATGAATTCATTTAACCTGCCCAGCCAACACCATAGCATAACCATGTGATCGAACGGTGTAGAGTTCAGAGTTATCTATTGTTGTGGCATGCCCTACTTACAATTCAACCATGTGACCAAAGTCACCAAACCAACATGTAGATTGAACAAGGAAGACTTAGAATATATATATTTGAACAAGGAAGACTCAGAGTTATCTTATGGTTTGCAGCTATGTTATCAGAAACAAGAAACAGAACAGGAAATGAAAAGGAAACAAGAAACAGAGCTAGATGGTTTTGGGGGATAACAAATGTGACCCCTTCACCTCACAGCAAAGATTGTGCACAAAAAATTGATTATTAATGCACCAATATAGTGATATTAAGCACATTAAACTGATTAGTAATAATGGGAAGGGGGACGAAAACAGGAACTGAAGAAGAAACAGGTCTCATGGTCCAGTTTCTGGTAAATTAGATTTGCGGGTGGCACCTGCCTACAACTGGTCTTAAGGTCTACCTCTATTGCTCATAACAAATTACGCCTATTACCAACAATACCCACAAGATCACCGATATCGAGTATGCAATATGCATGTATTGATAAAAGATGGCCCAATCACCTAAACAGCTCAGTTTATCATCTTCAACATAGGAGACAATTTGACCAAGTAATTTGACTACACAGAAGGATCCCCAAGTGATCATAAGAATGGGTCTCAAATAGAGAATGGAAAGGAGAGCTCCCAAGCGTCCAGCCAATTCTGCAAATTCTGACTTATTCCAAAAAAGTGGACAAAGTGGAGCCTTGAATGAATTCATTTCACCTGCCCAGACAAAACCCATAGGATGATTATGTGACCAAGCGATACAGAGTTGATAATTATCTATCGCTTTGCCATGCCCTTCCTACCATTCCACCATGGGCGCAACCATGTGACCAAACCAAAACGCCGACTGAACAAGGATTAGAATATAAAAACATTTCAATGTATCAACCATTGAAAACAATTGACATACGACAAGATACTCCACCTGCCTCCCATCTTATGGTTTGCGGCTATGTCACCAGAACAAGAAACAGTGCTAGATGGCTTTGGGGGATAACAAATTTGACCCCTTCCCCTCACATCAAAGATTATGCACAAAAACAGCAAATTGATAAGTAATGCACCAATGTAGTTATATTAAGCACATTAAATTGATTAGTAATAACGGGAAGGGGAACGAGAAAAAAGTCTCCTGATCCGCTTTCTTGTAAATTAGATTTGCGGGTGGCACCTGCCTACTAGTGAGCTTAAGGTCTACCTCTATTGCCCATAACGCGTTACGCGTAATACCAATAAAACCCGCAAGACCACCGACAGCGACTATGCAGGTATCGATAAAGGATTGTCCAATCACCTAACCAGCTCTGTTTGTCATTCTCAACAGACGCAATTTGATCAATAAAACACCTTTTACAAACTTCCAAATTTCAGCATAAAAATATGAATTCCAAGCTATAATTTTACCATCAGCCGTCGCAACTATTTCAGACAGACCCAAATACAGAAATTTGAAATCTATGCTCCATAAATTTTAAATATATATATTCTGAGTCTAACTGTCTGTTTACCCTGTGAGCACATATCTATCCACATAAAGATATATACAAAAGCATATCCATGGCCGCCCATAGTTTAACACGTTTCAGCAAAATTCACATAACTGGCCTGAAAGAAACAAACCCGAAAACACACAGAAGAGCTTCTCATATTATGAAAACGCAATATTTCCCTCTCTCATGTGACCGTAGCCTTCACCTTACCAGATTAGTTGCAGTGGTCGAACGGGCAGCTCGGCTCCTTTGTGTGGCAGGCCGCCTGAACAATGTACTGAATGGAATTTGTTCAATTTTCCTTCCCAGCATTGATTTTAATTAATTCCACTTTAGCGAATTTGGCGTCCGCCACTAATAAATAATTGCGAAAAATTCTTTTGCATAATTAATCTGTCATTTAGTTGAGAATAGAAAAAAAGGGGTCCACCATGCCACTCTAACTAACTAGTAAGCACGCACAAGAGGAGACGACAAGTGTTATTATGGAAAATATCGGTATCTAGGTAATATAGGGACATAGGCGTGTGTCATTATAGCAACACGCCATATAATATAATATTAAAAGGAGTAGCCCTAAGTTAAAGGCGTTCCTAATAAATGTATGATATTGAAATGGTTGGTTTTATTAATTTTGAAGTGAAAAAAGATGATGTTTAAAATGGGAGTTGTTTTTGTCCGATGTTTTGGAGTTTTCGCTGTTCTAGCATTTAAATTTATGGTGAAATCTTGATTTTTGTTATTTAAATTAGTTTTTTGAGTGTATATATGGATTCAGCATCTTGAAAAACCCTTAGGGCACTTCTATTGTGTAGGGATTACCCATGAAACTTGTGATTTCAATGAATTCCTCCCTGATTTTAGAGAAGTTAGACCGAAAAAACTTCCAAAAAGACGCACTAAAGACAACTCATTTAAAATCTACATTGTTATGAAATGAAATGATATTTTAGTGTTTACTAGATTAAAAATAATCTATATGGGATTATTAGTTCCCTGCAATTTAATTATTATAGGTTTTTTTGTGTTTTTTTGGCTTATTTTTGTTCAATATTCTTGACATTTTAAGTTTTAGTTGTATAATGTACAAAAATAGGGTGCCTTAAGGTTTTTCATGATGTTGAATCTATTTATGTATTGGAAAACAAGTTTTAAACAAATAAAATTCATGATATGGTCAAAAAGACTAAAGCATCTAATGATTAGATTTTTAAAATTCATGATATGGCCAAAAAGACTAAAACATATAATGGTTACATGGCTCGAGTCTTTGTTAATGTTTATTGTAAGTAGTGAAAGTTCTCAAAGAAGATATCCCTCAATATATAACACTTTTTCGCCCTATAAAGGGAATTAACTTTATGAATTTTACAATCGATAGTGTTTATAATTAAACAATGTTGATTTAAATGAGAGAAGTCCATATCTATGTGTATACAACAAAGCATACCAAATAAAATTAAGTTGTGAGTAGTGTGTAATTGTAATTAATAGATAGTGTACATCAAAAATTTTAAACAGGAGATAGTGGGAAGCGGCAATTTTGGCTAAAAAATGAAGTGCACAGCAAAAGAAGATGAGGTGTGCAAATGACATTGATGAGGAATGTAGCAAAGGAGAAAGCATGATGATAATATAGAAGAGTACAAGTATGAGCATGCATATAAGCATAATCTAGAATAGAATAATGTAATGTAAATATTTTGCACTTAATGTTCATCGTACACAAACCCTTAACAACCAAAGATTGTGTGATATTTTTAAGGCACTTACATGCACCCAAATCCTAATAAAAGCTTTGTTATAATGGATCACATATGCTAGTTAGCCTTTGTAACAACCACGAGTTAAAGTTCATGTAATAAAGGATAATAAAGGCAAAAGAATAAGACGAAGGTCACAGGACACGTGTTCCAAATTGAATGTTGGATAAACACTATAGTGAGCATCACTTTTGGTTTATTTATGGCTAAGGAAATTGGCAAAGGCAAAGAGGCAATAATTGGCATTTATCTATGAAAATAAAGGAAAATAGGAGAAAAGGAAGGTGAAGGAACACAGATTTGCATGCTAAGGAAATTAGAGGAAAATTGAAGGAAAGTGAAGAAAAAAGAGACATCAATAATAAATAGGCATTAGAGAAACAGTACACAACTTTTGTCAATTTTGGCTTGAGAATAGTGTTAGAGAGAGAGAGCTCCAAGAGGAGAAAGCAAGAAAGGAAGGAAGGAAAAGGAAAGCAAAGGAGAGCAGAGGATAGCAAGGAGAAGGTTGGATCAACAACTTTAGCAAGAAGATTTTGCAGGTAACAGGTTGCAAGTATGATTTCCTAGTTGAGGTGTGAATGCATGGTTCATGCATGTGTTTATTTGGTTCATTTATTGTCATTGGCGTGGGTTTTCCTTGGTTCGACAGTGGTTTCAGCCTTGCCTTGTCATCTCCTGGATAGTCATGGTGTGATGGGATTTATTTTCGATTGAGATTTGGATTGTCAAAAGGTTTTGGAACCAGGTGAGGTAGTCTCAGGGTTGAGCATAGACATGGTTTTCTTCGAGAAGCCCTCAATAGGTGGGTGGAGATAGGCAAATTCCTCAAGGTATGGTGAAGAAATTCTGAGGCATCCAAGCTTGGTTTGGTTTTGTGATCTCGGGACCGGTATAGGTGAGATCACGACAGTTTGACGGTGGAAGTGGTTTAAACTTTGGATTCCCTGGTTGATTATGTTTCGGTTTATCCCATGATATCCCACATTTATGCTTGGAATATGGCATGGGGGATGATTGGTTGAATAAAAGATTTGGTTCAGCTTAATCTATAGTCGGGTGGTACATGGAAGTCCCTAACTTGGTTGGCTTTTGCATATGTTAATAAGATTTCTTCTCCTATTGTGATTTATGAGCACTTGTACTTGTTATTATGTTGACTTGATGGTTGTTTTGTCATGGTTAATATTTTGGTTATATGTTGGTTATAAGCATGGTTCTATTATGTGCTCTTTCGATGGCTCTTGTTCATGATTTAATAAGTAATTGAATGGTTCATGAATGCATGGGCTAACAAGTGTTGTTGCAGCTACTTGAGAGGGCATTAGACCTTCTTGGTGATTCTCAAATGAAGTTCAGAGATTTAAGATCAGATATGCATTCATGACATGTAACTCACATGTTTACCATATGTTTGACAAAATGTCTAGTGTGTTCTACGCAGTCTAGGTCAAGTTTTGGTTTCAAATTTGAATGGTTATCATTGTCGTCATGTTAAATTGATTCTGGAAAGTTACAGGAAGTTATGGGCAGTGGTCTGGAGGCTAGCCTGGAAAAATGGCTCAGATCTCGGGACTGTTAGCACAAAATAGGGGAATTTAGGCCATAATTGCATGGAAGCAGACCTATGTGTGCAGTTGGAGGCCTACAACCACACTTTTTCCTTATTGTGCATGCGGTTAGGGTGTTAGATCAGTGAAAAAGGGCTCCAACTCATGGATTGACCACTTGTGGTGGTTTGCGGCCTTTAGAGTGGTCTGTGGTCTCTAAGGGACATCAGTAAAGTTGTCGGTTTGTTAGCCCCACTTCCATAACCGAAACCTGGAGGTCGGGTCATTTCACAGTAGCACTCACCTCACATTTACCCTAAGGAGATTATAAAAGCGGGTAAATGTGGGAGGGGCATGTTAGAGATTGGTATCATAGCTTCCAAGTTCAAACACTTCGACTAGATGGGTGGGATGAGATTGTTATGCATGCATTATAGTGGCTATGGTTGTCATGTATATAGTCGGTGTTATAATTGAGTTATCATGCATGATGTCAATAGGTTGATATTTTGGTGTCATTCTATATATATATATAACCTCCCCTGAACTTCATTAAGGTATGCTTGATGATGTTTCTATTTGGTTTATCTAACATGGCATGTTTGCGGGAAGTAGAAGATCGGAGATGACGAGCAAAATGGTGGATTACAACTCATGTGACTCTCCTTACCGATCAACTAAGCAATGAGGAGAAGAGTACTCTCCTAATATAGTAGATACCTTAAGAAGTCTTAAGGTAGAAATTAGAAGTTGCAAGGAAGATAATGACAAGATAATTAAGTCACTAAAAAGACTTACCAGAGCTCAGGAAAAGCAATCAGAGGTTAATGCAGTGTTCCTTCAAAGTTTATCAGATTTGTAAAGACAGGGACAAACACGGATCAATTATGGATAGGAGGAAAGGACTAATGAGGCATATGGTAGCAGGTCTTGATTAGGGCACAGGTTGGATAGGGATGACACGATCAAAGGTGGCAAATGTATGGATACACTTGACAGGAGCGGCAGTGGTTATGGGTTGTATTCTAGTTCTATTTCAGATAGACATCATGGTCATCATCTCCATCATGGTCAGAGGCATCAGGACGAAGGAGCTAATTGGCATGAGTTCAAAAGACTCTTAAGAAATAAGTACTTGCCTGAGAGATATTATGATGGAAAGGCTAAGGAGTTCTATGAGTTTAAGATGGGATCTATGACAAATGAAGAGTACATGACTAAATTTATAGAGTTTTTGAGGTATGTTCCTTACCTTAAGGATTAGAGGACAAAGGTTCAAAGATTCATAAGTGGACTACCATTAGCATTCAAGGATCAGATTGAGTATGATGAGCCTCAGTCATTAGGAAGCTGAAGCATTGTTATGAGAAATCGAAGCGCAAGTTGAAGCCTGAGCGTGGTAGAAAGGGAACGAGAAGGCTAAAGGGAAATGGCCTTTGAAGTGGGAAAGACCTCAAGATGCAGGTGAGAAGGAAAATGTGGCCCCTTACAAGAAGTTCAGTGTAGCTGAGAATGGACATGGATCTCAACCTGGAGAGCAACAGGATAAAGGTAGTGGCATGGAACCATTGCAGTGTCGAATTTGTGGCAAGGATCATCACAAGAAGGATTGTTCATTGTATCAGGGGGCATACTTTAAATTTATAGTGCTCAGGAGGCACAGACAGTTGGAGATGTTGGATAAAGTATTCCTTGGATTTATGCAGTAATGGATAATAGGCAAGGTGATTATTAGGCATCTATTATTGAGATGGAAGGTAAGCTTTGTGATCAAGTTGTTTCTATTTTGATTGACCCTGGATCTAATTATAGTTATGTTAGTCCTGACCTAGTGGATAATTGTGGCTTGAATAAGGAAGTGCATGTAGAATCTTGGTTGGTGCAATTGGCTACAAGGACTGAGAAAAGAGTTCATCATTGGGTGAGAGCTTGTGCATTTGAGTTGAATGGTATGCCTACATCAGTACATCTAAATGTGCTTCCTTTGGAATCATACAATATTATTTTGGGTATGGGTTGGTTATTTAATCAAAGGGCTAAGGTATATTATTATGAGAAGGCTATTAAGTGCTTGGATGATGATGGAGAGAAGAGAATCTTACAGGGAAAGATGAAGCTTGCATCAGTAAGAATGGTTACAACTATGCAAGCTAAGTGTAGTGGCAAGAAATGGTATGTATTATTTGAAGTGCATGTTTCTAGTGATAAAGGGAAGGATTTTGAGGATGATGAAGTTCTGAAGAGGCATTTAGTTTTGTTGCAATTTCAGGATGTGTTTCTAGCAGATATTTCAAAGTTGCCTCCTCATAGAGAAGTGAACTTTTCTATGAGTTGGTACCAGGAGTAGCACCAACATCAAAGGCACCGTACAGGATGAGTACTCCAGAGTTGGTGGAATTGAAGTTGCGACTTGAGGAAATGTTTGATAAAGGATATATAAGGCCAAGTGTGTCACCTTGGGGTGCACCAGTATTGTTTGTGAAGAAGAAGGATGGTACTCTCATTTTATACATTGATTACAGGCAGTTGAACAAAGTGACTATCAAGAACAAGTATCCTTTGTCGCAGATTGATGATTTGTTTGATCGGCTGAAGGGAGTGTTCTCAAAGATTGATTTGAGATCAAGATATCATCAGGTGCACATAAAAAAAAAAAAAAAAAAAAAAAAAAAAAAAGATATTTACAAGACTGCACTTCATACCAGGTATGGGCATTATGAGTTTGTGGTGGTTCATTTTGGTCTTACTAATGCTCCAATTACCTCCATGTGTTTGATGAACAGTGTGTTGTGTCCTTATTTGGACAAGTTTGTGACAATATTCATTGATGATATATTGATATATTCTAAGAATGAGGAGGATCATGCAAAGCACCTAGTAGCAATATTAAGATTGTTGAGAGAGCACCAATTGTATGCCAAGCTTAGCAAGTGCAGCTTCTTTCAGACTGAAGTTTATTACTTGGGACATGTTTCCAAGGAAGGTATATCAATGGACCTAGAAAAGATTAGAGCTATCATGGAGTGGCCATTTCCTAGGAATGTGGATGCGGTTAGATCATTCATGGGACTAGCAGGTTATTACAGGTTTTTCAGGAAATTCTCACGAATTGCCTATACTATTACATCTTTACAGAGGAAATGAAAGAAGTTTGAATGGATTGAGGAGTGTGCAACTAGTTTTGAGTAGTTGAAGTGTTTGCTTACAAATGCTCTAGTCTTGAAGATTGCAAATCCTGGTAAGGAGTTCGTGGTGCATACATATTCTTGCAAGAGAGGACTTGGTGGAATCTTAATGCAGGAAGGACAAGTAGTATGCTATGAGTCAAGGAAATTAAATGAGCACAAGAAGAATAATGTGACTCATGATCTTGAGTTGGTAGTTATCATTCATGCTTTGATGATGTGGAGGCATTATCTTCTTGGTAGGTGGTTTATTATGATGAGTGATCATAGTGGACTGAGGTACTTGTTTGACCAACCTAATCTAAATTCCAGGAAATCTAGATGATTGGCTACTCTCAGTGAGTTTGATTTCGAGACCGGGTATATCAAGGGAAAGGAGAAGAGGGTTACATATGTTCTCAGTATAAGAGTGTAGGTGCATCACATTGAAGCAGTGAGTTCTTATGGGATAGATTTGTAGGAGATAATCTTGCACTCAGGGCAACGTGATGACATGTATCAGCAGTCGAAGGCATAAGTTACAACAATAGGGTGAAGATGATAGGGATGAGAAATATCATCTCACAACATATGGCTTGGTCAGATCCAGGAATAGGATTTATGTGTCGGATAGCAGTGAGCTCAAGAAGCTTATCTTGAGGGAGTTTCATGTACCCAACAATTGGTTTTAGAGTAGGTCCTTCAGCAGAAGCTTGATCGCTTGAAGGAGATCCGTCAAGATGATGGGAAAGAAGAAGATAACTTGAAGGAGGGCTTTAGAAAACTGTGATAATGACATATCAGATGCAGTGACAGTTATGTTATCATTCTATAATTTTAAGATTGGCAGAATAACTATAGAGGACAACATCAAACCACTTTTGAAGCTGGGATCTAGCCCTGCCAGCTCCAGAGAGGGATCTCTCTTTATGATTTAACTTTGTTTTTTAAGATGATCTTAGGCTAGTTATAATTATGCTTGATTGTTTGTTTGAATTTGGTTGATTGGTTTGGTTGGTTGATCTGATTAAATTATTTTCTTTCCATTGGGCTATGGAGTCAAATAAAGCTGGATATTGCATCAATATGTTTAAAAGAGTAATCACAGGGCAAGCTAGTTGTGTTTACTGGATCTTTAAAGTGAATTATGAAATGAAGAAGAGGTGATTTCAGTAATGATTGAAAAGAATTTAAGAAATTTTCAATCAGACTTCAGAAGAAAAACATACAGATTGTAAAAACAGTCTGAATAAGGTGTTCAATTAACAAATCTTATTTTTCACATTTCCTGTTTTACAATTAGATTTTCAGATGATTATGATGTAGAGAAAAACAATGGAAACAAATATTACAATAGGAAAAACATCACCAGTAAATTGCAGCACAAGAATCCTATGAAAGTCTTTGTATTAATGACACTCCAGCAGCGTGGAAAAAGTACAATGCTCAATAAGAAAAATTACAATGATCAGGAACCGACCCCCAATACTTCGAATGAATGAAGTATTTAAACTAAATTTCCAAAAGGATTACAATGAATGCCACATCGACATGGAAATCTATTATTAATTACAAAATAACTGAATTGACTAATGTGACCAAAAGAGGTGAATTTGGTGAAGTGATTTGGATTTTTGGCACTATTTTTGTGGAGAACAGTTTCTAAGTTACCACGATTTGGGTGTTGCGTTGGGTGTAGCTGATCTTTCCTTTACTCTTGAAATTCACACAATTTATCCCACTACTCCTCATCTAGGATGGTGATTTTTGTTGCCTTACGGTAGATCTCATCTACCTTGGTATATCGAGCAAATGTGGACTTTACCATGAAAATATGCTTTATTTCATGTTGAATGAAAATAGCATCGCTGACAGTTTCTAAAAAAGCCCTCCTTGTCATAGCACCTTTAATGTGGGAAAATTTAGCAGTGTCCCTTGCAATGTCTTTAAGCTTCCTCATATAATCTTCCCTGGTTATCAGTTTGTCATTAATTACAAATAAAGAAGGCAGGCCCCTCTTTGTTAATGCCTCTATTTTGTTGAAAAACCTGTTGACTGCTATTTCCAAACTGTGACATTTTTCTTTAAGCTGCACAATCAAATTTTTCTTTGTAAGAACTTTCTTCACTTCCAAGATTGTCTTTGTCCTGTCATCTACTCCCAAATCATCCAACTCATATCTATTTTTGGAATTTAGAAACTTGATGATGTTGTTGGTTGTGGCAGGCATATCTCCCAACTCATTGTTAATAGTGGAAATGGCCTCATTAGCTCTCTCAATCAACTCTTTCTGCTCAAATATAATCTGAATACATGGCCAGATTTCATCCATGGCTTCAATAATATTGGTCCATATAATTTCCTTAACTTGACCTAGTGTGTGGCCAATGGAGGATTCGCTTGTGGACTTCTGCCATCTTTCTATCTGCTTCTGAGCTCTCTGTAGCTCTACTGCATGGAAATTCTCAGTCCTTGCCTTTTGGTCTTGCAGAATATTAACTTGAGCCTGCAATCTTTTAATTTCTTCTGTCTGGAGAGACATATTCTCCATTGCACTTGCCATCTGATCTGTAGTATTCCCTATGTTTGTTGTAGAAGATGTAGATGTAGGAACTACTGTAAGAGGTATAGCTTGCAAAGGGACAATAGACATTCTTGCAGCTTGCTCCTTTTCTTTGATTATTTTTTCCATCTCTGTTTCCATTTGCTTCAACTATACATTCTGCTCCATGATGAGCTTCATCATGTCTATCTTTTGTGACTCTGTTTCTTTGATGTCTTTGTGATCCGAATTGGATCCTAGGACACTCTCTAAGTTTTCATGAATTCTTAAAAATCATGCCAAAGTTTCAAAGTCTTATAAAGATCAAGCTTATCAGAGATATCCTCAAAACAGTTGCAATTTGTGAACAGCGCGGAGCAACGAGGACCCTCGGTCAAGCGCGCAGACCGTCGACCCATGGTAACGCGCGCTGCCACAAATTAGCAAAACCAGAGGTCAAATTAAGAAATGGGGGTAGTTTATGATATGCAATTAGTGACAAGCCGGGCAAACCCCTCAGAGAAGGAAAAACCCCGAGCGACCCGGACCCGAAAAGTTATAAAACATAACAGATATTGCGCCGATTCCGTCAGAGGCAGGGTCCCACAAAACCGACAGGATGTCGAAAGGGCTTCGAGGCGGTAAGCGGTTTCAACCAAATCTTGCTCGATGCCACATAGCGAGTGACACGCGTCTGACGGAAGAGAGAGAAAACCGCTCACATGGGACATGTAAACGTCATGTTACTTACCCGCCCGATATGAACGATGACCGTAGGATCTGGAGGCTCCAGATCTACAGCGGAGACACAATCCGACGGATGACCGGATTCAACGGGGTAAACAAGCAGAGTTGTATAAGATTTGAAGTTCGGTGTGGATGATGCGTTGGCAGAAGATCGTGTCCGCGAGCATTCTTGGAGTTAACGGTAAAAACGGTCGTTTCAAAGACGTCCACGAGAACTGACACTCAGTTCGTTATGAAACAGGTGGCCACCTCCCTGTGAAGTGTTATACAATAATGATTACACCGAACAGAGGGATTCAGATGGACAGAGGCAGGGAAACTTGAAAGCCAGGAAGCGGAAATGATTAGTCAGAAAGCAGATTGGCTTTAAAGCCACGAACTGACAGAGAAAGAAGGAGAGTTAGTTAGATGCAGAAAGCTAAGAGCAGAAAGAAGGAGCCGAGCTGACCTGCAGAAGCAAAGGCAGCATTGAGCCAGAGAGAGTCCGAGAGTTTGTGTACTCCAGAGAAGGCTTGAGAGGTTCAAGCGAACTCCTCTGTATAGGCCTATCATGTATGAGTCTCAGATTGGGCTCATACTACTGTGACTGACAGAGGTCGAGTTTTAGTAAGTAGAGTCTGTGTACTCCGGAGACTTGGGGGATCCAAGTACAGTCTTGTTGATTCATATCTGTTGTGTGAGACTCAAATTGAGCTCACTATTGTAAAAACTTTGCTTTTGAAAACATAATAGAGAGGCCACCACTGAAGGTTGGACTGGGAGACGTAGCCCAGGAGTATTGGGTGAACTCCTTATTAAACTTGTTGTGTTTACATGTTTGCCTATTATGTTTCTCTAACTGCTTCAGTGTCTGTGTATTTCGCAATCTTATCGATCCGTTGCATAAAATAACATAGGCACATCCATGCACATGAGTCTGTAATACCTCAATTGTTTGTCTTCGATCAATTTCGGATCAAGTGGTATCAAAGCTCTAGGTTGTTGAGGTTAGACAAGCTTGTGCTAGATTTTGTTGTTGAATGCTAACTAGGACAAAGCTCAAATTAGGAGAAGGAGAATTGGTTGAAGCTAACCCAGAAATTGGAAGAGTCTATCCTAAGAGGAAAATGGCAGAAGAAATTCCCTTGGAATCAGACCCTTAGTTCATGGATAGTTTCATGACCATGAGAGCCATGGTAGAGGAAATGTATAGAGAATTTAAGAAAGGTAGAGAAGAAGATTCATCAAACTCCAAACAAGATAAAGGAGTAGAAGAATCTATCCTCAATGACCATTCTAAAGGCAAAGGGAAAGAAGAAAATCTTCCCACACCTCATAATAGCCCTGAAAATAAAAAGAAGACATCTTTGATTAAATTAAATGTTAAATTTGATTTACCAATATATGATGGAGAGTTGAATGCAGAGAAGTTGGATAATTGGATTACACATATTGATGTGTATTGCAGGGTTCAGAGCATTGATTCAAACAGTAGTAAGATTCAGCTGGCCAGCCTACGCCTTGGAGGCACTGCCTTGGTATGGTGGGAAGGCAGGACACAAGTTGACATGAAGAAGCATGGTAAAATTCTTTCTGTCTGGAGTGAATTTGTTTATGCAATTAAAAAACAGTTCTATCCACTAGCTTATATGCAGCAAGCCATGATGAGTTAGCAAACTCTTTGACAATTGAAAGGGCAAAGTGTACAAGGTTACACTCAAGAATTTAGGAAAAGAGCTTTGATTCTAGGAATTTCTTTAGACTCACCTGAAACTCTGCTGAATTATATAGGTGGTCTACACAGCTATTTAAAGCACACCATTCTCATGTTTAATCCCACTATCATAGATGAGGTATCTGTTCAGGCTACACATCTAGAGGCTAGAGGCAAGAATGTGAACCCAGAAGTTGGGGGATCATCAAAACCCACTGCAAGCAAGAATAAGGAAAAGAAAAAGCATAAATGGAAAGAGAAGAAGACAAATGTTGTACAAAAGACCAAGCCTTCATGCACTCATTGCAAGAAGGATGGACATGATGATGAACATTGTTGGATTCTGCATCCAGAGCTGAAACCCAAGAAGTACGATGGCAAAAAGAAGAAGACTATTGCAGCTATTCAAAAAGATTTGGGGTTAGACTCAGGAGATGAAACAACAATCACAACCACAGGTATAAAAGGTAAAAATTCTGAAGCATCTACTAGTAATTCTGCACAATCTACTGATAATGAAGAAAATGAGAGGAAAAGACATGAGCTTTTTCATATTAGAGTTATTTCCAAGCATCAAAAGATTGATACTTTGTTTGATAGTGGCTCACAAGTAAATTTAATTTTTGAAGCAATTGTAAAGAAGTTGGGATTACTAACAACACCTCACAAGAAACCATATCCATTAGGTTGGTTATGTGATAAAGCAAAGCTACAAGTGACTAGACAATGTAAACTTAGGTTTTCTTTTGGGTCAGCATTTGTAGATGAGGTTGAGTTAGATATTGTTCCCTTGGATATATGTGGAATTGTTTTAGGAAGTCCTTACTTGTATGATAGAAAAGCTATTTTCTATAGGGCAGAAAACAAGTATCATCTTGTTAAAGATGGAATTGAATATATTGTAAGAACTCATAAACTCAAGGATAATTATACTCTCATAAACTCAGGGCAGATGAAAAGAATTGTAAATTCATGCAAACAATTTTTACTGATGGTTGTAAAGGAAAAGAAACCTGATAAAACCAATGTATTTGAGGGCTTCAAAATATGATATACTATTTCAAGAACCTAAAGGTCTGCCACCCAAAAAGGAAATAGTACATGATATTAATCTGCAGCAAGAAGCTCCATTGCCTAACATCGGAATGTATAGGTTGTCCGCTTTAGAGAATGTATAAATCAAGAAGCAGGTACAGGAGCTGCTTGAGATAGGGTTCATAAGACCTAGCACATCACCATGTGGATCTCCAATTGTCTTGGTGAGAAAGAAAGATGGCTTATGGAGAATTTGCATTGATTACCGAGCATTGAATAAGATAACGATAAAAAATCGTTATCCCCTTCCTCGCATAGATGATCTATTAGATCAGTTGAAAGAAGTTATTCACTTTTCCAAGTTGAACTTGCATAGTGGCTACCATCAGGTTAGAGTTGCAGAGCAAGATGCATGGAAGACTGCTTTCAAGACAAACCAGGGATTGTATGAGTGGTTAGTTATGCCTTTTGGCTTAACTAATGCTCCTGCTACTTTCATGAGAGTAATGAATGATGTACTCAGGCCTTTTATTGATGATTTTGTCATTGTATATTTAAATGACATTCTTATATTTAGTAAAACATGGGAAGAACACTTGAAGCATGTAAAGCAAACTCTAGATGTTTTTAAAAGAGAAAATCTTTATGTTAAGCTCTCAAAATGTGAATTTGGAAAAACATCTTTGAATTATTTGGGTCATATTGTAGGGGGTGGTGAATTAAATATAGATCCCTCTAAGGTTGTAGTCATTGTAAATTGGCCTAAACCCAAATCTGCTACTAAAGTTAGAAGCTTCCTAGGAGCAGCACAGTATTGGAGAAAGTTTATTTCTAACTTTTCCTTGATTGCAGCTCCCTTACATGCTTTAACAGGATTGAACAAGGTGTTTCAGTGGGGAGGCAAACAACAGAAAGCCTTCGACACTATAAAAATAAAAATAAGTACAACAACAATACTAGCATTGCCTGATCTTCAAAGACCATTTGAGATTGAAACCGATGCCAGTGACTATGCCATGGGAGCAATGTTGATGCAGCACGGTAAACCCATATGTTATCATTCTAAGACATTTAATTCTGTAGTAGTTAATTATCCCACATATGATAAGGAATTATATGCATTAGTACATAGTGTGAAAAAGTGGAAACATTATCTAATGGGCAAAGAGACAGTTATACATGCTGATCATCAACCACTTCAATATTTACACTCACAAACTAAGTTGCAGCAATCGAGACACTATAGGTGGATGGGTTTTCTACAACAGTTTCATCTTGTCATCAAATATAAAAAGGCCATACACAATAAAGTTGCAGATATGTTGTCTAGACCAATCATAAATGCATCCACTATACTTAAGCATAATTCAGTATTGCATGAAAGCTACATTGAACAATATGCTCAAGATATAGATTTTAAAGATGTATATGCAACTTTAAGTCATGGCAAACAAGTAGAAGAATTGGATTATCATGTTAAGGACCAACTCTTGTATCATTTTAGAAAGTTATGCATTCCTAAAACCGAAAGAGTAAACATAATTCGAGAAGCACACACTTCTCTAATATCAGGTCACTTTGGGGTAAGTAAAATAGTTGCACAACTGCAAAAATTTTGTTTTTGGCCAAAAATGCATGAAACAGTTTCTAGATATGTAAGAGGGTGTACCATGTGTGCTAAAAGCAAGCCCAGCAATAGAAAACTAGGCTTGTACACTCCACTACCAATTCCTTTTCATCCTTGGGAAACTGTTTCCATGGACTTTGTTGGGGGACTGCCTAAATCTAGAAAAGGCCATGACTATTTATATGTTGCTGTGGATAGGTTTAGTAAAATGTGTATTTTAATACCTTGTAAAAAACAGATTACCGCTGAACAAACAACAAAGTTGTTCTTCCATCATGTATGGGTTCATTTTGGATTACCCACTTCCATTGTATATGATCGAGATTCCCGATTTGTTTGGAAGTTTTGGTCGAGTCTGTGGGGATTGATGGACACCAGACTGAAGAAGAGCACAACCTTTCATCCACAAACAGATGGTCAAACAGAAGTGGTCAACAGGACAGTGATTCAGTTTCTCAGAGGCTATTGCAGCAAGCATCCCAAGCTTTGGGATGAACACCTATGCTATGTGCAGCATGCTTACAACCGAGCTAAACATTCTTCTACATAGAGATCTCCTTTTGACACCTGTTTTGGTTTCACACCAAGGTCTCCCTTGGATTTTGCCTTTGGTAAAGACATAGGTGTTGATGGACACAATGATGTGGACAAGGTAACCAAGTTTATTGAACAAATCCAAGAGATTCACCAGGCAGTACAGGAACAGCTGGAAAAGAGCCAAGCCAAGTACAAGTCAAGGCATGATAAGCATCGGATTGAGCATAGTTTCCAAGTTGTTGATCAAGTCTGGCTGTATATCAGCAAAGACAGAATGCAAGGTGAAGGTAAGAAGCTGAAGCCACTAAGGTATGGACCTTTCAGGATACCTGAGAAAATCAGTGAAAATGCTTTTCGCCTTAATTTTCCAGCTTACATGCACATCTATTGCATAGTTAATGTAGAAAGCTTGAGACTATTTGAACCTTCATTGATTGAATATCTCGAAGAGCTGAGCCAATTGCCTTCTATTGATGATCTGTTGCCTGAATATATCAATGAATTGCAGGAAGATATAGTTCTGGACAGGAAGGTAAGGACAACGCGGCGAGGGGATGTTGAGTACCTCAGAATTGGACTCAAGGGTTCAAAACCAAGCAATGCAAGATGGATAGAAATTGGGCAAGCGAGGAATCTATATCCTCACTTGATTGATGCTAAAAACCAACTTTTGGTGGTCCAAAAGCTTTTTCAGTGGGAAGGTTGTGATCCGAATTGGATCCTAGAACACTCTCTAATTTTTCATGAATTCTTAAAATCATGCCAAAGTTTCAAAGTCTTATAAAGATCAAACTTATCAGAGATATCCTCAAAACAGTTGCAATTTGTGAATAGCGCGGAGCAATGAGGACCCTTGGTCAAGCGCGCAGACTGTCGGCCCATGGTAATGCGCGCTACCACAAATTAGCAAAACCAGAGGTCAAATTAAGAAACGGAGGTAGTTTTTGATATGCAATTAGCGACAAGTCGAGCAAACCCCTCAGAGAAGGAAAAACCCCGAGCGACCCGGACCCGAAAAGTTATAAAACATAACAGATATCGCACCAATTCCGTGAGAGGCGGGGTCCCACAAAACCGACAGGATATCGGAAGGGCTTCGAGGCAGTAAGCAGTTTCAACCAAGTCCTGCTCGATGCCACACAGCGAGTGACACGCGTCCGACGGAAGAGAGAGAAAACCGCTCACATCAGACAGGTAAACGTCGTGTTACTTACCCGCCCGATATGAACGATGACAGTAGGATCTGGAGGCTCCAAATAGACGACGGAGACGCAATTCGATGGATGATTGGATTCAACGGGGTAAACAGGTAGAGTTGTATAAGATTTGAAGTTCGATGTGGACGATGTGTTGGCAGAAGATCGTGTTCGCGGGCATTCTTGGAGTTAACGGTAAACACAGTCATTTCAAATACGTCCAAGAGAACTGACACTCAGTTCGTTATGAAACAAGTGGCTACCTCCCTGTGAGGCGTTATACAATAATGATTACGTCGAACAGAGGGATTCAAATGGACAAAGGTAGGGAAACCTAAAAGCTGGGAAGCGGAAACGATCAGTCAGAAAGCAGATTGGATTTAAAGCCACGAATAGACAGAGAAAGAAGGAGAGTTAGTTAGACGCAAAAAGCTAAGAGCAGAAAGAAGGAGCCGAGCTAACTTGCAGAAGCAAAGGCAGGATTGAGCTAGACAGAGCCAGAGAGAATCCGAGAGTTTGTGTACTCCAGAGAAGGCTTGAGAGGTTCAAGCGAACTCCTCTGTATAGGTCTGTCATGTATGAGTCTCAAATTGGGCTCACACTATTGTGACCAATAGAAGTCGAGTTTCAGTAAGTAGAGTCTATGTACTCTGGAGACTTGGGGGATCCAAGTACAGTCTTGCTGATTCATATCTGTTGTGTGAGACTCAAATTGAGCTCACTATTGTAAAAAATCTGCTTTTGAAAACATAATAGAGAGGCCACCACTGAATGTTGGACCGAGAGACGTAGCCCAGGAGTATTGGGTGAACTCCTTATTAAACTTCTTGTGTTTACATGTTTGCTTGTTATGTTTCTCTAACTGCTTTAGTGTCTATGTATTTCGCAATCTTATTGATCCATTTCATAAAATAACATAGGCACATCCATGCACATGAGTTTGTAATACCTTAATTGTTTGTCTTCAATCAATTTCGGATCACTTTGGCCAGAGGGTCTTTTGTGGCTGGTAATTTCAAATGTTTTCTCAATGTTGCTATGTTAGTATTCTTCTTTTTTATGATCTCTTATGCAACATTGGTATTTGAAGGACCATATCCTACCTTGATTACCAAGTCCTCCAAAGCTTTGATTCTTGTGTCTTTATTAAGTGAAAAGAATTTCTTCATCTTCAATTGTGGCTGAACGTTAGCTAAAGAAACCTGTAATTTGGACAAACTCATAGCAGTGTTAGTGAGTGTGGATGAAATCGTATGACCAGTTTGTCTATGCATCTCCATTTGATCAATGGGATGTATGTATTTTATATCAAATTCAAATGAAGTCTTTTTGTAATCTGATGTTGCCTTAGGCTGTGGGATTTGTGCTTGGAGAAAAGCCATCTGCATTTTGCCTTTCTTAGAGTCAAAGGCTGACAACAGTTTACTTTGAGAACTAGAAGTCTAGTTCCAGAATTGATTATATGTATTGATCTTCAAAGCTTCATTTCTCAATTTAATCTCCTTGAATATATCAAATATGCTCTTTTCTTTCTCCTTTGTGGTAGATGTACTGGTTTGCATAACTTGCTGCTGATCCTGTGAAGTTGTCGAGGTGGTAGGAGAAAGTGTAGTCTAATCACCTACTTGTGAGGAAGCAGGTGTCTCTCTGGTAGTGATAATATCTTCTTGATCTGAATCCTTGCTTAGGTTTACTTTGGGATTGAGCTTAGTCCTCTTCCTGTATATGATTTTGAAGTCTTCGCTGGGAGTATCAGTCACTGGAGGTGACTCTTCTTCTCTGATCCTTTTTGCTGCTTTCTCCTGTGTGACAGGAGTCTGTAATGTTGAAGTTGACACCAATTGCTCCTCTACCTCTTGTAGAGTGTTTTCAGTCCATTCTAGCTGGTTCTTGTATCCCTCAATCCCTGGTCTTAATGTATGAAGATAAGCTGTGGATTTATTTTCTACCCTTAACTTGGATATGACACCTAATGGATCATATGACCATGTAAAACTGAGGTTGAATTGCATTTCTTTCAGCAATTTGTCAGCTTCTTCCCCTGCTGCCTTGCTGTTACAAATGAAAGGTCCTATTTAGGTTTTGATCTTGAATTGAGATTTATTCTTAGCAGATACAAAATGAATCTCATCGACATTGAGCATTTGCCTGATGTATTATAGGGCAAAAATCCTCACTGGGAGGAATTTTTGCAGCTTGTAAGGAGCAAGTTTGCACCCATATATCATTAGCTTTGTGTAATTTTGGTAAAGATACCAATCTCTTGTTTGGACTTGGTCTGATAATTGCAAAAGTTTCCTGATTTCTTCAATGATTCTTGGCTCTGGATTGCTTCTTAGGAGACTGAGTGTTGGATGTACAAATATTTCTATGAATTGTTTGTATGAGTATTTTTTTTGCTCCTTCATTACTAGTGTAGTCTAGAAGACGACTAATTGTGGATTTCCCTCGTCATCCAACTTTTGTAATGCAAACTTGAGCTTGTCTCCCTGAAAATACAAAAACATATATACTAACACAGAGGCATATTTAAATACTTCCTCAGTTTGGAATTTGACAAATTGTTCATGGATGGAATCTAGAAGGAATCGATTGAGGTTGCACAAGATGGAAGGCTTGGAATGTGTGGAGAAAATGGAAAGAAATCCTACAATGGCTTCATCTACACACTGATTTGAGTAGCAACCTGGAGGTAGGAGATGACTGTTATGATCTACTTCGATCTCTCAGGAAAAATGGAGGATGGATAGGGAGGATTTTTCTTGGGTAATGGGGTATCTTCAGTAAAAAAAAGCTCAAGGGTTTTGGCTCTTTTTGCAAAGTCCAATTTATGATATAATTCAGTGATGCTTCATGAAAGAAAGGAGTGGCATTCTCTGTTATAGGAGCTTGCATCATTTGGTTTATAACTTGGGGAGTTATGATGAATAAAATTTCTCATGTAGGGGAAATAACAGCTCTTTGGCTGGGTAGATAACAAGCATGTCATTTCCTAACGAATTCAGGGGTACTGTGGGTGTGGGGAAAGATGTAATAGGGCAAATTGGATTCTTACAGTCCAATATCGTCAGACTTATCAATGAATTTTTCTTCAAGCCAACAATACATTTCAAATAAATCAAACTCACACATGGTTTCATGGATTTTGTAATCTTTGTCCGCCAAAGGTATATGATGAAAATAAATCAAAGGGTGGATCAAAGGGTTTACAGGTTCTTCATGTCCCTTATTCTTAGGAGGCATGATCAGATTAGGCTGAGAACATTGGTGAAAACTTAATTGTGTAGGTTTACAGGGTGCAGAGATGGACTCGGATTCGAGAAGACAGGAAAACAGAGGCACTGGTTTGAAAGGCAGTTAGCTAGTGTGATCCTCAGCCGAGTGAAATTGTTGCAATTTGAATTGGCAAACCTGTCACATAAAAATGGTATTAGCAGAGTATGATATCAGTAACCTGTGAATGGGCGAAAGGAGGGAATTTATAGTTTTCAGGCTTCCCGTTGATGATGGCGCGGGTCCATTACATTAACGGTTAAGTAATTAAATTACTTAACGAGTTGATTTGGAGGGAGTGGATGTGATTGGTGGGAGCAACGGATAAATGAGGTGGTGAGAGGGGATTGGCAGGAGTGTAACAGATAGGGTGATGGTTTCGTGTGGCAGAGAAAACCATTTTCGGAGGGGGCCTGAGGTGGTTAATGGTTTCGGCAAGGGGGGGGGGGGGGGGTGCCAAAGCACGAGACGGTGCCACATCGCTGTGGGTCTGGGCTTCAATACCGCCCATTTCGGACCCCCCCGATGGTAAAGTTCGGATGGTGGGGGGGGGGGGGTGCCAAAGCACGAGACGGTGCCACATTGCTGTGGGTCCGGGCTTCAATATCGCCCATTTCGGACCCCCCCCCCGATGGTAAAGTTCGGATGGTGGGGGGGGGGGGGGAATAAAATTAGTTGTTGGATATGAAAAAGGGAGTTCAGATGAGGTGAAGGTGGCGATGTTTTATCGTGATGCGATGGACATGCGGTGGGGTAGGGGTAGAATTTAATGGAATATGATTGGATGCGTGGTGCGGTAGGCAAATAAATGAAATATAAGCGGAGGAATGATTTTCGAGTGGTGAAACTTAGGAATAGTGGAATTATGTACCAAATATCTTTTGATATACCGAACCTTAGAATAAAACCTTTATCCCTTTGCCTTTCTCCTGCGCATGAAAATATATTTAAAATTTGACTTAGGATAAATTTTTCATGCTTTTCCTGAAATCACCATTATATTTCTACCTGCCCTCTCATTTCCATTATTTTTCTAAGCTAACATTTTTCCTCTTCTTGCTTTGCAGGCTGCATTTAAACTAGCAAACCCAGATCACCTTTTTTTTAATGAAAATCTACCTTATCCTATCACTTATCTCACCATTGATTCATATTAAACTATTGAATCAATTTTATTTCTACTTAGCTACTGATTTACCAAGATTAAACTGTTTGGTAAATCTTTATTCACTAACTTATTCAACAAAAATTTAAATGTGTTCAATCATGATTAAACTATATGATTTGAACAGAACTTTAGTCATTGTGGCATTCAAAGACAATTTGCACACAACCTTATTTGATAATGAGCTAAAAGAACTAACTTATCAGTAGTGACATTTAGACTTGTAGCACTTTCCATATTATTTTCTATTTTTCTTTTATGGGGTTCTTATTTCCTTTTTATTTTTTAACATACCCTCTTTTCATTTTCCTTTTTCATATATTTTTAGAAATCATTTGAATATTGAAATTTATGTACAATATGAAATAACAAATAAAAAATATTCCATCACCTTGAGATCCTATAATTTATAAGACTCTAACAAGTTATAGATGTTAGCAAATATTCAAGTTTGGGAGCAACATGCTTTCTATTAATCAAGAACGAAGAAGACAATAACAAAGAATTATTAGGTATGAGCTTTTGTTCTAATTGCAGTCCATTTCCTTGTCTATGCAATAATGATAGTGATGATGACAGTGAAACAAATGAACTTTCACTCATGGGTAAAAGTGAAAGTAAGCACTCTAAAGAGAAAACAAATTCAAAAATGATGCCTCTAGAAGCAGAAGATCAAGGCAAGTCAGAAACAATGGACAATGCAGATGTGCCTATGCTAAGCAAAGATAATTATCAACAATGGAAAGAAAATATGAAGTCTAATCTAATGAACCTTGATGTTTGGTATCTAGTATGCAATGGCTACACCAAGATTCCTCCATCAGACGAGGAAGTGCAAAAGAACAGTAAGGCTTTGAGTGACATCTTTTGTAGCATACCTGATTCAACATTAAATAAGGTTATGCATTGTACAACTGCAAAGAAAGTGTGGGATAATCTACAAGCAATCCATGAAGAAATTTGTTATGAATATTCATAAACATCAATTAAATAATAAATATTAAAATAACAAATAATAATAATAATAAATTAATTAAATTAGTTAATGTCCCATTAGTTGTGAAGAGACATGGGTCAAAAGTTGTGACTTTCTATCTGTGGCCAATCAATGCCTATATAGGCACACTGCCACAAATAATTGTAAGCACCAATAATATTTTTTTAAATAATACAATTACTAGTTACTACAAATACATGTCTACACATATGATTCATGCTTGCATACATGTTTAAATGTTCCAGTGGTATCAGAGCCAACTTTCCTCTCGCCTGCAATTCAACTCAAAACACCATCGTCTGTTGTTCATTGTCCAACTCTGCCATACATTCATCTCTCTCATCTCCTTGCCACCCTGTTCCATACCCCCTATGTTTTGTTGTCATCCAACGCTTCACTATTTTCGCTGTCACCTCCTTCCGCACTGTATTCATTCCACATGCTCTTCAGGCTGACCACCTACCATGTTGTGCTCCCCAACTTTCATCATTCCCGACCAAGTTATTGTCACTCCGTCTCTATTCAATCTGATTGTCCCTTTTCATCATCACCCTTCCACCACCTACGTCACTGCCCTTCCACTCCCGTTGTCGTGTACCCTAGGCGGTTCATCTCTGTCGACTCTTGACATTTTTCCCCATAGTCTTGTCACTATCTGCTCTCTACCCTCGACCCGCACCACCTCCGGTTACACAGTGTCGTCAACCAAGCGGGTTATTAGTCAAACGTTGCACCATCATATTTGTTGTCCACCAGTTTTACTCCCTGTGAGATCCACGTCAGTCAAGTTGCTTGACCACCGATAATGTGTCATCTCCACTGCTCAACGCTACGTCCATAGTCAATTTAGCATTTGCATAAAGCCAATCAGTCGATTCTATAAGTCACGCTTTTTAATTCACGACCATGTCTTTTTTTTTAAAAGTGATTCGTTATACAATGATAACAAATCTCTATAAAAGGGTCATAATTATTAAACGAGAAGGATAGTTAATACACCATACAATTTTATTATATAATCACAAGTTAATTAATTAATTTACATAAGTTAATTAATTTGATTATATAATTTAATTATTTCAATTAACATTTATATAATTGGGTCTACAAGGAAAAAGAGGAACAAAATGGGAAGTCATAATAATGACGATAATTTGAAGAAATTTCAAGAAGAACTCGACAGAGTGCGTAAGCGCCTTGACGAGGTCGAAAGGAAGCAAGATAATTTTGGGAATCGTCAAGATGAAATGGCAAAGAATATGATAGCAATAAATAGCATGATGAGCCAGTCTATGGGAGGAGCCAATCCACCTTTTAATCCCTTAGAGACGCAAAGTCCAAAAACTCCAGAAGGCAGACTTTTTCCAAATCATGAATTTTTGTGGATGCATGAAAGCCGCGAGTACCGCACATACAGTTTGAAGGAAGTCGGTATCATACAAAGTTTCCCGACAAAGACTACCTTAAAATTAAAAGAGAAATAGCTAAACATGATGGTAAGGACCATAAAGGTGCCATTGTATGGGTAAATAAAATGGACTCCATTTTCAGAGCAAACCCACTAATAGGGGATCAAGAGAAGGTCACGACCGCATCCAACCACCTGGAAGAAGAAGTGTATGATTGGTTCCTATGGTGGTCTAACAAATGTGCAACTCACTTGTTCAATTGGAAAAATTTTAAAAACTCCGTGCTAAAAAGGTTTCATGAAGAAGAAGAGGATGATGTTTACGAAAGATTCATTCACCTCAAGTAGAAAGGATCAGTAAGCAATTACACTCATGAATGGGAAGTATTAGCTATAATTGAAAGGGGATTCTCAGACGAAGAACTGTTAAAAATGTATCGTTGTGGCCTTAAGGAGTATATTCGGGAAGAATTAAAATTATGTAAACCCCAAATCATTGAAGATGCTAGACATGCAACAATAATTATTGAGAGAAAATATAAGCTCAGAAGGTCATCATTCAGGGAAGACGAAGACCAACAACAACACTCAGGAGAAAAAGAAACTAACAAATGTAGTATTGTGGAGACAAATGGACATTAGCACACATATGCCTTAACAAGAAATTGTAGACTTATGAAGTTGGGAAGGAATTAAACACTTCAAGTAATGAGCCAGAAAAAAGGATGAAAAAGAAAAATAATTGTTGCAAATGAGGAGAAAATTAGATGCTAGGCCATAAATGTGAAGACGCATCCCTGCGCTACTATAAAATAGTAGATGGAAGCAAATTGAAGTACAATAACATGATGAAGGAATTGTTGTTACACACAGTGAAGATTCATATTTTGAGGAACCATCATTAGCTACAATCTTATGTGACTGGAAAAACCTTGATGAAAATAGTAACTCTTTCGAAAATCAAGAACAACAAGCAATTGCAAAATACGTTCCACCACATCTTTAGAAGAAGATCCAATTTTCAAGAAGGAGCATTAAACTTATTACACCATCAACAAACATGAGGAAGATGCTATGTCCCAAAACCCTAAGGCTCAAGGGACTCATAAAAGGCAGAAATGTCAATATACTTATAGATGCAGGTAGTACTTTGTATATGCCCAATCAAGGACCTAACCATGTCTGTCACTACTAGAAAAAAAATTAAGGAAATAGGAGAATTTCAAAAATTTTCAATCCAAATACAAGAACTAGACCTATAAACAGGTCTATTTTCCCTACCACTCAAAGAAGTGGATGTAGCTCTAGGTGCAGAATGGTTAATACAACTAGGGAGCTATACTACAAACCTTGAAGAACAATTCATGGAGTTTAATCGGCAAGGATAACATTATAAATTAAATGGTGTTAACACTCCCAAATCCAAGGAAGGTATAAGTACTCGTGAAGAATGCACCAGTCAACGAAAGGATGCCATTCCATCGCAACAATGTTCAACTAGAGAAAACCCTTCTGGTTGTGCTTTGAGGACAAAGCATCTTTAAAGGGGGTGGCAATGTTATGAATAAAAATATTCATAAACATCAATTAACTAATAAATATTAAAATAACAAATATTAATAATTAAGTAATTAATTAAATTAGTTAATGTCTCATTAGTTGTGAAGAGACATGGGTCAAAAGTTGCGAACTTCTTTCTTCGTGGCCAATCAATGCTTATATAGGCACACCACCACGAAGAATTGTAGGCACCATTCATATTTTTATAAATAATACAATTACTACTTACTATAAATACAAGTCTACACATATGATTCATGCTTGCATACATGTTTAAATGTTCCAAAATCCTAAAGGAAGATTCCTCATCAAGGGAACTACCAAGTATTCATATCCTTAACAATGTGTCAACCTTTGTTATGTCAAATGGAGTTGTTGATTCAGAAGATGGGTTAGAAGATATTTTTGATCTTAGAACAAAAGTTGATCTTGCTTTGAAAAAGATTGATAAGTTGTAGGGATATGATAACAAGGATCATATTAAATCAGTAAATGTTGTTCTGGAATCTAAACAATATTGTGAAGGTCTTGAAGCTAAGATTGTCTCTCTAAGAGCATATCTTGAAAAATTAGATAAGCGGAATGAAGAACTACTTCAAGCATTTGAAGAACAAGAAAATGGGTTAAAAGAAGAGATCCTCAAATAAAGAAGCAAGTGGAGGAAGGAAGAAGGTACGAAGAAGCATTATCTAGAAAAAGAAAAGCAATATCAAAGAATGGAGGTTGAGGTAAACATCCTAAAAGGTAAATTAGAAGAAAAATATAAAAATTTGTGATTTCAAGATAGTACTAAGATTTTGAATAATAGTCTTAGTAGTCAAAGGTCTCCCGCCATCAAATTGTTGGAAAAAGTAACTATGTTCGGTCTTCAATAATGTACTTGCATCATTATGTAATGTACTTGTCAGAATAATAAAGAAAATAATAATAATAATAATTATTATTATTGTGACTTATTAAAACACAGGTTTCATGCTTGGGTCACCATGTTTTAGGTGGAAGTCCCCATTGAGAACTTCTGGGATTTATTGTGAGTCTATAGAATTATTGTACATTTAAAGAGACCCATCTTGATCTTTTAAACCATGTAAAAAGGTTTAGTATTGAGTAAAATATGAATTACCACACCATGTCGGCCTAAGAGAATATCAAGTTGGCCTAAGGACCCATTATACCCCACAAGAATCCTATAAAAGGAAGGGCTATGAATTCATTTGGAGCATCACTTCTCATCTTCTCATCTACTGGAAAGGAGTGCGAAAATCCTATTGCTAGGAAAAAGTGCGAAGTGGATGGTTGGGAAAGTTTGTTTCTGGGAAGCTGAAGTAAATTCAAGTTTGGGGGAGTCTAAGGAGGAGAAAAATCGAAATTTTGGTGGTGGTCCCACTCTGTTTTGTGCTCTGGATTGTGAGAACAAAGTCTTCCAAGTTGGACTACTGTCGGAAGCTGCTAGATGCTGCAAGTTGTTGCATAGACGAAGTTGTTGGGAAGAGGTCAATCTTCTGGAGGCTGACTTGGTGTGGAGGGAAGGTTTGGTCAATGTATAGGGTGAAGAGTCTCAAAGAATACTATTGAAAGGAAGAATTACTTTGATTGGGTTTTCCCCTCGAGGAGTTTTTTTCTTTGGAATGTGCCTACATCTTGTGTTCATTGTTTTATGTTCTGTTGCTTTTGGTAATTACTTGATGAACTAAAGAAAGAAGATACAAAGAATTGTAATAATAAGAAACATCACAAGTAATTATCAAGATCGAGAAAATCTTTAATGCCTTTTTTATTTTCCTACATGGTATTAGAGCTTTGGTGAAGAAAGAAGAAAAAGACAGATCCATTCATAGGCACTATCTTAGGGAAGAAATCTATCATATTCAAGGAAGATGTCTAGCTATATCAAGGGTGAGAACAAGCTTGAAACTTTAGATCTTGGAAGAAGAGGATTGACCTAATCCTCGAGAAGAACAAGGTGCTAGATTTGGAAGCCTACTAAAGAAGCTAGTGATGCCGACAAAGCAAAATTCGGAGATTTAGAATTGGTGGCTATGACTCTAATGGTAAAATGGATAAAATACAATCTTGTCCCATTCATAGCTAACATTGATCATGCTCAGGAGATGTATGAAACCTTGTCGAAGTTGTTCACTATTAAGAACATTGGTCAAGTAGATAGTTTGAAGAACGAGTTGAGGAATACAAAGATGACTAAAGAAGATATTGTTGCAACCTTCTTTGTAAAGATAGCTAGACTTAGGGATGATCTTTAGCCATCGATGAGATTATTCCTGACAAAGAATTGGTAATCACTGTTATTTAGGTTTGCCACCTTCTTGGAGTGCTTTTGCTTTAGGTCTCAACAGTTGGAAGGAAGCTTCCACCTTTGAAGAATTATGGATCGCATGTAGTCAAGAAGAATTAAGGATCTCAATGGTTGCCAATTCTAAAGAAGTATCAAATGCTTATGTTGCTCATCATAAAGGAAAGAGATTGAAGGGACGAAGGAATAAAGTTGACATGTCTCAGATAGAGTGCTATCAATGTCATAAGAAAGGTTACTACAAGAGTGATTGCCCTGAGAATCCAAGGAATAAGAAGAGAGGAAGAGATCAAGCCACCTTTGATGAAGAAGGTGACTCAAAGAAAGTCAAGCCTGAAGAATCCAACATTAGGGACTTACACTATTAAGCCATTTTCTTTACATAACTTGTTTTATATGTTTTTGAATTTATAGGTTTTTAACATATCTTTGGAAAATGCATTTTTGTATTGCTTTAAGTTTGTAGGTTTCCCTCAAGCTTTGGAGGGAGCTCCCAACAACTCTCAAAGATAAGTATCTCATGTCTTTTCAGTTTTGGGTTCATGTACCCATTTAGTTTTGATTATATTAAATAATAACCACATTTCTCCCTATGTTGTCTTGGTTAGGGAAAACATCTGAAAGGAGGATATCTTAAGGCAAGGTTAGTCAAGAAACAAAGGTATGTTTTGAATACATTAATTGAAAGGATTATTCGTTTGATGATCTATTACTAACTATTTCATGACTAGTTGTATTGAATCCTAGTGATTTATCTCTTGATAAATCTACCCACCCCACTCATATTCTTGATTGATTATGTAGAACCCTATACAAGTTCTGGAAACCCTAATCGAAGGGTATGCTAATGTGAATGTCTGAAATCCTAAGGCTGCTTAGGGTGATGTTGAGGTAAAATACAACTCCCCCATTTTTGACTTTTTCACCTCAAATAATGGAGACCCTTTCTATAAATTTTTTGGCTAAACGCCTTTTAGGATTTTCATGTAGTTGATTATCCTACGCTTTTGTTAATTTTTCGTTTTCTTTAGATTCTTGTTTTGATTGCTTTGTTGAAATCGATTTTTAGCAAGCTTCTCATTGATACTTGTTTTGCCTCATTTGGTCAACTGGTTTGTAAACGACACTCTTTTAAAGTCTAATCATTTATCTAGCCAGGGTCAAAATGCGTAAAATGTACAATATCCATTTTTTGTTAATAAATTAATCCAATAATGCATTTGTTTTAAATATTAACCCCTAATTAGTTCTTACTAACATTTTTCATTTTTTTTTACTTATACAACCAAATCATAAAACATAGGGATTTTAGTAATTTATTCTAATTCTCAAATTAATTACTAATCTCCAAAACCCAGAACATTGAGAGGGCTGTAGTTTATTTTTAATTCTTTTTTCTAAAGTAGCTGTAGTTTAGAAACTAAAATTTATAAAAATAAAACCAAAATAAAAGATTGATATTTAATTTTAAATTTTAAATTAATTAATATATAAAATATAATTAATTTAATTAAATTAAAATTCAATACATAAAATATATATAAAATAAAAAATAATAATAAAAAAACAATTTGATCGCATCGAGACTTTTAATCGCAACTTTGAAAAAAAAAAACCAAAGACCTTAAATCCCTGATCTCCCGATTGCAAAAAGACATCCCTCCACAACGCTGATATCCCAATCATAGTCAAAGAGCATTAATACAAAGTCTCGTCATGAGCTTTGTAATTCATTTTGAGTTTTGAAATCACTCATACGGGTGAGTGAAATAGTAATATTAGATTAAAATTTAATATTTAAAATAATTATTATTTAGATTTAGATTAATTAGTTTATAAATATTTAATATAGTTAGTTAGATTAATATTATATTAATAAATAGTTTAATAAATGAGTAGTTTAATTCATAATTAATAATTTAATTATAATTAATTATTAAATAATTAGAATTCTAATTTAGGATTAATTTTTTAATTAAAAATTCTGATTTTTTAGCCCAGCAATAGAAATTCCAGAATTGTGTAAGATTTGACTCATCAATTTTGGAGGTTCATAGATTGAGTTATACTTGGCCAAATGAGGCCCATGATGGCTCATTGAAAAGATAAAATCAAGGAGAACATTTCTGAGGAGGTTTCACTAACAGATTTGGGCATTAATTGAGTCAAAAATCAGGCAAAAGATCAAGCTCCGAATTTCTAAAACAAAATCAATTTTTTGAGTTTTATTTTCTGCATTTTTCATTTGTCCAAGCCTCTTCTGAATGCAGATCCATTCGTCAATGATATCCTTGGCCAATTAAACCATGCCAAGTATCGATAAAGACCTTATATTTTATTTTCAATTATTTATTTAAATAGAATTTGATTGGATTTGTTTTAATGCCAAAAATGATATTTAGATTTTATTGTTGTATCGTAATTCATTTTAATTTCTTCTTGCAGGAAAACAGTAGAAGAGACGTGGAGAAAAAGATCTCAATCAATGAGAATGCTCCAGCAATTAAAGATTGAAATTTTAAGCAAATAAAATTGGATTGGGCAGATTTCTCTTCAACAAACTTTCCTCTCAAGAATTCCTTTGCAAATATTATAAATAACAGATTACAGAATGTAATAAAGGGCTGCTCTCCTCTACAATTTTCGACCTCTAAAAGCACTTCTGTAATAATAATTTAAAGTTGTAGGAGGGAGTAGAGAAAATCTCATATCTGGGGATTATTGAAGATTTTTCTTTTGTATCTTGACTTATGTATGATGGACAGAGTTTGCACTATTGTGGCTCTGGATTTGAAAGCAGAAATTCAAGCAATGTAAAGGACTGTTGGAGACCAAGGTTAGAGAAATGGATGCAATAAAATTGGTATTTCTAATACTACTGTTTCAAATATCAGTTTCATTTTTATAATAACAGGAATGTGTCATTTTATTCATTTTTGTGCACTTTGTTCAATATGGGTAATTTGTTTCAATGTTGTTATTATGTGTCTTTGTTCTTATGAATTAAATTCTGATTTCTGAGTAACTATTTACTCAGAAATCTGTCTTACAAAACTGATTTATTAAATAGTGATGTGTTATGAACTATTTCTGCATATTATTGTTTAATTATTGGATTTACTTATTTGACAATGAATATCATTTTTGTGAATTTGTTCCCGAGTGTTGTTGATTGATTATTTCAGTTAAGAGGTCTCAATAGGATGTGTTTTTGTATCTATAATGTCAGTTAATTGAACTACTTCATTAACTTGATATTCATTATAAACAAGACATATTTAAACCCCAATACTTTAAATATCTTGCGCTTAGTTGGGTTAGATCTATATCTACCTAATTGAGATAGGATTAAGGTTAGTTTCTTTTGGTTGCATTATAGAATAAGTTTGCATTTAGATTAATTTCTACATTCTTTTAAGTCCTATCCTCAAAGAGGCAAAATTTTAGTTGTGGTTTGGTTGAACCCAAATTAGCTTAAGAGTCATTCTCTTGCCTGATCAGCAAGAAGAAGTGATCTGATATCCCTGTCTATTGGTAGTTAAAGATACATCATAAACCAATAGTGATGGGGAGAAGGTAACTGGACCTCGTTAAACCAGTCGGAGCCACTACTCAAAACAGAAAAGCACTACTCCAAATGGAAAATGAACTGCTTTAAGGTCCAGACCGGATGGTTACCCCCCATTGTTGTTGCAGCGGTTTTTGAGGCATCAACATTTTTGGCGCTAGAAGGAGGGCCTGAAACTTGTTGTTTTTTGGAGTCTTTTCAATTTTAACATTTTATTTAATCATGGTGGCTCCTCTTCAACTTCCAATTTGGCGTTGTATCCATGGACGTGCATCTTCCAATACTCCACCCGAAGTGATAAGACTCTTGTCTTAGGCAAAGTTTAATGGTAAGAGGAATTCTTCTACTTTTAATCATGTCTTTCAATTTATTCAAAATGTTTCAAATTATGATTTTCAAGGAATTGATGAAGGCATTTTATGCAGAATTTTTACTCTCACATTTGCGGTAAAAGCCAGAAACTGGTGTAGAACTCTTCCGCCTCAATCCACAGTTGGGATCAATTTGTTACAATTTTCATTTCTAAATTTGACGGATATGATTATGAACAAGTATGTGATGAAATTGAATATCTACGAAAGTTTGAAAATGAATCTGTTATTGATTTTAATATTCGATTTCATTTGAATTGTTTAAGATTCAAAATTAAAGATAAACCTACAGAAGATGAATCACTGGATTGGTTTGAACATATTTGTTCTCTTCCTCCAATTCCCAATCCATATGAAATTAGTTCAAGCTTTGTTCTATCCCCTTCTAACATAAATGAGAATTCCAATATGGATGTGAAAATAAATTGTGATGAAGTGGTTTCACAAAGCTTGGAAAATATTTCTATTCAAATGCAAGAAGACAACAACAACAATTTTAGAGAAGGAGCTGCCTTAAAATCTGAAAATCACTCTGTATTAAATTCAGAAAATCAGATCGCAAATCAACAAATGCAAGTAGCAATAAAAGTAAATAATAGCCTGCAAATTGGTGTACAAATTTCTAAATTTTTCCATGATGAACAAATGTCGAAATCGGAGCAACAAAGCAGCGTTCTTCAAGAAAGCATGAGTGATCTAGAATCTGAAATTTATAATAAGCATAATGTATAAGAGTACTAAAAAAGAAACATTTTTAATTGCATTATTTCAGATTCACATTTTTCCCTTTATCCTGATATTTTTAATGATGGTAATTTTTCCCCTCTTGGTATTAATGATATTTCAGAAAATAAAGAGGTTGATCTAAATGACATACCAATTAATTTTTATCAAGATAGAGAAACAATAATTCATCATTCTTTTGCCATTAATGAACACAAAATTCTTGCTTCTCCTTGTTTTGATATATTGGATGAGATCGAAGGGAATTCTAGAGAATCTTGTGAAATCGTTTATGATAATTACTCTGACATTGAGGATGTTGATTTTTGTTCTTCTCAAGAGAATCCTCATGATAAAATTCAAATAACATTTGAGAATGAGGAACATTTCAATTTAGAAATTATCCCAACCAATCCTCATTTTAGAGCAGCAAATTATCTTCATGATTTCACCATTCAAGAAAACATTCCAATTTATTATTCATATCATGATCAAGCTCTCATTCCTATTCATAATCATAATTCTCTTTCTAATTCACAAATTGGAATTGACAATTATTCAAATTCCATAATTTTCGCCAATCCTTGTGAAAAAAGAAATTATTTCAAAACAATCCCAATTGTGTTGTAACATTAGTTGTACAAATAGGGATTTCATTTTATTTTTGCTTCTTCACTTATTTTGTTTAAATTTAGATTTATTTTCTGATTTTATTTTTCAGATTTTTGATATTTTACGCTGGCATATTGAGCACTTTGCTATCAAACACTCAATTGATGCATTGCCCTATTGGGAAATTGAAGTTTCATATTATAACCATGAACATCAAAAGCTATTAATATTTCAATTTCAATCGATGTTCATCTCTTATCAAAAGCTTCTATCTTCTCAAAGGCAGTGTCAACAAGAGAATGTATTTTTACAATCTGGCCAGCAATCCAATTCAATTAATAATCTTCCATTATATCTAACAGACTTCCATCCATTTTTCATTAACTCATTTGAAAAATATTTGGAAAGTTTTCCTTTATGGAAGATTGTTAATAATTTAACATTTGTAAATAACACTAACATTTTTTTTCTAGGCCTTTGAATTTAAAAATTCATCTTCGCAATCTGGCCTGTCATCTCCTCTTTTCCCAATCCTTAATGAAAACTCATCCAGATTTTTATGATTCAATTGGTATTCAATTGGAAATGAAATTTCAAGAAAAAGAGATTTTAATTAAGTTTGTAACAATAACTGTGTATTCTATTTACAAATTTATCTTCTTTAGTTTAGTCAGATTTGTATTTTTATTACTAACATTTGAATTGTACATACATGCAGGAATTAAAATAAGAAAATGGTTACATTGGAAATATGATTATACCTAGTCATTTTCATGTATATGGTTAGAATAGGAGTAGAATTAATTTAGTTTGTTTGTTTTATGTAGTTAATTTGTTTTCAACAGTTTTGTAGATTAAAAAAATAAAACAAAGCAATCAACCCTTCTCATACATGTTCAGGGAAATATTTTCCTCTAATCAGAAAATTTCTAATTCTTACTTTCCATTTTTAAAATCAAAATTTTCTTGCAGCAATACCTCTACCCATGAATACATCTCTGCCTATTTCGAATAATGTATTGACAGAATTTAATTGAGTATGCACCTGGCACACATTTAAATCTGTGTTGATATTCTTCCACAATTAGTGGCTTTATTCCATTCGGATCTTTAGTTTATTATTTGATGCTGTAATATGCATCATATTCATTTACTAAAGACATTATTGAATAGTCACTATAACAATACAGATTCTTCTCAATTTATTTGGAATAAGAAGAGGTAATAAATTGTTGTTTCAATTCAAAAAGAAAGACTATTTTCATATTTATTTCTGGTAAATTTTATATTTCCTGAACATGAATAAGCAGATTTTATTTAGGCTGATTGCTCACTCCGATTTAGAATAAATAATGAGATGATTTTGAACAAAGGCAAAATTTTGATAAATCGAAGGAAGAATTTGAAGATTCATGAGGTAAAAACTACAGAGAATTTCCTTCTAGGTACACATTCACAAGTTCATTCTCATCTATTATTAGTTTCTCTTTTTCTTAGTTTATTTTTTATTTTTGTTTTGTTTTATTTGCAAGTTTTCATTTGTTTTCAAAACTTGAAGTAAGCAGTAAACCCATTTCAAATTTGCAACACGTTTAGGGAAATTTTATTTGTGATTCATTAAAATTTGAGCATTTTTAACTTTGCTTTCAACCATCAGAAAACCCAATTGAAATTTCAAGCAATATCATAGAATTCAACTTGATTTTCATATTGCTGGTACTTCAGTGAAAATATTTGCAATATTCTCATCCCGCTCATCTTCGTCAATCATTTCATTCCGATATCATATCATTCATATCACAACCATTTGTATCATAAGATTTCATCAAAAGTAGCGCTTAGCATTTTTTGATAACAAATTGTTCATAAAAGATCTCTGATGTATTACCTCACTCATATGTCATATTGCATTTCGCATATAGGAGGTTTGCAGTTGAAGTATACTTCCATTATCGTGAATCGCCAATCTCCGATAATCGACTTTACCAATATTGCAACGACCACATAATTCCGGACCCGATATGAAATTCAAATCAAATTCATAAAAAATATCGCGTTCGCTCAATTGCAATAATGGTAGGAGCATAACTTTAAAAGGGCCAATGTCTCGGATCCGATATGTTATTAAATTTTCATCATAAAGTTATCGGGTCCACTCTTCATCGCATATCGGCATATCAAGAATTGTTACCTCATGTGCTTAAGATCGCCGATCGCCGATTAGCCACGTCATCCATCGCATCGCCAATATCGCAATCGCTTCATCACATTTTTATTTATGCTCACATCACAATTCCAAATCTGCGATGTGCATTGTGCGATGTGGGAAGCACAATGTAAATATTCCCCAATCCCCGATATAATATTTCTTCAATGATGCGATCGCTCCATCTCATCGCACATCTTCTCATTGCATGTTTTCATATCGGCAATTTGCCATTGCAACCTCTGATGCGATAGCTTCCAATGCATGCCTCTAAGCCATTAACATTTAATCGATATATGGCATAGCAACAAAGGTGAAGTCTTGCAGATTAAACTTGAAGCATGGTGAAGAAACATGTGATGTGAATCATCCGATACGACGATGTGTTATTTTAAAAGCGAGCTTGGGTAACCACTATGGTAAGAAAGCAGTTAATGACCAATTTGCAGCATATTTAAATCATTTCGATTTCTCATATATTTCAGTTTTAAATATATAATTCCATAATTAAATATGGAATTCAAGACCTCTCTATCTTCATATTTAAATTTTATTATCTTGGATTTGGTCTTGATTCTGGACAATTTATAAAATCATGGAGTTTATATGAAACTTATAATATTTTGAGAAACAGTCATTACTGCAAATTCTCATTCTCATTTCTGATGCATTTGTTTTCCCTTGAACACTAAGCATTCCATTTTTACATTTTACTGCTTGCTTTAGTTTAAATAAAATAAATAATGATTTTGGGTTATAGGATTTTGGTTAGTTTGTCTTCTTCATGTTTTAATGTTAACTAAAAGAAGAAATCAGCTAGTTTGGAGAAACTAATATCTTTCAGGTAAGATCAAAAGCAATTATCCAATAGTAAGATTCATATACCCACTTTTATTAATTTCCATTTCGTTACTTTAGTTTCATTTTTGTTTTTAAATTACGCTGATATAAAAATATGTTTTGTAGCTCTTCATAAAAGCTTTCAATCCTCCGCCAGATCATATTTTGAAGTCCTACACTCTTCTGCTGGTTTTATTTTAAGAAGCACCGGTAATCTTCATTGAAACAACTACACTAGGAAGTTTTTGAACCTTTAATATGTTTTTTAAGCATTCATTTTATTAGAAATCGATTAAGATGATGCTTTGAAATAAGAAGATTGACATCAGACAGAAATTTTTCATTGTGGCTAAATTTTATCATCACTGCTATCTAAAGCCTAAAACATTTACAACCCTGCAAGGTATAATCTTTTTGAATCTCAACATAAGAAGGAATGATTACATGATTATTTTCTTTTACTTCATGTTGTTGAGACATTGGTATAACCATTCTTGTTAGAGTTTGTATTTCAAAACTTGGATTTTTCTTTCCTTTTTAAAATTTCTTCATTTTTATTTTTGTTTGCTGATTTCTTTTCTCACTTTGGCTTAAGAATTATTTTCCTTTGGTTTTCAGTTTTGATTTTGGTGACTTTGCCATGATTTATATGAAAGGTCTTCTTGTTACCTAACAATGGTCGGCATACATAGAAAAAAATTGTTAATAGTCACCTATTAGCTTTTTCTTAAATCTCTTAATAAAATTTGTTTTTCTTATTATAAAGGTAAACATACTTAAGGAAGAGATTACAAAACAAAACAAGTTGACAAAGTATCATAAAATCTGAGAAATTTCCTTTTTCATCAAAATTGTAATCATTTTGAGATTTCAATATTTTATTAAGATCTTTCAAAGTTCTATTATCAATCAAGAAAAGTTATTTTTAACCAAGTAAAGACACTTTACAACAAAGCACCTTTAACTCTGAAATTGTCATTCTTAACTCTTAAGGTGTTAATGACTTTCCCTGTCCAAAAAAGTTTTATTTTTCTAAAGTGTAATTCAAAAATGTATTTAAAACTTAAAAGATAAGAGGTCTCATCATGAGCCTGCTTACCATGATCATAGAGGAAAAATAGGCTGACATTACCAACACTACTAAACAAACCAAGGTAATGGCTTATGATTGCAAACAATTATAAGACAAGGGGTCTCATCACGAGCCAGCTTGTTCAGTGCAATTATAACCAGTGAATGATATTGGCAACTATCTGGCAACCAAACCAGGACAATGGCTTTTAAGAACTAAAAATAAATAAATAAAAAAAATAAAATAAACATATATAAATATATTTATCTCTAGGTCAATAATTCGTAAACAGATGGAATTCTGAATCATTGATGATTAAAAAGGTAACCCTGTTGAAACTATAGATATTTGCTTGCAGCAGTGGCTTTACCTGTGACAAATGAATATATTTTAAAAGCTAAGCTAGAAAGTGACCCCTGCTTTATCTCTACAACTAATTAAGGACTGATATAGAGTTTTGAAATATTTTAATTTATGAGGAATTTTAAGAAAAATTACAATTAGATGATTCTTGTTTTTATTCATATTAATGAACCTAGTCAAACATTTCAAACATAATTATCTCTTCTTTAGTTATTTTCACTTGAATTTTGGGGAAACCTCATTCATATTAAATAGAGATAACTGGTTCTTCTCCCGTGTGTCGCCATTGTTGAGGTAAAACACAACCCCCCAATTTTTTATTTGTTCACCTCAAATAATGGGGACCCTTTCTATAAAAATTTGGCTAAACGTTTTTTATGATTTTTATGTAGTTGATTATCCTACGCTTTTGTTAATTTTTCATTTTCTTTAGATTCTTGTTTTGATTGCTTTATTGAAATCTATTTTTAAAAACTTCTCATTGGTACTTGTTTCCCCTCATTTGGTCAACTAGTTTGTAAGCGACACTCCTTTGAAGTCTAATCATTATCTAGCCTGGGTTAAAATGCGTAAAATGTATAATATCCCATTTTTATAAATAAATTAATCCAATAATGCATTTATTTTAAATATTAACCCCTAGTTAATTCTTACTAACATTTTTCATTTTTTTACTTATACAGCGAAATCATGAAACATCGGAATTTTAGTAAGTTATTCTAATTATCAAATTAATTTCTAATCTCCAAAAACCAAAACATCAACGGGACTGTAGTTTATTTTTTATTTTTATTTCCAAAGTAGTTGTAATTTAGAAACTAAAATTCATAAAAATAAAACCAAAATAAAAAAAAAAAATTGATATTTAATATTAAATTAATTAATAAATAAAATATAATTAATTAAATTAAATTAAAATTCAATACATAACATACATATAAAATAAAAAATAATAATAATAAAAACAATTTGATTGCATCGGGGCTTTTAATCGCAACTTTAAAAAAAAACCAAAGCCCTTACGTCCCCGATCTCTCAACTGCGAAAAGACATACCTCCCCGACGCTGATATCCCGATCATACTTAAAGGGCATTAATACAAAGTCTCGTCATGAGCTTTGTAATTCATTTTGAGTTTTGAAATCACTCATACGGGCGAGTGAAATGAGTAAGTATGGTGAAGATAATTATAATATAATATTAGATTAAAATTTAGTATTAAAAATAATTATTATTTAGATTTATATTAATTAGTTTATAAATATTTAATATAGTTAGTTAGACTAATATTATATTAATAAATAGTTTAATAAATGAGAAGTTTAATTCATAATTAACAATTTAATTAGAATTAAGTATTAGATAATTAGAATTTTAATTTAGGATTAAATTTTTAATTAAAAATTTTGATTTTTAGCCCAGCGATAGAAATTCCAGAATTGTGCCAGATTTGACTTATCAATTTTGGAGGCTCATAGATTGAGTTATACTTGGCCAAATGAGGCCCAGGACGGTTCAATGGAAAGATAAAATGAAGGAGAACATTTCTAAGAAAGTTTTCACTAATATATTTGGTAATTAATTATGTCAAAAATCAAGCAGAAGATCAAGCTCCGAATTTCTAAAACAAAATCAATTTTCTGAGTTTTATTTTCCGCATTTTTCATTTGTCCAAGCCTATTCTGAACGCAGATCCATTCGTCAATGATATTCTTGGCCAATTAAACCATGCCAGGCATCAATAGAGAGCTTATATTTTATTTTCGATTATTTATTTAAATAGAATTTGATTGGATTTGTTTTAATGCCAGAAATGATATTTTGATTTTATTGTTGTATCTTAATTCATTTTAATTTCTTCTTGTAGGAAAACAGTAGAAGAGATATGGAGAAAAAGATCTCAATTAATGAGAATGCTCCAGCAATTAAAGATTGAAATTTTGAGCAAATAAAATTGGATTAGGCAGATTTCTCTTCAACAAACTTTCCTCTCAAGAATTCTTTTGCAAATATTATAAATAGCAGATTGCAGAATGTAATAAAGGGCTGCTCTCCTCTGCAATTTTGGACCTCTAAAAGCACTTCTGTAATAAGAATTTAAAGTTTTAGGAGGGAGTAGAGAAAATCTCAGATATGGGGATTATTGAGGATTTTTCTTTTGTAGCTTGAATTATGTATGATGGGCAGAGTTTGCACTATTGTGGCTTTAGTTTTGAAAGCAGAAGTTCAAGCAATGTAAAGGACTGTTGGAGACCAAGGTCAGAGAAATGGATGCAATAAAATTGATATTTCTAATACTACTGTTTCAAATATCAGTTTCATTTTTATAATAACATGAATGTGTCATTTTATTCATTTTTGTGCACTTTTGTCAATATGAGTAATTTGTTTCAATGTTGTTATTATGTATCTCTGTGCTTATGAATTAAATTCTGATTTCTGAGTAACTATTTACTCAGAAATTTGTCTTACAAAACTGATTTATTAAATAGTGATGTGTTATGAACTATTGCATATTATTGTTTAATTATTGGATTTACTGATTTGATAATGAATATCATTTTTGTGAATTTCTTCCTGAGTATTGTTGATTGATTATTTCAGTTAAGAGGTCTCAATAGGATGTGTTTTGGTATCTATAATGTCAGTTAATTGAACTACTTCATTAACTTGATATTCATTATAAACAAGACATATTTAAATCCCAATACTTTAAATATCTTGCTCTTAGTTGGGTTAGATCTATATTTGCCTAATTGAAATAGGATTAAGATTAGTTTCTTTTGGTTGTATTATAGAATAAGTTTGCATTTAGATTAATTTCTACATTCTTTTAAGTCCTCTTCTCAAAGAGGCAAAATTTTAGTTGTGGTTTGGCTGAACCCAAATTAGCTTAAGGGTCATTCTCTTGCCTGATCAGCAAGAAGAAGTGATCTGATATCCCTGCTTATTGGTAGTTAAAGATACATCATAAACCAATAGCGATGGGGAGAAGGTAACTGGACCTAGTTAAACCAGTTGGAGCCACTATTCCAAACGGAAAAGGAACTGCTTTAAGGTTCGGACCGGGTGGTTATCCCCCATTGTTGTTGCAGCGATTTTCGAGGCATCAACAGGTGATTGTGAAATGCTAATTGAAGTTTTATTGACGATGTCTTGTCTGGGATTTTGGTGTGATCTGGAAACCCTAACTTGTTAGGGTTGAATGATGAGGCCTAAAATCCCGAACCTTTAAAGTTTTGGTAATGTAAGGTTTGTTGTGTGTTCTATTTTGGAACCCTAGCTCATTGGGGTTTGGTGGAATATGTGTTATACATTGGAACCCTAGCTTATTAGGGTTTGGTGCAATGTGTGAGAAATACCCTTACATTGTCTTAGAATTTATTTACTTGGTATGTATATGTTTTTCTAATCAAACACTAGTGTAATCAAATTGATTGTATGTCTAAACTCTTATTTGATATTGTTGTGAAGTTGGGTTTGACTAACACATGATACAATATATTTGCATGATGATAAAAATATAGGCATATATAGATATGTCCTTTTGTTTGAAGTCCTAGGTTGGTCTAGATCAAATGCATTTATGAGCATATGATATGCCTAGATATGTGTGTTGACCTAGCCACTAATGGTCATGAGTTTTAGGATTTTATGGAAGTCCTTGTCTGAGATTCTAGGATGATGGTATCTGAAAATCTAGGGTTTATATCCTAGTAATGACATTATCTAGTGTGAAATATAGAAATCTCAGATATATGTATGTATGGGGGTTTTACGCAGTGCATTATATTAGATATCATTTTGGGATTCAACTGCGTTATGTAAGTCATTCACGTATGACCATTTCCGTGAGAGGTAGTCGTAACTGACTAATTTCTCATGATTTTTGAATAGTTCACTTAGCACTCATTGCATCGAGTGATGCTCATAGGGGTGAAGAAGTGGGATTGAAACTAGTGAAATAAATCACATAGCATCAATCATCACTTCCGGGGCTTGCACCCGGTAACCAGGACTTCCCAGGAGGTCACCCATCCCAGATCTCCTCTGGCTCAAGCGCGCTTAACTGTGGAGTTTTCCCCACAATCAAGCCCACTTAGCTTGCTACCCCATTTGCAAAACTTTAGCAAGTATTGTGCCTCATGAACCATTCAAGTAGAGATCTCTTTACTTTTTTTGAATTTAAGTATGGGGGTTTTACGCAGTGCATTATATTAGATATCATTTTGGGATTCAACTGCGTTAAGTAAGTCATTCACGTATGACCATTTCCATGAGAGGTAGTCGTAACTGACTAATTTCTCATGATTTTTGAATAGTTCACTTAGCACTCATTGCATCGGGTGATGCTCACAGGGGTGAAGAAGTGGGATTGAAACTAGTGAAATAAATCACATAGCATCAATCATCACTTCCGGGGCTTGCACCCAGTAACCAGGACTTCCCAGGAGGTCACCCATCCCAGATCTCCTCTGGCTCAAACGCGCTTAACTGTGGAGTTTTCCCCACAATCAAGCCCACTTAGCTTGCTACCCCATTTGCAAAACCTTAGCAAGTATTGTGCCTCATGAACCATTCAAGTAGAGATCCCTTTACTATGTAATGATTGGTGAATTGTGAACTCTAGGGTTTTGGAGTTAAACCTTAGTTGAAGTAGAAATATCTCATCAATTTTAACTATACGATAGTTTGAAATTTGTGAAGAGATTGTTGAAATTGAAATTTTTGGTTGAGTTTGATGATTGCTCGGAAAGCTAGGGTTTGTGAACTAACCCTAGTGGTAGTTGATCATGATAGTGACTGATCGATGGTTAATTGAAAATATAGGGGTTTGGAACTATCCCTAGTGAAAGCTGATCAAGTTAAGTTGTGATTGATTTTGATGGATTTGTTTGTATGAAATCTAGGATTTGTATTAATCCCTAGTAAGAAGTCTAACATATATGTTTTGAAAGGTTGTTAGATACTTTTAAAGATCTATATTTGTATGAATAGTTTCTAGGGTTTGTTATATGTTGTAGTAAGGTATGTCATGCCTTTGGAAAACATATTGAAACCCTAGATGGAATAAATGTTGTTATGTAATAGTCTAGGGTGCATAACAAAGTCCCTAGCAAGATGTTGAAAAGTATATGTCTCTTGTTTAAAAAATTGGGTATCTGATATGAATAAAATTGAAATGCTTCTGTGATTTTGATATGGCTAACATCATGCTTCTATAGATTTGGTTGTACTTTCTCTTTAAGCCGTGCAATGTTGGGTTGTGTTATATTCTTTCCATGACTAGCCTTAGGTTGGGCGGACCTACCTATGGTTTTGTGCATGGTTTTCGCAGGTTTTAGATGCGATGGTTTTCGGTCCATGGTTTCGGACGCGATGGTTTTCCATCCATGGTTTTGGAGGTGATGGTTTGCGGTCCATGGTATTGGATGTTTCGGCATGTATAAATATGTATTGTAACATTGAAAGGAATATAATGAAAAATCACGCTGGTAGTCTCGGTTTTGGGATCCAGGGGAAAAATCTCTGTGTATATGTGTTTTATGTGTTATGGTCTCGCATTGTTTATTTTATGTGTTTTAGAATTCATATGTAGGTAATTTCTATACGAGGTTAAAAACTACATGCAGGTACATAATCTTCAACTTGGTGAAGATGCTCGATGTGACAAGCAAGTTGTGCAGGTACACAATCTTCAACTTGGTGAAGATGTGACCAGCACGATGGGGATGATGATAACTATGATAAAATGGTTGGAAGGCACAAAAGATTCTTCGATGTCGAAAAGAAGAAGTTGATCTCCTAGAGGAAGAATGAATAGAAGAGATCTCCCTCAGATTAAGAGGGAGTCTGGATAAAGAGGTGCTTCCTAGTTGAGAGGGAGGGCATAACTTGGTATCAATTGAAGAATGAATTTCGGAGGCTATGTTGCTGCATGTAAAGTAGGAAATATGATTGAGGAATCTTCCATCAAATATTCGGTTGATAGTCGTACTATGGAAAGTTGAGAAGCAACATTTGTTGCCTGGAAGACCTTGGAGGTTTGTATTTGATTATGTACATGTGAAAGTATGTTATTGATTGGGGTTGTGTTTGTACATGTGAATCTCTCGAAGGATTTGATAGAAAGTTGGTCACCAATCAGTTTGATCAGGAGAGATTGGACATTCTTGATCTATTGGATCAAGGAGTGTTGAGGCTTTGTGAGTGAAGCATTGCCCAAGGAAACATCTGGCTGACACTTTGTGTTGATGTCTGAGTCCCCAAAGTTGGAAAGGTGGTGTTGCTTATTGAGCTTTGTTTTAGATACACACTTAGATCTTTGCATTAGTGGTTAGCAAGTAAGCTTGATGGTACCTAGAGGGGCTGAAATCTTGAGTCCACCTTAGTCCCACCTGGATAGATTTCCTAGTCAGGAATCTAGTCCATGGAACTGCGATGCCTAAATTGTTGAGTGACTGGTTGGATAGATTTCGTTGGTCAAGAATCTAGTCCATGGCATTGCGGTGCCTAAACGTTCTTCATGGTTCATCTAGTTTTAGATATTCCATATATATGTACATTATGAATACCCCCCTTGTTAAGAAGGAGTGTTGGAAAAAGTAACTACGTTTGGTTTTGAATAACGTACTCGAGTCATTATGTAATGTACTTGTCAAAATAATAAAGAAAATAATAATAATTATTATTCTTGTGACTTATTAAAGCATGGGTTTCATGCTTGGATCACCATGTTTTAGGTCAAAGTCCCCATTGAGGACTTCTAGGATTTATTTTGAGTCTATAGAATTATTGTACATTTAAAGAGACCCTTCTTGGGATTTTGAATCATGTAAAAAGGTTTAGTATTGAGTAAAATATGAATTATGGAACCTCCACACCATGTCGGCCTAAGGACCCATTCTACCCCATAAGAAGCCTATAAAAGGAAGGAATACGAAGTCATTTGGAGCATCACTTCTCATCTTCTCATCTACTGGGTAGAAGTGCAAAGTGGATAGTTGAGAAAGCTTGTTGTCAGGAAGCCGAAGTAAATGCGAGTTTGGGGGAGTCTAAGGAGAAGAGAAAAATCAAAATTTTGGTGGTGGTCTCACTCTGTTTCGTGCTCTGGATTGGGAGAACAAAGTCTTCCAAGTTGGACTACTACCATAAGCTGCTGGCTACTGCAAGTTGCTACATAGATGAAGTTGTTGGGAAAAGTTCAATCTTCTAGAGGCTGACTTGGTGTGGAGGGAAGGTCTGGTCAAGGTCTAGGGTGAAGAGTCTCAAAAAAAACTATCGAAAGGAAGAATTACTTTGACTGGGTTTTCCCCTCGAGGGGGGTTTTGCCCTGGCATGTGCCTACATCTTGTGTTCATTGTTTTATGTGCTACTACTTTTGGTAATTTATTGATGAGCTAAAGAAAGAAAATATAAAGAATTGTAATAATAAGAAACATCACAAGTAATTATCAAGATTAAGAAAAATTGATGAAACATGGCCTACAAGTTGTGATGTTTTGTATTAGGTAGATCCAGTGTGAAAATTTATGAAACGTGGTCCATGGAGGTGCTGAGAGTTGGATTCTTCAGTAGGGAAGTTAAAGTTTCCTTCCAGTGGTAGCTAGTAAATCATATCAGGGGTTTGGAGCTCCCTTCCGGTGGGTGTTGGTAAATGAGATCAGGGGGTTGGAGCTCCCTTTCAGTGGATGTTAGAGAATGAGAGAAGGTTGTAGCCTTCTGCAGGTGGGTGTCTGTGTGCTGGTATAAGTCTGTGTCAATACAATATTGTGTTAGGGTCCTATAATTTATAGGATCTCAAGGTAATTGAGTATTGTATCTCAAGAATCTTATTTTGTAAATACTTGTCAATCTGCCAATGATTTCCAAATAAAAAGAAAAATAGAATAAAAAATGAAAAGAGGGTATAAAGAAGAAAAATAAAGAGAAAAACAAGAATATTGAAAAAGAAGAAAAGATTGAACCCCACCAAAATAAAGAAAAAAAAAAGAATAATACTGAAAGTGTTGCAAATCTAAAAGCCATTACTCATAGATAGTTTTTGCTTCATTTATGTAAAACAAAAGTTTTGTGCAACTTGTTCAAAATGCCACAATCACTAGTTTTAGTTTAATCATACAATCTAATCATGATTGAACTCTTTTAAATTTATGTAAATTAAGATAGAGAATAAAGATTTACTCAACTATTTAATCTGGGTAAATCATTAGTTAGGTAGAAAATGACATTGATACAACTGTTTAACCTGAATCAATAGGAGAAATTCAGTTTCTATATAAAATAAAAATAAAAATGGGTTTTCTAGTTTAAGTGCACTATGGAGACAGAAATAAAAATGTTAGTCTAGCTAAGGATAGGTAGATTAGATGATTTGGTAAATATTTGCATATGTAAATTTTATCCTAAGTTTGAGGATATGGCAAAAGAGGAAAATGTGCATGCTATGGATAATGTATTTCAAAATGTTTTATTATTCATCCCTTATCCTAAGTTCAAAGGAGAAACATGTGCGTTGGGATAAAGTACTTTATATCTTACATTTTCCCCTTATCCTAAGTTTGAAAAGAAATATTAAAGTGCATGATGACAGATCCTGTTTGTCACTTGTGATTAAAGTTCAATCGCATTCAAGGCCTCGGGATCTGCTTCCATAATTGATCGACGAACCTCATCCATTTTCGACCCCCCCTTCGCATTCTACCTTTACCGGGGGGATCCGGAAAGTGGTTTCTCCCACCGAGCCCCATCCCTTACATGGCACGTTCCAGTGATTTCACACCCCCCCACTAAAACCATTAACCGCCCGCTACCCCCTTCGGAAGCCGCCTTTCCTTTTTCCTTCCTGTTGCGCCCCACCACTCACCCCCTGCCACATGGCATGACCGTTGGACCAATTGAATGTGTTCCTAGCCAAATAATCATTCTTCATTTATTTCAATTTCTCTCGGGTAACCATTCAACCTAACGTCCCACGTCATTTCTAACAGGACATTCCTCACTGTGTTTAAATGCCTCTAAGCCTGTCATTCTTGCCCCTTTTCACTTCTGTGCTTCTGTCACTCCTAATTTCCCACAACGTTCTCCATCATAGCCATTCCGCAGCCAGACTGCGACAGAAATTGACTTTTCTTTCCATTTTCGCCTCACAGTCCGTTATTTTGTTGACCTCGGTAGGCCTCCTTTGCAAATTCATCCGGTTCACAGACTATTTAGAGTCATGCCTCCTAAGAGTAAGACCCAAGATAAGACCATTAATCCTTTAATTCCCCCTTTTTTCGATTTAGATCATATACCATTAGCGATAGAGATTACAGGATAAATGATACTCAATGTGACTTTGATTTTCTAGAACTGTATTGCTGGTTAGAGGATAAGCACACAAACAAGGTCGATGAAATTAGGCTTTGGGAGTCCAGCCTTCCCCATTATATATTCCCCTTGACATTCCAAGCCCCAGAATTTACGAGAAGGTGTCAAGATTGTTATCACCCTACCTAAAGAGCCATAATTTCCCCTACAGGTGACATTCTTTTCACCATTACAGCCAAATCCATTGACCAAATGATGTTGGCCCCCACTGTGGAAAATGATGCCCCTTTCTCCCTAGAAGCCCTCACCTAGCTTTATCAAAAGCTAGACTTTGCCACTAGAGCCAGAATTTTTGAGATTTTCTTGCCAGAGAATGCCCAATTACCCAAGAAGAATCCTCCATATCCTTCTTCCATTTTCCTTGATCAGGCCAAGCAAATTATTTCCATCATTTCTTACATTTTAGGCTATCATTATGATCAGTGGGTAGATGAGCCCATTTTAGGATTCCTCTCCATATTTTCCATAGACAGCAAGCCCTCCATCATGTTCAACTTCAGTCAATTCTTGGCTGACAATATCCATGAGCAATTTATTAAGTTTCCTACAAAGCAGGTGTTCAATTACACCTCTGTGTTGATTTATATGTTCCTCTATTTTCAAGCAGACAAGTTCAATTTTGCATTGCAGAAGCTAGATGATGCAGGGAACCAGAAACCAGTGATCTTTTGGACCTCATTGGTCATGAAAGAACAATAGGATTTCATCTACAAGCAATTTATTAAAGACCTTGTTCATCCAACCATGAACATTCTCAATAGTGCAGTAAAACCCAGAATTAGTGAGGAAATCAAGAAAATTCTGCATCTAGCAGACTAAGCAAAGAACAGTGATTGGTATCTATATCAAAACTACACAGAGATTAGAGTCTATGGTTGTGAATTTCCCCCATATAAACTCCCCAAATACCTCCCAATGAGGATCTTTGCACTAGAGTATATCAGGTAGATGCTAAATTCAGATGACATTCACTTTGTAGTGGCCAAGAAGAAGGCTCAATTTAGAATAAAGACATAGGTGGGCCCATTTGTGTGCAACACCAGAACAATAGGTGAGGAGGCAGATAAAATACTGAAGGAAATGAAGTTCATTTTGAGATTTACATGGTCTTATGACCCCTGTGGCATCATCTCAAAGCTCAGAGTGGAAAACAAGAACACTCCTTACATTCATACTTCAAGGCCAGACATAGAGTAGTATGCCAATCAACTGGAGTGGTCAGAAAATACCTTACAGGAAGCTGAAGAGCAGCTTGTTTCTACTTCCAGTTTGCAGACTCTAGTTCCTCAGGAAAAATCAAGCAAAAGGTAGAGGGAGGAAGGATCATCATCTACTACTGGAAGTGAAGCTAGATAATTCAAAATCAGTTATAGAAAGAGACAAAAGGTAACTCCCAGACCAAAAGTAGACAAAGAAACTGAAGAGCAGGTAGCCATCATCATCACAGATTCACCACCTACAACTACCAAGTTCACTACATCTCCTTCTGAACCTTTATCTTCATAAGGTCATAAGGAAACTGATATGGAATCACAAACTGTCCAAACGGATAAAGAGAAGACAATTTTTGACAAGTATAGGGAGATAAAGCTCAAAAATGAAATACTGAAGAATACAAGAAAAAACTTCCACTCTAACTAACACTTCCATGTCCTTATCTAAATTGCAGGTTTCTTTGAAAATGTACAGTCACAATTGAAGATGGAGAAAGTTTCCTCCTTGGCCAAAGATAACAGGATCAAGTCTTTGGAAGACTTGGTGATTAAGATAGGGTATGACCCTAAATATGTCAATGCTGTTGAGGATATTGTTAAAAAGAAGAACTTGGACATTGCAGCATTGAGGAAACAACTCAAGCTACCAGCCACAAAAGATCCAATGACCAAGGATATTGAAGAGGGTGAGGCACAAAAAGCAGATATGATGAAATTAATCATAGAACAGAATGTGCAGATTAGGCAGATGGAGGCAGAGTTGGAGAAATTGATAAAGGAGAAGGAAGACAGTTTGAAGATGGCCATTGTCCCCCTGGATGCTGTACCTATTTCTTGGCTTCCATCAACAGGAGAAACCACTGCAGCTACTTCTTCCACTCAGACTGCAAGTGCTGAATAGGTAACCCAGACACTACAAAACATGTCACTGCAGTCAAAGGAGATTGAGACTTTGCAGAGCCAAATCAAAGCTTTGGAAGTCCAAAAGGCCAAAGCTGAAGTTGCTCGGACTGCTGAATTGGAAAAATCCTAGAGACTGTTGGAAAATTTGCGCCAAGTAGAGAGAGACACTTCAATTGGTCAAACCTTGGCCCAAGCCAAGGAGACTATTTGGATGAACATATTAGATTCTATGAATGAGATTTGGCCTTCTATCCAAATCATCTTTTAGCAGAACGAGCTTATAGAGAAGGCTACATAAACTATTTGATGCAGGGCTAGCCTGCCAACCCAGAAACTTTTCTTCTTATGCATTTAAACATTGCTGTGCATACATTGCAATCACTGCCATACTAAGTCTCCAATCTGGGCAATTTTATATACTAAGTCTTTCAATTATTGATTATAAAACCATTTCACAATCTCTGATTATGAGAGTTTACTCTATCATGGAAAATTCATAACTTTTGAAATCTTCAATCTAACTCAATGAAACATGACAATGTCCAATTTGTTTACCACAATCCCAAATAAAATTCAGTCTCACATTATCATTTCTTTCCAATGGCATGAGTCATCACCACAAACATATATGTCTTTCAACAAAAGGTATTTGCAGCCTAATGTTTAAACTTCAATTCTGTCCAAGAATAATCACCATACACATACCTTGAATTCATGCTCATGGAATTCACTACCACCATGATTCCTCACACAACCAAACATTTGAATGCTCCCACAATAAAACCTGTGACTCTCATTCTTATATATGACTGGACTCAATTTAAAAGAATGCGCTCTTACTCAATGAGGCACACATATCGATCTTATACACCACACATCAATGAGATTTGTTTGATTTAATGTGAGAATACCAGCGTTCCATTCTATATTCAACCAGAATTCATTTCCTCTGATCCAACTAATAAATTCAACTTCATCAATAGCCCAAATACCAACAAATCAACTTTGAATTCATTGTTTCTGTGCACCTTTGTCTTTTTAAACAAGATGGATGTTATTTAATCAATCAAAATCATAATGCCATTCATCCTTTGCGCAACACACATCACTGGTTGATTACTGGATTGTCAACGTTCTCAATTCGGTGAACACAAACAGAAATATGCCATAGCATTATCATTAATTCGTTTGCCCATTCAACACAACTATATATACGCCTTTTCAACATACCCATTACAAAGTAAACCCCATTTCATCACACACAATTCCAACGTTCTAATTCACAGTCTAATACGAAACTCTTGCCTACCTGCGTTAATTTGTCCACGTCTGGCGCTTCAACATCTGCAATGGTTGCCAATTGGTTTGTTTCAATGCCATGCTTCTGGTTTGTAACCATCATTTCGCCTTTAACTTTCATTTGCTGGACTGCGCCTATGGCATATCATTTCACTGTTGTCAAAATAGATAAAGTTTTAACCCAAACCCTGTTCATTACCTCCATTTAATTGGACCGCTAATTCCTCCTTGATCCGCATTCTTTAACCACTTATGGATGCGATCTAAATTCCATAACTTGCTGTTCTCCTGTAGCTGCACAGTATTTGATAATTATAGCAGATGTTTAAAATACTATCCTCTAATTCCCGTTCAGTTCTTCTGCTATGCCCATTTCATAAATTCAGATCTTATATAAAAGTCAATAACGACACACAATTTCAAAAGGGCTCCAGATTTTGATCTTCGACTTGCCAATTCGGTTCTTGGCAACTAGTAATTGGCATTTTCATTACAAAACATGATGTAAATTAAACCTGCGCCTATTTCAGAACTCCATCGATTTACCAATATGCAATCTGTATGGGGTTAACACGCTCTACTGTGTACAAGCCACTCCAGTTTGCCATTAGTTACGTTTTATTTCAATTTAAAATAACCAGCATTTCATTAACGCTCCATGCGTTCATTCAAAATTGTGAAGATCATCCATTTCAATGACAATGTACTCCATTTGTAGAGACAGTAAAACAAACATTCAAAACAGAGTTCTCGGCAAATATATACAATAGCGCCCTCCAGTAATCGACCATTTACTTATACAGAAGTTCTTTTCTCCTTGAAATCGATCCACATAGATTTCTCATCTGCCACTTCAATCTATTTGATGTAGATTAATAAATAAACACCGGAATCAAACATGTAATGTAATTATTCATTGCTTCTGGAATAAACCATTCACTCAGGATTCAACTGAATCTCAAATCGACATAACAATAAAAACCAGTGAACTCAAGGAATTCCAATTCTACGACTTACTCATTCAATCAATGATACATATATAAATCTGAAACATTGTTTTCACACAAACAAAAGGAGACTACTTACAAACTTATCTTTGACCTGATATTCGACACTGATGGCCCTTTACAAACTGCCCGAAGGCATCCAATCAGAAAAACCCCTCACTCTCTACTCTCACTAACTCAATCTGTTTTTCTCTCAAAACCCCCTCCTATTTATACAATTTTTAAAAATGATCTAATTAAATGCTTAATCCCCCTAATATCTCCATATCACTAAAATATCTCAACAAATCCTCTTATCTAGAATCTTATCCCTTCATATCCTTAACTAACAAAATTCTCTTATATCCTTTTATTAAATAAAAGGATATTTACAAAAATCCTCACCTTCTCCTATTTCATTCAAATTAATTAATAAAATATTAAAAATTGTCACACCCCCTTTTAACATATTTACAAAATAAAAAAACGCCCTTGATGCTCCTGCATCACTATTGTGCAAGGAAGAGAAAAGATGGGAGAAATGCCAACAGAAGCCGATAATATAATTAAGTTCCTAAACTCAAGGTCCAGATATGAGCTGAAGGAAGTAGGAGTTAGTGATAAAACTGCCACCATTCTGGAAGTCAAGAAAGTATTGACAAAAAGAAATCTCATTGATCAGTTGGAAGAAAGGTGTGAAACCTTAGAGCTGCAGGTAAACAGGTTTACAAACAGAATTGAAGCCTTAATGCAAAAGGGACTGCCCAATATCTATGTCATAAATGACAAGTTGATCACTCAGGAAGACTATATCCTGAAGATGAAAGAAGTGGCTAAAAGAAGCGTTAATTTCAATGGAATTAAAGTAAATATGATAGCAAAGGCATTCTTGGAGACAATGTTAAACGATTTCCATGTGCAGAATGAGGTAAAACATACTTTTACCGTAGAACCAACTTTTTCCAAATATACATAGGGAGATGAAATTTATTGCAGGGTAACAAAGTTGACAATGCTAGATGAAAAGAGATGGGAAGAATTGGTTGATTTACTGGATTGAAGGATGACTCAGGAGCAGTAAAATAATTTTCCAGAGTAATAGCCAACACGAGGGTCAGTTCAGCATCGCACATTGTTTTGGGATGACTCGGCAACCAAAACCATCAAAACGGGGCCACCGTTCTCTTCAAAAACCTACGTGGCCTATTCTTTTGCCAAGATTAGATGATATAGTTTGTAATTAGGCTAATAATACACTGTTGGTTTGACAACGATTTTGTAAAGCATTTTTGTAATTTTTATTATAAATACTTCACTGTTTGAAGTATCAAGGGTTGATTTCCGAATGTAATTTCCTTCTGCATATTGTAATTTTCAAAGTACTGGAGGATCAATAATATAGGGACCTTTCACAAGATTGATGTGGTGTGCGAAATGGTGATGTATCTCTTTTGTCTATTTGTTTAAACGTTGTTATTTCTTTCTCTGTTATTCTAAATATTTGAATTAATCAACAGAAACTGTGATAAATAGGATTCGTTATCTAGAGCGCCCTATTTTGGTTGTTGTTAATTTCAATGTTTTCCACTGAAGCGAGATCAAGGAATTATTAATTTCTCCTTGATTTCTATTGAACCTTACACTTCTACTATTCCACAATTCATTTAATTTACGAAAAGATCGAGTTAATGCAACCTAGCTTGCCCTGTGAGAACTCCTCTAAAACATGATGCAAAACTCCAATTTAGTTTATAGACTCCATAGCCCAATGGAATTATAACACTCAAATCAACCAAACATTTCAAACAAAACAAAGAAGTACAATTATAACTAGCCTAAAACTTATAATAAAAACAAAGCTAAATTAAATAGAGAGATCCCTCTTTGAAGTTGGTAGGGCTAGATCCCATCTTCCAAAGTGGTTTTGATGCTGTCCTATGTATTTACTCCCTCAACCTCAAAAATACAGAATGACAACAGATTGTAAGATTAAAAGAAGACAAAGACGACAACATCGGTGGCTTTTTCCCACATAGGGTTTCCACCTAAAAATTTTGGTGTTCGTGTGTGTAATGGTTTAGTTTGTTCTCACTGCACATGGTAACTGTGTTATTAATGCTTACTGAGGCACTAATACACTGGTTCAATTTAAACAGATGTTGAATTAACTGAAAAGTAAGTTTACTGTATATACACTAGTTGTCTGCATGACAGTCGCGTATATATGTGAGTTTCTTTCAGTAAAGTAGTGTACAAAAATATAAGTAAGAAAGAAAAGTTTAAGTGAGTTTTAAAATACTAATTCATCCCCCCCCCGCCTTCTCAATATTTTTCCCAACATTCATTTCCATGGACTTCATTATAGTTTTTCCGAGGACATCAAAGCTGTTGAAATGTGGCAACAAGAATATTCCAATTTTAATTTGTCCCTGAATTAAAATTCGAATTTAGTCTCACCAGCTGCTTGAAAAAAATTAATTAATTCATCTTGAGTTAATTAGTTGGAGAAATTAAAGCTAGAAGTCTTTGTGAAGTCATGCATCAGTTATCCCTTAAATTAAGGAAGTTATCCCTTAATTAAGGAGATAAGGATGAGTTGTAATTAGTTAGCTCAGTTAACTGAGTTAAGTCCAGTTAAATTAGTTCCAAACAGTTTGAGGAACTAATTGTGAGTTCAGTCAGTTAATGCATGCATGCATGAAACTAGTGTACTCCAGATAACTGAATATTCTCTCATAAATAGCTCATGCATGTCAGTTCAGACAATGACCCAGTTGAGATTAAAGGCAGGGACAATGTACTATCAGTTGCAATAATTTTCCTATAAGAAAATCTCTTGCATACAGAAGGAATTTATTCCTTGAGATTTGCGCAGTTTTACAGTGTGTTGCAGCAGTGTGTGAGATTAAGGTTACAGTTAGAGCACCCAGGGAAAACTGCGCAAGGAAATAAGAGGCTTGGAGGACAGAGGAGAATGCATATGAGTTGTCTATTATATCTATGAGCAGCAGTGAGGGATTGTACTGAGAGCTGGATAGCTGTGAGAGCTAAAGATGTGTGTAATCCTGAGATATTTCCACTTGTATGATAATACAAATAGCGGGGTTTTTAGCTGAGGCTTTCCCTAGAGTATTCTTCTGTGTTTCATGTGTATTGATTCTTCTTCTCTGTTATATGTGTTCTATTTGATCTTGCTCAAATTGATTAAGCTTCCGCAAGTTTGATTGTAGAAGTAGATTAAGTATTTTGCTTTAGTTATATTGCATAATCAGGTTAATCTACAGTGAGAATTTCTACATGGTATCAGAGCAAAGGTGATAAGAGCTATGAACAATATACTGAGAAGGGAAATTCAAAGTTTGAAGTTCTTGATTGCAGGTGCAAAATCGAATTCTTATCACACCTCAAAGTTCACCAATGGCGTTCAATGGCTTGAGACTCGAGTATGCTCTGGATGGAAACTTGAATTACATATCATGGAAGGATCTCATGGAAGCAGTATTAGAAGACAATGGTTTGAAGGATTTCATTGATCAAGAAATCCCCAAGCCAGCTGCAACTAATGCACAAGAATTGGTTGAATGGAAGAAGTGTGTGGCGAAGGCGAGAAGGATTCTTCTAGAGGGAGTTCAAGACCATATTATCTCAAGTCTCCATGGGAAGGAGACTCCGTTTTCAATGTGGAAGACATTGAAGGACCTATATCAAAACAGTAGCGACCAAAGGAAACTGGCGCTCAAGGATAAGCTTTGGAAAATCAAGATGGAGAAGGGCGACACTATTTCTACATATCTGAACAAGCTCACCACCTGTAGAGATGAGCTTGGTAGTGTGGGAATAACGATAGCCGATGATGATATGGTGAGCCTTGCTCTCCTCGGTCTTCCAAAGAGCTGGAATAGCTACCAGGACTTTGTGAATGGAAGAGAGAAACTGTCGGATTGGGAACGACTGTGGTTGGATCTGATGCAAGAGGAGATTAAGAGGAGCACAAGAGATGGTTCTTCATCTAAGCATGATGATGAAGAAAATATAGCCTTAGAAAGTAAGGCAAGGAAAGGGAAAGGGAAGGCTTCCCATTCCAAATCGAATTCTTCTCATGGAGGGAAGAAGATTGACAAATCTAAAGTGAGATGCTTTAATTGTCATGAGGTGGGCCATTATGCAACTAATTGCCCATTGAAGAAATCCAAGAAGGGATCCTCAAAAGGATCAGAAGGTGAGGCATTAGCCTCTTAGTTCGAATTGGATTTTACCCTCATCGCATGCATGGTTTCATCGATGGTGGGTTGTGTTTGGTATCTAGATAGTGGAGCCTCATTCCACATGACCGACGATAAAATTTTATTTAGTACCTTGGAGGAGAAAGACCTCAAGATGCGCATAGATATGGGTGATGATGAGAAGTATTGTGTTTTTAGGAGAAGGCACTGTTGCTTTTAAGAGGGAGCATGGAGCTCCTCTCACCCTGACTGATGTAAAGTATGTGCCTAGACTGAAGAAGAACTTGGTATCGGTCGTGATGTTGGAGGACAAAGGCTACGATGTTATCTTCAGCAAAGGAAAAACGTTCTTCAGACACATAGCCACGGGTCAGACCAAGAGGATTGGGATTCGAGTGAAGAATCTCTATAAGCTAGAGGTAAATGACTATGCTGCATTGAGTTCGAAAGCAAAATTGGTGCAAAGCCAAGACATTGGCAAGTTATGGCATAGGTGGTTGGGCCACTTGCATCATCGAGCCTTGAAGATAATGCAGTGGATCTCTACCGGACTTCCCAAAGGTAAACTTGAGCAAGTGGACACATGCAAAGGTTGTACCTTGGGAAAGTACGCTAAGTCTTCCTTTCATGTTTGAAATAGTCGAGCTAAAGCAATCTTGGAGCGAGTTCATACTGGTGTGTGTGGACCATTCTCGACAGCATCCAACACGAAACAAAGGTATTATGTGATTTTCATTGATGATTTTTCTCGTAAATGCTGGATTTATTTCATGCAGAAGAAGGACCAAACCTTATCAAAGTTTTGCGAGTTCAAAGCTTTGGTTGAGAAAGAATCATGGAAGAAGATCAAGGCCTTGAGAAGCGACAATGGCGGAGAGTATGTCTCTCAAGAGTTTAAGTACTTTTGCGTAGCGGAAGGAATTAAATACGAGTTGACGGCACCGCATAACCCACAACATAATGGGGTGGCCGAGAGGAAGAACAGAACGATTGTGGGGGCAGCTCAGGTGATGCTGCTTGACCAAGGCCTACCACTTCATTTGTGGGCTGAGGCATGAAACAAAACGGTCTATTTGCAGAATAGAAGCCCACATCGCATTCTTGGGATGAAGACACCAGAGGAAGCTTTCTCTGGGAAGAGACCAGATGTGGGTCACTTCAAGATCTTTGGCTCATCGGTATATTGCCGTCTGACCAAGGATGCCCGGAAGAAACTTGAGCTGACAACTGAGTTGGGGATACTTGTGGGGTACACCGATACACCTCACAACTATTGGGTGTACTTGCCTACCAGTCGGAGGATAGTGGTTCGTAGAGATCTCAAGTTTGATGAGCAGAAGGCCATGCAAGTTTCCCTTGAGAGGGAGCTCCAACTACAGGCTGTGGAGGAAATTTTGGTTCCTAAAGAGGAGGAGCCTCGGACTGATGCGGAGCAGCCGCATGCAGAGGTTCCAAGAGTGGAGACATCCACTCAAGCAGAGTCTTCCAAAGAGGGACGAAAGAGCACAAGAGAAGCTGACATATTGTTGTCGGATGCGAGAGGGAATGTGGGAGAACCATCTTCTTAGCGCAGACAGAGGAGGTCACCTGATAGGTACACTGGATATATGGCCCTTGTTGGGGAATGTGTTGAGACTGAGCCATCTTCCTTTGAGGAATTAGTGCAACAACCGATTTGGGTTGATGCTATGGTGGAGGAGTATGACTCCATAGTTCGGAACAGTGTTTGGGATGTGGTTCCAAGACCAGAGAACAAGTTAGTTGTGAGTTCTCGTTGGCTTTACAAGGTAAAGCAAGCTATTGATGGTAGTGTGGAGAAACATAAGGCAAGATTTGTTGCCTGTGGTTTCTCATAGGTCGAGGGGATCGACTATGATGAGACTTTTGCTCTTGTATCAAGGTACTCATCTATCAGATCGATGTTGGCACTATCAACACAGATGGGTTGGAAGATCCATAAGATGGATGTGAAGACTGCATTCCTCAATGGAAAGATTGAGGAAGAGGTGTATATAGATCAACCGAAAGGTTTTGAGACCTTCGATCGTGAGTCACATGTGTGCCGACTCAAGAGAGCTTTGTACCTGAAGCAAGCACCTCGTGCTTGGTACACCAGGATCAATAACTACTTCACCGAGTTGGGCTTCACAAAGAGTGAAGCGGATGCGAACCTATACCACATCATGGCAAAAGGTAAGCAATTGATCATTTTTCTTTATGTTGATGATCTCATATTGACAGGTGATGGTCAGTTGATCATGTCTTGCAAAGAGAATTCGAGATGAAAGACATGGGTCTCATGCACTACTTCCTTGGCATGGAAGTGTGGTAGAAGGATGGGGAGTTGTTTGTGTCTTAAGGCAAGTATGCCAATGAGATACTCAGAAGATTCCACATGGAGAAGTGCAAGCCCATGCAGACTCCTCTAGTGGGTAACTGGAGGAAGGAGGATGTTACTTTAGGAGAAGTAGTAGAAGCTACTGTGTATCGATAGCTTGTGGGTTCACTAATGTACTTAGTGAACACACGACCAGATTTGTGCTATGTGGTGAACCAACTTAGTCAAGCTATGGTTCAGCCTACCAAGATGTTTTGGAAGGCAGCTAAGCATGTTTTTAGATACCTCAGAGGCACGTCTCAGTATGGATTATGGTACATACGGACAGAGGGAGTGAATCTACAGGGCTTCACAGATGCAGATTGGGCAGGGAGTCCATCAGATCGGAAGAGCACATCAAGAGGAATTTTCAACCTTGGGTCAGCTGTAGTTTCTTGGTACAACAGGAAACAGGGGTCGGTTGCACTTAGCTCAGCAGAGGCTGAATACATGGTTGCAAGTGAGGCAGCATGTGGGGCCATTTGGATGCAGAAAATTCTAGTTGGGTTGTTTGATCAGAGGATTTATCTAACTGTGATCTATTGTGATAATTAGAGTTGTATCAAACTCTCTGAGAATCCAGTATTTCATGACAAGTCCAAGCACATCGACATTCGGTATCATCATCTCAGAGACTGTGTGGTGAGGAGGATCATGTTGTTGCAGTATATTTCGACCGAGGAGCAAGATGCTAACATTTTGACTAAGGCATTGTTAAAGTGTAAATTCGAGTTCCATAGAGATAGGATTGGGGTGGCAGATAGTCCCTTTCTTATTGAGAGGGAGTGTTGAAATGTGGAAACAAGAATATTCCAATTTTAATTTGTCCTTGAATTAAAATTGAGAATTAAAATTTGAATTTAGTCTCACCAGCTGCTTGAAAAATAATTAATTAATTCATCTTGAGTTAATTAGTTGGAGAAATTCAAGCTAGAAGTCTTTGTGAAGTCATGCAACAGTTATCCCTTAAATTAAGGAAGTTATCCCTTAATTAAGGAGATAAGGATGAGTTGTAATTAGTTAGCTCAGTTAACTGAGTTAAGTCCAGTTAAATTAGTTCCAAACAGTTTGAGGAACTAATTGTGAGTTCAGTCAGTTAATGCATGCATGCATGAAACTAGTGTACTCCAGATAACTGAATATTCTCTCATAAATAACTCATGCATGTCAGTTTAGACAAAGACCCAGTTGAGATTAAACGCAAGGACAATGTATTATCAGTTGCAAGAATTTTCCTATAATAAAATCTCTTGCATGCAAAAGGTATTTATCCCTTGAGATTTGCGCAGTTTTGCAGTGTGTTGGAGCAGTGTGTGAGATCAGTGTCACACAAGGTTACAACTGGAGCACCCAGGGAAAACTGCGCAAGGAAATAGGAAGCTTGGAGGACAAAGGAGAAGGCATATGAGTTGTCTATTTTGTCTATGAGGAGCAGTGAGGGATTGTACTGAGAGCTGGATAACTATGAGAGTTAAATATGTGTGTAATCCTTAGATATTTCCACTTGTACGATAATACAGATAGCGGGGTTTTTAGTTGAGACTTTCCCCAGAGTATTCTTCTGTGTTTCATGTGTATTGATTCTTCTTCTCTGTTATATGTGTTCTGTTTGATCTTGCTCAAATTGATTAAGCTTCCGCAAGTTTGATTGTAGAAGTAGATTAAGTATTTTGCTTTATTTATATTTCATAATCAGGTTAATCTACAGAGAGAATTTCTACAAAAGCAACATGATTCCATCATGGTTGTGGTTTACAGGTTAAGTAAGGTGCCTCACTTTATTAAAGTTAAGTCTACTAATGTAGCTAGTGAGGTAGCTCAAACCTTCATCAGGGAGATAGTGAGGTTGCATGATGTTCCCAAGAAGATTATACCAAACAGAGACGCGAAGTTCACTTCCAGGTTTTTGAGGGAGTTGTTTGTAGGCTTGGGGATAAAATTAGCTTTCAAGTACAACTTATCATCCGTAGACATATGCAAGATTCTTGAGCACATGTTTAGGATGTACATTATGCATCAATAGTGGAAGTGGGAGGAGTATCTTCCACTGGTGGAGTTTGCATATAACAATGGGTATTAATATTCCTTGAGGATGATCCCATTTGAGGTTCTTTATGGGTAGAGTTGTTATACTCCTATTAATTGGAGTGATCCATTGAACAGGGTGTTGATTGGACCAGACATGTTGGCAGAGATGTAACAAGAAATTTATGTTATCAAAAGGAATTTGAAGGCAACACAGGACATGCAGAAGAGTAATGTAGATCAACACAGAGCATTCAAGGAGTTTAAGTTTAGGGAGCATGTGTACTTATACATCAAGCTCAAGAAGATCTCCTTGAGGATTGGATCACGTGCCAAGCTGGCAAATCGATATTGTGGGCCTTTTGAGATCTTTCAGATGATTGGACTAATGGTCTACAAACTTGCACTGCCGCCAATAATGAAAGTGCATGATGTTTTCCATGTTTCATTGCTTAAGGGATATATAAAGTATGTTGATCATGCAATTGATTGGTTTGTATTGCAAGTGGAACCAGAGGGAGAATTCCATCCAGAACCACAATGCATATTGCAGTGAAAACAACTCATGCTCTAGAACTGAGCAATAGAGCAAGTTAAAGTGCAATGGAAGCACTTTGGGGCCAATGAAGCTACATGGGAGATGGCGGATCAGATGTGGGCATTGTATCCTTCATTATTTGTTGGTTGAGCAGATGTGTTTGGTATAAATGTTTTGGGTATATGAGTTTTTGGTACTATATATATATATATATATATATATATAGATATATATATATATATATATATATGGTTGTAAATACTGCAATGAGTTGTGTTATAAAGCTCCAATAAGCAGTATGTTTGTTTTTATTCAACAAGAGGTCATTGTAAATACTGCGTCGAGATGTGTTATAAAGATTCATGGGAAGTATGTTTTGTTTTAAGCCATTTGTTAGTCATAGGTGTCATTGAACACTGAGGATGGTGTTCCCCTAAGGGGGAGGGGTTTGTAACAACCTCAAATTAAATTTCGTGTAATAAAGGATAATAAAGGCAAAGGAATAAGACCAAGGTCACGAGACACGTATTCTAAGCTGAATGTTGGTAAAACACTATAGTGGGCATCATTTTTGATTTATTTATGGCTAAGGAAATTGACAAAGGCATTGCTAAAGGCAAAGAGGTAATAATTGACATTTATTTATGAAAATAAAGGAAAATAGGAGAAAAGGAAGGTGAAGGGACACAAATTTGCATGCTAAGGAAATTAGAGGAAAAATGAAGGAAAAAGAAGAAAAAAGAGACATCAATAATAAGAAAGGCATGAGAGAACCAATACACAACTTTTGTCAGTTTTAGCTTGAGAATAGTGTTAGAGAGAGAGAGCACGCAAAGAGGAGAAAGAAAGCAAGCAAGGAAGCAAGGAAGGAAAAGGAAAGAAAAGCAAAACAAAGGAGAGCAAATGATAGCAAGGAGAAGGTTGGATCAACAACTTCAATAGGAATATTTTGCAGGTAACAAGTTCCATGTGTGATTTCCTAGCTGAGGTGTGAAAGCATGGTTCATGCATGTGTTTATTTATTTTATTTGTTGTAATTGGCATGGGTTTTGCATAGTTTGATAATGGTTTCAACCTTGCCTTTCGATTTCCTGGTGTGATGGGATTTATTCTCGATTGAGCTTTGGATTGCCAAAAGCTTTTTGGAACTGGGTGAGTTGGTCTCAGGAAAATTCCCATGGGTTGGGGGTGGAGATGGTTTTCTTCGGGAAGCCCTCGACAAGTGGGTGGAGATAGTAAAATTTCTCAAGGTATGGTGAAGAAATTCCAAGGCATCCAAGCTTGGTTTCGTTTTGTGATCTTGAGACCAGTTTAGGTGAGATGACGGTAGTTTGAGTGTGGAGGTGGTTTATTAACCATCCCCTCCCACATTTACCCAAATTCATTGGCTTGCTAGGGTAAACATGAGACGAAGAGTTACTATGACATGACCCGACATCCAAGCTCCAGTTATGGAAGTGGGGCTGAAAAACTGATAACTCACAACATACCTCAGGGCTATAGGACACTCAGGGGCCAAAGGACCACCCCAGGTGACCAAACCCTTAGTCGGGGTTCTTTTCACTACTCTGAGCCCACAATGGAATGAATGACAAGGCCTGGATGTTGTTATAGGCCCTCAACTGCATGCACAACATTGCCTCCATGTGATTATAGCCCAAATTCTCTAGTTCAGAGGGTGTTGTCCTAAGATCTAAGCCACTTTTCAAGGCCAACCTCCAGACCACTATCCAAAATTGCTTGCAACTTCTCATAATTATAAAAGAGACAATGACAAAGGTATTAACATATGAAAATACCAACCAAGTCAGGGGCCATAGATTGGGTTGAACCATTTATTATTTATTATTTATTATTTTATCTCTCTCTCTCTCTCTCTCTATATATATATATATTTATTATTTTATTATTATTATTTATTTATTTATTTATTTTATTATTATTATTTTTATTATTTATTTATTATTATTATTATTTTAGCAAACCACCCTCGCGACATATTCTAAGCATGAATGTGGGATCTCATGGAATAAACAAAAACCAAACAAACTACCTCAACCCTCAACCACAATGATTCCCCCTCCACAGTCGAACATCACTAACACCAACCAGATCGGTCTCTACCCAAGTTGTTCAGGGCTCTAGGAACTAGTGACTCAACTCACAACCTTCTAGGGCGCCAAAGTGTTTGTCCAACCCAACTCCGATGACTAGTAACTCAACCCACAAAGGGCTCCAGATCGTTTGTCCCAACTTAGGCTCCAGGACTAGTAACTCAACCCAAGTTGTTCTAGGGCTTCCAGAGTGTTTGTTCCAACCCAAAACCATAAGGAACCTGAGCACCAATCAGAAAAAACAATAAGTGGGAAAACCCACAACACCATGGCTATCCAGGAAATGAAAAGGAAAGGCTAAAACTAATGTCAATCTAGGCAAATATCCATGCCAATGATAGCACATAACTAGAAAATCACATGCATATACCATGCATCCAAAAATCAGCAAGGAAATCACACATGAAACCTGTTACCTGAAAAAAAATCCAGCTGTAGCTATTAATCCAACTGTTCCCTTGTACTTTTCTTTGCCTCTTTCTCCAAATCCAATGTATGCCAAAGTAATCCAAGAATGCTCCAAGATATCTCTAAGTGTGCAAGAGTATGAGAGAATGAGGGAATGAAAGAGAGCTCCAAAATTGAACTGAGAAAAGGTTGTGAACCCTCATAAGCCTTTTTATCATCGAGGCCTCTATTTTCTTCATTTTCCTTCAATTTCCCTCTCATGCAAATTTGTGTCTCTTCACCTTCCTTTTATCCTATTTTCCTTTATTTTCATTAATAAATGCCAATTATTATCTCTTTTCCTTTGCCAATTCCCATATCTACTAATTAATCCCCAGGTATACACATCAATATGTTTTGCCCAACATTCAACTTGGAATACGTGTCCCATGACTTTGGTCTTATTTCATTTACATAGAAAAATAACCAGGGGTTGTTATAGTTTAACCTCTAGATTCCCTAGTGGATGATGTCTCAATTTATCCCATGATATCCCACATTCATGCTTGGAATATGGCATAGGGGTGATTGGGCTGAAAGACAGATTTGGTTCAGCTTAATCTATGGTCGGGTGGTATGTGGAAGTCCCTGACTTGGTTGGATTTTGCATATGTTAATAAGAGCTATTTTCCTATTGTGATTTATGAGATCTTGTACTTGTTATTATTGTTCAAATAACTCGAAATTTGTAGTTGCTAATGAAATCATACTGAGATCAATAGACACAAATTTCTTCTACTCAATCTATAGAAAGGAAAACATACAATAGAAACACATGTAATCATTCAATCACAATGGACACATTATTTTTAATGGGGAACCCAATTGGGAAAAACCCATCCTATGTTGGTGTTATATCAGATGAGAAAATTGATATATTACAATGACAACTTCAATCCTTGAAGCTGAACATGAACTGCAATACTGATCTCTTCCTCATGAGTCTGCTATGGAAAATACTTAGCAAAATCTAAGCCTCCTTCTCCTCCTATTTCCTTGCGCAATTGTTGAGGAAATTAGCTCCTAAAGAATAGGAAAAGCTCTTATTTGCTTGCACAATTCCCAAGGGAAAATCCTCACCTACTACATGCAAACAATGTACACTCATTAGTATACAATAATGATTACATTGATGGCCTTTTCCTCCACTCAACTAGGCAATTCAGATTCCATGCATGACTAGGGCTATTTTTAGTAAATTAACTAGTTAACTAAGAGATCAGTGAGTTACCAACTATTACAACTACTCAACTGAACTCCTACTGGCTCTATTCATGACTAGAGCTTAGATAACTCAGTTTCACTGACTATAACTCCACTATTGCTATATCTTAACAATCAACTCATGCATAACTCTACCTCTTGCCCACAAACTCGAATTAACTGCCTTAACTAAGTGACTTGGCTATGTCACTCTAGTTAACTGCAACTCAAGTCATCCTGCTGATGTGGAAATTCAAATTTCTTCATTTGAATAAGGCACAAGTCAAATGAAGCCTTTTCTTGCTATAATTTAACACCCCCTCTTAGCAAGAAAAGGGTTATGAACCACCCATATCCTACTCTTGTCGAAATCAAACTTGCCTCTTAAAAAATCCTTTGTCAAAATGTATGCATCATGCTCCTTTGTGGGAATGTATTGCAACATGATAATCCTCATTTGCACACGATCTCTAAGGAGATGGTACCTAATGTATATATGCTTATACCTATCATGAAACATTGGATTTTGAGAGAGTTTTATGCAATTTTGATTGTCACATTGGATCAATGTAGGCTCCATCCCATGACTGAAGAGACCAATCATGATCTTCCTCATCCATATAGCCTCACATGTTGTTTGACTAGTGGCCTTATACTTGGCCTCTGCTGAGCTGAGTGCTACATGTTAGGGCCTAAATCTACCTCAGGCTGAGAAAGGTAGGATTTGGGTAACATCAAACCACGCTTAACCTGGTAGCTAGCCCTACCAAGTCGGGAGAGGGCTCTCTCCTTGTTAATCTCAGAAAAGATGGGCAATGAAAACTTGAGATGACTGATTTTAGGCTAGGTATGTGATTGAATTTGATGATGTTTTGTTGTCTCAAATGTGAAAGACAGATTTGGGTCCGGGGAATGAGGCTCAGTTTTGCAGAGATCTCAATGGGGCAAGGTAGGCAAGTGATTTGGTACTTCAAATTGAGTGATATGGACAGCTTTTAGACAGGTGAGGAGTTGAAAAGGGCATGAAAAACTTAGGGATCCTTTTCAAACAGCTGAAAACATAGATAACTAAACAAACCCTAGGTAGAGCACTGCAATTTCAATGGATTCTACCTTTATCCTTGTTTGTTTTAGTTAAGAAGAATCAAGAGAGATAATGGCATACATAAAACACATATAAACTTACATTTACAAAAGGAAACATAATATCAAAGCAACATGCCACATGAATCCCATAGAGTGCTACAAACCCTGGTCTATTCCTTAGCCAAAACTGCTGAGAAAATGTATACAATGAAGCTCCAAGCTTTCTCAAAAGTCCAACCCTCTACCAAATTCCAACCCCTACACTATGAAATTCATACAATATATACATTTTCTCATCCTTGTACTAAGGGAATTGAGCTCAACCATTTTCTTCAAAATAGAATTAGTTACATTAAACTTGGGCCGAATTTCTGAAAATAGGTGTTGAAGATGACCTTGTATCTCCTAAACCATAGCACCTATTACAAAACTGAAAGAGTTTTTTGTAGATAAGGTCATTTTGGAGAAAAACCTCTCTCAAATTTGGGAAATTCATTTCCAGTTGCTCGCAATCTGTTCCACAAAATCATCTCTAAAACAGAAAATCATTAAAAATTTAAATCTGTGAAAATGAGCTGTAAAGATCTAGTCACATATCCCAATTCGTGACACCTGTGAATAAACTAAAATAGTTTTTTGTTATATGGCTCGTGATTAACAAAAACCTCCTTGGGTTTTGCAAAATTACTTTCCATCTGTTGTAAAATGGCCCTGCACTAAAATGACTAAAACAATAAAAAATATGAAAAATTTGCTTTGTTTTAATGTAGGCTCCAAATATCACTGTATATCTCCCACATAGTAGCACCTGTGCATAAACTGAAGGAGGTTTTTGTTATTTGGTATGTTATGAACAAAAACCTCTTTCACTTTTGAAAAATTCCTTACCATTATTTCAAAAACTGATTTTGTACTAAACTTGTCATTGTGTGCAGCAACTGACCTCAAAACATGCATAACCAAGAATCACTCATCCATTTCGATCATATCTTCTAATCCGGGAGCCGGTTACGGGAGTGTGATATACCATTGAAAAGATTTCTCTGAGCTTCTTCTGATGGACACACTTGTGACATGTTTTGTGCTGAAAATCATGTGCAAAACATCTAACAAAACCAGACATAGTAAGAGCTCATGTTGATCCCTGGTGACAGGCTGCGAAGACTGGAACTAACACTACAGATCTATGTTTCCTGTTGTACCAAGAAATTGATGCTGGCCCAACACTGAAGATAACTCTTGATGTGCTCATCATGTCTGGTGGACTCACTGCCCAATCTACATCTATGACACATTGGAACTTCACTCCATTTGTCTGCCTCTACCATAAACCAAAATCTATTACGACTTAGAGGTATCTGAGAACATGTTTTCCTGCTTTCCAGTGAAGCTTGGTAGGCTACACCATAAACTAACTAAGTTGATTAACTGTAAAAAAAATATCGGGCTTTGCGTTCACCAAGTACATCAAGGAACCCACCAACTGTCTGTAGATAGTGCCATCTACTACCTCTCCTGTAGAAGCATCCTCTTTCCTCCAGTTAGTAGCTAGAGGAGTGTCCATGAGCTTACAATCCTGCATATGGAATCTTTGAAGGATCTCAAAGGCGTACTTCCCCTTCCCAACAAATATCTCTCCATATCCCCACCACACCTCCAAACCAAGGAAGTACTGCGTCAAACCCATATACTTCATCTCGAACTCTCTTGCAAGGTCCTCTTTGCAACACTAGGTCAAACTCTCATCTCCTATCAGTATCAAATCATCTACATACAAGACTAATATGAGCATACTGAAATCTACCAAAAAGTAGTAGAGATTTGCATCTACTTCACTCTTAGTGAAGCCCAATCCACTGAGATAGGAATCTATGTGAGTGTACCAAGCACGAGGTGCCTTCTTGAGACCATAAAGGGCTCTCCTGAGTCTACAAAAATGTGTCTCCATGTCAAATGTATCAAATAACTTAGGCTACTCAATGTAGATCTCTTCCTTAACCACTTCATTGAGGAAGGTAGTCTTAATATCCATTTGGTGGATCCTCCACCCAAATTGTGTTTCCAATGCAAGTATGGTCCTGATAGATGAGTATCTTGCCACAGGGGAAAATGTATCATCATAATCAACTCCCTCCACCTGTGAGAAGCCTTTGGCCACAAATTTGTCCTTGTACTTCTCAACACTGCCATCAGCTGCATGTTTCACCTTATACACCCACCTGGAGCTAATAACATATTTTCCCTTAGGTCTAGGCACAACCTCCCAAGAATTATTCTTCATGATGGATTCATACTCCTCCACCATGGAATCTACCCACACCTACTAGGAAACAACTTCTTCAAATGAAGAAGGCTCAGAATCAATCAGTTCTATCATGAGTGCCATATATCTGGTATATCTGTCAGGTGATCTCCTCTGTCTATGCAGGGAATTAGGAGCTCCAACTTGCTCCTGAGTTTTCTGCACAAACCTGTCTTCCTGCTTGGTTTTCTTCCTCCCTTCTTTGGAAGGATCTGTATGAGTGGGTGCCTCCACTCGACCTACTCTTTTCTCTTCCACATGTGGCTTCTCCACAACATCTTGTGGATATGATTGGGTTTCCTCCTTTGGAGCTAGAAGCTCCTCCTCTGGTAGAATGCTCAACTCTCACTCTAGAGAGATTCTCATGGCCTTCTCCTCATCAAATCTAATATCTCTCCTCATCATACTCATATTGAGTAAAGGCATATACACTCGGTAAATATGAGGTGTCTCTATGTATACTACAATTATCCCCCTCTCTGCAGTAGGATCCAACTTTTTCCTGTTATCTTTGGAGACATGACAATAGACCATGGATCCAAAAATGTGAAAGTGGGAGACATCTGGCTTCCTCCCAGAGAAAGCATCTTCAAGCGTGACCATTCCAAGAATTTTGTGAGGGTTCCTCTTCTACAAATAAATAGTTGTGTTGTATGCTTCTTCCCACAGGTATAATGGCATACCTTGAGCATGCAACATGGCTCTTACAACCCCTTCAAAGCTTCCATTTTTTCTATCTACCACCCCATTTTGTTGTGGGTTGTGAGGTGTAGTCAAATCCCTTCTAATACCCTCCTTGGCACATAATTATTTGAAGGAATTAGACACATACTCTCCTCCATTATCACTTCTTAGGGATTTAATTTTCTGTCCAGTCTCATTTTCAACTAAGGCTTTGAATTCAACAAACTTTGAATAAACCTCATCTTTCTTCTTCATAAAATAGATCCAACATTTGTAGGAAAAATCATCTACAAAGATCACATAATACATGTTCTTTGCAACTGAGACTGTAGAAAATGGTCCACACACATCTGAGTGAACTTGCTCCAAGATGGTTCTATCTCTATTATCTCGACCCTAGAAGGAGGATTTGACATATTTTCCAAGAGTGCATCCCTTGCAACATCATGTTGATCAAGGGTGCATTTTGGAAGTCTAGTGGTGATCTGTTGCATTATTTTCAAAGCTCCATGGTGTAGGTGTCCCATGTGCCTATGCCAGCCTGGGTGTAACATTCTCCTAGTGTTACAACCTTCCCCATGTTTCCCTTCATTGGCTCAATGTGTAGACCAAATTCGACAATGGTGTCCTGTTAGCACCTAAATCTACCCTAGGCTGAAGGAAGGCAAAATTCAGGGTAACCACAAACCACGCTCAGTCTGGTAGCTAGCCCTACCAGAACAGGAGAGGGCTCTCTCCGAGTCACACTCAGTGAATAGATAATCGAAACGGTCTGAGATGATTTACAGTGAGATATTGATCTTAGGCTAGTAAGTGAATATGGATACACGAAACAATTTTTATAAATGATTGAGCTTCTGGGATGTTATGGGACCAACGGACAGCAACGAACAGAGAATTTAATACAAAGGCGTAGATTACTCCGTGAGGCAAGACAAGCAGAAAGTGTAGCGATTTAGTTCGAAATAACGCGGAATGGAGAAATTGCTTAGGAGAGTGAAAAGGGCATAAGTACATGAATCCTTTTCAACAGAAGAAGAAAACTGAACATGAAATTTTCCCACAGGCAGAGCAATAAAATTGAATTCTACCTTATCTAACTCAGAAAATTTCACTGGAAATGAATATGAATTGAACTATGAACATTACAAAATACATATGAAACATAAGAGACACATTTACTACACCCACAACCACATGAATCTCATGAAACAAAGCCGCTGCCTTTCATTAATTCTCTGTCTAAAATATACAGTGAAGAAACAGAGTTTCTTTCCCACAGTCTCCCAGAAGTTACAAGCCAACCAACCCTTTGCAAATAGTTTGCATACAATATATAGAATGTGCCATGAAGAGACAGAACGCCCAGGGGTTGGGGAGTTACTCGAATCATTACAAAATGGAAGTGGAAAGCCAACCATTAGCTATAGGTGCAGCGTTACAAACAAGACAAATGGCTTGGGTGACCATTTGCCTTCCTTTGCCACTTGGATAGAAGCCAATATGGAGTGAAAATACTTTAAATGCTGCCTTAGGTGTCAAAAATCTGAAATGTAGATGAGCGGGCCCACTTGGAGAAGTCACGAATCGAAATTTCGCGAAACGGAGGTAAAATTGGGCTTTTTTCCTGTATGCGCCGCGCCATTTTCTGTGTGCACCACGCCACTTTGGAGCCTATTTTGAGGTACTTGTAGGAGTCCAAAATGTGCCCAAGTGTGCTTGTTGGAAAGCCTATCCTGTCTAATTTCTAACCCAAGTGGAATTTCTGAATTTGGTGCTCATTTGCCCCTCCAAATCTTCATTCTCCCAAGAATGCTTCCTGTGTGTCAAAATAGGGGCAGAGAGGTCATTTTTTGAGTGTTTTTGACGTCCTGGAGACTCAAATCATGCCCAAATTTCTTGTCCAAGCGCCAGTAGAGTGATTTTGCATGCTGAATCCAAAAATACAAACCATTATTCATTTGGAGCTCCCAATTTTTAGTGCCACGCCACAGGGAGAAAAAACTTGTGTTTTGCCCAAAAATTTGTCATGTGACCAAAATTTCCCCAAATTTCTTGAAATTTGGGCTGGAGGTCCTCTATGAAGTGCTATGCTGTGCCAAGGAAGCTTCAGCCAAGATTCGAAGCCGATCTTTCTCTTTTGCCTCTTTTGCCTCTTTTGTTGCTTTGCTCAATTTTGCCTTCAAGCTCTTTATCCGGGCCTTTGCACTCATATTTCGTGCCCTGTAATGGAAGGCCATGTGTCTCAGTAAGGCATGGTCCTTTTCGGCCTTGTCTAGCAGCCTCTCCAAGTGCATGTTAACTCTCTTGAGATTGGCCTCCCGATCCTCATTGATCTCTTGCTCCAATGATGTGAGCTCAACTCTTCTCCTTTGTGCAGCTTGGCGATGCTCACGAATGTTTTGTAGCTCCATAATCGCCCGCTGATCCTCCAGCTGTTTATTCCTCTGCTCCAGGTAATTCATGTTCCACTTAGCCCTCTCCAAGTCAAGGGATAAGGCCTCAATCTCTGATTGCTGCTCCTGGATGATCTCTCTAAGCTCTACATTTGTCGGTTCTGTATCTGTCTCATCATCATGAAGGAGAACGAATTTTGTCTCTCGTTCACCTGATGGCTCACTTGAAGGCCCCTCATCATGCATTGGCTCCTTACCTCTGTCCTGTTCCTGTGTCGTCGATGTAGGAAGCGAGGCCCCTTCCACCCCGGGTGGATATAACACTCGCTTTGCCGCTGCAAACAAATGTCTACTGCCTCTCTGATAGGTGATGAATACTGGCATAGTAGCGGTCTCATGGCGCTCATACTGATGAGAAGGACCACCTATCTCATGCTCTGCCTCTGATACTACCTGTGGAGTGCTGAAGAAGTCACGGGAGATGATGTCCTCCCAAGCAATGCCCTGCAATCCCAACTGATGATCCACCAAAATTCGGATAAGAGCAAAGTGATAACACTGTTAAGCTGCTGCTAAGGGGTCTTATGCTGCATGAAATTGTTCATCCTCTCTATGTTCCTGCAAATGAAAAATGTGAGGTTCATCATCCGCACCCTGGTAAAGTGCATGAGAAACCTGATGTGATAGGCATATAGGCGAGAGAACCTCCCCTCACAACTGAAGTACTTCATGATCAATTTCATGAGCGGAGCATACTCATCTTTCAAATACCTGAATGGGAAGACTCTTGTGAGCTGCCTCAAACAACTGGCCTTAATGTAGGGCTCATAGTATTGCCTATCCACCTTCTTCTTCTTATGCCACTGTCTCCAACATTTGGTATGCCTGTTGCCACTGAGATAGTTTCGGGTGTCAATGTGAAGGTGACCCCGGATAAGATAGACTGACCTCCATGTAGATGAAGCACAAAAAGACGGGCCAACTCATGATGAACTCTAACATTAGCCACCCTTTGACAAAATTCAAAACATGCTAGGTGCTGGAAACATGACATAGTAAGAGGGCATGCCTGCAATTCAGTGAGGGTGTTTGGCTCATCCCTAACATGTTTGCCACTATTGTGATATCTCCTGGGAGCTTGTTCTTCCGGGGATGTATCACTTTGAGTCTCCACCTCATACTCTGATGAACCCTCAGATGCCATGACTGCTGTTTATGTACTGTGCTTGGACTGCCCTTTGATGATGGTGAAACTAGGTGTTGTTGTGATATCTGCCACCAAGGGGAACAATGAAACAAAGGGAGTATTAGGAAGGGAGTAATGTGATGGGAATAGGGGTTATGGGGAGAAATTTGTTTAGGGATATGTAGGGGGTTTGGGTATTTGATAGGGTAGGTTTTTTCGGGTTTTAATGAGGTAGGGTTTGGTGTTTGTATTGGCCAAATAGTGGAGGGATAAGGAATATGAGTTTGGTAGTATTTTAGGGTAGTGGGAATAGGAAACAATAGCATAGGGGGGTAAGGAAAAATGGTAAGGAAGGAAAATGGAACCTTGGCATCAACACCACACTTATACAACCCTAGCAATAATGACTTTTTGGTATTTTCTTGTGGTTGGTTTTATGAGTTTTTGTTGCATTCAATCATAGGCATAAAACCACCATATCATTTATGAACTTTGATAAACAAGTGATGTTATAGAGCCTACCTTGCAATTTGGTGGGCTTCACAAAATATTTGAGGAAGTTTGGCAAGGTTCTGAGTGCTTTGTCTGTGTGCGTCGCGTGCAAAACCCAGTGCGCCGCGCCCTGGGTGTGCGTCGCGCCCTGAAATTGCCTCCAATCTTGCTCTAAAACGCACGATGCACACTCAAACAGTTTGAAATGTTTCCCCAAGAACCTGGTTTGCACAATGACTTCGATTTTGGTGGAAAACTATATTTAAAGACTTGAAAGTCATGGGTTAAATCTTTGCTTTTCAAAAACCCATTTTTCTAATGTTATGTTTTGACACTTTTTCCCTGATTTAAAGCAACACTGATTTTCACTTTCCCTTTGAAATTTTAGCTCAAATGATGAAATTTTCGACACTATTTGCAGGGATTGCATGACAGGGCATTTGGCCATGGAAACCATGATTGCACCTGAAGAAATCAACTGAAGACTTTTTTTTGAAATTTTTATCACCAATGACACTGTTTGACTTTTCCTCAAAACAGAGTTTTGAAGAACAGTCGCAGTTTATCAGTATGACAATGAAACTCTCTGAATCATTACTTTGTAAGGGCATCACTCTGGCCTGCATGGCTTTACTGGACATATTTAAAGACCAAATTGATTAATCCCTAGACCTAATGATCAAAAATGACTTTTGTCCATTAAAGGACCAGACCTTGACTGTCATGGACTTTGGTGATCATTGACAAAAGACCAAAGCTAGCAGGAGCCAGACATGAGGGGAAATGACTAGCATGACCTTTTCCATCAGATTATGGCATGCCCCTAGCGGAATGTAGCTGAGTGAATGGAGCGGGACACCTAAAAATGAAATGCATAAAGAGTTTTGATCTCTGACGGAGGATTGACCAGACTGAATCTAACATTGGCTCCAATGGGGGATGGTAGCTCCTTGGAGGTGCCAAGAATAACAAATCTCTGGAAGAGCTAGACAATGCCTTCATCCATTGGGCTATGGAGTCATTTTTTCGACTAACAACACATGACTCTAACTCATTTTTGAAACTAAAATGACCAAAAAATTAACTCAAACTTGACATTGAAATGACTTGAAGACAAACTTGACAAACTCAAACCAAACTAAAATAAAAATGGTATTTACAATGACAGTGGAAGCAGCGTTAATAACTCAGAAATGGTACCACTTGAGCAGCCGACCATTGATCGGCCCTCCTGGACAATCTTCCCCGTTCATTTCCTTCAAAAGAAAGGCATTCTGACCCCGATATGCTGCAATCTTGAAAGGACCTTTCCAAAGATCTCGAACTTACCGTGCTTACCTTTTTCCTCATTCCTTGCATCCCACTTCAGCACCACATCATCCAACTGAAATTTATCCACCTTGGCATTTCTGTCATAAATTTTCTTTATTTTCTCCTGCAATTTGGATGTGTTCTTGAAAACTTCTTCTCTTGTCTGCTGTAAGTGGACCATTTGATTCAACCTTCTCTGCATGGGATCTTCTTCACTGCCGGCCTCCTGAAGAATTCTGACTACCGGGGCAGCGAGAGAGGTAGGGAATACTGTATCAACTCCATAAACAAGCTCAAATGGTGACATATCAATGGATTTTTTCTGACTGACCCGATCTGCCCAAAGTGCATGGACCAACCTCTTATGCCAACTCTTCTTATTTATTTCCAGCAGCTTCTTGATGATGTTGACCAATGATTTGTTCGAAGACTCTGCCAATCCATTGCCTTGCGGATGATAGGCAATTGAGTGACCCAAAATGATGTGATATTTATGAAAAAACTCTACCATCCTTTTTGATTTGAAAGCTGCTGCGTTATCAGTGATTAACTTATTCGGGCAACCAAAACGAGACAAGATGTTATTTTCAAGGAATGAAATGATTACTGCATCTGTAGCTTGTCTGGTGGGAATTGCCTCGATCCATTTCGTGAAATAATCTGTCACTGTGAGGATCCACCTGTGCTGACCGGAAGAAGCGGGATGAATTTCACCAATGAAATCCAACCCCCATTGCTGGAAAGGAGCGCTCACCTCGATAGGCTTAATTGGCAAAGGCTGTAACTTCTGCTTCCCTTCGAAAATCTGACATTTATGACAGCGCGTGACCATCTTATATACATCAGCAAACAATGTCGGCCAATAGCACCTTGCTCTCAGAATTTTATTTGCTGTTGATTTCCAAAAAAGGTGACCACCACATTCTCCTGCGTGGCAATCCTCCATAACTTTCTGTGCTTCTTCTTTCACCAAACAATTCAAAAGAATGCCACCGGGATCTTTCCAATACAGTGCAGAATTTAGAATGCAAAACTTGGTAGCTTTCAATTTGAGTGTTCTCGCTTTGTTTTTAGGCATGCCGGGCGGTGGTGACAAATTTTTAAGCACATATATGATATCTGAATACCATGGAGAGAGAGAAAACATTTCAGATACCTGAATTGAAGACCCTTCCTCATTCTCATCGGACATAGCAGCGATCAAATTTATGTCCAAGGCGTGCAAGTTTGATTCGGCCATTAACTTCGCCAATCCCTGTCCTTTAACTAGCTTTGTAGGCTTTATTTCCACATCATATTCCAGCAAGGCTGCAATCCATTTGCCTCGTCTTCCTTCCGGATCGGTCTGCACTAAAACATCTTTTACAACAACGTTAGGAACATAGGCCACAATATGAGAATGTAGAATATATACCCGGAAATCTTTCAATGCCTTCACAAGTGCCAGGGCTTGCTTCTCAATGATGTTATACTTTAAGGCTGCATCTCTTATAGCTCTGCTGAAGAATGCAATGGGTCTTTCATGATTATCTCTTTTCTGCAATAATACAACTGCCATAGTGTGCTCCGAAGCAAATGAAAATAATATGAAATCCTAAGTGTAGTCCGGGCTGACTAGAACTGGGGCTGAAGAAAGAGCCAATTTGACCAAATTGAAAGATTTTACAGCCTCCTCAGTCCATTTCACTTGGCTGTCCTTCTTAAGCATGTTTGTCATCTCTCTTAGGTGTTCAGCGAGATTGGGCACAAAGCGACGTAGGAAATTCATCTTACCATTGAATGATTGTATCTCTTTTTTATTCCGGGGCAAATCGATTTGCTGAATTGCTTGCCCACGTAATGGGTCAATACGAATGCCATCTTTTGAGATAATATGCCCGAGTAGTTTGCCTTCCTCCATGGCGAACAAGCTCTTCTTCGGATTCAGTGACAAACCATATTTTCTGCACTTTTGAAAGACAGTTTTTAGATGGCACATGTGCTCTTCATCAGATTTGGAAAACACTGTCAAATCATCTAGGTACACCATCAACAAGACATCCTTCTCATTTGCAAAATCCAAGTCCATTGCACGCTGAAAAGTGGCACCTGCATTCTTCAAACCGAAAGGCATTTTAGCGTAATGAAAGGTTCCCCATGGAGTGGTGAATGTTGTCTTGTCTCGGTCATCTTCATGGACAGAAACTTGGTTATATCCGGAATAACCATCAAGTAGTGACATTTGAGATGCTCCCGCTACTTGCTGAAGTATATGGTCCATTTTGGGCAATGGATAGTTGTCCCTCATGAAACTTTATTGAGATTTCTGAAATTAATGCATAAGAGGATCTCACCTGTCTTCTTTCGTACGAGCACCAGGTTAGAGATACAATCCGAAAATATAATGGGCACAATGATCCCTGACTTGTACAACCTGTTTATCTCCTTTTCAATAGATGGCAGCAACTTTGGATTTATCCTTCTCAACTTTTGTCTGAATGGTTTTTGATTAGGCTTGATGGGTATAGTGTGCTAAATTATATTGGTATCATACGCCTTTAAATTAGAATAGTCCCAACCAAACACATCCGTAAATGAAGCCAACAAACTGATATATTTGTCCTTAATCTTTGGTGGAAATGCTTTGGACAATTTTACCAACTTAGGATTAGCAGTTGTTCCGATGTTGACCTCTTCTACACCCTTCTCTGTTGGCTGCAATGTTGGCTTGCGGACTACATCATCTTGATCAAAAAGTTCCTCTAAAGGTATCAAGCCTTTAGGAATAACGTTATTCTTCAGCTGCAACACGTCCATTTCATTGATCTGCACCTCATCTGTACCATTACATTTACCATCGTCATTTTCTACATCAATTGAGGTCTCTTTGAACTTGCCTTTGTTTTGCAGAAAATCATCAATCTCCTCATCATCTTGGAACACTTGCCAATATCTTTGATTGTCTGGAACGGTTGGACGATGCTTGACATGGATTTCGAATTTATTGCTAGAGTTCATTGGGATCTTCAAACTACTTGTTGCCTTGGCAAGAGCGTCAACAATACTATTTTGTATACGAGGCACGCATGTCAAGGTGTATTCTAAAAATAATTTTAGGATGTCTAGAACTGCATTACGGTAAGCCCGCATCCTTGGATGCTTTGATTGATACTCGCCTCTGACCTGCTTAATTACCAATTCGGAGTCGCCATATACTGAAATCCTCTTAGCATTCAACTTTCTTAGAATCTTTAGGCTAGCAATCAGAGCTTCATACTCAGCTTCATTGTTTGAACACTCAAAAGCCAACTTGTAAGAGCATACGCGCACGTTACTAGGCACTTTGTTCGGGGCAGAGAAAGGACTGCGTACCCAAATTCCAATTCCAGCGCCATCATTTCCCACTGCTCCATCAAAATCCATGGTCCACAAACCTTCTTCCTCCTCTTGCAAGTGCTGGAAATCTGTTTGCTGTGCCTTGTCTGCTTGCTGTCCATTACTTTCAGCCGATTTCCCAACATTGTTCTGCTGTTCTTGTCCTTCTTTCTTTAAAATTTCTCTGAAATTTTCTGTTATTTCCGGAATATCATCCGCTTCAACTAACTGACTATCTATATCATTAAAACTATCTGAATACAAAACAAAAGACTCTAAATCTGTATGTACATAGTTAATTGGATGATTTATTGGTTTCTCCTCGCTTGTGATCATGTATTTAATTTTTTGTTCCCGATACAATTTCCTCATTTGTCCAAACACCAGAATCGTTGCATAGGAAAAATCTAGCTGTAGTGTCCCTTTCAATTTCGCTACCCAAGACCTGGAAAGAAGCATGCCAAACCTTGGAGGAATATCTGCTACAACCACATCCATCAAAACATTCTTCATTGGGAGCTGATCCAGACTCACAACCAAGTCTTTGATGAGTCCTATACATCTTACTCTGCTGGAATAAAATGAATAGAGATTGTGGTATTTCCGGGTGATGTCCAGACCAAGTTTATCCATGATAGCCTTGGGCATGAGATTGTGAGAAGCTCCGAAATCGAACATGGCATTATGTAACACAAAATCATGCAATCTTAAACTGATATAAAAGGGTGGCACATCACTATCAGGAGACTCACCATTCGATGCTGGCCCAAAAATCATTTCAGGTTGATCATCTTCGACATTCACCATGTCAGACATTGGGTCCAAATTCAAAATCTTATATATTTGTCCTCTATAACTGCTGTTCCTCATTATTTCAGTCAAGGGGATGGATACCTTTAATTTAGAAATCTCATTCTCTAAATTAAAAGCGGGAATCTTTTCTACCTCTTTGACTGGGATTTCTTTCTTTTCCTTTTCTTTTGATGCAACTTGCTGATGTGATTGTTCTGTTGATGGTGATTTGCTGCTCTCCGGACCAACCGCCTCCTTTCCTTTCCTTTGTGTAACTGATGAATCATTCTTTGATGCCTCAACATCCTTTCTTTTCTGAACTGGTTTGACCGGCACATCTCTGTTTCTGAGTGAATATCATTGCTGCTGGGCGGACAGAGCATTCATGTAGCCTCTTTGGTACTCATCTGATTCTTCCTCCAAGATGGTGTCATTTGCTAGAATGAAATCTACATCTTTGTGTGCAGCCAAACTTTCTGCATACTCCTCATCCTCAGTGAGATAAATAGGCAAATCATCAGGAGTAAAGAGGTGATTTTCTTCACCTATTATATTCCCGTCCTCATCTGACTCTGGTCCATGCACAAAATTTTGCTGCAAAGGTGTTTGTACTGGCTGTTGTGCTGTCTGCTCTTGGGCTCACTGATCTCTCCGTCTTATTCTATATTGTGGTTTTTGCTGACCACGAAAGTTAGGATTTCTAACTTGTGGCTCTAGTTTGTCAAGTTTCACCCTTTCAAGCATCTGCTCTACCTTCTTGAGTAATTGATCCATCGAAGAAGACTCTTCCTTAACTGTGACTTTCTTTTCTGCTTTCGCTCTAGCTCTCTTGGACAACAGATTTGCTTCAACGCTGACCGCGATTTTCTGCATGTCTTCCATTGTGGCCGGTTCTCTCTCTCTTAGTTGGTAGGCCATGTCAGCATCAAAACCATCCGGAAATTTCATCATAGCTAGTCCCACAGGTGGCTTTAGATGATCTAGAATTTCGTTATAAACTGAATTGAATCTAACACAATAGTCTTGGACCGACTCATCGGCGTTTCGTTTGATTTGCTCATATTCAACCAGAATTTGAAGAGGATTCTTTTTCACTTCCCATCGGTTTAAAAATTGTCTTTGTAGTTCGGCCAAGGTAGCGATACGGGCTGCCGGCAAACCTCTGAACCATTTCCTCACTTCACCTGCAAATGTCTGTACAAAGAGTCTCAATGCCACATTCTTCGCATCGATCTCATGAAGTTCATAGAAGTATGCCATTTTGTCCACATGTTGCTGAGCAGTAATGCTGTTAGGAGTGCCATCAAAAAATGGGATTTTGCTTTGATAATCTGCGGGCATATCATCTAGAATTTGAGGTAGAACCAGGGGTGCAAAATGGGCAGCCATCACTCTTGGTGGATTTGGCCTTGGAGGTGTTGGAGGAGTTTGCACAGTTTGTAAGGGGCTAGCAATTGGAGTTTGAGGCTGTGTCGCAATATAATTATCAATTAACCGGTTAGCTCTTTCGGTTTCTAGATCTACAAGAAATTGTGGATTGGGGACACTATAGTCAATAGCCCTTTCGGATTTAGACTCGAACAATGATATTTCAAACCGTTTGTCAAACTCAAGCTCTTCAAGATACTCAAAAATGTCAGGACATGAATGGGATTTGAACACGGGAGTTATAGTGCTCTCTTGACGAAGGAGTCTTGGAATCAAATTGGGGTTTTCATAGATATGAGGAGGATCCGTGTTTGGATTGGCTCTGGTATATCGTCTCGAAGCCAGTGTGCTATTGAGAAAAATCACAGGACACAACCAACTTACTCAGCCTATCCAATCCTAAACTTATCATCCGGAAGCTTAGAATTATTAAGAAATAAGGGGATTTGATTTCAGTGTCCCCAGTGGAGTCGCCACTATGTTAGCACCTAAATCTTCCCTAGGCTGAAGGAAGGCAAAATTCAAGGTAACCACAAACCACGCTCAGTCTGGTAGCTAGCCCTACCAGAACAGGAGAGGGCTCTCTCCGAGTCACGCTCAGTGAATAGATAAACGAAACGGTCTGAGATGACTTACAGTGAGATATTGATCTTAGGCTAGTAAGTGAATATGGATACACAAAACAATTTTTATAAATGATTGAGCTTCTGGGATGTTATGGGACCAACGGACAGCAATGAACAAAGAATTTAATACAAAGGCGTAGATTACTCCGTGAGGCAAGACAGGCGGAAAGTGTAGCGATTTAGTTCGAAATAACACGGAATGGAGAGATTGCTTAGGAGAGTGAAAAGGGCATAAGTACATGAATCCTTTTCAACATAAGAAGAACACTGAACATGAAATTTTCCCACAGGCAGAGCAATAAAATTGAATTCTACCTTATCTAACTCAGAAAATTTCACTGGAAATGAATATGAATTGAACTATGAACATTACAAAATACATATGAAACATAAGAGACATATTTACTACACTCACAACCACATGAATCTCATGAAACAAAGCTGCTGCCTTTCATTAATTCTCTGTCTAAAATATACAGTGAAGAAACAGAGTTTCTTTCCCACAGTCTCCCAGAAGTTACAAGCTAACCAACCCTTTGCAAATAGTTTGCATACAATATATAGAATGTGCCATGAAGAGACATAATTCCCAAGGGTTGGGGAGTTACTCAAATCATTACAAAATGGAAGTGGAAAGCCAACCATTAGCTACAGGTGCAGCGTTACAAACAAGACAAATGGCTTGGGTGACTGTTTGCCTTTCTTTGCCACTTGGATAGAAGCCAATCTGGAGTGAAAATAATTTAAGTGCTGCCTTAGGTGTCAAAAAACTGAAATGTAGATGAGCGGGCCCACTTGGAGAAGTCGCGAATCGAAATTTCGCGAAACGGAGGTAAAATTGGGCTTTTTTCCTGTATGTGCCGCGCCATTTTCTGTGTGCACCACGCCACTTTGGAGCCTATTTTGAGGCACTTTCAGGAGTCCAAAATGTGCCCAAGTGTGCTTGTTGGAAAGGCTGTCTTGTCTAATTTCTAACCCAAGTGGAATTTCTGAATTTGGTGCTCATTTGCCCCTCCAAATCTTCATTCTCCTAAGACTTCTTCCTGTGTGTCAAAATAGGGGCACAAAGGTCATTTTTTGAGTGTTTTTGACCTCCTGGAGACTCAAATCATGCCCAAATTTCTTGTCCAAGCACTAGTAGTCGTGATTTTGCATGCTGAATCCAAAAATGCAAACCATTCTTCATTTGTAGCTCCCAATTTTTAGCGCCGCGCGCATAGGGAGAAAAAACCTGTGTTTTGCCCAAAAATTTGTCATGTGATCAAAATTTCCCCAAATTTCTTGAAATTTGGGCTGGAGGTCCTCTATGAAGTGCTATGCTGTGCCAAGGAAGCTTCAGCCAAGATTCGAAGCCAATCTTTCTCTTTTGCTTCTTTTGTTGCTTTGCTCAATTTTGCCTTCAAGCTCTTTATCCGGGCCTTTGCACTCATATTTCGTGCCCTGTAATGGAAGGCCATGTGTCTCAGTAAGGCATGGTCCTTGTCAGCCTTGTCCAGCAGCCTCTCCAAGTGCATGTTAACTCTCTCGAGATTGGCCTCCCGATCCTCATTGATCTCTTGCTCCAATGATGTGAGCTCAACTCTTCTCCTTTGTGCAACTTGGCGATGCTCACGAATGTTTTGTAGCTCCATAATCGCTCGCTGATCCTCCAGCTATTTGTTCCTCTACTCTAGGTATTTCATGTTCCACTTAGCCCTCTCCAAGTCAAGGGATAAGGCCTCAATCTCTAATTGTTGCTCCTGGATGATCTCTCTAAGCTCTGCATTTGTTGGTTCTGTATCTGTCTCATCATCATGAAGGAGAACGAATTCTGTCTCTCGTTCACCTGATGGCTCACTTGAAGGCCCCTCATCATGCATTGGCTCCTTACCTCTGTCCTGTTCCTGTGTCGTCGATGTAGGAAGCGAGGCCCCTTCCACCCCGGGTGGAGATAACACTCACTTTGCCGCTGCAAACAAATGTCTACTGCCTCTCTGATAGGTGATGAATACTGGCATAGTAGCGGTCTCATGGCACTCATACTAATGAGAAGGACCACCTATCTCATGCTCTACCTCTGATACTACCTGTGGAGTGCTGAAGAAGTCACGGGAGATGAAGTCCTCCCAAGAAATGCCCTGCAATCCCAACTGATGATCCACCAAAATCCGGATAAGAGCAAAGTGATAAACACTGTTAATCTGCTGCTGAGGGGTCTTGTGCTGCATGAAATTGTTCATCCTCTCTATGTTCCTGCAAATGAAAAATGGGAGGTTCATCATCCGCACCCTGGTAAAGTGCATGAGCAACCTGATGTGATAGGCATATAGGCGAGAGAACCTCCCCTCACAACTGAAGTACTTCATGATCAATTTCATGAGCGGAGCATACTCATCTTTCAAATACCTAAATGGGAAGACTCTTGTGAGCTGCCTCAAACAACTGGCCTTAATGTAGGGCTCATAGTATTGCCTATCCATCTTCTTCTTCTTATGCCACTGTTCTCCAACATTTGGTATGCCTGTTGCCACTGAGATAGTTTCGGGTGTCAATGTGAAGGTGACCCCGGCCAAGATAGACTGACCTCCATGTAGATGAAGCACAAAAAGACGGGCCAACTCATGATGAACTCTAACATTAGCCACCCTTTGACAAAATTCAAAACATGCTAGGTGCTGGAAACATGAAATAGCAAGAGGGCATGCTTGCAATTTAGTGAGGGTGTTTGGCTCATCCCTAACATGTTTTCCACTCTTGTGATGTCTCCTGGGAGCTTGTTCTTCCGGGGATGTATCACTTTGAGTCTCCACCTCATACTCTAATGAACCCTCAGATGCCATGATTGTTGTTTATGTACTGTGCTTGGACTGCCCTTTGATGATGGTGAAACTAGGTGTTGTTGTGATATCTGCCACCAAGGGGAACAATGAAACAAAGGGAGTATTAGGAGGGGAGTAATGTGATGGGAATAGGGGTTATGGGGAGAAATTTGTTTAGGGATATGTAGGGGGTTTGGGTATTTGATAGGGTAGGTTTTTTGGGGTTTTAATGAGGTAGGGTTTGGTGTTTGTATTGACCAAATAGTGGAGGGATAAGGAATATGAGTTTGGTAGTATTTTAGGGTAGTGGGAATAGGAAACAATAGCATAGGGGGATAAGGAAAAATGGTAAGGAAGGAAAATGGAACCTTGGCATCAACACCACACTTATACAACCCTAGCAACAATGACTTTTTGGTATTTTCTTGTGGTTGGTTTTATGAGTTTTTGTTGCATTCAATCATAGGCATAAAACCACCATATCATTTATGAACTTTGATAAAAAAGTGATGTTATAGAGCCTACCTTGCAATTTGGTGGGCTTCACAAAATATTTGAGGAAGTTTGGCAAGGTTCTGAGCACTTTGTCTGTGTGCGTCGAGCACAAAACCCAGTGCGCCGCGCCCTGGGTGTGCACCACGCCCTGAAATCGCCTCCAATCTTGCTCTAAAACGCACGATGCACACTCAAACAGTTTGAAATGTTTCCCCAAGCACTTGGTTTGCACAATGACTTCGATTTTGGTGGAAAATTATATTTAAAGAATTGAAAGTCATGGGTTAAATCTTTGCTTTTCAAAAACCCATTTTTCTAATGTTATGTTTTGACACTTTTTCCCTAATTTAAAGCAACACTGATTTTCACTTTCCCTTTGAAATTTTAGCTCAAATGATGAAATTTTCGGCACTCTTTGCAGGGATTGCATGACAGGGCATTTGGACACGAAAACCGTGATTGCACCTGAAGACTTTTTTTTGGAAATTTTATCACCAATGACACTGTTTGACTTTTCTTCAAAATATAGTTTTGAAGAACAGTCACAGTTTATCAGTATGACGATGAAACTCTCTGAATCATTACTTTGTAAGGGCATCACTCTGGCCTGCATGGCTTTACTGGACATATTTAAAGACCAAATTGATTAATCCCTAGACCTAATGATCAAAAATGAATTTTGTCCATTAAAGGACCAGACCTTGACTCTCATGGACTTTGGTGATCATTGACAAAAGACCAAAGCCAGCAGGAGCCAGACATGAGGGGAAATGACTAGCATTACCTTTTCCGTCAGATTATGGCATGCCCCTAGCGGAATGTAGCTGAGTGAATGGAGCGGGACACCTAAAAATGAAATTCATAAAGAGTTTTGATCTCTGACGGAGGACTGACCAGACCGACTCTAACATGTCCAATAAATTATAGCACCGACATATCCAATTCTTGACATGAAGGATATCACTCAAGATACATTATCAAAGACATAGATTTAGTGTACATTTAATTAGCATGGAAACCACCAAGTCCCTTTCACTACATTAACCATCTTTATCCTTTAATAAATTATTATACATTTTTCGTAATAGAACACAACATCTATTCTAGTAGGTAACTAACATTCATCATAACACACTGAACATAACAAAAGAAATATCACCACCATAAAAGCATAAATACAAACAAAATGTGAAAAGTAGGTGTCATTCCGCTGATCTTCAACAATATCCAAAACACCCCAACATCCGATGTATTACACCAAAGGAATGCAACAAAACCTTTTCGACAATTCTAACAAAGGTATCAACATCGAAAATTAATCTATTGACCAACTAATGACAACTTCAAAGTATGTCAAAGACTTTACATATAGGCAATTATTCCCTTACACGAGAATTTATTCAGAACTTTGGTTATTAGCTTACTAATATTATTTTGAATACTGCTCACTAATTCTCTTAGTCATGCATTGCTAAGTGTCTACCGACTTCAACAACCCTACTTCTCAAACACCAAAAATCATGGCTTGATAATTTAGTTCCCACGTCCCACAACCTCTAGTCCACTTTAATCTTGCGAGTTTTCCTCAAAATGGGTGGCATAAATTAGATTTAGTAGTTTGTAGAGTTGTTTCCATCATGTCTTCAATAAAAAAATAAGCCTCCATGACACCTGTTAACTTATCCTCAAGTCAACTATGTCTAGCATTCTCCTTAGTGCTCTTCTATGATGTTTTTCCCTGGTCTTCTATTGCCTCAATCTAGAGTAGCCAATTCTATAACCACCTTCAAAACTTGCTCCTATAAACTAATGGATATTTCCAGCTCTTTAGGCTAATTGTGGAAGTAATTAGGTGCTAACATTAAATTGTAATATTTTATCTGATTAGTCCACTTAAGTCTCATAGGCTAGATAGTTTTCCATTCAAAATCTACGAAAGTATTTAGCCTTTGAGTTTACCTATATTTATCCATGGCTACTCTCTATAGCAATCCCAACTCTTATTGTACTTGGTTGGTGACTTTAAAAATTTGATCATTTTGATTATCAAATTTGTTGGTCACCTCATATTTTTGTTGTCTTACAACTAGATCTAAAAGTATTTTGACTTCAACCTATAGTAACTTATTTATCTTGAAGAAAATCTATTGGTGCTTCTCTTACTCACTTTCTAGTCAACTAAATAATGATTGTTGACTATATTTTTCTATTGTGTCCAATCTCAACTTTGATTTGCATACTTGTTTGTTCATCCTATTGCACTTGTGGCTTAGTCTTTCCATTGGTGCCCCACTTGGGAGTCTCCATGTTACCCCTTTAATTATATCTCATTCTTCAAGGTAGTAGAGTGGTCATGTAATCTGTGGTATGTAACTTGTAACCTATCCAACATCTCCAATAGTGGCTTTCCTTCATTGTTAAATTTAATGTTAAAGTCAACTATCTATATCATGGGCATCATCAATGCAAACCATGTGCAGACCTGACCTATTATAGTTGGATTGTCAATGTTTATTTGTTGCATCACAAGGTGTCATTTTACTATAATATCTCTTCTAATTAGATATGAGTGTTATACAAGTTTGATTTCATTTGTTTAGCCACAAGTAGACACTTTCCCATCTTAATCTCATAATCAAAAGTTAAACTTAATGAAGTGCTTTGAAGCCATGGTATGCATATATATACTCCACGGCCTCATTGTATGTACACATATCAAAGGGTTGATATGTATTAGGAGGTGAGCATTATGAACTAAAGCCTTTGCTTGAATTTGAATGTTGTCCATCTCTTCTTTTTAAGTAGTGGTGCATAGTCGCAACATAACATTACAAAACATTGTGATGAACTAAAAAATTTCATAATTTGCTTATTGTAATATATCGATTTCGACTCTCTAGATGTTTCTGGCTTAATTGTAAATAAGTGGACATAATGGCAACAATAAAGTTATCTAAACAACCCTATGTGTAAATGGTACAAATATCTTATATGAATTTTTAATATGGAGCTCAAGGCCAAGGTTCAACTAATGAATTTCTAGACATGTATTTTCAATAAAAACTCTCACAATATACCTCTTGGATATTCAAACCATCTCATTTCCTATGCACTCTCTTTGTGCAATAGGAACTGACCTTTCCTATTGGCTCATTCAAGTAAACCGTTGGATTTTATGGCTTTCTAGTGGTTAGATATTGTGATGGGACTTGTAAGTGATCAGGGGACTAAAGAAGAGAAGGTGGTTAATTTGAGAAGAGAGACGAAAGGCTACAAAGTGGGAATAAAGTTGGGTTGATACAAAATCCTTCCCATTCTTCTTGTAGATTATCTCACATGCTGCTTAAGATCCAGTATATGACTTTGTTAGGTTGATTATATGGGCATGCAACAATTGGATGAGTCCTTCTATGCACATTGAGGAGAACTAGAGGGAGGAAGGTGCCCAAGGTAATATTGAGCAAAGAAGGGAAATGTCTTCCTTATGTTTCATGGGGTAATGAAGGGATTCTGTAGATTTTTGTGGTATATAATTTAGCTGAGATCAAGAGAAATTAGGTCGGGTGAGTGACTTGAGTGTTCAAGATTTATTTAATTTTTCTCTTGGGGGTGGCATCCATATAGGATTACCTACGATAGGGTGGAAAATTGTTCATTAGCAACCAAATTCTCTATATTATGTTAATTTTTCTTCAGGCGACATTATTATTTGCTATGATAGTTGCATTTCATAATTAATATATTAATTTAACCCCATATCATCATCAAATTATTTATATCTACACCATTATACATCAACATATGCAATTACATAGGAAGAAATAACATCGCCATCATCATCAACACAACAGAATATAAAAGGAACAACAGAAGAAAGCATGCACACACATAGAGACATCAGGATTGATTCGAGACCAGGGCAAAACCCACTATTGGGAAAACCCTTTCAAATCTTCTTCTTCTTAGATTGTCATCAAATGATGTAGCAAAAGGGAGTACAATAATCCATCACTTTATCTATGCAGTAAAACAATAAAGATATCTATGAAATATATCTAATCATGCTAGGAATTAGAACCCTCATACTGATGACTGTAATGTGTTGTCACAAATTGATGTCAACTGCTAACACTGTGACAAATAATGCTAAGAACTGTTGTCACTATGTCGAATACTACTGAGAGCTGCTGTCATTGTGTCGAATACTATCGAGAATTGAAGTCACTGTCAATGAGCCCAATACATATGTTTGCAACGGAAACTAACAAATCAGCTCTACAAATATGTATACCAGAAGGGAGAAACCCAAATCTACCTAATCACTGAAGTCAACTAAAGCCAAGATGTCAAACCCTAGATCTGAACTCGGGTTTCTCTCCTCCAAACTATTTGTGTGTGACTAAAACTTTAGGGTCTCGCTCATGAATACAATATGCAAGCGACTGTGACTGCAGAGTCGCTCCCAGGAGGTCTCTATGCATGCAACTTTGGCACTAAACTTCAAAGACCCAAATTCCCTCCCTTGTTGAACTGTGTGAGTGACTAGCAAACCAAAGTCGTATCCTTTTTGAGTTGTGTGAGCAACCGAGATGACAGGGTCGCTCCCAGGGCTACCTTGTGCGAGCGACCGAGGAGCGGAACCTTCTGATCTGCCTTTGAACCCATAGTTGCTCCCATAAATCTTTGTGCCAACGTTCAAGGGTCTATAGTCACTCTCATAGGCTTGTGTGCCAGTTACCAGGGACCAAAATGCCCTGTTCTGTGCCAACGACCGAGATCGAGAAGACCATAACCCAGAGCGAACCTTTCGCTTATGATTTCGGACTCTTGAGCGAACTCCTTCCATCAACCCAGTGTGAACCAAGACAAAAAAGAAGAGAATATGTGTCCTAATGATCTTGAGGTCTCTTTTATTTATAGGATTTCCTGAGGGGTCACTTGGGGTTAAGATTGACAAGCAGTTACTCATGTGGTTAGGGCCGACCCATTCCATAATACATGTGTGAATAAAATAATTCATAACTCAACTTCCGGTTAACAAAATTAGGTGATATTTAGGTCGATTTTGGTCCTCTCGAAAAGAGGAATATAATACAATCATTATCTTGGTCATTTGAGATGCCCAAGGTGGAATTTTACCGTAGTTACAAAAATTATCACTCCCTATCAACCAGGGAGAATTCCACTTGCCAATATCTGTCCATCGAACAATATGCCATTATGGAATTTTCGAGTGTCATCATGGATCATTTCTGTCATGTAGTCATCATGCCATGTCTATCTCAAGTGTCTCATCATCACAAATCATCATTGTATATCTCAATCTATCCTTTGCGTATTCCTGCTTATCTCTTAATTATTCCTGCTCGTATGCCGAACATTCTCGGATCTAGAAGAAGAAGAGTTTGTTACCGGAGGGGAGCTCAAGCTACCACCATCTATCCATCAGGTTGCTATCTGGAATCTCTACTAGCGGGCTGCTACCTGGAATCTCATCATCAATCGTCATTAGAGAGCATATAATCAAGGATCACATCTCAGCCTAGAACCACATTGGGGAGCAATAGCTTCCACCCATACTAAGCAATAGGATAACTCATTACACATGGGAGTACACCCTTGACCCTAGAATTTCATCGGGGAGCTTACCCTCAACCCATAATCATATCAAGTTATCTCAACCCATCCTATTTCCGACTGATATTCCCATCTATGACCCAGAATAATCATATGGTAGAACACATACATCATAATTGACTTGGGTTGTACATCCCAAGTACACTCTCAACTCATTGGCCAAAACGAGGAGCGGTATTCCCATCAAGTTGGCATGCTTGAGGTTATGATTCCAAGTGGGGTATACACTGCAAAGGGGAGAAACATTCTCCGACCCTATAAATATAGGGGAGAAACATTCTTCTACCTTGGGTAACAGATAGGGTAACGCCCTATTGTCCAAAGTCCCCTCAACCCTAGGAGCCCTCTATCTCAATTCCTCACCCTGGGATCTCAAGTAGGGTAGGAAGAGTTTGCTCAGTGTCCTTGATCAATGCTCTCATCATCAGCTTGTCTATATAGCAGCTGTTTCTTGTTCATATAGAACATCAAATCAAATCATGTCAGATCATATATAATCATATGAATCACAAAAGGATACCACAATCATCCTCCCTCTCAAGGAGGTGCCAACTGCTAGCGCTTGAAATTTCACCTCAAGCTGAGAAAGGTAAACCTCAAGGCTACATCAAACCATTTAGCCTCGTAGCTAGCCCTACGGGGCAGGAGAAGGCTCTCTTCGGTCAATCTCGGCAGATCTTCAATAGATGAGATGACCAATAAGGTAACACTGATATTAGGCTAGTAAACTGATTAAAAAGGTTGATTTGGGGTTTTTTGGGGTTTTGGTGGCAAATTGAGGAATTGCAATTTTGGGTGCGGGGATTTGACACAGTTTCTGCAGGGGGTTCTTTGGGGCGAGGTAGGAGATCGTATTGATGCCTATGACTGAGGGGAGTGGATGGAAAAGACCGGTGAGGAGCTAAGGAGAGCAAATAATACTTTGAATTCTCCTTAAACAGTAGAAAACATAGAAATTAAACAAATTTAAAAGCAGAGCATGGCTAGCATGAATTCATACTTTAACACTTCATTTGTTTAATGTGCAGCAGTAAAGAAAGGAAATGAATCACATAACAAAGCTTACAAGAACATTGAGAAAACACACCATCAACACATGAGTCCACAAGAATCCCAAAGATGACTGCAAAACCCTGGTCTTCCTTAGCCAAAAATTGCAGAGATACAGTGAAAATATACAATGATAGCTTCTCCCTCAAGAGTCCAACCATGAAAATGAGCAAGAAAGTACATAATATAGATGATCTAACCTCTTTCCCTGCCTCCATGGGTCGAGCTCACTATCCTAGGAGCTGTTTCAACCACCTCTAAACTAAGCACTACAAAATAGGCAGTCAAAACAACTTGCCTCTATAAACTTGGAAACCAGTTCATATATTCAATTTTTACCCTTTACATGAATAAATCTTCTAGAAGAGTTACAAAAGGGTAAAAGTGTCTAAAAAGTGTCACAATTACATCAAAGAGGACCATAATTGACCTCAAAAAGTCAGACCAAGTCAAACTGTGCTTTTCCGAGCTGTTATAGTGAAATCTGGCAAAGTTTGCCTGACGGGTCGCGCACACCTGCCTGACGGGTCGCGCACCTTTGGAGCTCTGTTTGAGGCACTTGTAGGTGTCAGAATTGGGTGCAGGATAGCTCGTTGGAAACGTATGTAAGTCTACTTTCCAACCCAACTAGAATTTTTGGATTTGGAGGTCATTTTCCCTATCAAAACTTAATTCTCCCAAGACTGGTTTCTACAACTCAAAAAAGGGGCAGAAAGTCAAATTTTGCATGTATTTTGACCTTTTGGAGGCCCAAAACTCCATAAAAACTCAAGTCCATCCATAGGCATATGTAACTTTGCATGAAAAATCTAGAAATGCTGAGTTTTTGCAAAAAGGAGCTGCCATGACAAAGGGTCTCACCGGGGGTGAGACCCGTTGAGGAGCCAAAACCTGTAAATTTCCAAAAATTGCCAAAATTACCCAAAATTTCAGAATTTTTTTGGGATTTGAGCTGTGGCTAGGCTAATGAGTGCCATGATCCTTGAGTGAAGCCTCAACCAAGATACCGAGGGGATTTGGCTTCTTTCTCTGTTTTTGGGCCTCGGTCAACCTCCTTTGAAAAACTTTCATTTTGGCTTTGCATACATGCATCCTTGCCCAATAATGATTTTTCATATTCCTCAGCAGCTTTTTCTCTTGGTTGGCCTTAGCCAACAGCCTCTCTAAGTATGCATTCACTTGGATGAGCATTGACTCTCGGTCTGCAGGCAATGGATCACCGGGTCTTCTTCGGTTCAAGACTCGGTCACTACGAATCCTCCATAGCTCATCAAGTGCTTTCTCCTCCTCCAGCTGTTTGTTTCGCTGCTCCAGGTAAGTGATAGTCCATTGGGTACCCTCAAGTCTCCTCTGCAAAGCATCGTTTTCAGCTCTCAGATGCTGAATGATCTCCTTTGCCTCTCGGCTAGGAGAACTGGCCTCAAGATCAATGACCTCGGTGTCTGGGACTCCTGATGGACCCTCATGAATCATAGGCTGTTTGCCCCTCTGTGCTACCTGTGCTGATGAAGAGAGCGAGGCCCCTTCCACCTGATGTGGAGATAACACTCGCTGAGCTGATGATGAAGGCGAGACCCCTTCCACCTGCTGTGGAGATAGTACTCGCCTGGCTGCTGCAAATAAGGCCCTTGGGCCTTTCTGATAGGTGACCAGAGGTGTGGAGCTGACATGTCGGGTGACCGGAATATCAGGCTGCTGAGATGGTCCTCCCTCCTCATGAATGACCTCATGATGTGGCTGGGGTGGCACTGTGAAAAACTCACGAGAGATAAACTCCTCCCATGAGATACCCTGCTGTGTCAACTGATGCAAGACTATGAGCTGAATCAAACCATAATGACATAAGCTCCTGTACTGCTGGGCCGGGGTCTTCCTCTGCAACATGGGCACCATCTTCTGAATGTTCTGAAAGAAGAAAACCGGGATGTTCATCATCCTCACTCGGGTGAAGTGCATCAAGAGGCGAATGTGATATGAGTACACCTGTGAAAATCTGCCCTCACAGGTAAAATAGTGCATAATAAGCCTCATGATGGGAGCATACTCGCTCCGGAGAAATCTGAATGGAAAAACACCCGCCAAATGTCTCAAGAATGGTGGCCAGACATAAGGCTCAAAGTGAACAGTATCTAGCAACTTGCGCTTAGGCCACACCTCACCAACATTCGGTATCCCTGTAGCATGTGAGATCACTTCGGGTGTCAATGTAAAATCTACCCCTGCTAGATTGACATGTCCATCATGCAAATGTAAAACAAAGAGGCGGGCCAACTCTCTGTGATGTTGAATCTGGGAGATCCTCTCACAAAACTGATAACAAGACATGTACTGAAAACAAGTGACTGCCATAGGACAAGCCTGTAATTCTGCCAAAGAGGTGGGCTCCTCTCGCTTATGATGTCCACCCTTACCACCCCTACGAGGCCTCCTCTGTACCTCAACCTCTGTAGATGATGAATGGTCATCACTTTGCTCATAAGTTTCGGTTTCTGACATGGTTTAGGAGCAAAGTGGACAAACTGAACTGCTGTCTCTGCCTGCAAAAAGTGCTGAACTCTATGCTGTTTCAAGGGGAAAAAGACATGAGGGAAATGTTAGGGGAGGGATATTTTAACAAGGAATGGGAATATATAAATATAACAGGGAATTTTTAAGGGAAATGTTGCAAATCATTATGCATATAGGAATACATATTTATAATTGGGAAATCATTTGCAAAGATCATTGCATATGGGAAAAAACATATATGAAAGTGAACATGGGAATATGCATACATGTATTAATAGGGGAAATAGGGAAACCATGCACAAAACATGCTGACATATTAACCAACATTTTTTGTTATTTACACATGCATATGGTGGAGGAGAACTAGGGTTTTGAATTTTGTTTTTTGATGCTTTGAGAGAGGGATAGGGTTTTCATTTTAGTGATTAGGGATGGGGAAAAATTTTCATTTCATTTGTAAAATAATATGGGAAAAGAGATGAACATATAAGTGCGAGTGAGAGGGAAAGGAGGGAAACAAACCAAAGGGAAAAATAGCTTGAAACAACACAAACCCTAGCACAGTTTGCTCATTAACATTGCAGCCATATAAAGGAGTTTCACTTGCAAAATTTTGATCATTTTAACATGTTCATGACATCCACCATTCATAACCAGCAACCATTCCATGTTTAGAGCACCTACCTCGAACAATTTGATAGCTTGGAGGGCGTTTGAGGGAATTTGTTTGGAGTTTGCAGCAAAACAGTCCAACGGGTCGCGCCCCTCTGACGGGTCGCGCCCGTTGTTTTTCTGAACTGTGGGAGACCCTCTGACGGGTCGCGCGCACCCAACAGGTCGCGCACCTGGCTCGACGGGTCGCGCCCCTCTCTGCTGCCCGAAATCGCTCTGTCTTTGCTGCTTTCTCTCAATCACTCTCTCAAACCTCTCTTGCAAGCGTTAGGATGCACAATGAGAGTGAAAGGAGGGAATTTGGGCTTTTATAAGTTTCATTTAAAAAAAATTTCATTCATAAACCCACTTTCTAAAGTTTATCTTTGACACTTTTATAACACTGACTTTTGGTTTCCTTTATCCTGAATTTGACTCATTGAGTGCTTTGACTTGATTCTTTTTGCAGGTAGATCATCTGAGGGACCTTGGCAAGGGGACCAGGGTTGCACTTTGTCCGCTGAAGACTTTTGAAATTTCATCACTTATTTACAAAAACTCGGAAAATGACCTTGGCTTTAAAAACAGAGTTTTTAAATCCAAGGTGAAAATTCACTGTACAAGATAAAAATGTCGAAGAAACATGTTTGCAAACCTCCCTCTGGCTTGCTGAGTACTCATGGATTTTCAAAGACATGACCTTGCAGAGATAAATGACCAAAACCCTAGACCTAGGACTTTGACATCAAGACAAAACAAGACAATCTTGAAAAAGCTTAATGACTGTTATGACCTGATCCAGCAAAGCCAAGAGGGGTATAAATAGACCAGCTCCTCCATCAGGGTTATGGCATGCCTAACGGGATGCAAAATTTGACACTGATGAGACACCTACGAATGCAAATGCAAAGAGCTTTGATCGCTGATGGAGGGCTTTCAAGACCGACACTAACATTGGCTCCAATGGGGATGGTAGCTCCTTGGAGGTACCAAGAACCTTAGACCTCTGGGAGAGCAGACCAGTGCTTTATTCATTGGGCAATGGAGTCAACTTATTAACATGTGACCAAATTTAAAACAACTTTATTTGACTTGGACAATTGACTGAAATTCTAGACTAACTTTGACACTAACTCACTTACTTTATGCAGAAAATGAACTGACACGAAACAACTTGTAAAACTCACACCAACTAATCACCATTTTCAGAATTATAGCCTTCACTGCGGGCCCCAAACTGAAGATGAGAGATCAGTTTCACACTTGCTGCAGAATGAAAATAAAATGGTAATTACAATGAGAGTGATTAGAGCAGAAAATGCTCAAGCATGATACCTTTTGAGCAGCCGGCCATTCACCGACCCACCAAGACATTCATCACCGTTCATTTCTTTGAGAAGAAAAGCATTTGGACCACGGTATGCTGCAATTTTGTAAGGACCCTTCCATAAGTTGTCGAATTTTCCATGCTTCCCTTTATCTTCATTGCGGGCATCCCACCGCAACACAACATCATCAATCTAAAACTCATCTGCTTTGGCCTTTTTGTCATAGATTTTCTTTATGCGCTCCTGCAACTTAAGGGAATTTTGATAAACCTCATCTCGTGTCTGCTGTAAATGAATCATTTGACTGATCCGCCGTTGCATAGGATCCTCCTCACCACTAGCTTCTTGAAACAACTTTGCTACTGGAACACTAAGTGAAGTAGGAAACACTGCATCTATTCCATAAACAAGTTCAAAAGGTGACATGCCAATTGACTTCTTTTGACTTACCCGATCAGCCCATAATGCATTTATTAATTTCTTGTGCCAGCTCTTCTTATTTATTTCCAGCAATTTCTTTATGATGTTCACTAGAGATTTATTCGAAGATTCGGCCAGCCCATTACCTTGCGGATGGTAGGCGGTTGAATGCCCCAAGCTAATGTTATATTTATAGCAAAAATCAACCAACTTCTTCGATTTGAATGCTGCTGCGTTATCTGTAATTAACTTATGTGGACAGCCGAAACGTGACAAGATATTATTTTCAAGAAAGGAGATAATTACCGAATCCGTGGCTTGCCGAGTAGGAATGGCTTCTATCCACTTCGTGAAGTAATCTGTGGCGGTCAAGATCCATCGATGCTGCCCGGAAGATGCTGGGTGGATTTCGCCAATAAAATCCAAGCCCCATTGCTGAAATGGTGCGCTGATTTCAACTGGCTTGAGAGGCAAAGGCTGTAATTTCTGTTTTCCTTGAAAAATTTGACATTCATGACAACTCTTTACCGCTTTATACACATCAGAAAACAAAGAAGGCCAATAGAAACCAGCTCTCAAAATCTTATTAGCCGTGGTCTTCCAAAATAAGTGACCCCCACAGTCACCTTTATGGAAATCATCTACTGTTGTCTTAGCTTCCTCTTTGACCAAACAGTTCAGCAAGATGCCACGGGGATCTTTCCAATAAAGTGCAGATTTGATAATGCAAAATTTGGCAGCCTTTAGTTTCAATGTTCTAGCTTTGTTTCTAGGCATTCCAGGAGGTGAAGATAAATTTTGAAGCACATAAACTATATCAGCATACCAAGGAGAAGACACAAAGATATTGGACACTGGTAGAACTGAATTTTCTTCATCTTCATCGGACAAGGCAGCAATCAAATTGATATCAAGGACGTGAAGATTTGCTTCAGCCATCAACTTAGCAAGACCTTGACCTTTAACCAACTTGGTAGGCTTAATTTCTACATCATACTCTAAGAGTGCAGCGATCCACTTACCCCTTCTTTCGTCCGGTTCCGTTTGCACTAAAACATCCTTAACAGTTGCATTAGGAACATATGCTAAAATATGAGAATTCAATATGTAAACCTGGAAATCTTTCAAAGCTTTGATCAGCGCCAATGCTTGCTTCTCAATGATATTATAATTCAGCGCTCCGTCTCTTATGATGCGGCTGAAAAAAGCTATGGGCCTCTCAACTCCATCTCTCTTTTGCATTAACACGGCTGCCAATGTATGCTCAGAGGCGAATGAAAACAAAATGAAATCTTGTGTATAATCTGGGCTGATCAAAGTTGGGGCTGAAGATAAGATTACCTTTATCAAATTAAAAGACTTCACCGCCTCTTCGGTCCATTTGAGCTCGCTGTCCTTCTTGAGCATATTTGTTATCTCTCTAAGATGTTCAGCAAGATTGGGGATGAAACGACGCAGAAAATTCAATTTACCATTGAAGGACTGTATTTCTTTCTTGCTACGGGGTTGCTCCAATTGCTGAATTGCTTCCACTCGTGCAGGGTCTACACGAATGCCATCTTTAGAAATGATATGGCCCAGCAGCTTGCCTTCACTCATAGCGAAAAGACTCTTCTTTGGATTCAATGAGATGCCATATTTTCTGCACTTTTGAAACACCTTAGTCAAATGAAACAAATGCTCTTCATCTGATTTAGAAAACACGGTCAGATCATCAAGATAAACAACTAAAAAGACATCTTTCTCATTTGCAAAGGCCATGTCCATTGCCTGCTGAAATGTGGCACCCGCGTTCTTCAATCCAAATGGCATCTTGGCATAATGAAATGTAACCCATGGAGTAGTAAATGTTGTCTTGTCACGGTCATCTTCGTGCACCAAAATCTGATTATACCCGGAGTAACCATCGAGCAATGACATCCTTGATGCCCCCACAACCCGCTGCAATATGTGGTCCATTTTGGGCAGCGGATAATTGTCCTTTAATGACACCTTGTTCAGATTTCTGAAGTCTATGCACAAACGAATCTCACCGGTTTTCTTCCTCACGGGCACCAAGTTTGAGATCCAATCAGAAAACCGGATTGGCACTATGATTCCAGACTTATACAACCTGTTGACTTCCTTCTCAATCAATGGCAGCAATTTAGGATTAATTCTTCTCAACTTTTGCCGGAAAGGCTTTTGATTTGGCTTTATGGGAATGGTATGCTCAATAATGCTTGTGTCATAAGTTTTCAAATCGGAATAGTCCCATGCAAAAACATTAGAATACAGAGACAATAATCTGATATACTCTTGCTTTACCTTAGGCGGCAATGCTTTTGAAAGCTTCACCAACTTTGGATTTGCAGCTGTCCCAAGATTTACATCTTCAACTCCTTCATCCGTAGGCCTCAAAGTTGGCTTGCGAGCCACATCATCTTGATCGAACAATTCTTCCAAAGGAATCAATCCTTTAGGAATGTAATTGTCCTTGAGCTGCAACACATCCATCTGATTTACTCCTTCAGCTTCCGTGTCTATCGAAATTTCTTCAAATTTACCCTCAACTTGCAGAAAATCTTTGATTTCTTCGTCATCTTGGAAAACTTGCCAACACCTTTGATTATCTGGAACTGTAGGACGATGCTTCACATATATTTCAAACTTATTGCTGGAATTCATGGGAATTTTCAGATTACTCGCTGCCTTAGCCAATGCATCCGCAACACCATTTTGAATCTGGGGCACACATGTCAAAGTATGTTCAGAAAACCTCTTTAAGATATCTAAAACAGCATTCCGATATGCTCGCATACGAGGATGTTTGGCCTGAAATTCACCTTTCACTTGCTTGATAACTAATTTGGAGTTGCCATATACCGCTATCTTCTTTGCCTTCAACTTCCGAAGGATTTTCAGACCAGCAATAAGAGCTTCATATTCCGCCTCATTATTTGAACAATCAAATGCCAATTTATAAGAACATACCCGTACCTTGCTTGGAACTTGATTTTGGGCTGAAAATGGACTTCGAATCCACACACCTATACCAGCACCATCGCTTCCCACTGCACCGTCAAAATCCATGGTCCAAAGACCATCCTCATCATCTTCTAAGTGCTGAAAATCTGATTTTGATTCCTGCTCTGCTTGCTGCCCATTTGTTTCAGCAATTGGCCTTATGACAGCAGACCTTTCTTCACTTTCCTTTCTCAAAACTTCCCTGAAATTTTCTGAAATGTCTGGTATATCTTCTACTTGAACTAACTGACTATCTACCTCATTGAAATTTTCCGCAAACAAAACAAAAGATTCTAAATCTGTCTGTACATAATTTACGGGATGATTGACGGGCTTTTCCTTACTAGTGATCATGTATTTCATCTTTTGTTCCCGATATAACTTCCTCATTTGACCGAAAACTGGAATTGTAGCATATGAGAAATCTAGCTGAAATGTACCTTTGAGTTTGGCTCCCCATGATCTCGACAGCAACATGCCAAACCGCGGGGGAATATCCGCCACCACGACATCCATCAGAATATTCTTCGCTGGAATTTGATCTAGACTCACAACCAAGTCTTTGATCAAACCAATACATCTTACCCGGCTGGAATCAAACGAATACAAATCATGATACTTTCTTGTGATGTCAAGTCCCAGCTTCTCCATGATTGTTTTCGGCATCAAATTATGTGAAGCTCCCGAGTCAAACATGGCATTGTGCAACACAAACTCATGCAATCGCAAACTGATATAAAATGGAGGAACATCACTTTCGGGAGACTCACCATTTAAAGCTGGCCCAAAGATTAACTCCGGCTAATCATCTTGTACATTCACCATGTCTAGCATTGGATCAAAATTCAGCAACTTGGAAATTTGGCCTCGGTAAGTGGTGTTCTTCATGACCTCCGTCAAAGGAATAGATATCTTCAACTTTGCAATCTCATTCTCCAAACTGAAAACTGGAAGCTTCTCACCTTCTTTTGCCGGATTATCTCTTTTTTCAGCTTTATCTTTTGGTGCATTTGATGGCTGATCTATCTTGGCTACTGGTGATGATGGAGTTGTTGATGGACCGACTATATCTTTACCCTTTGAGGAAACCGAATCATTCTTTGCTGCAATGTCTTTCTTTTTCTGCACGGGATTTATAGGAATAGCTCGGCTTCTCAATTGCCTTTGCTGTCCTTGCTGAGCTGATAAAGCATTCAAGTACCCTCTTTGATACTCTTCAGATTCTTCTTCAAGTATTGCATCGTTTGACAAAATATAATGCTCATCTTGGGGAAAGACAGAATTACTCACCAACTCATCTTCTTCCGTAATATATGTGGGCATATCATCAGGAGTGAAGAAGTGATTTTCCTCTCCAACATTATCACCTTCATCTTCAGATTCTTGGCTAACAAAATTCTGCTGAAAAGGTGGTTTCATTTGCTGCTGAACTGCTGTGTCTTGTGCCTTTGTTTCGCGCTGCTTGATCCTATATTGTTGCTGCTGTTGACCTCTGAAATTGGGATTACGAATCTGAGGCTCCGGCTTGTCAATAGTAATCTTTTCAAGTGCCCTCTTTATCTGTTCAACATCACGATGTAATTGATTTGAAGTGGATGCTTCCTCTTTGATTGTGACTCGCTTTTTTGCCTTCATCCTTGCTCTTTTGTCATTCAAATTTGCCTCAACGCTGACAGCAATTTTCTGCATTTCCTCCAAGGTAGGTGGATCTCTGTCTCTCAATGAATAAGCCATCTCCGGATCAAAACCATCCGGGAACTTAAGAAGCGCTGACTTTCTAGATGGCCTCAAATGATCGGGAATAGCATTATAAACTGTATTGAACCTAATTATGTAATCTTGAACAGACTCACCCGGATTACGCTTGAGGTTGTTGTATTCGGCATTAATTTGAAGCAGATCCTTTCTGATTTCCCACCGATCTAAAAACTGATTCTGAAGAGCTTCCAAAGTAGTAATGCTGTTGGCTGTCAACCCTCTGAACCATTTTCTAACTTCTCCTGCAAATGTTTGCACGAACAGCCGCATGGTAACATCTTCCTCATCTAACTCATATAGATCAAAGAATGTGGTCATCTTGTCGATATGCTGCTGAGCGGTAATACTTTGTGGAGTGCCATCAAACATGGGGATTTTACTTTGGTAATCAGCTGGCATATCATGAAGATTTGCAGGCAAAACCAGTGGGGCAAACCGGGCAGCCATTGCTCTCGGAGGGGGAGTAGGATGGGTATGAGGAGGAGGAGTTGTGATAGCAGGGATTATAACAAGAGGAGGTGTAGTTTGTGGAGTTGGGGGAGTCGGAGGTGTAGGAGAAGAAGGAGGAGAACCAACTGTTGATTCGGGATAGGTAATTATAGGTGAAACTGAAACATAAGGAGGGTAAGATTCTTCGTGAGCCGTGATAGTAGATTCAATGTGATCAGAGATACTCTCAACAAAATCAACAAGGGTAGTAGCTTGAACACTTGACTGAAGATGTCTTAAGATGAAATTTTCAACCAATTTATTATGTCTTTCAAAATCAATAGCAGCTGCAAAATCAGGGTCAAGAACTAGAGAATCGAGTGCACTTTCAGACTTAGATTTAAACAGAGATAACTCAAAATTTTCGTCAAAATCTAAATCTTCGAGATAATCAAAGATAGCTGGGCACGAATGAGATCTGAAAATGGGTTTAGGATCTGTAGCCAGCTTGTTTTCTCAAAATGACTAGGAAAGAAAAAGCATTCAGCCTGTGAAAACCCTCAACCTATCATCCACGGCTCAGAGTTAACAATTACACTGGGATAGGATGTCAATGAAGCGCTATGTTCACAAGCTCACGAAGATTGACTGAAGCAGCGTTTATCTACTTGCGCTGATGTAAAACAAGAGCGTTTTCGAAGGCTACCTGGCGTGACTTCAGGCTCCGTCTAAGACTTATGAAGTAACACGTCAATGAGCAAAGGATTAGATGTTCTCCCCAGTATGTTAGCGCTTGAAATTTCACCTCAGGCTGAGAAAGGTAAACCTCAAGGCTACATCAAACCATTTAGCCTCGTAGCTAGCCCTACGGGGCAGGAGAAGGCTCTCTCCGATCAATCTCGGCAGATCTTCAATAGATGAGATGACCAATAAGGTAACACTGATATTAGGCTAGTAAACTGATTAAAAAGGTTGATTTGGGGTTTTTTGGGGTTTTGGTGGCAAATTGAGGAATTGCAATTTTGGGTGCGGGGATTTGACACAGTTTCTGCAGGGGGTTCTTTGGGGCTAGGTAGGAGACCGTATTGATGCCTATGACTGAGGTGAGTGGATGGAAAAGACCGGTGAGGAGCTAAGGAGAGCAAATAATACTTTGAATTCTCCTTAAACAGTAGAAAACATAGAAATTAAACAAATTTAAAAGCAGAGCATGGCTAGCATGAATTCATACTTTAACACTTCATTTGTTTAATGTGCAGCAGTAAAGAAAGGAAATGAATCACATAACAAAGCTTACAAGAACATTGAGAAAACACACCATCAACACATGAGTCCACAAGAATCCCAAAGATGACTGCAAAACCCTGGTCTTCCTTAGCCAAAAATTGCAGAGATACAGTGAAAATATACAATGATAGCTTCTCCCTCAAGAGTCCAACCATGAAAATGAGCAAGAAAGTACATAATATAGATGATCTAACCTCTTTCCCTGCCTCCATGGGTCGAGCTCACTATCCTAGGAGCTGTTTCAACCACCTCTAAACTAAGCACTACAAAATAGGCAGTCAAAACAACTTGCCTCTATAAACTTGGAAACCAGTTCATACATTCAATTTTTACCCTTTACATGAATAAATCTTCTAGAAGAGTTACAAAAGGGTAAAAGTGTCTAAAAAGTGTCACAATTACATCAAAGAGGACCATCATTAACCTCAAAAAGTCAGACCAAGTCAAACTGTGCTTTTCCGAGCTGTTACAGTGAAATCTGGCAAAGTTTGCCTGACGGGTCGCGCACACCTGCCTGACGGGTCGCGCACCTTTGGAGCTCTGTTTGAGGCACTTGCAGGTGTCAGAATTGGGTGCAGGATAGCTCGTTGGAAAGGTCTGTGAGTCTACTTTCCAACCCAACTAGAATTTTTGGATTTGGAGGTCATTTTCCCTATCAAAACTTAATTCTCCCAAGACTGGTTTCTGCAACTCAAAAAAGGGGCAGAAAGTCAAATTTTGCATGTATTTTGACCTTTTGGAGGCCCAAAACTCCATAAAAACTCAAGTCCATCCATAGGCATATGTAAATTTGCATGAAAAATCTAGAAATGCTGAGTTTTTGCAAAAAGGAGCTGCCATGACAAAGGGTCTCACCGGGGGTGAGACCCGTTGAGGAGCCAAAACCTGTAAATTTCCAAAAATTGCCAAAATTACCCAAAACTTTCAGAATTTTTTTGGGATTTGAGCTGTGGCTAGGCTAATGAGTGCCATGATCCTTGAGTGAAGCCTCAACCAAGATACCGAGGGCATTTGGCTTCTTTCTCTGTTTTTGGGCCTCGGTCAACCTCCTTTGAAAAACTTTCATTTTGGCTTTGCATACATGCATCCTTGCCCAATAATGATTTTTCATATTCCTCAGCAGCTTTTTCTCTTGGTTGGCCTTAGCCAACAGCCTCTCTAAGTATGCATTCACTTGGATGAGCATTGACTCTCGGTCTGCAGGCAATGGATCACCGGGTCTTCTTCGGTTCAAGACTCGGTCACTACGAATCCTCCATAGCTCATCAAGTGCTTTCTCCTCCTCCAGCTGTTTGTTCCGCTGCTCCAGGTAAGTGATAGTCCATTGGGTACCCTCAATTCTCCTCTGCAAAGCATCGTTTTCAGCTCTCAGATGCTGAATGATCTCCTTTGCCTCTCGGCTAGGAGAACTGGCCTCAAGATCAATGACCTCGGTGTCTGGGACTCCTGATGGACCCTCATGAATCATAGGCTGTTTGCCCCTCTGTGCTACCTGTGCGGATGAAGAGAGCGAGGCCCCTTCCACCTGATGTGGAGATAACACTCGCTGAGCTGATGATGAAGGCGAGACCCCTTCCACCTGCTGTGGAGATAGTACTCGCCTGGCTGCTGCAAATAAGGCCCTTGGGCCTTTCTGATAGGTGACCAGAGGTGTGGAGCTGACATGTCGGGTGACCGGAATATCAGGCTGCTGAGATGGTCCTCCCTCCTCATGAATGACCTCATGATGTGGCTGGGGTGGCACTGTGAAAAACTCACGAGAATAAACTCCTCCCATGAGATACCCTGCTGTGTCAACTGATGCAAGACTATGAGCTGAATCAAACCATAATGACATAAGCTCCTGTACTGCTGGGCCGGGGTCTTCCTCTGCAACATGGGCACCATCTTCTGAATGTTCTGAAAGAAGAAAACCGGGATGTTCATCATCCTCACTCGGGTGAAGTGCATCAAGAGGCGAATGTGATATGAGTACACCTGTGAAAATCTGCCCTCACAGGTAAAATAGTGCATAATAAGCCTCATGATGGGAGCATACTCGCTCCGGAGAAATCTGAATGGAAAAACACCCGCCAAATGTCTCAAGAATGGTGGCCGGACATAAGGCTCAAAGTGAACAGTATCTAGCAACTTGCGCTTAGGCCACACCTCACCAACATTCGGTATCCCTGTAGCATGTGAGATCACTTCGGGTGTCAATGTAAAATCTACCCCTGCTAGATTGACATGTCCATCATGCAAATGTAAAACAAAGAGGCGGGCCAACTCTCTGTGATGTTGAATCCGGGAGATCCTCTCACAAAACTGATAACAAGACATGTACTGAAAACAAGTGACTGCCATAGGACAAGCCTGTAATTCTGCCAAAGAGGTGGGCTCCTCTCGCTTATGATGTCCACCCTTACCACCCCTACGAGGGCTCCTCTGTACCTCAACCTCTGTAGATGATGAATGGTCATCACTTTGCTCATAAGTTTCGGTTTCTGACATCTTTTAGGAGCAAAGTGGACAAACTGAACTGCTGTCTCTGCCTGCAAAAAGTGCTGAAATCTATGTTGTTTCAAGGGTAAAAAGACATGAGGGAAATGTTAGGGGAGGGATCTTTTAACAAGGAATGGGAATATATAAATATAACAGGGAATTTTTAAGGGAAATGTTGCAAATCATTATGCATATAGGAATACATATTTATAATTGGGAAATCATTTGCAAAGATCATTGCATATGGGAAAAAAAATATATGAAAGTGAACATGGGAATATGCATACATGTATTAATAGGGGAAATAGGGAAACCATGCACAAAACATGCTGACATATTTACCAACATTTTTTGTTATTTACACATGCATATGGTGGAGGAGAACTAGGGTTTTGAATTTTGTTTTTTGATGCTTTGGGAGAGGGATAGGGTTTTCATTTTTGTGATTAGGGATGGGGAAAAATTTACATTTCATTTGTAAAAGAATATGGGAAAAGAGATGAACATATAAGTGTGAGTGAGAGGGAAAGGAGGGAAACAAACCAAAGGGAAAAATAGCTTGAAACAACACAAACCCTAGCACAGTTTGCTCATTAACATTGCAGCCATATAAAGGAGTTTCACTTGCAAAATTTTGATCATTTTAACATGTTCATGACATCCACCATTCATAACCAGCAACCATTCCATGTTTAGAGCACCTACCTTGAACAATTTGATAGCTTGGAGGGCGTTTGAGGGAATTTGTTTGGAGTTTGCAGCAAAACAGTCCAACGGGTCGCGCACCACGCCCAACGGATCGCGCCCCTCTGACGGGTCGCGCCCGTTGTTTTTCTGAACTGTGGGAGACCCTCTGATGGGTCGCGTACCTGGCTCGACGGGTCGCGCCCCTCTCTGCTGCCCGAAATCGCTCTGTCTTTGCTGCTTTCTCTCAATCACTCTCTCAAACCTCTCTTGCAAGCGTTAGGATGCACAATGAGAGTGAAAGGAGGGAATTTGGGCTTTTATAAGTTTCATTTAAAAAAAAATTCATTCATAAGCCCACTTTCTAAAGTTTATCTTTGACACTTTTATAACACTGACTTTTGGTTTCCTTTCTCCTGAATTTGACTCATTGAGTGCTTTGACTTGATTCTTTTTGCAGGTAGATCATCTGAGGGACCTTGGCAAGGGGACCAGGGTTGCACTTTGTCCGCTGAAGACTTTTGAAATTTCATCACTTATTTACAAAAACTCGGAAAATGACCTTGGCTTTAAAAACAGAGTTTTTAAATCCAAGGTGAAAATTCACTGTACAAGATAAAAATATCGAAGAAACACGTTTACAAACCTCCCTCTAGCTTGCTGAGTACTCATGGATTTTCAAAGACATGACCTTGCAGAGATAAATGACCAAAACCCTAGACCTAGGACTTTGACCTCAAGACAAAACAAGACAATCTTGAAAAAGCTTAATGACTGTTATGACCTGATCCAGCAAAGCCAAGAGGGGTATAAATAAACCAGCTCCTCCATCAGGGTTATGGCATGCCTAACGGGATGCAAAATTTGACACTGATGAGACACCTACGAATGCAAATGCAAAGAGCTTTGATCACTGATGGAGGGCTTTCAAGACCAACACTAACACCAACCATAACCCTGAGCTTGTTTTGAACAACTGAACTATCTCAATATATGAGAGTATCTCGATCCCAACTACAAATATGGCACTTACTGCCAATCAGATTATCACAATGTATCCATGGTATCCATGTGATATCCAAATCATGCTCAAACAACTCTCTAAGGAGCTTATGTATCCTGCCTCACAACTAGCCATGCTAGCAACATCACGATCAACCTCGGTCATGTTATGGTCCTCTCATCCAAGATATCATGGAAGTTTGCATACTAAAACAACATCCAAATGTTCTTATCAACAATAATCTCAAATATCAACAATACATCTATGCAGATACATATCATAGGAGAAATATCTCACTCTCAAAATAGAATACCTCATGCAGATATTTCAAAGCATGCTCGAAGGCAACTCTATGTGAGTGAAAAAACTCACTCATGAATTCGTTAAGGTTCTATGCACATCATACATATACAGATGGATGTTCAAAATGGAACATCAATCTTTCAACCATCGGATGCCATGTCAGGTTCAACAACATCTTGAACTTTAAATCAAAGTATCAAAGGATTTTCATTTTCATTATTCAAAACATTTTCTATTAGCTTTGCAATGTGGAATTTCTTTCCCAAATTCTAGAAACTGATTCATCATGCCATGATACATTATTTCGGGCTTCATAAGCCATCTCCCTCTGATTTAGATCATCAGAGGTTCATCACTTGTCACAAGTAGATCATCAGGATATAAAACCAAAACCATAATCAATATCAAAACTATACCTTGGAACTCATCATCATCACTTATTCAGATAACTGTCAAATCTAGACATATCTGGATTGCAATGCTCTAATAATAATGCCTTGCTATGCCAACATAATCATCCTTACATAACTCAATCTTGTACCATCAACAAAAGAGTCAAATCATCAGAGTTAATAAGCCAAATCATGACCATTATCAAAGTCATCATTATCATAATATTAATAGTTCAATCAGGAGACAGGTGGTGCTCATATCAAATCACGACTTCATCATGCCCACTAGTTGTAACCAATCATGAAATATCAATCTGAACTTGATTAAGTCATTCTCAGAATCATAATATAAGTCATCCTGTCACTAGGTTCAAATGCATACATCAAGGATGAGTCATGCAGGTTCCAATTTTTTCATGCCAAATCACAACTATCATTATTTCAACCGTTGTGCTAAGAATAAGGAGGCCAATCTTCAAATAAGTCATCATGCCCTCATAGTATCAATATCAGAGCAAATCAACAATCGTCAAATCAAATCACTAGACATTAGGTCAAGTCCAAATTTATATCATAGAGAGATCTATAGTCAAAGCACATCTCAATCATCAATTCAAAGTTATTGTCAAGCATCACGAAAAAACACTTTCATATATACCAGTAATGCCAAATCATGCCAACCTCTTGTAACACAAACCTAGTGACATATCTATATGTATGTATCGGTCACCTGTAAACACAAGTTTAATCTACATGATCATGTTATGGCAAACATTCAAGATTTTCATGTTAGAAAATCTTGTTGTTATCTGCAATACATCTATGGTACTGATATCTTCCAGGTGATCATCTGATTTCATGCACAACACTTCATTATATGATCAACAATTTAACTCAATAACTTCAGAAATCAGTTAACAGTGGTAGAATATGTCAGGAACATCATGATTCAGAGTTTAGACAACTTCAAAAAGCTTTAGATGATGATCAACAATAGTCAAACCTTTGGTAACTCTCTTCGGGTTAACATGGGAGTGACTTTAGCTATCTAGACGCTGTCTAGGACTTAACATGAGTGCGACTAGGGATGAGATCTCCTAGATCTGTGACTCCGACGGAGCATAAACCCTAATTTTTGTATGGGCTTCATATCTGAGACTCTGCTACAGATCAATACTGTTAGATGCACACAAATCATACTTCAACAACACATAATGAAAATAGTAATAAGGTTAAGAATATTGAGAATATTTTCTCCCTCTGTCTGGGGATATACATCATTCATCTTCATTCATGTCATCAACCTGTATCTACTAGAGTCATGAAATAGTAGATCTCTTAGATCATAAACATATATCTATCATGGCTATCAATATCATGACATCAATCTTTCGTCAAGTGATTAGACTCAAAGCAACATATAGATGTAGCATCATGTCTCAAATATTATGAACACAATAGCATTTTCTATCAAGTCACCCCATCAAGTTACTGCATCTAGTTTAACCATGTTGACACCTAATCATTAGGATTGGGTGAATATAATGTAAATAAATAATAATTAATATGAACAGTCGTCGAGAGATGAAGTGAACAGTCTCTCCCTCTTGTATATAATAAAGACCAACCTGAAGGAATACGAATCAATTTGTTTTGAGGAGTTACTGCCTAGCTTGACATGGTATCAGAGCCAGTTCCCAAATTAGTTGTAACTCCCTTCTGCAATTTGTCCACTGCCCCCTATGGAGTCTGCCTACTGCACTCTCTGTCCACTGTCTACTGTGCTCTCTGTCTACTGCGTAGTTTTTCTACTGCCTCTCTACGTAAATATTGTGCAGTCTATCCACTATTTTCTTGCTGCCTAATTTCAGAAAACATTCCCATACCTGTGTGAAACACTGCTGCTTTGAGAGAGGGACGACTTCAATGTATTTGAAAATCCTGCAGAACTGGAATATTGTCTCCATGATCATGAGAGTAATGCATTTCTCCTATACCAAGGCTTAATGTCTCTGAGCCCATGCCATCACCATATGTATAGTTGACTGTTCCTCGAATCCTATGTGTTTTATATGCCATCATCTTGGAGGCAATGATGCTGGGCAACCACCTGCGCTGATGTTGAGCGCATTGAACTGCTTTGGTGGATTTAGCTGTTGCGAACAGGTTAATTTTATTCGAAGTTTGAGGGCTTGGTGGAAGAAATGGTATTCCGAAAGTGAAGTAAAGAGTGTCGTGTGACCAGGAATGGAAATGTTGGTAACCATCGCAGATATTATATTCACACTGGTATTATAACGTTGGTCTCATTACATTATATTCATGCTGGTATTATAACGCTAGTCTCATTACATTATATAACGCTGCTATCATTGTATGCGTTGAAGTTTTTTTGACATGTCATTACATTGTATGTACGCTAGAAGCGCTGCCTTTGTGTTTGCGTTGAAGTTTTTTGGCATATATTTACATTGTATGTACGCTGGAAGCGTTACCTTTGTGTATGTGTTGAAGTTTTTGGCATAAAATGTGTTGAATGCCAATTCCTATGATATTGTAACGCTAGTCCTACGGTTGAAGTTTTTTGCATATAAAATGTGTTGAATTCCATGTGTCGAATGTAGTTTTTTTAAAAAAACTAGGTCGTGGGTCAAAGCACTATGGCATAAAGTGTTGAATGCGTTGTATAGTCTTGGGTATTGACATTTGTTGTCGAGTTGAATTTGCTGTCCAGACATATCAGAATTATATTTTTTCCCCATTAAGAGTAAAACTTTTGCAGTAGAAGTTTTTTGTTATAGTATGCATTCAATCATATCCATTTTGGGAATAGTTCTCACTGGTAAGGAGAACTATCCTGAGTGGTCCCGGATGATAAACCACACCCTCATTTTCAATGAGTTGTGGAAAGGAGTGTGCATTGGGGATGGAGACAAACATCCAGAACAACCTACATCAAACAAAGAGATCGCCATTTGGGAAAACAAGAACAACAAAGCCTATGCATTAATCGCCACATCTGTAAGTGAAGAGGTGAGTCGTCATATTACGCCATTTTCAACTGCTTTTGAAGCCTTACAAAAGCTGAAAGAACTCTATGACTCACATTCTGCACTTGAAGTTGTTCAACTCATGATTAAACTCTTCACTCTTGAACTACAAAATAATGATCCTCTTGCTCTTGCATCTGAAATAAAGTCTATAATGCATGACATCCAAGCCAGTGAAATTGATTTAGATATTCCTCTTATCGCTTTTCTCAAGGCACTTTATCCTACTTACTCCAATTATCTTGAGTCATTGCAAGCAAATGGAAATCTTAAAGACATTACCTTTGACTCTCTTGTGAAAAAATTTGCTAAAAGAGAGAAAGCTTTTGGAAAGAATACAACCCCTGAATCTTCTAAAGAGGCTGTGTGCCTTGCTCATAAAGAAAAGCATCCTGCTCAAGATTCTTCAAGAGGAAGAGGAAGATATTTCAGAGGTGGGGGGGCAAACACTCTCAAGGAGAAAAGGCAGATTTGCATTGCATATGCTGCAAAAGAAATGGATCACATGATGCCTCTACATGCAAGTTACCATGGGACAAAATTGAGCAGTAAAGAAACCAACAGAAAGGTAAAACTGATGATACAGACAAAGGTAAAGCACCTGAATCCGCTCACTATGTTGTGGCACAATGTAATATTGGAGTAAATGAAGATTTATTTAATGCTTCACTTGCTTCTTGGAAAAATGATTGGTTGCTTGATTCAGGAGCAACCTGCCACATGACTCATAGAAAATATTTTTTTGAAGAATTTACTGACAATGTTGATGGAGCAGTATACTTTGCAGACCAATAAAAAATCAAGCCATCAGGGCTTGGCACAATTAGGCTTAAACTGCCTGGTCTTCCAGACTTTCTTCTGCATCATGTTCTATATCTCCCACAACTCAAGAGAAACTTGCTGTCCTTGGTCCACATCCACCAGCAAGGTCACTCCATTCATATGTTTGATGGCAAGCTTGAGGTAAGAAAAGCATTTGACCACTCACTTGTCATGAGAGGAATAGAAGAAGAAAGACTTCTCAAGCTGCAAGGAACCTCTGCTCGTGCACAACATTTCTAATACAATTCTCATTATGAAGAAGGTACACTTCCATCAAGTTTATTATGGCATGCTAGATTTGGACATTTGAACTATCACAACCTTTTCTTGTTAAAGAAAAATGGTGTTGCTAGTTTGCCCACAATTCCTAGGAAACTTAAGCAATGTGATGCTTGCATTCTAGGAAAGCATAGCAAACAATCTTTTCATTATTCACATTCAAGAGCACATAGAAAACTTGAACTCATTCATTCAGATTTATGTGGTCCACTTCCTATTCCTTCTGCAAATGGAAATAAATATATGATGACATTTATTGATGACTACACCAGAATGTGTTGGGTTTATTTATTGAAGAACAAATCTGATGCTTTTCAAACATTCAAGAACTTTCATAAATGGATTGAAAATGATGCATAATCTCATATTGGGTCTATTTGCATTGATAATGGAAAAGAATACACATCAAATGAATTTGAAAACTATCTTCGCCAACATGGAATCAAACATCAAACAATTGTGCCTTATAATCCCCAACAGAATGGTGTAGCTGAAAGAATGAATAGGACAATCTTAAATATGGTACGATCCATGCTCTTCTTCAAAAATGTAAAGATAATGTTTTGGGCTAATGATGTTCTATGTGCTGCATATATAAAGAATAGATGTCCATCTAATGCTATTAGAAACAAGACTCCATATAAAATGTGGTATGGACATGTTCCTTCGGTAAAGCATCTCAGGGTCTTTGGTTCCACCTGTTATGCCTTAATACCAAAGGTACATAGAAACGGACTTGGTGCAAGAAGTCGTAAGTGTATCTTCCTGGGGTATTCAAACACCTCCAAAGAATACCATCTCTATGATGAAGTAAATAAAAATTTTGTTGTATCTAGAGATGTAATTTTTCTTGAATCATCCAAAACTGACAATGTTGTTGAGTGGCAACTTGATCGCTTGGATAGATTTGCAAAAGCAAAATCATTTCAAGAATTTGATAATTAGATTCCACATCTTGAAGGGGGGATTCATATACTAGATGAACATCTGGAATCTTCTTCTGAAGAGCACTCTCCCTTGCATGAAACTCCAACAACGGATGATGCTTTAAGTGATGTGATTGATAGAATTGGGAGACTCAACCTTGATTCAGTCCCAACTCAATCAGCGGAGCAACCTGGACCATCTGAGAAAGGTCCCCCAAAGTGGCTAACAAAGACACTTGAAAGTGTTCATCCTGATGAGGTTGGAAAGACAGGAACTAGAAATTCAAACCGGCAAAATGGAGGTGATGTAGATGACTCTAATTCACCTGTTTATATGGATGTTTCTTATGATTGTGACTTGAACTTGTATACATATTTGAATCAACTTCCTTCAAAGAAGCTGCTTCTCATGATGAATGGAAAGAAGCGATGCAAAAGGAGTATGATGCCCTCATAAAGAATGACACTTGGAAGCTGGTTGATCCTCCATTAGGAACCAAACCAATTGGTTGCAAGTGGGTCTACAAGAACAAGTATAAAGTTGATGGCTCACTTGACAAGCACAAAGCTAGGCTTGTGGAAAAAGGTTTTTCACAGAAGGAAGGGGTTGATTATGAGGAAACTTTTTCCCCCACAGCAAAATGGGCTACCATCCGGAAACTCTTTGCCCTAGCAACTCAGAACGGTTGGAAAGTCCATCAAATGGATGTAAAAACGACTTTCTTGAATGGATATCTAAAATAGAATGTTTTTATGTCCCATCCTGAAGGATTTGCTATGAAAGGACATGAACATAAAGTATGCAAACTTGTGAAGTCCTTGTATGGCCTCAAACAAGCACCACGAGCCTAGTATGAAAAACTAACTGAGCATCTTCTGAAACTCAATTTCAAACATTATGATCTTGATGATGCAACTTTATTTGTCAAGAAAGTTGGCAAAACATTTGTATATCTTGTGGTATATGTAGATGATATTTTGATGACAGGGAACAATGAAAGCTACATTGCATCCATAAAGAATGAATTGGGGAAAAGTTTTGAAACGACTGATTTGGGCTATGTTCATTACTGTCTTGGTATTGAAGTAACCCAACATCCGAAGTCCATATTTCTTTCTCAAAAGAAGTACATTGGAGATCTATTGAATAGGTTTGGCATGACATAATGCAATCCTCTTACTAATCCAATGGAACAAAACTTAAAGCTCACATCTATTGAGGGAAAAGAATTTGACGATGCAACAAAGTATAGACAGCTTGTAGGAAGTCTCAACTACCTAACTACTACCAGACCAGACATTTCTTTTGCTGTTGGAATACTCTCCAGGTTTATGCAAAAGCCTTGTGAGGGACATTGGTTTGCTGCAAAAGAGTTCTAAGGTACTTGAAGGGAACTCAAGACTTTGGAATCAAGTATACATAGGTGGACGACTTCAGCTTGATTGGATACTCTGATTTAGACTTCGATGGAGACAAAGAAACTGGGGTATCTACTTCAGGATATGCTATGAGTCTTGGATCAGGAGCTGTCTCCTAGAGATCACGCAAACAACCAGTTTCATCAAGACAAGACCACGGGTAGTAAGAGATCTGGAATATCAATCTTACACTTATACCTCTCACATCAAGGTTTCCATGCAAGTCATGATCAATGAGATAATATTAGGTCATTCAATAAAGTTTTATTAAAACAACAAGAGTGTCAATCACTCTTTCCATATGCTTTCATCATGCTTATCGCAAGAATTACTAGCAGATTGATGTATATGAGTCAATGAACTATCCTTCTATATGAAATCCATCATGACAAGTATCAAGAGTATCATTTTCTAGAGCCAAGGTGCTAGCCTTCTTTATAGGATCAAGATATCCAACAGATAGATCATAGATGCTAGCCAAACATCAAGTGTATCAATGTATCAACATTATATAGCCTCATAGAATTCAAGAAGGTCAAAATGTTCAACACCAGGTGCATCTTTTCATCATAGGAAACATAGATCCAAGTCACTTTCATATGCATGTATGAGCTATTAAAGGAAGAGGCATTCTCATCATACCCTAGGACTTACCGAGCCAATAGTGAAACACAACATACCATGCATACCTTGTGGTATTCAAATACCTGAGCACCTACTCCTCAGACATAGGTCGATTGAAGAACTTTTTCATCTTTTCATAAAGCACCTCTTTATCTCTTTCCAGATCTGCATCTCAAAAATGATCCTCAGGAAGGATCTACACATCTCATCTCATCAAGGAGGTTAGAAACATCCATATACTCAAATAGATATGCAGAAAGTAATAAACATAATCATCAGATCCATAAGTTTAACAACTAAGAAGCATCATAAGTCAAGAAATACTTATCTTTAATGAGAGGTGATCCTCTCCCTCTTGAACCAATCTTCAAGAGCCATCATTGTCCATGGTCCATATAACAATGTTGTCTTCAAGTATCCAACTAGATATGCTAGGGTTTATCCCATCTAGGGCTTCATTACATCTCCCACAAGTGCTTTAGCATCTTCTCATTGACCATACTATACCTAACATAGTTTCCATAAACCAAGGTTTTCTCTCCAACCTTAACATCATCGAATCCATCAACCCTAATCATCAAGATGTCTAGAGTTTTCTTCAAACCCTAGAATTCTTTTAGGTCTCCACCATCCTCTTCTTGCTTCCATGAATGGTGTCATCACAGGGTGATGTCCATGGATTTTCTTCAGCCCAGCTCTGATGCCATGTTAATTTTTCTTAAGGCGACATTGTTCTTTGCTATGATAGTTTCATTTGGTCATTAATACATTAAGTTCACCCCATATCATCATTACATTATTCATAACTACGTCGTTATACATCAACATATGCAATTACATAGGAAGAAAAAACATCACCATCATCATCAATGCAACAAAATATAAAAGGAACAATAGATGAAAGCATGCACACAAATAGAGACAAAGGCAAACCCACTATGGGGAAAACCCTTGCAAATATTCTTCTTCTTATATCGTCATCAAATGATACAACAAAAGAGAGTAGAATGACCCATCACTTTATCTATGCAGTAAAATAATAAAGATATCTATGAAACAAATTTAATCATGCTAGGAATTGGAACCCTCATATTGATGATTGTAATGTGTTGTCACAAACTGATGTCAACTACTGTATATTGATGTCACTGTGCCGAATACTATTGATAACTGTTGTCATTATGTCAAATATTACTGAGAACTGTTGTCACTATGTCGAATAATATTGAGAGTTGAAGTCACCGTCAATGAGCCCAATACATATGTTTGCAACGGAAACCAACAAATCAAATCTATAGATCTGTATACCAGAAGGGAGAAACCCAGATCTACCTGATCATTAAAGTCAACTGAAGCCAAGATGTAAAACCCTAGATTTGAACTCGGGTCGCTCTCATGAATATAATATGCGAGCGACTGTGACTGTAGAGTCACTCCGAGGAGGTCTCTATGCGTGTGACTATGGCACTAAATTGCAAAGACCTAAAGTCGCTGCCTTTCCGAGCTATGTGAGCAATTGACAAACCAAATTCGCACCCTTTCTTAGTTGTGCGAGCGACCAAGATGACATGGTCACTCCTAAAGCTACTTGGTGCGAGCGACCATAGATAGAAACCTTACGATCTGCCTCTGAACCCAGAGTCACTCCCATAAGCCTCTGTACCAACATCTAAGGGTCTATAGTCACTCTTATAGGCTTGTGTGCCAACGACGAGGGACCATAATGCCCTGTTATGTGCCAGGGACCAAGATCAAGAAGACCCTAATCCAGAGCAAACCTTTCGCCTATTATTTCAGACCCTTGAGCGAACTCCTTCCGTCGAACCTTTGTGAACCAAGAAAAAATAGAAGAGAAGACGTTTCCAAATGATCTTGAGGTATATTCTATTTATAGGATTTTTTGAGGGGTCACTTGGGGTTAAGACTAACCCAAGCAGTTACTCATGTGGTTAGGGCCGACCCATTCCACAATAGATGTGTGAATAAAATAATTCATAACTCAACTTCTGCTTAACCAAATTGGGTGATCTTTAGATCGATTTTGGTCCTCTAGAAAAGAGGAATCTAATGAAATCATTATCTTGGTCCTTTGAGCTGTCCAAGGTGGAATTTTACCACAGTTTCAAAAAATAACATATTAGCTTGTTAAAAAAAGTGCTCCATCTTTGTGTTTGAATTCAAGTCTACATGTAACGAACAAACTTCATACATGCTATGATACCAATGTAATGATTTTTTTTTGTAATTAACGAGCTAAACACTCCATAACACTTGGAATATGAAGACGTCCATATGGATATATATAATTGTTGCGTATTTATATAATGTATGAATGAGAATTGACATGAGATTATTGCAAATGAGGGCCAACTTATATACCTATGCAAGTGCCCCTTCATTAACGGTCATGTCCTTGGTGTTAAAAAATATAGTGCAGTGGATACAAGCACTATTTATGAACTATGGTAATTATTTGTGAATAGATACTATAATTCTTTTATCTTCATCAAGAAATCAAACTTCAGAAATTCAACCAATAACCATGAAAGAAAAGTAGAGATCACAGTGTTGAAAACTTAGGCTATCTCAAAAATTTAGCTCCTTAAAAACTTTGGCCTCTTTCTTAGATTGCTTCCAATGTGTATGAGAGAGAGATATATGTGAGTGATAAGTGAATGCATAAAATGAAAAGTTTCAAGTGTATTTTATACACAAGATACCCAAGAAACATGTCTCTTTGAAAATTAGATCACATCTCTTTGTAAAGTAAATTCTTGTAAGTCTACACATTTACATTTTTACTCATATTTGTTAAGTGTTGAAGAGCATGTAAATAATGGTGGGCAATAACTCTTGGTAAGTATTGTTGAACCCCATAATTGCTTCTTTTTGACGACCCTTTTTCACTCTAATCCTTCCTTTTTGACCTTCATAACTATAGTTTGGGTATAAATTTACAAGGTTGAAAGCATAACAGGTACGTAATCATCTAATATTTCATAAATTTAAATTGTCTTTATTATTTAACTTAATATCTACTTGAGCTACCGAATTATAATGATTTTGCAGCTGATGAATGTTTTTGTAGCTAAGTCCAAGGTTCGATGGGTTGTGAAGCCTCAATCAGGAAACATGGCACATGGGTAGTTGACAATTAACTACGACAATGACATGTTCCTATTTGCAGAAGCTGGATCGATGAAGAAGGCACTCTATCAATTCGGTCAAAGGATAAGTCAACCATCGTGAAAGGCGAATCAAGCGAGCAAGATGCAAATTTTCCGCCTCATGATTTTCTACGTTGATAGAAAATCATGAGAAAGATTACGATATCTTATCTCTTCAGTTAATTATAGCCAATGTCAATTAGCATAGGCGTGAAGCTCTGAAAACATTTATTGCATAAGGGTTTTATAAATATGCCTCTTGACATGGCTAAAATAGACTTGAATTTTATTTGTAAGCACTCTGTTTTTTATATATAAAAACTCTGTTTCGATTCCATTCTACTATGTGATCTCAATGCATGGATAGTTAACTTGTGAAAGCTTGATAGTGCTACCTGCTTCTCATAGGAGGGCCCCCTCGAGATAGTAAGGTCTTCATTCATTAACAATTAGTATTTCAATTTATATTTCATGTAGATTTATGTCAATTCATTTGAGTAATTAAGTTTTGATTCTTAGATACAAGTTTGAGATTGCTTCTGCTAATCATTTTATTGTTCAGGTAAAGAGAGATTTCAGATGCACATGGATAGAGTACAATCTAACATAGCAATAGGAGTATAAGCTTTACATTGTAGTGATTTTCAATTACAAAACTAATCCTTCTTTAAGTTAGAACATATTCATTTAAATGTGATTGCAGAGAGTGATTTGATTTAAGTGCAAGTGTGATTTACATTTAAGCAAGTATGGTTTTCTGATTTTCATTCAAGCAAGTGTGATTCATATTTAAGCAAGTATGGTTTTTTGATTTTCATTCAAGCAAGTGTGATTCATATTTAAGCAAGTATGGTTTTTTGATTTTCATTCAAGCAAGTGTGATTCATATTTAAGCAAGTGTGGTTTTGAGTGTGATTTACATTTAAGTAGTTATGGTTTTCAAGAGTGATTTTTCATAGTTAAGCAAGTGTGATTTTAAGAGCAAGAGTGATTTTATTTTAAAGAAAGTGTGAGTGTGATCATTATTCAAGCAAGTAAAGTAGAATTGATTTCATTTTGTATAAGTTACATAACTATAGAAAAACATGTGCATTTCGATAACTCAGATTAACTTAGGAATTAAATGAGTGACAAAGACTCTTAGCACATACAATGCACATACACTTCATCAGTTTACTAGCCCTAGTTGATAATTCATGTAAGTAATTTAACATCAATTAAATTACCAAACATTTTGGCACCGTTGTCGAGGAAGTGTATATAGGAGTCTTTTTATTTTTATTAAAAAATTAAAAAATAAATATAAAAATGATATGCATAGGGAAAAAGATTATAGAGGTAGATTTGTAGGTAGAGGTAGAACATTGATTCCAACATCATCACTCACCCCACCACGACCTCATAGTGCCACACCATCCACCCAAACTCATATTCCATCCATTGCAGGTAGAAATAAACTTCCTGAGGTACTATTGTAGCAGCTATAACCACCCTCTTTTTCCTTAGCTTCGTTTTGGAGCCTCCCTACCAACCTTTCACAACACCTTGTCTTGATTCATCAAGTACACAAGCTTCAATGTTTTTCTTGCACAAAGACAGTCTATCAATCATAGCTCGATGCATTCCCCTCACAGCTGTTCACCCAAACTTGGTCCAACTGTAGGCTGAGTAGCTTCCCCAAGAAATTGCGCATTTCTGGAGGGCAACCAACCTTCCCTCCAGAAATTGCACAATCTTGTCTGGCAGCCTGTTGGGCTCCAAAATTGCGCAATTCTGCTAGTCAACACTCCTAGTGAAAATTGCACAATTTTCCCCAGCAGGGCTGCTCAGCCCAGAATTTGAGCAAATCTGCGCAACAGTCAGCTACTCTGCGCAGAAATTGCATAAATCTCCTGGACAACCAGCCAACTCCCAGCCAGAAATGCACATTTTTCTCAATATGTTGAGCAGCTTCATGCATGAGCAGTCCAGTTGACCAGTTCCACCCGGGACCAAGGAAACTGTTAGGGTCCAACCCTAACCCCCTTATTTATGTAATAGGATCGAGTCATAGTTATAGTTAAGTAAAGAGTCAATAAAGCCCATATTAATAATTGTAAGTGGTTGACCCGCATTTAATGAAGGGACCACAGTTAGTTGCAAATGGGCCATGGTATTAGATAGATGGTATTAATAAGAACCATGGTATTGCTCCATGGTATTGCATGTATGAATCCTATATAAAGGGTACAGACTCCCCTCGAGGAGCATCATGTATTATTTTGTAATTGAGCTCAACTCTATTGGAGGTTGCCCCCTCGAAGAGGCAAGTGAACATTGCTTTCTGAATAATAAAATACTTGCTGTTATTTCTCATTGTTTTATGTTCTGGGTATATTTCTTCGCATATTTGGTATTCTCGTATCGTCTTGCAGGTTAAGAGCATAACAAGTGGTATCAGAGTGCTTTCTAGGGCCGGTGGGATCTACAATTTTTAGCAATTTTTTTTTTGGCTAGAGACGTGTTCCGGCATCTTTAAACCATGGGATTTGTTGTTGAGCGCATAAACCTGCAGATTTGGGGAGCCATGTATGCAGGAAATACAAGAGGTGGTCATGCTTGTTAGACTCCCTTGTAACCCCTATGGGTGCCCCTTCGAGTAGTAGCGCATTAGACAGAACCGCACACAGACTGTCTTCCTAGTATCCTTTGGGTATATCGGAAGCCCCCTAGCTCCCTTGAAACCTCGCCATAGATAAAACATCGGCCGTCTTGCTGCTACAGTACACCGATAACAACACTCGGGGAGATTACTCGTGCGTACGATAAGGTAGTCAAGTTGTACGGCTAAGGGTACGGTTGATCCTCCTTGGTTAGTTCCCAGAAAGATTGGGCCGAGTACTACTGTCACACCCTTATGTATATTGCGATCTGTAGCACCTGACACTCCTGGAGACCATAGTTCCCTTCTCTATCTCTGGATCACGCATCATCTTTGCCAGATCAGATCTCACATGTGGGGTTTTATCGTAGCAGCAACAATCAGTTCCACCGTTCAGATCTATCAGATCAACCATTTAGATCTACCAGATCCATCAGATCCTCCATCCAAATCTAGCAGTTTGGGCTCTGTAGCTGTCTCAACAGTCAGATTCGCCATTCAGATCTGACTCATTGTGTGGGTTCCTATACCTGGGTGTGATTTTTGCAGGACTTTGGTCAGCATTGAATTTTCTGGGATTCGGCTACTGCAGTATTCCTAAGCAAGGAGTAAAACTCCATTCAGAGAAAAAAGAAAAAAAAAAAAAACCCCCGGGATGCTTATTGGAGACTTAGCCCATAAGAATCAGGTCAATGAGCTGAGCAAGGTGGTACCATTCAATTGTTAGTGCCAAAAATTTCGGGAGGTCCCAAATTTCAAGTACATCGGATCTGTGCATGGTACAAAATAGAGCTCAAGCTATGGCCAATGAGAGGATTGACAACCTTGAATCACAATTGAAAGATATATTGTTGCAGCTGAAGAACTTAAATGAAACACTCTGAAAGGGAAAGATGGAGGAACGCGTGGAGGCTTATATTGGCAATGAAAACATTGGGGGCAATTCTAGCCAGTCTCTTCACCTCTTTGGCACCCATCAACAATCCCAGCTATGACCACCCAAGTTGGACATGTATAAATTTGATGGCTCTCACCCGGCCACATGGATAGCACAAATGGAGCAATATTTCACACTGAATCACATCATGGATGATGCAACTTAGCTTAGTGTGGGTAGCATGTACTTGGACAATGAAAGATGGCAATGGTGGCAATGGCATCAATGTTGCTATGGAAGGCCCTTAACTTGGCAGACATTCAAAAAAGCTCTTACGGATTGCTTTGACCATGAATATAATTTTTTGGGTCGTCTCACTAAGCTCCGATAGACAGGAATAGTGAACGAATATATTACAGCCTTTGAAGCCTTAGCTTTCCACACAGGAGGTCTACACGATGAGTTCTACGTGGAATGTTTTGTCAGTGGTCTCAAAGAAGCCATACAAGCCCACGTTCGACTGCAACACCCTATCTCATGGCTGCATGCTTGCAGGATAGCTTGTGAAGTAGAACGTGCGTTAGTGGCCCAGTCCAATCACCCAAATTTCATAGCCAAGGGTCGCCCCACACAGGCTCAAAGCACTACCCAAACACTCAAGGTTCAAAAGGTGTCACCAGCATAAATGGTGGAAAGAAGAAAGCAAGGATTGTGTTACTACTGTGATGAGAAATACTCCGCAGGGCATAAACGCAAGGAGCCCAAATTCTTTCAAATTGATGCTACTGATCACAGTTCATTGGAGGAAGCCCCACCACTTGAGGAACCAGAGGAGGAAGAAGAGGACAACCAATAGGGCAATGTACCCGAAGAACCAGTTATCTCGCTGCATGCTTTGGCAGGGATTTCTTCTCCCCAAACTCTCAAAATCAGAGGTTTTATTAAGCATCACCCAGTAGTAGTCTTGATTGATAGTGGCAATACACATAACTTTATCCATCAAAGAGTCGCGGAAGTAGTGCATTGTTTTGTCCGAGTAGTTTCTAATTTCCAGGTCCAAATTGCTGATGGGGGGACAATGAAATGTGAAGGCTGCTGTGACAATGTCAAACTTCAAATGGGGGATTATCAGTTAAAGACCCACATGTTTGCCATACACATGGGAGGGTGCGACATTGTCCTAGGTGCTGAATGGCTTCGCACACTTGGCCCAATCATAATGGATTTCCAGGAGTTATATATGAGCTCTAAGCAGAACAACCACACACATACCCTCCGCGGACTCCAGGCGGGAGCTCCCTCTAGCATCAACTCAAATTGGATGGAAAAATTGTTAAAAAAGGGCCCCCATGGAGTTATAGCCAAATTTAATGCCATCCAGGCCTTCGAACCCAATTCTCTTCATATTCATCCTGAGATGCAACAGATCTTAAACAACCATCTGCTAGTATTTGACAAGCCTCATGAGCTTCCACCCTCGAGAGGGGAACATGATCATAGCATTACTTTGGTCCCAGGGGCCCAACCACCGAATGTGTGCCCATATAGATATCTATTCACCCAAAAGAATGAAATTGAAAAAATCATCAAGGAACTTTTGGAAGCAGGGGTCATTCGTCCCAGCATTAGTCCTTACTCATCACCAGTGGTCATGGTGCTCAAGAAAGATGGGGAATGGCGTATGTGTCCAGACTTCAGCGCCCTCAATAAGTTGACGATCAAAGATAAATTTCCCATCCTAGTTGTCGTTGATTTGATGGATGAACTAAATGGGGCTCAATTCTTTACTAAGCTCGACCTTCGCTCGGGCTATCACCAAATTCGCATGAAAGAAGTAGACATTCCAAAGACTGCTTTCTGAACTCATGAAGGCCATTATGAGTTCCTGGTCATGCCATTTGGTCTTTGTAATGCCCCATCCACTTTTCAGAGCCTTATGAACCACCTGCTCAAACCATATCTCAGAAAATTTGTCCTTGTTTTCTTTGATGACATCCTCATCTACAGTCGCACCTGGGCCACACATCTTCAGCATGTAGATCTGCTCTTGCAACTACTCCGCAAGCATAAATTATTTGTCAAGATGTCCAAGTGCTCTTTTGGCATGGAAGAAGTTGAGTATTTGGGCCACATTGTGGGGCGTGAAGGTGTCAGGGTGGACCCCAAAAAGATCTAGGCAATGCAGGATTGGCCTCAACCAAAGACCTTGAAGAGCTTGAGAGGATTTTTGGGTCTCACAGGCTACTATTGCAAATTTGTCCGCAATTATGGTTGCATTACTAGGCCCCTAACTCAACTCCTCAAGAAAAATTCATTCCTCTGGAATGATGAAGCACAAAAGGCCTTTATAGCTCTCAAACATGCCATGTGTTCCACTCTAGTCTTAGCACTACCCGACTTCACCAAATCTTTTGTGATTGAATGTGATGCTTATGGTACGAGTATTGGGGTGGCCTTAATGCAGGAAGGTCGACCCTTGGCCTTCACGAGCCAACAATTAAGTGGGAAGAATCTGGGACAATCTACCTATGAGAAGGAGATGATGGCCATCTTACATGCAGTAGATACCTGGCGACCATACTTATTGGGACGACGTTTCCAAATCCGCACAGACCATCAAAGCCTTAAATATTTTTTGGAGCAATGCCTCTCCTCGCCACAACAAAATAAATGGCTCGCCAAAATGCTGGGACATGATTATGAGATAATTTACAAGAAAGGGTGCAAAAATATTGTAGCAGATGCGTTATCCCACCAATTTGAGGAGGAAAGTACCCTGCTTGCAATTTCCCTTCCCATTCCAGAATGGATTGAAGAGGCTTGCAAGGAATGGTTTTCACATCCCTGGCTCTCCCAACTCATTAATCAATTGCAAGCAGATCCAAATTCTACAGCGGGCTACTCGTGGCAGGATGAGATTCTTCGCTACAAGGACAGAGTCGTAATATCACCAACATCCACCCTCAAAAGCCGCATTTTGGCGCAGTTGCACTCATCTCCCACTGTAGGACATTAAGGCTTTCAGAAGACGTATGCTTGCACTCGAAGATCATTTTTTTGGACAGGCATGAAAAAGGACATTCTTACTTTTGTAGCTGAATGCGACGTCTGTTAGCGCCATAAAGGAGAAATAGTCAAATCCCCATGCACATTACAGCGATTGCCCATCCCGGCCTCAATCTGGACGGAGGTTTCTATGGATTTCATTACGGGTCTTCCAAAGTCAGGAAACAAGTCAGTCATCATGGTGGTTGTGGACAAACTTTCTAAGTATGTTCATTTTTGCGCCCTAACCCACCCTTTTACACCGACTTTGGTCGCTCAATCTTTCATGGATCAGATCTTCAAATTGCATGGCATGCCCACTTCCATTGTGTTTGATCGTGACCCAATCTTCACCAGTAACTTTTGGTAGGAACTCTTCCGGCTACAAAGTACCCAACTACAACTCAATACTTCTTATCATCCACAAACTGATGGTCAAACTGAAGCAGTCAACAAATGTCTGGAGACCTACCTGAGGTGTTTCACTTTAGAAAAGCAACATCTCTGGGTACAGTGGTTACCTCTAGCCGAATGGTGGTATAATACCAACTATCATGCCACCACCAAAATGACTCCATATGAAGCAGTTTATGGTCAACTCCCTCCTTCCCCTACTTCTTATATCAAGGGATGCTCGAAGGTACAAGCAGTGGATCAACTCCTATAGAACCGCACAACCATGCTGGCCCACCTTAGAGAGAATCTTCATCAAGCCCAAAACCGCATGAAGCAATAGGCAGATCAACATCGCTCAGAACGCCAATTTCAAGAAGGGGATCAGGTATTTTTGAGGCTGCAACCATATAAGCAAATATCACTCAAAGACAAGGGTTGTCAGAAATTATCTCCAAAATTCTACGGACCATATCAAGTACTCCAGCTAATTGGAGAAGTCACCTACAAGCTAGCTTTGCCACCCACTGCAAAAATCCATCCAGTCTTCCATGTCTCATGTCTCAAGAAAGTGATTGGGAACCATTACAGAATTCAAAACAGTCTACCTGAAGTGGATGAAGAAGGGTCAATCTAGCTCCAACCTGAACAAGTTCTTGACACATGAGAACGACACCTATGCGGTCGCACGATCAAGGAAGTCCTTGTCAAGTGGAAAGACACCTCTCCAAAAGATGCAACTTGGGAACCAACCACTATCCTTCAGCAGTTCCGCAGCTTCAGCCTTGAGGACAAGGATATTCTTATGGGGGAGGGCATGTTAGGGTCCAACCCTAACCCCCTTATTTATGTAATAGGATCGAGTCATAGTTATAGTTAAGTAAAGAGTCAATAAAGCCCATATTAATAATTGTAAGTGGTTGACCCGTATTTAATGAAGGGACCATAGTTAGTTGAAAATGGGACATGGTATTAGATAGATGGTATTAATAAGGACCATGGTATTGCCCCATGGTATTTCATGTATGAATCCTATATAAAGGATAGAGACTCCACTCGAGGAGCATTGTGTCTTATTTTGTAATTGAGCTCAACTCTATTGGAGGTTGCCCCCTCGAAGAGGCAAGTGAACATTGCTTTCTGAATAATAAAATACTTGATGTTATTTCTCATTGTTCTATGTTTTGGGTATATTTCTTCGCATATTTGGTATTCTGGTATTGTCTTGCAGGTTAAGAGCATAACAGAAACTTGACTTGCATGCATGGCTTGCTTTTTCCCGTAATAAAAAAAGGCAACATGCAAAAGGCATCCCATGATTCAGGGAGCTATTTTTAGCAGCTGGAGGTTACATGCAAAGTTTTTTTAGAAACTTCCCTCCAAGTGTCGCTTTTTCCTTGATTTGTGGCATGCACGCCATGAGCTCAAACTTATTTATTCGACATATCATATCTCATTCTTTCACACTGATATTGGAGCTCTGACATCCCACAGCACATCCAGGACTCTTCGACATATCCCACTCAGCTATTCACGGGTAAGTGGCCTCAACTTATCTTTTTCAACATTTTTGTCACTTTTTGTGTATTTTCTTGTGTGAGTGTTGTTTGCTTGATTTATTTGAACACTTGCTTTGGTTTACATGAATACTAGCTTGTCCTAGATTTGTTTTAGTTTTCGTTGCTATCTCATTGTTGTTGCATGCATGAAAGTGTTTTGCAGGAACAGTCGCTGATTCGGCAAATTGCTTCACCCACATGCATGTTGATCTATTTTCTGAATCTTTCATTCATATCTGAAATATCTTTCTAGCAACATTCAACAGGAACATGTCAAATTTGGTATTGCAACTGAGATAATTTGGAAACCGACCGCAACAATGAATCTAAGAAAAACGTCTTCAGAGAACCTTCCGTTTCTCTTAATATGGACCGAATTTGGTAAAACTGCCCATTAAAAAACTAATTCGGTCCGTTTTGAACAAAACCCATGTTTCATATTTTCCATATTATTCTCCATTTGCCCGAAACGTCCAATGAAAAATTGTCACTTCTTATTCCAGCGAATTTCTGAGTTGGAATATTTAATGATGAGCTGGAGATCAAATATGCATTCTGGAAAATATCTTGGAGGCTAAAATGGTGAGTGATGTTACAACAAATTTATTAATAAACCATCATTGGTAAAATTATGCATAATAATCATTAATTTATTAAAAATAAAGGAGAAGAAATAATATTTATCCATAAGAGCATAAATAATTATACAATGGAATTATATGATAAATCATGATAAATGACGTGATAAAGAAGGGTAGAAATGGATGAAATAGGTGCTAAAAAGTGATAATAATAATAACATATTAGCGGCCCAACACACCCCCAAACTGAATATATTGCATGTCCTCATGCAACCCAAAGCCTCTATATTAACCAAGCTATATAAAAAAATGTTCATCCCAAGTCATGAAATTGATGGAACAAATGACTTCTTCCTCAAATAATGAATATTCAATTTTAGCAATGTTGATGAAGGTATAACAATTTTTTCATTGACGTTCAACTATATGTATATGAAGTTGCAGCAAAATATGATATAAGTAACAACAAACTTCATTAACCATTTTTTCAAAAACTACAAACCAGATTCTGCTGAAATTTTGCAAATAGATTTCTATTATATTAATACTTCTCTAATAAAAAAATCAGATCGTTTTGATGCAGGGATCATGAGATATAAGCAAAATGGCTGTAGGTGATAGTGCATGATTTCTAAAATTTGAAAAACTAATTTAACTAGAAATTTTTTGGGTTTGTGTATTTTAATGATACCTCTTTGTTTTCCAGAAATCACAAGAATTCAGTTCACAGTTTTAAAGATATACGCAAATCAATTTATGCACTGTATAAAAATGAAATTTCATGCCTTAAATGAGAAAGAAAGTAGAAAACATCCATTATGTGTAGCAATTCCTCTCCCAAACTAGAGAATTAGCATGCCCTCATGCAATGCTAGAAAACAAATTGAGGTGGTTGCTACAATCTGTTGAAATCTATGCTTGGTGTAAAACAACATGGAATAAGGGAGGTGTTGAGAATAAATAAGATCAATGGATGATAAAGAATATTAATGGCATGGTCATAATAAATAAATAAATTAAAGGAACACTCCCCCAAACTGAAAGATTATGTCTTTAAAAAATGGGAAGTGGTAAAGATGTGGAATGAATGACAATAAATAATGCTCAATGGATTTTCATGAAATTCTCCTAAATTTTCAATAAATTAGGAACTTATGCTATTTTGCCTCAAGTTTTACCTCTGAAAAAATGTGGAATGACATGTATGGACTGGCATTTGTTGAAGCTGATGTAGGTTGAGTTGACACTGAAAGTGATGCAAAAGGTGGAATCCAGGCAAGCACATCATGTCTAAACAATTGTTCGCATTCGCGAGTTTCTTGAGCCTCTTCTGTTAGGTGCAATAGTGTGGCCTTGCTGTGAATAGAGTTTCCCCCCATACTTGTTGTTCTCCTGTAAACAAATCACTATTTTGCATGCAAATTTCTTGAATCCACAGTTTTAGTTTTGAACAGCAACAGATAAGCTGTATGCAAAAATTTCAATCAGAAAAAACTTTTGTATAAATGCAATACTAATATTTTGTCAAATCAACAAGTTATGGCAGAGTGCAGTAATTATATCGCATGCTATCCCATAATGCATACCTTCCCCCTCCAATTGGAAAAGGGCATTCATGACCATAAAGCATAGGAAAAGTGTTGTTCTGATGGCAAGGCAAGGGAATGAACAGTACGACAGTAAATGAAGCAGAGTACACATATCAATGATAGGACGGCAAGAGGTATGGTTATAATGAGAGCAGAGTGTGTAAAGATAGTTATGAATAAGAGATAGGATGCTTTGGATTGATGATAAGTTATGTGAAAAAGAAAAGGACAACAATATGCCAAAAAGATGCTTTGCTGATGGTATTCTAGCCGAAAATGATGTGATTGATCGGAAAACAATTTCTCATGCGTAAAGGTTCAAAACAGGGAAAAATTAAGGAAATAACTTCTCCAATAAAAAGAGAGAATAAGAAAAGGGTATTATAGTAATAATTGACGATAAGATATAACTTCAATACCATAAGCAGAGCCTCTGCTGCCAGCAGGTGTCCATAGCCTCGGTAGGGTTGCTTTTTAACCCATATGAGCCAGGATCCTCAATTTATAAATGGAGAGTTCCAGTGTTGTTCTACAGAAGAGATCAGTGTGCTGGCATGGTAACCAGATAACCACACTGCCATTCACTAGGATGTAGCAAAAGTGATCAGGCCGGCTCGTGATGAGACCTCCTGTTCCAAGGATATTTTGGCTATCCAATGGATCATAACCCTAGTGTGGTGGCCATAGTGGGAATGTCACTTCACTATAACCTTATGAACATGGTAGGTCGACTCTTAATGAGACCTCCTATCCTCCATATGCAAACAAAATTTTGCTGTTATTACACATTTTTATGATAAATAAAGGGAGGCTCAGTACTCCTTAAGATCAGAGATGGTGGAAGAAGTTGAAGATGTTAATAGAAAAAAAATATACCCATAATATCATTTATTACAGACAGAGAAGATTATAACCAGGAAGGGTGGAACCAACATGGTATTAAGATGATCAATCAGTATCATGTACAACAGAAAACGATGCAGTAAAGTAGTATATAAATAACTGTGTCCATTTTCTTAAAAAGAATCTCTCATCCAGAAGCTGTCCTGTTAAAGATCATAACATGAATGATATTAACTTGCTTCAATAGAATCCATAATTCTTGTCCTCATAAAAGTAGTGTACTTCATGCCATGAAAGGGAATCAGTAAAATGTGGTTGAGATGAACTAGGAATAATCCCACAAGAGGAAGGAGGTGCTATTCACAACACACAAAACTTCACAAGAAGCAAAAATGTTGTTCCGAAGAGGGAACAACAAAAACACTCTAAAAGTGTTGTTCCCTAGATGCAACAACAAAAACTCAAAAAAGAGTTGTTCCCTAGAGGGAATAACAAAAACTCTAAAAGTGATGTTCCCTTGAGGGAACAACAAAAAAAACTCGAAAAAAAGTGTTGTTCCCTGGAGGGAACAACAAAAAAAAAGCACTCGGAAAAATTGTTGTTCCCTGGAGGGAACAACAAAAAAAACACTAGGAAAAAGTGTTGTTCCCTAAAGGGAACAACAAAAAAACACTCGGAAAAAGTGTTGTTCCTTGGAGGGAATAGCAAAACAACACTCGGAAAAAGTGTTGTTCCCTTTAGGGAACATCAACTATTCCCTGCAGGGAACAACAAAGGAAAACATACAGAAAAAGTGTTGTTCCCTAAAGGGAACAACAAAAAAATACTCGCAGAAAGTGTTGTTCCCTGTAGGGAATAGCAAAAAAACATGGAAAAAGTGTTGTTCCCTTTAGGGAACAACAGTTGTCCCCTTTAGGGAACAACAAATCAACACATATGAAAAAGTGTTAGGGAACAACAATTCAACACACACGAAAAAGTGTTGTTCCCTTTAGGGAACAATAGCTGTTCCCTGTAGAGAACAACAAATCAACACACATGAAAAAGTGTTGTTCCCTGAAGAGAACAACAAATCAACCCACATGAAAAAGTACAAATCAACACACACGAAAAAGTGTTGTTCCCTAAAGGGAACAACAAATCAACACACATGAAAAAGTGTTGTTCCTATAGGGAACATAACAGGTCGATTTGGTATTGCAACTGAGATAATTTGGAAACCGACCGCAACAGCGAATCTAAGAAAAACGTCTTCAGAGAACCTTCTGTTTCTCTTAATACAGACCGAATTTGGGAAAACTGCTCATTACAAAATTAATTCGGTTTGTTCTGAACAAAACCCATGTTTCAGATTTTCCAGATTATTCTCCATTTGCCCGAAACGTCCAATGCAAAATTGTCACTTCTTATTCCAACGAATTTCTGAGTTGGAATATTTAATGATGAGCTGGAGATCAAATTTGCAATCTGGAAAATATCTTGGAGGCTAAAATGGTGAGAGATGTTACAAAAATTTTATTAATAAACCATCATTGGTAAAATCATGCATAATAATCGTTAATTTATTAAAAATAAAGGAGAAGAAATAATATTTATCCATAAGAGCATAAATAATTATAAAATGGAATTATATGATAAATCATGATAAATGACGTGATAAAGAAGGGTAGAAATGGATGAAATATGTGTTAAACCGTGATAATAATAATGACATATTAATAGCCCAACACCTACCTAATGGGAAGACACTTCAAGGTAAAAATGGATCATGATAGTCTTAAATACTTTTGAGAACAAAGATTATCCTCTGAAGAACAACAAAAATGGGTCACAAAGATGTTGGGTTATGACTTTGAAATCATCCTAAAAAAGGGAAGCAAAATGTTGTGGTAGATGCACTCTCAAGAAAGGATGAGGATGTGGAAGCATTTTTGTGCGCCATTTCTATTATCCAACCAGATTGGATAAACGAAACAAGGGAGGAATGGAAGAATGACGAAGAAGTGTGGGCACTCATTCAAAAGCTACAACAAGATCCCAGTACATCTAATACATTTAGCTGGAAAAATGATTTGTTATGGTACAAAGATTGCTTATACCTATGTAAGAATTCCCAACTCAAACAAAAGATTCTTATGGAATTGCACACTTCTCCCTTAGGAGGGCACTCAGGATTTTTAATTACCACAGGGTTAAGAAGAATTTTTTTTGGGATGGCCTTAAATCGGATATTCAAAAGTCTATAGCGGAATGTTTGGTTTGCCAACAAAATAAAGTTGAAACAGTTAGGACCCCAGGTCTATTATAACCTTTATCCATTCCAAGCTAACGTTGGGAGGAGGTTTCAATGGATTTTATCACAGGTTTACCCAAGTCTGAAGGAAAGAGTGTCATCATAGTGGTAGTTGACAAACTTACCAAGTATGCACACTTTTGTGCATTATCACATCCATTTAAAGCCAGTACAGTTTCTACTACATTTATGGAAACAATTCAAAAGCTACATGGAAACCCAAAGATTATTGTAAGTGACAGAGATCCCATTTTCATTGGAAATTTTTGGACATAATTATTTTCTTGTCTCGGTACTCAGTTAGCTCATAGCTCATCTTATCATCCTCAATCTGATGGGAAAACTGAGATAGTAAACAAATGTTTGGAACGATATCTTCGTTGCTTTGTATCTGATAAACATACACAATGGTTCAAATGGTTGCCTCTGGTTGAATGGTGGTATAACACTTCCTTCCATACTGCAGCAAAAATGACCCCATTTATGGCACTTTATGGATATCATCCACCATCCATCACATCATATTTAAGAGAAAATTCTAAGGTTCAAGCAATGGAACATCACATCGAGCATCAACAACAAGTTCTCCAACTCTTAAAGGATAACCTCACGTTGGCGTAGAATAGAATGAAACAATAGGAAGATCAACATCACAGCGAAAGAAGTTTTGATGTAGGTGAATACGTATTCCTACGGCTACAACCATATAAACAAATGTCTCTCAAGCAAGCTAAGAAGGATAATAAAGTAACACCAAAGTATTATTGTCTGTACAAGGTGTTGCAAAAGATTGGTACTATGGCATACAAATTAGAGCTTCCTGCAGCTTCCCAAGTGCACCTAGTTTTCCATGTTTCATGTTTAAAGAAGGTTATAGGTGACAAGCTCCCAGTTCAAACAATATTTCCAGAACTTGACGAGGAAGGAAAAATCATATTGGAACAGAAAGCTGTCACAGAAACAAGGATTCGACAGCTACAAAATCAATCAATTTCGGAGTATCTCATTAAGTGGAAGAACTTATTTGCTGAAGATTCCACATGGGAGGATGAGAATTTTATACATAAGCATCTAGAACTACTCAAGCGTTGAGGACAACACTTTTCGAAAGGAGAGGGGCATGTTAGGCTTCTATAATACTAGTGATTCCCCCCTTACTATTGTGATTATGTCCCTTATTGTTATTATTGTGCCCCTATTGTCCCCATATTGTTATTAGTATGCCCCATAGAAACCCACTATTGTTATTTTTGTGCCCTTATGTTATTACTGTTATGTTGGCTTGATTATATTATGACCCCTTAGACTCCTATATATAGAAGGGAGGTTTAGTCATTTGTATTATCCAAGAATTGTTCATTTGTGTAATGTAAATGAGGTTGCCCCCTCGAAGAGGCTGAATTCTAAGGTGTTGATCTATCTTTTCTATCTTTTTGTGGGCTTGTTTCCTAACATTGGAGCACAAAAGGAAGGATATTATATGACACTGATAAAGGAGGTGGTGGTGGACATTATCAAGGAGATATGAAAAATCTTACAAGTAGGATTATGGTGGTCAAACTTCGGCCAACCCTATAACAACTTGCGTTCCTTGGAGGCTCTGGGTTGAGTTACTAGTTCTTGGAGCTTTGGACAACTTGGATAGAGACCAATTTGGTTGATGTTAGTGATTTTTGGACAGTATAGGTGAAATCATTGTGGTTGAGGCTTGAGGTGGTTTTGCCTCTGGAAGAACTAGTTGGTTTTATTTTGGTTTAACCCTTATGATCCTACATTCATGCTTGGAATATGGCGCGGGGGTGATTGGATGAAAGAGATATTTGGTTCAACCCAATATATGGTCAGGTGGTACATGGAAGTCCCTGACTTGGTTGGTATTTTCATATGTTAATATGATTTATTTCCTATTGTGATCTATGAACACTTGTATTGATTCTTATGGTGATCTTATGGTTGATTCATGATAGTTTCTATTCTGGATATATGATGATTATATGCCTGGTTTATGATGTGCTCTAACTATGGCTCTTGTTCATGATTTGAAAAGTTACTTTACGGTTGATGAATGCATGGGATAACAAGTGCTATTGCAGCTAGCTTGAGAGGGCATTGAGCCTTCTCGATGATTATCAGATGAAGTTTAGAAGTGTATAATCAGATATGCATTCATGACCTATAGCTTATATGTTTGTCACGTGTTTGATGAAATGCCTATCTTGCATTAGACATGTATTGGTCAATATATGGCTCAAGTTCTGATTTTTTAGCATTAGTATCCTTATTGTCATGATTCTGGAAAGTTATAGGCAGTTCTGGGCAATGGTCTGGAGGCTTCCATGAAAAAGTGGCATAGATCTCGCAACCACATGCATTGAACTAAGGAATTCGGGTCATCATCCACTGGTAGCTAGGCCTATGGGTGTGTTTATAGCCTTCCAACCACATGCATGCAATGTTATGGGTGCAGTTGGGGAGTTTTTCTTGTGAAAAAGAGTTCTAGCTTAGGGATTGATCTTCTGGGGTGGTTTGCAGGCTCTTGAGTGGTCTGTAGTCCCTAGGGGATGGTTGTAAGTTGTCGATTAGTTGGCCCACTTCCATAACTGGAAATTGGAGGTCGGGTCATATCACAGTGACACTCAACTCATGTTTACCCTTGAGAGCTTGTAAAAGTGGGTAAATGTGGGAGAGGTAGTTACAGATTGGTATCAAAGCTTCCAAGTTCAAACACTTGGACTGGATGGGCTAAATTTATATGGTTATGCACACATGTCAATTTTTTATGTGTTCATTATGCATGCATGTAAGTTACTTCTTGTTATGGTAATGATATTTATGTATGAGTTGATATGCTTGCGAAGATTATATCATGCTAATCTGGAATGATTTGTGTAGATGCGATAGCCTCCCCTGAACTTCATTAAGGTATGATTTTGATTATGTCTATATTTCGTTTATCTAACATGACATGTTTGTAGGAGATAGAAGATCAGAGATGAAGAGAAAAATGGTGGACTACAGTTCACATGACTCCCCTTACAGGATTGATGTGAATTCAATGAAATAGGACATGTCAGTTGAGTAGCAAGGAGAAGAGTACTCTCATGATATAGTAGATACACTAAGAAGTTTGAAGGCATAAATCAAAAGTTGTAAGGAAGATAGTAGAAGGTTGATTGAGGCACATGAACGGCTTTCCAAAACTTAGGAAAAGCAAGCAGAGGTTAATGCAACCATTCTTCAAAGCCTTTCATATTTGCAGAAGCAGGGAAAATTGAGGATCAATCATGGACATGAGGAAAAGACTAATGGGGAATATGGTAGCAAATCTCAATCTGGATACAAGTTGGACAGAGATGATATAGTCAAAGGTGGTAGATCTTTGGATACACCTGAAAAGTGAGCTAGCACCCTTGGATTTTATTCTAGCTCTAGTTCTGAGAGACATCACCATTATTACCACTAACATCCTTTTAGGATATGTGAGAGCAGTATTTGTTAAGGATGTGAAGAAGTCAAAAGATGCAGAAGCATGACTACATGGGATGAAGAAGTTATTCAGATTACATGATTATTCAAAGAATATGAAAGGAAAGATAACTATCTTTAGCCTCAAGGAAAAAAAAGATATATGGTGGGAAGATGTGAAGCGTGTTAGAGACATCAGGTTAGAAGAGCTTAGTTGGCATGAGTTTAAAAGACTCTTCAGGAAGAAGTACTTGTCTAAGAGATACTATGACAAGAAAGCTAAGGATTTCTATGAGCTTAAGATGGGTTCCATGACAAATGAAGAGTACATGACCAAGTTTCTAGAGTTGTTGAGATATGTGCCTTACCTCAAGGATGAGAAGACAAAGGTCCAAAGGTTCATTAGTGAGTTTCCTTTAGCATATAAATATTGAATTGAGTATGATGAGCCTCAATCATCTGAGGAAGTCATTGGGAAGCTGAAGCATTGTTATGAGCATTCTAAGTGCAATTCTGAGCCTAAGCGGGATTGGAAAGGTAATGAGAAGATTAAATTAAAGTGTGCTAAGAAGCGAGGAAGACCTTAGGATGCAGGTGACAAGGAGAATGTAGCATCATACAAGAAGTTCAATGCAATTGACAAAGGACATGAATTTCAGCCTGAGGAGAAAAATAAGGGCGATAATAGGAATTCTTTGAGGTGTTGGACTTGTGGTGGAGAGAATCGCAGGAGTGAGTGTCCATCAAACCAGGGTGGCAGACCTCAGATTTACAGTGGTCACGAGGCACAAACAATTGGAGATTTTGGGCAGAGTATTCCTCAGATTTATGCAACAATGGATAATAGGCAGGCTAATCATCAGATATCCATTATTGAGAGGAAAGGTAAGCTTTGTGATCAAGTTGTTTCTAATTTGATTGAGCCTAGATCTAATTATAGTTATATCAGTCCTGACGTGGTGGATAAGTGTTGCTTAACTAAAGAAGTGCACGCAAAATCTTGGTTAGTGCAATTGGCTACAGGGACCAAGATAAGAGTTTATCAGTGGGTGAAATCTTGTGCATTTGAGCTAAATGGTATGCCTACATCAACACATCTAAATGTGCTTCCGTTGAGATCATATATTATGCTTTTGGGTATGGGTTGGTTGTACCATTAGAGATATGTTGAGGTTAAAAATGAGCCTCTTAAGAGATATAATAAAAAAGCATGTGTTAGGAATTTTATGGGGAAGGTATATTTGACAAGTCACCTTCTACACTACTTTTTATGTACACTCTAAATAACTATGGTTGAGTTACTTTTGAGAATTGACTAGAAAAAATAATAATAATAATAAAAACTACATTGATGAGCTCAAGAATCTATTTTAAATTCCCAAAATATTGTCTTTGAGAATTTATATATCTTAGACTTAAAAATGAAATTAAACAATAAAATATATATTTCTATTCAAAAATAATTTATATTAACTTTTTATTTAGCACTTACTTCATTCAACTTAATAATACATTTTATTTAATAATACTTTACTTGTTATTTACTTTAAAGTTATATTTTTATATTATTTAAATTAATATTTTATATTTTACCACACTTTACTCATTATAATACATTTTATTTAATAATACTTTATTTGTAATTTACTTTAAAGTTATATTTCTATATTATTTAAATTAATATTTTATATTTTACCGCATTTTACTCATTATAGATTTAATGTCATATTTATATTATTTAAATTAGTGTTTCATATTTTATATAATATAAATGGTAGAGAACACAATACATATAATTAAACTTATTTTATTTACATTAACATATCATTTTTTTATATAATATGAATGATGAATTAACATTTAATATTTTATATAAAAATTTATAATTCAAATGGTTAATGCTTTGCTGTAATTACTGATTCTTAATTTAAATAACATGTATTATAATTTTAATATTATATTTAAATTATATAAATATATTATTTAAATAAGCATTTCATATTTTAAGTAATATGAATGTTACAACTTATAACCGAGAACTAATAAAATTAACATATAATTTAAATAATATGTTGAAAGAATATTGATTTTATGACTTTGTTTAAATTAATATTTTATATTTTATATAATATGAATGGTAAAGTTTACACTCAAGAGCTACTATTACTAGTATATTTATTTATTACATTTTATATAATATAAAGGATTTTTTTTCTGAGGTTGTTTTCTCTTAACTATTTATGTAATTAGTTGTTTACTTAAATAATGAATTTTTTCTGTCAAAGAAGTATAGTTATATCTTTCACAGTGGTTTGATCTTTGAGGTAGTTTTCATTTTTTTTAGGTTTAGTTGAGTTAATTTATTTGCTTTGGTTTTACATGATTACCATTATGAAGCTTTCTTATGATTATTTTTTTTTTTTGTAATTCGTGTGATTTTTAATTTTAATTTTTAGGATACATATTAATTTAAATAGGTGTTATAATTATGATATAATTATAACATAATATTTTATAAACGCAGTTTCAAATATATGTTATATTTACAACAAATGATTAAGTATTTTCTAATATATAGCTTGTGACATCAATCTATTGAGAGAGCTCTAATGCTCAAGATATAAGCCAATAGGGAATATAAATTATTTAGGATGAGAGGATGAAAGTATTAACTTTTGATTGTGATGGAGATGTTGTAGGATGAATTGGAGTCAAATTCTTGGACCCATCCTACCCAAAAGCATAATTGTATTTGCTTCCACCATAGAAGTCTAATATAGCAATAAGATTTAACATTGAATTAATGAAGTTGCAAGGTTTGATGGAAATTACCAAAGTAAATTTATAGGTAAAATAGTTATGGGGGAGACACTTACGTTGTGGATGACCCAGCCACTAGAAACCCATTTTGGTCTACTTTCCAAAGTTTCACTTGTTGGTTTGAGGTCGGACTGTTATGAATAGTGTGGCAAATGTGAAACTAATTTTAACAAAAGAATCAAGATGGGATCCACCAAGTTTTTGTTTGATGCATTGGAGTTCAAATTTTGATCATAAAAACAAGTGTATTTAGAAAATCTAGGTTTTAATGCATGGTTTTCCCTTGGAATTGTGGCATAGAAAAGATGGTGGGTAACTCTATTGGCTATTTTGTTACATATGAAGAAGGTTGGTTAGAAGCAGTGGATAGGAGAATGACTTATATATTGGTTGAATTGGATCTCAAACAAGGTCTTTGAGTGGAGTTACAAATTGAGTGAAGAAACCAAGGCTATACTCAAAAACTTAACCATTGGAGAATACCATTTAGATATGGATTTTATCATGTGGTGTGTCACCTGCACTTAATCCAATATTTGAGGAAATAACCAACCAATTGAGGGTATTAAATTGTTTTTTCTTTAACTATATTAAATTGATCATCAAGTAACTTAAAGAATTTCCCACATCCAACTCATGTATCTACACAATTTTTATCATGACTCTAATTCTCAGCCTTCATGCTAGCCATTTTCCCATCAAATGAAAAGCATGTATAAATGTCTACCAATGAGTAGATACATCAATCATAGATTATATTGGATTCCTTATCCAATCCTCAATAGAATTTCAATATATTTATGTATATTACTTCCATGTGCTCGTATGATTAATTAAATTCCACAAACTATTTACAACCAAATATTTTTTTAAAGAAACTAATATATATTTTTAAGGTGTTGTCTACCGAGGCCATAATTTTGCTCAGACGACTAAATTTTCCTTGGAATCCAATAATTATTTTTTCAAGGAATCCAATCCTCTATGTGTTTGAATTGTTTTATTGATGATGGAAATAGATTCAACACGATCAAGAACATTTGGGTCACCCAAAATCCTAAAGTTTGACAATTATAACCCAAATTTCCAAAAAATTATGTCAGATTCTCTCATAATCCTACCGAAATTTCCATAGTTTTTCGGAAAAAATGTGTTCTTATAAGACTACGACATTTTTTAATCCTCAACCCTCTTCTTCCTTTGGCTTGGTGATTATTTCCACTAAACTAGAATTATATCTTTCTTGTTTCCTTTGGCTTGGTGATTATTTCCACTAAACTAGAAGTACATTTTGCCCATCCATAAGGAATAAACTATCTACCTTATATTCATCAAAAATCTAGATGGTATATATGCGAAAGAGTGCTAGTGGGTATTTATTTAATCCCCATTTGCAATCTTCTTTTGGCTTGACCACTATTTTCCACTAAACTAGAAGTATATCTTCCTTTTATATTTTACTTTTCCACAAAAAAATAAATCATTTCTCCTTAATATTAACCAAAACTCTAAATGGATATGGATATTATTTATGTAATATTTCTAATTATCAATGAAAATTAACCTTAACAAAGGAGGCATTTTGTGCGAAGTGCAAATAGAATTTATCACATTTAGCATTTTTTCAATTTATTTATTAAAAATTAAAGTTATAATTATAAACACGGTTAAAATAAAAATATTTTGTTGTATGTGTGAATAACCTTATCATTTATATGCTGAAATGTATTTTTTTCAATATCTTTTTTCCAAATTAAAATTATGAAACATAAATATTCCTATACCAATTTTCACTACATTTCCATCATGTTATTCAAGTTGATTTCCATGTTCAAAGTACATGAATGAATTACTTATTTAACAACAATACTCTTATTATTCTTACTCATATGAATAATATATCTAATTACGATTATCCAATTGTACATAGAATATAGTATTTGAGTTATCAAATATACATTTTCCTAAAGTAATTATAATTTTATATTTTTAAGAGGTTATTTTAAATCTTATTTTTTTTTTCTAAATAGTAATACTAATAATTTAGATAAATTGAATATTGACATAAAATATAACTGAAATATATTACTCTCCATAATAGGTAGGCAATGTGGTCTTCACAAGTGAAACAAGTACTTAGTGCCTAAGCATTAATATAAATGCAAGAAATGTTAAATAAATAACCATAAGAGAACCATATAATAAGAACATATTATTGATAATTTTACAAGTAAAGTCCACACTAGAACTATGCCACAAAACATGTTATTAGTTTTAAAAATTTGACTTACATTTTGGGATAAAGCAAAAATTTAATGAGGTAAGGATTTGAATTGTTTTTTTTTTTTTTTTACAAATGAGATAGAATTTAAATAAATACTTTTATATTCATTACAATCACAATTACAAGTTATCTAAACTTCTTTTGATTGAGATATATGGTTTTGGATTTTACAAGATTATAGATGTAACAAGTTTAGGTTCAACAAATGGTCAAAGGCAAAGATGGAAGTCAATAAAGTTGTTCCTTCAAAGTGATAAAGTTACAAAATGGATTCAATTTGTGGATAACTTAAAAAAAATGTTATTCTTCTCTTAAATCAAGATGATAAGATAACTTAGTCTAAGAACAAAGCCACTAGAATTTACAAAACAAAACTAGGTTATGAAGCAAACAATAGAAGTAGAACTTCAACAAAAGATTGTGGTAGTGAAAATTAGTTTGGAAACTTGCAAGTCCTCCCAAAATAAGAAATTTATATGGATGGCTTTAGAAAAGTAAATTCTTACATGGAATAATGAGTAAAAACAAACTAAATTGGTCTAACATAGTGTGTTTTATGCAAGGTTAAAAGAGAATAAGTGGATTATCATTTCGTTTTATGTTCTTTCTCAAAACTTGTATAGAATAACTTCAAACAAGAGAAAGACACTTTAGTGAATTGTTTTGAGGGCATTGGTTTTTAGACATATATCAATCAAGTCATAAATATTTACCTTGCTTTCTTCATTAGGAGATATGATTAGCTAGGAACAAAGCCTTATTCGAAGACATTGAAACGCATGCAGATGAGTTGGTCATTCAAATTAAAAGTGAATAGTGTGGTTTCCAAAAACCTACAATTTCAAAAAACCAAAGATCTTGAAAGTAACTAAAATCAATTATATTTCAACATAGGGATTCTTCAATAGTGCATATCAAGGTATATCTATTTAAAATATGAAACAAAGCATAATTTTAACAACTAACATAACATAAGTTATATGTTTTGTGGTTTTTGTTGAAAACCATATTTAATAAAAAAAAAAATAGGTGATTCAAAGTTTTTGATTAATAAAACAAATAAGGAAATTACAGTAATAAATTACTATCAAATTCAATTATGAAAAAAGTAGTAAAAATCCTTTTTTTTTACGAGAATTTAATACAAGGAAATCAACTTTTTAAACAAGCTTTGGCATTACAAAGGAAATTCCTCTAATTTAAATATATAAAATGAGACTCTAGTTTTAAACTCATCACTATCCCTTTTTAAACATGTCAATTAAAATTAATTTTGAAATTCCAAAATATTATCAAAACTCTTAACATAAGAATAAGAATTTTTAAACATGCCAATTAGAACTAATTTTGAAATTCCAAAACATTATCAGAAGAATTGATTATGAAACCCAAAATATGATAAAAAATCAAATTTTGACAAAAATATATGTACAAGCAAGATGGGGTCATATTTTCCCTCGAGGAATTGATTAGGAAACCCCCAAAATGTGATAAAAACTCATTTTTTACCCAAAAATATATATATGTGTACAAGCAAAATGGGGTCATCTTTTCCCTCGAGGAATAGCCCAAGCTGAGGAAGGTGCAATACTTGCTTTTGTGAGTTCCCGGTTCAATGTGTTAGGTTCTACATACAGGAGGAAAGAGAGGCTGGGATTGGACTTAGGGTCTGCTTTCCTTGGATATTTAATGACATGGGGGAACATGTGTCAAGGTCATGGGGGCTAGCTGAGGAGCGGAAATTCAGGGCACTTGTTAGACTCAATCCTGTGTAACTAGGAAATAATTTTTGGAAACATCTATCCGCATGCTTTAGTTCTAAACGTATGAAAATGTTGGTCAGTTACTACTTCAATGCCTTAGTTTTGAGGCAGAGAAGTATTCAGAATAGGGCAATGCCAGAACAGATTGACAGTGATGATGACGAATCTAAGTTTGGTTTTGTTGAAAACTTCAATATGCATGGGATGGTACCCTCTGGAATGAAAAATGTTGAGAGGTTGTCAAGGAGAAGCTCTTTAAGTTAATCTTCCAACGCTTTAGTTTTTCACCAAAACATGCAGGAAGATGATTTGGATGTGGTAGGAGAAAAGGAATGCGCAGTTAGTGAACCTTTTTATTGGTAGTCATAATGGTATTCAAAACCAACATGGAACGCCATTCTTGAACAATGGTACGACAGAAAGTGACATAAATGAGAATGGAACTTAGATAAAAATCAGTTCCAAGCATTTTCATCATTCGGGCATTCCAATATACGAAGACTCGATGAAAATTGCTTCTGGTTTGAGTGCCAACGGGAAAAATGAATATTGAATGCTAGCATGAAATTGAAGTTTGAGATGAAAAAATGATGGTTGTGTGGAGATTCACTGGGATTATAAAGCTTGTGCTTTATGTGAACGCACTGGACATGTGAACGGAACTAAACTCATTTGTGGAGCAACCTTGCAAGCCATGTTCTTTGTCTCATATTGATGGTTGCTATGATATTCTAGATGTTCTCCCAAGGGTGCATTTTTAGCTGGAATGCTATGCAATATCCTCTCCAGGCTGGCATTTGATTTGTGCTTTTTCGGTTGGTGGACTAAATGCTCTAGTTCTTGTTTACATGCTTCCTATCAGGCCAGGCATTTCTGTAGGGTAGAGTAGCATGGAAGATTATGCCTTCTGAAATCTCTAGTACAGAATGTCATGGGAAAAATAAAATTTTGAAAAACTAGTGAATTTTAACATGATGTGATTTTAAGAATTAAGAGGAACCATCACACACTATTTCTAGTCTTTTGACTTCAATTTGATGGAATCAATTCTAGTGTATGTGACCAAAGATAATACCCATGATTTCTGTTAAATGATGTTTCTTGAAACTTGAGAAGCGTAGATTATGACATATAAAAGGGCAACAGATAAAACATCAATTGAATTTTAATCGCCCCATCTGACCAGTATTCTGTTAAAAAATCATATGTTGAATAACTGAGCTTGAAACCTTCAAAATATTATAAATTCTCATTCAAAATGAAAACCTATGTATAAAAACAAAGGGCCATCCTTGCTCTCAAGGAATAGACTAAGCAAAGCAACCAATACACAATTTCAAAAGTCCTCGTCCAATTTAAATACATGGTTTCCCTCCATGTTTCCCAAACCAGACATAACAGAAGCCTTCTGGTACTCTCCAACTCTTTTTTTCAAAGAACTTCATTTTCCCTCTGCAAATCCATGGAAAGAAACAAAATTACAAATTTAAGTAAACATATATTAGCAAAAAAAAAAGACCAACAAAACCATCAATACCCACTGAAGAGAGATTAGCTCCATCCAGTCGAATGGGTTCTGTGCATCGTACACTTTGTTGTATCCCAATGCAACCAGAATTGCCAAAAGAGAGATTACTCAATTAAATTTATAAAACATGGCATCATATGCATTTGCAATAAAAAATCAAGTATATTGCTAGACAATGACAAATACATACTAACAACATATCAACATCAAATTAAACATATTTAATCATGACCTGAGCATTCATCCCTACAAGATCACAAGGGAGAGCATCAAAAACAAACCCTCACTCAATATCAACATATTCACATGCTATCTCCTTCACTCTTTCCTCACTAAGCTTGTGATTTAGCATGTTGCAAAACAAACTACGTTTTAATTAAAAAGCACAATAAAATCAAATCTGAAACTATCAGTCAAATCTAAAACCCTAAACACCACACAAATCAACATATCCGTAGAGTAAGCATGCAAAGTCACATTGAAGGCCTTCATCCCTTGAAATAAGCTCGTTTGAAAAAGTTATCACTGGCATTTGACCTCTTTTCTTCAACTAGAAGATCGAGCACAAGCTATAAACATTCACAGACAAAGGCAAAAGTGAAACAAAAGAATGCAGAACAGAGTGTAAAGGAGAAACTAATTGTAGAACGGGTAAATAAACAACAATGGCATAGAAAAAAATACCCTCTACACAGGCAAATGCAACAATCCTTTCAGCAAAACTCTTAGAGTTGCAAAATGTTAACAGACTATCGTAAACATTACGAAATAAACTTTCCAATTAAGTGATAAGGCCCAGAGCCTGAATATGTAGATCTTGTTTTAATTTTTGAAAAAGCTTTTGCTACCTATCAATCCAACGAAGAGTCCGGTCTACTTTCTTAACTACAGAGAGAACAGTTTCAATTGCACGAAACATGTGATTCTTCTCTTTGGAATCCTTGATGTAAGTCTCTAACAAGAAACTGTACATTTTTGCACACAGTACAACAGAAAATCACACCATGAGACTACACCAAACAAGAAAACACAATCAACAAGTTGAGTTATGGAATACCAACAGATCAAGAACACGATGAAGACCTGAATGAATGTTTTCTTTTGCAATCTGGAACCCATAAAATACACGCACCTGAAAACCATCACAAAACATTTAATTATCTCAAATTGCTCAATACATCAAATGACCAATCCATGCCCCACAAAATCAGAGCTAGCAAGAAAGAAAACAGATGAAAGAAAAACCTAAAAATTGAACAAGCACCTCAGGGACTTGCACTTCTTTCATGAAACGACAAGCCAAATTCTCCAGAACAATGCCATCAGAGGCAGCAAAAAAAGCCAAAACACGCGTGATGAAGTGCTTTTCATCGGCGCTCAGCCCTTCCCACTGAGGAAGATCTTGTGCCAGGTCAACTTCCTCGGCTGCAAACCAGATCAAACCCTTAATACTTGCATGCATACATAAACACATGCTGCATTCATTCGCTTTAAACCCTTACCAGTCCAAAAACTAGCCATATTTCGGGATATGTGATCGAAAACATACAAAACCTCTGCAGGTTCTCTACCAAAGAGGCTTCTCGCCAACAACCGCCATTGTTGGTTTGAAAAGGAAAAAAATGATAAACAATAATTAAGTACAAAAGCTTCAGGAGATTATGTGATGGGACTGTAACATTTGCTCCATGAGATAAAATGAAGACTGCAAGGGATCGAATCATACTTTGTTTTAACAAAAATGGAGAGATATACAAGTGTCCAGATGCGAAAACAGGGCTGAGACCTCAAGAACAGATAATAAATCTGATAAATTTAAGATAATCCTGCTAAAACGAAGATAACTTGGACTGATTTAGTACGTAAATTGTTTGCACTACAAGTTCTATATATTCATTGCGGAATCTGATAGATGGCCCATCACTGTTTCAATTGGAGGGCTGTGAATATAGGGGGAACTCACATTTGAAATTCAAAATTGCAGCGCCAGATGTAGGGTACGGTCGCCCGCCCCGCTGAATCTTTTAGTCTGGGGAAAATGAGGCAGGAGTGACCAAACGAAACTGTGCGCATGGGTGGCCAACAGGGATGGAATTTGACATGCTTTCACAGGGTAATTTTCCTTTGAAAGACGGCCTAAAACTTTTATCGCTAGTCAACTCTTTGCAATAAAAAGGATTGAGTTGTGAAAACCATCGAATTTGAAAGATGCTTCACATTTGAAATTCCTCTTTCAATCATTATTTTTTTTTTCAACTGGAAAATTATTTCCTCTCTCAATCATTATTTTTTTTTCAACTGCAAATTTTTTTTTTGTTATTCATCCGAAAAAAAAACATTCGATTACTAGAGGGATTGATATTTCTCTTCAGAATGAGTATCGCATAGCAGTTCTGCAAAACTTACATTTACATTTGACTACTAAAGGGATTGATATTTCTTCTCAGATTGAGTATCTCATAGCAGTTCTGTAAGGCAACAAATAACCAGGTCTATAGGCCATAAATGCCCCGTGGCCGTTTATGCTTGCTATTGGATTTTGACAGGCCAACGATCCAATAGCCAGCATATACAGCCGCCGGCCATTTCTGTAAAACTTATATTCTTTCTGACACTTATATTACTCTTCTAAATTTGATATTGCTGTCACTGTTAAATGCATGGAAATTCTGGACAGACTTACATCTTTGTCATCTCATAAAAAAATAATATATTGTTAACTATTTTACTGTAATATGACATAAAAAAAAAGTGACTACATATTGAATTTCTTAATTCTGTTTTGTGTAATGGCTTGTTAACTGAATGCAGATTTCATTTTTCTAGTATCAAGTCTTGTGAGCCATCTTTAATTAAAAGCTGCGATTTGGAATTTCTTTGGGAAGTCATCTGTCCCTTCCTCTATGATGATCCTAGTTTCTCGCTCTTATTTTTTTCTTTTTTTTTGATCAAGTAAGAGTAGGACCTTCTATTCAACTTAGCCAAATATACATAAATTACAAAGAGCCACACCCGCTCTGTGAGAGTTCAACAGTAGTCGGGCAGGCCAAACCAAACCAATCACCGAAAACTAAGAGAAACCTAAACCGGAAATCCGGGGAGAACTGCCAAACAAAGCACAAGGTCATCTGGCAGTGCTGCCGTGCCTCAAATGAGCCTAGAAAACCTTGGAGGGCAAGTCCATGACTCGCCGTGGATCCACAAGAGGTCCCACCACAAGCCAAATTGAAAACTGACAAACAGACCCAACGGAAGTTAAAAGCATAACACTCTAAACATTTTTCGGGTCCGACCAAAACTCACATACAATCGCCACCATTGATCCACTGGCTAAGATCCAACGGTCCTCAAGAATATCAGAAGGATGAGAAGCGCGAGAGGGCGTTTTTCTCTCTCCTTGCTCCGCGACGTGTCGCTCAAAGAGTGGAATCGGAGCCAAACATAGAAAAATCGGAAATCGTTCAGACCTTGTCCGATATACCGCTAGTGGTATTGGACCAGTTGACTCGCGGAAAAAACAAACCCGTCATTTTGCCACGTGTTGTCCCTTAATTCCATCCAGCGGGCAGTACTTGAGCCAATCCCGATCATCTGGATTCTCTGTCAACCACCACCTAAGCCAAATGACGAGAGCTACCCCATCCTGTGAAGCTATCCGAGTCAAACCTTTCATCATTCAATCACAAGGAAATTAGACTTTGGAAATAAACCGAACCAAGGCGGGTTAGACTGTGTGGATTTTTCCAACCTCTCGTTGGTCTTCAGGGTCCCTTTGATCCAACCTGTTAGTCCATAGTTCCATATCCTTGGTAGCCTGACAGAGATAGTCCTCCCGCAATTTACTTGGGGGAAGCGAATCCCAAGCATACCTAGAATCCCTGTCCCTATCTGTGACTCTTTCATTTGCCAAACGATGCGCTAACATGTTAGCCTTCCTTTTCACATGAGCAAATATGACAGTTTTAAGGGTTTGCAGGTGAGAATAGATGCGATAAAAAACCTGCAAGAGCTTCTAGTGTTTTAACACTTTATCTGGAGAGGTTCCATTGCTAATTTTCTTAGCCTCTCTAATAATTAATTCCGAATCCACTTCAATTATAACATTGTGTAAACTTGAATTCACCAAGATTTCCAAGCATTGCTCTAATGCCATGAGCTCAACCATGTTGTTTGTGGCCTTCCCCAAGTGGCCATGGAAGATTATCTGTATTTGTCCCTGATCATCTCTTATGGCACCCCCAAAGCCCGCTAATCCTAGGTTGCCCTTAGCTGTTCCATCAATATTAACCTTTAAGAAACTATAAGGAGGAGGCTTCCAAATGGTAGCACACTTGTTTATAAGGCTCACTGCCTTCATTATTCCTAGTGGACTGATAGACTGGAGACCCAAGTGAAGTAAAATTCTCTCCTCATGGGGCAGGGGAGGATCTTTAGGAAGGGTCTTCAGCAAGCTTCTTACTGTATCTTTGAGTTGCCTTTGAATTTGCTCAATTATGTGTTGGGGCCTGTTTGTTTTGTTTTTGAAGATTCGACTGTTGCGTTCTTTCCACACATTCCAAATGACAAAACCTGGAACCAGAATCCAGGCTTTATTAACTATCTCATTCCTTAAGAAGTTGATCTAGGGGGATGTTGGTGGCCACCCACCTATCTCATTTGGACCCCCACAACTGTCTCTTTCAATTTTTCAGTCCACCCATGTTGCCCCCAGATTTCCCAAAAAACATCGTTTAGGGCCTCAAAACGGCTCCGGAAGTTCAGGACCCAAAAAACTGCTAAAAATAGTAAACTGTGCTACAATTTAGGAAACTGAAAAACTGAAAGAGAGTTGTGGGGGTCCAAATGGGATAGGTGGGTGGCCACTAACATCCACTTGGATCAGCAGTTCTTCCTCCAGTTCTTAAGAGTGTTGGATACGCTGAGACTATCCCTATCAGTTTGTCTAAAATAAGCAGCCACCCAGTCCCACACCTTTGAAATGAAAGGACAGAGGTTGAGAAGGTGTTCAATCGTCTCCTCCTGAGCGCCACAAAGGTAACATTTGGAAGGACCAATGAAGCCTTTCTTGAGGAGATTCTCCCGGGTTAAGATCTTCCTTTGATGCACTAGCCAAATGAAAAGCTTTATTTTCATCCAATGCGGACTTTGCCAAAGTTGCTTCCAGATCTAATCAGGATTCACAAAGTTAAATCCTGTGACTTCCTGTTTGGCCTCTTTGAGGTTAAAGTTGCCTTCAATGTTCTTTCCCCATCCTAATTGATCCATTGAGGAAGAAACAAGAATCCTTCTATGCTCTAGCTCCTGGGTGAGAGCTTCTGCCTTAGTCTTCAACTGGTTTTCATCACTGTATCCTAGATCCTTCCACTCCCTCCATTTTCCATTATTCCTTCCCTGAACCCAGAAGTCTTTCACCAGAACCATACCTTTGTTGTCTGTGTCACTTTTGAGATCTGCAAATTCATCCCTATAAAGGTTGGGTTCCCATTGCTAGTTATCCTCCCAAAATCGAGCAATATCCTCTACTCGAATTTCCCAAAAACAATGGTGTTGAACAATGTTTTTATTATCCCAGGCAAGGTTCCAAATATGGGAGCCCCTGATTTGCCCTGACATTCTAATGTGATATTTCTCCTGCCAGTACTTGGCATATTTTTGTTTCCAAAGCTTAGCCTAGGGGGCATTCGATTCCTTAATCCATCTCCACCAAAGCTTGGCTCCCGAGACTCTGCTGAGGGTCTTAGGGTCATGAAGCCCCAATCCACCATGGCTCTTGGGCTTACAAAGCTTGTCCCAGGCTACTAAAGCCCACTTCTTTTTCTCTTCCCCTCTGCCCCACAGAAAGTCCCTTTGTATGCTTCTTATTTGTTGCTTAATACCTTGAGGAGCAGGAACAGTTGAAAACATAAAAATGGGAATGGCCTGCAAGACTGCCTATGTGAGCACAAGGCGTCCTGCCAGATTTAATGATCTGCATGTCCATTTTTTGATCTTGTCCTGAAGTTTATTTAAAATTGGTTCCCACACTTTCTTGCTTAGCGGTTTGTCAGTGAGAGGAATGCCAAGATATTTGGAAGGTAGTTGTTCTCTTTGAAATCCAAGGATTCTGGTAATATTTCTCTGAATGGCAATATTAGTGTTAAAGAAAAAAACTTTGGACTTGTTGAGGCTTACCTCAGTGCCTGCTACCATAGCAAAGTCATTTAAGATGTTTTTGATTGCTCTGGCTTCCTTGACTGTAGGTATGCCCTGCAACATTGTGTCATCTACAAATTGTTGATGAGTGTTTGCCTCTCCATCTACAGTGAGTTTGATAACCTGAATTCGTCCTTCAGCCTTTGCCATTTTAATCGCTCTACCTAGCCCTTCCATCATGAGGACGAAGAGGAACAATGAAAGCAGATCTCCTTGTCTGAGCCCTCTGGAGGGAGTGAAGGTCCTTGATGGAGCTCCATTAAGCAGTATGGAAAAACTGGTTGAGGTAACTAATGCCATGACCCATCTTATCCAATTCTGATCAAAACCATAGGCTTTTAGAATTGCTCTTATATAAGCCTAGCTCAATTTGTCATAGGCTTTCGCGAGGTCCAACTAAATGATCATACCAGTGTGTTTGTTGCTTTTGAGAGAGTGTACCACCTCATGAGCTTAGATGATATTGTTGAGGATTTGTCTTCCCTCCACATATCCTGTTTGCTCCTTTGATATGAGAGAGGGTAGAAGTGGTTTGAGTCGACTGGCTATTTCTTTGGAGATAATTTTATACACCACATTACATAAGGCGATGGGCCGAAAACCATCCGGAGTCATGGCATTTTCTTACTTAGGAATCAGAGTTATGAAGATGCATTCAGAGCCTTTAGAACCTTTTTGGATCTTCTTAAGTCTTCCACAACCTCAAGGATGTCATGTTTGACAGTTTCCCAACAAGATTTGAAGAAGTCTACATTGAATCCATCCAGGCCTGGTGCTTTTCCATTCTGCATTTCATTAATCACTTCACTGACCTTCTCTTCCGATACTGGCCTGTTGAGATTGTGGTTGTCCCCTCTGGTAACGAGCTGAGGGATATATTGAGTGAAATGGTCAATGAACCTAGATTTGTGCTCGAGTGGCTCCTTTGCAATATTGTAGAAGTTCTGAACAAGGACCGATTCCCTATCATTGTGAGAAACAAGCTCAATGCCTTGAGCATCTTTGATCTTTGTGATTCTGTTGTGTGCCTTGTGAGCCATAGTGGATTTGTGGAAAAATTTTGTGTTTCTTTCTCCTTCTTTAATCCATTGTATCCTTGATTTCTGCCTCCAGAAAATTTCTTCTTGTAAGCATTGATCCTCCCATTCTTCTTGCAAAGAGTCCGTTAATTTTTGCCGCTTTTCGGTGAAGCCCTCTGTGATGTTGATCTGATTGATGTCCTGGAGTTTCTGTTCAGTTTCTCTTTTGGCTTTGAAGATATCTCCAAATTCATTTTTGTTCCAAACTTTAAGACGAGATTTGATATGTTTAAGTTTCTGCTGGAGCATATACATTTTTGTGATTTGAATATTCAACTCCTCTCTCCACCATTTATCAACATTATTATTGAAATTAGGGTGTGAGAGCCAGGCATTTTCAAACCTGAAAGGTCTGTTTCTCGGAGTGCCCATAAAGGTGGCTTCCAGCTGTACAGGTCAATGATCTGATCCTCCAAAGGGCAGAATGGAGGTTGTCATGGCAGGTCCTGAGAGAAGGAGGTCCTCTGAAATCATGAACCTATCAAGTTTGGAAGCAACATGATTAGCCCCTCCCCTTTTGTTGTTCCAAGTGAAGGTTCCATTGATTGTTTCAGTGTCCACGAGCCCCATGTTCATAATGAAGTTCTGGAAGGCCATGGAGTCTCTGCCTAGCTGTCTACTGCCTCCTTTTTTTCTGAAAGAGATCTTATCATATTGAAATCTCCTGCAACAATCCAAGGCAAAATGGGATCTCTCGCTCTTAGTTCCTTCAGGGAGGTGAGAAGCTTGAGTTTGTTTGCTTGCTTTTGAGGTCCATAAACATTTGTAATCATGTACATTGTATATCTCCTTGTCCCCTACAGGTTGACATATCATGGAGAAATAGTTCCTGGATGCTTCAACATCCAGAATTCCCAATTTTTATGTCCCACAAAGTGAGAATCCCCCCCACCAAGTTATTTTCCTTAACCTCTAAATACTCATATTTGAATAACCACTTATTATGAATATCTCTTATCTTTTCCATTGAACATTTTGTCTCCTGAATAAAAACCATGTCTGGTTTTTCTTCTTTCATTCTGTTACTAAGATTTCTTTTTTTCCTCCTATTACCTATTCCTCTAATGTTCCAGGTTGTGAACTTCATTAAGAAAGGTTAGTAAAGGAATAACTGGTAATATCTTTCATCTTACCTGAGTTGATCAACAATTTTCCACATTCGTTCAACAGTTCATTCTGTCTCTTTCTTCCTCTTTTCCTACCTAAGTTCTTTGGAGATTGTGCCTGAGAATTCTCCATCATCTTGACCCCACTTGGCTCCTGGCTTTCATGATTTATTTTGACTCCATCTCCTTTCGCTTGTGACCTCCAGAGAAAGAGCTGTTGTACTCTATCATAGTCCTCTTTTGGCAGGGAGTCCACCCTTATGTTTTTTCCCTGTTCTAGAAATTTCTCTAGATCTAGATTTTCCCTATCTAGAATCTCCTGTAACTCATGGTCCACTGTTCCTGCTTCACTTGGAGTCATCCCCTGGTCCTTACTGATCTCCATTAGGCTTGGTAGATCATCCTTTTGTTGGTTGTCTATTGTGATATCCTCCATGTCAGCTACCTTATCCTGTTCCTTTGTTGCATTCTCCATGTCATGGATTGTCTCCTTGTTCCCCTCTTCTTCCTCCAGGATCTTGAAGCTGTTTTGTCTTGTATGTTTGTCCTCATTTGCCTTCTTGTGTGGGCACTTTCCCCCTTTTCCTTTGCTCCCGACTTTGGTGAAACCCTCTTGATCTCTCTCCACAGTGGTTTTCTGGTTACCTTCCCTATTGATTGTGGGGCAGTCTCTATATAGATGCCCATGTTCATGGCATTTGCGGCATCTAAATGGTATGTGCTCATAGTCCACTGTCTGCACCCATTGTTCATCATATACTTCTAAAATTATCGCTTCCAGAAGGGCTCTAGATAGATCCATTTCCACACATATTCGGGAAAAGGAGGTATATCTTCCTTTCAGAGTTTCCTCTGAGATCTTTAGAAAATGTCCTAGCTTGTTGCCTATGGTTTTCAAAGATTCTGGCAGCCAATAATCCAGAGGAAGGGAATATAGTCTGATCCAAACCGGTACTGATGTGAATGTTTCACGTTCCGGGACAAAATTCATCATCCATGGCCGCATGTAGAGTCCCGCCACAGCATAGAAATAGGGCCCCCTTCAAACACTCTATATTTGTCCTCTAGGCTTGTGAACACTACTGTGAAAAAGCCCTTAAGACCCAGATGTTAATGTATTTCTTCCTTTGGCTTCCAATGGCTCCTTATCCAGACATGTAACGTCCTCTCCGTCGGCCATAACCCCATGAACTTGCATATGATTGCATGCTCTGTCATATGATCTTTATGAGCTTGTATCATTGGGTCGCTCAATATGACTCGTGGAATAATGCCTGACTTGGGCTTGTAGACTCCAGTAGTCTCTTTGGAAGCCGGTCTTTCACCACTGCCTCCATTCTCCTTTTCTTTTCTCATTTCCTATTGATTCCCTCCTTGATCCTGATCTCCACTTCTTCCAAATGTCCCCTGACTTCGTGCTTCTGAGATCTTGTCCAGTGGTTTTTTGAAATATTTCTTTCCCACATCCTGACTTCCTCCTATGACTACTCGGCTGTAGGAGGGAGTAGCACTCCCCCCCTGCGTTCTCCGCCATGGTACCCTGAATCCAAAACCCTGCCTTCAACTCCAACCCTAGCTTCTCCGCTCCCCCGCGATCCCCCAAATATTTTTCATTATTAATGAATCCCTCGCTCTTATTTTTCACCTCTGTCTTATTTTTCATTTATGTTCACAGTCTGAGTTAAGTTTATTGAATAAAATAGCCATTTTCTTAGTTTTGGATGTTATTATTAGAATTATGTAAAATTTAGATATGGGATGATATAATGTTTATTTTTATAATTGGTCAAATTTAATAACTCAATAAAAATGAAACTCTATAAATTCAATTATATTTTATAAATAATTTATAAATAATATTATATCAATTATTATTATTTTAATTTCAAAATGTATATTCATTCAAACTTTGGAAATGATAAAATAGGGATGCAATACATGATGTGAATGTATATTTGGCACTTTCAAAGTATGGTAGTGGTATATTTTCTAACTTTACATAGGGTGATATATATTTATCTTCATTTGACATATATAACATGGTATACATATTATATATATATATATATATATATATATATATATATATATGTTATACATATAACATGTGATTTTATTTAATTTTAGTATTTTTTAATCTCTAAGGGTAAGCTTAGTTGGTTGGGTTTATGCTGTTAAAGTACCTCTACTATTGAAAGCTCATGGTTGCAATTCTTTTAACACTTTGGATGTGAGTCTCATGGTTTCAATTCTTTTAACACTCTCGGGGTGAGGCTTCATGGTTGAGTAGACCAGAAGTGATCCTTTTGGGCATGGTTGAGTAGACATGAAGTGATCCATTTGGTAGATTTTCCTGATACAATTATTCCATGGATGGGCATGGTTGAGTAGAAAGGAAGTGATCCTTTTGGGTATATTTTCTTGATACAATTATTCCATGGATGGATGTGACAACATATCATTGATCTTTGGGGACCATGAACCACATAGAAAAGAAATATTATTTTTTTAATTATATATTTCTTTTCACTTCTTGTGTATTTTGAGGATGATAAATAGAAATGGATATGTAACAAAGATTAATTATTAATGAAAAGCTTAGTATATATAAAGTTAACAAATAATTGAGGGTTTAAACAAGAAAAACACAATGTCAATATTAAAACAAATTAATACAAAAAAAGAAGAAGAAAAGAGAGAAAGAGAAAGAAGAGAGTTGGGAAATGGGAAAAAAAAGATGTTTGGCCTTATCATTTCCTATATCTTTTTGAAGATAAAATCATGGAGGATACTTTTTTCCAATAGGGGAGAAGGAGAAGAAGATTGGTTGTGTAAATTAGCATATAGCCCAAAGAGCCATGAATTTGCATTCTAACCCTTAAATTATCGAAATAAAGACTAAGAAACCATTTAAAGTGGGTTTCCTAGATAAATTTTGTGTGCATTTTATCATGAATTTCTCTGTGATTGTTGCTTGATGATTATATGATGGCATCATTACTCTTAAAAAAAGATGTCAGGCCTTATCATTACCTATATCTTTTTAAAGATCAAATCACAGAGGATACTTTTTTCCAAGAGGGGAGAAGGAGAAGAAGATTGGTTGTGTAAATTGGCATATAGCCCAATGAGCCATGAATTTGCATTGTAACCCTTAAATTATCGAAATAAAGACTAAGAAACCATTTAAATTGGATTTCATAGATAAATATTGTGTGTATTTTATCATTAATTTCTCTGTGATTGTTGCTTGATGATTATATGATGGCATTGTTACTGTTAGTTGTGTTTAAATATTTGTCATGGTAACGTTCAAATTGCTATGGTATTATTTATTTATATATCTAAAGTCGATTTGGGTCATCATGTTGTTAATGGCCACAAGATCAGTGGATGTAATGACATGACTATTGTAACTTTCTAGATAATTTCTATTCTTAGCATTTCATAATTACTAACCCATTATTGTTTCTAAGGGTCATTAGCACTTAGTATGGTCATATACCTTCTCCAAAGGATGGCTGGCCTGATTTTACCCAATGACTTGTGTAAATCCTTTCTTGCAACCATTGATTCTTAAGTCTATAATATTCTAAGACAACTAATTGACATTTCTTAGGTCCATCCATTTTAGTTGGTGGTTAATGTGTCTCTATCCATTGGAAAATAATTTCAAATTGTATGTTATCTTCTACGTGGATGAAAATAAAACACATTAAAAATAATGAAGCAGTTCTAATGGATGGGGTAATAAATACCAGTGAATATGCAAGCTACTCATCTCTTTGTTAACACCATTTGTAGTGTTGGTCTTGTTTGAATAGATCGGCATATTCAATTTCCTTTTGAGAGACATTTATTTTGTTGTTGTCATTTTTTGTATATATATATATATATATATATATATAGAGAGAGAGAGAGAGAGAGAGAGAGAGAGATGTATCTTCTTTCACCACTACATTTTAGGGTTAAAATCTAATGTAACATCGACATTAAAATGCTGATTAAATGTTAAATAGAAATCTCTTTAAAATTGCTTATACATCAAGATAGTCATTTCAAAAATTTGACCTTTAATTGTTTCCTAAACATTAGAAAACTTGTTGCAATCACATGGACAAATTTTAATTATATGCACATTACAAATAAGTTAACAAATATAAAATTGACATCAAATCGACATTAAAAATTGATGAAGGGGAAAATAATGAAAAATAAGGAAATTTCAAATTTAGAAGGGCACACATTTTAGAGTTATATCAGGACAAAGGTCAACAATCAACATAGGCTACAAATTAGGGTTTTGAAAAGTACATAACTGACAATAAGCATAACATTGATTAATATGTCAACAAGAGCTATACCCTACATCTCCTCTATAGTATGGAAAATAAAGAAAAACCCTCTCCTAATGAAGCAATCATAACGTAAGTGGAAAACATAGATGAGAAAGATGCCTTAGAGGACATGGAACTCGATGATATTGATTTTTCACCCATGGCAGAGGCTTGGAACATAATAAGAGAGATCTAATGGAATGCCCATAATTTGTTGTAGTAATTCAATCACAAAGTCACAAGATCAATATATTTTTGGGTTAATTACCATATAGAGTTAGAATATTGAGTTTATAATAAGTTGAACTAGTTCTTTAAAATCAAAAGAAGAGGAGTAGTTCTAGAAAGGAGCTCATGAAAGGTTTGTTAAGGAGATTTTGACATGGATAAATAATTTTGTGGTGGAAGAGGATTACATGTCTTTTAGTTATACAACCATGGAAGTGTAAACACCAATGCTTGGGGGTGACCTAGAATGGATTGACTAATATTGAATAACTAAGGGAATAAGGTGCCATGGAGTAAGCACATGCTCTAAAGAGGGAAAAACAGGTTTTGAAAAAAAATGCAATAATTAAGAGGTGGTGGATGAATAGAATGAAGGAGATTCATCATGATACTATGGTGATGAAGAGGAGTATTAGTGAGGATAGAAACATAGAGGCATGAATTAAAGAGTTCAAAAGGTTTCAAATGTGTTGAGAGAATACCAAACATTTGTGGCTCTCTGTTTCTGTTTATATCTATATTTCATTTCATTCCTTCATAAATATGGATCAATGGTATCATAGCAATCTGCTCTTTTTTTCTTTTCTTTTTTTGTGCATGTCTCCAACAAGGTCATGGTATAAGGAGTTGGGACTTAAATTGGTTGAGCCTTTGCAAGATTGTCCTTGCCGACACTGGCAACCTCCCATGGTGAAAGAAAATAAAGACAATGGAGAAGGAGATCCTATCAAACTTTTTCTCGAAGAATCCCTTGAGCGACAGAGGAATGAGATGATGACTAACTTTGAGCAGATCCTTTGGCAGATTCCCATAGGCGCATCTTCATCCAACAATCACTTTGGAGGCACCACACCCGTCAAGGTACAAGTTAACTTCGATATCCCTATATTCGAAGGTCAAATAGATGCAGATGTTGTAGATAAATGGTTGAATCTGATGGAAGGTTATTTTTTGGTCCATAGTTTCTTTGATAGGGAAAATATTACACTTGCACTACTTAAGGCCGCCCCCCATGTCAAGGACTTGTGGGTAACTTATTGTGAAAAAAGGTTCGAGGAACACTCTCTGTTTATAGTTGCACCCTCTTGGAACTCTTTCTGAGACGTTGTCAAGGAAAAATATTATCCTATGGGGATCTATGAGGGCAAGTACGTACAATGGACCACACTATGACAACAAAGGGACCAATATGTGCATGAGCTCACAAATAATTTTCATACTCTACGCACAATGCTGGGTATCAAATACTTTGAGTGACATCTAGTTCTCAAGTACCACGATTCCTACACAAATGCATTCATGAAGAAATCAAGTTCTTGGACATGTCCTCGCTTGGTGCAACATACCAATATGCTACCAAGATTGAACAAAAAAAAGAAAAAATAAGCGTGACTATGGATCTGTGAATCAAAAGCAGGACACGAGCACCCCCAAGCCGTAGAATAAAGGACAAAGCCAACGTGGAGTGGCCCAAGACAACCCATTGAAGCCACAAGCAAAGAATGGTGCCACAAAGATGAAGAAGGACATAGGAAAGTGGTGTGAGTTCCACAAGAGCCCCACTCACAACACAACAATTGAGTGTCGCACCAAAGAGTCATTGCATTTCTTATGTTGCGGGTGGCCCATCCCTTTCCGGAGCGAGATGATTTGTATGCCATCTTCCCTTTCCCTTCCTTCCTTTTTCCTTCCCTAACCTTAATTAAGATGAGTGCCCCTGTGTCTGTAATTGATTGGCGGTCCAAGTAGCCTTGTTTCCTCAATCGATGCTTGTGTGCATCTCTGGCTGAGGTAAGACTTGGGTTTCTCCCTCACCCCAATCTGAGGGGTGTCCCTCGCTAAAAGCTTCAAAGTCTGATGCATGTTTTGATTCCAAGACAAAACCCGACAAGGGGAATGACAAGGGGAAGCAGATTATTGACGCAGAGCCTAGTGTCATTGTTTCCACCACTAAGGTCTAGAAGATTGAGCCTGAATATCTAGAGGAGGGGGAGCGTCTCTTCCACTCATAGATGTGGGTGAAGGGTTCTTTGTTGTAGTTCATTATTAACAGTAGGAGCCAAAAGAACCTCATTTTAGTAGAGGTTGTTAAGAAGTTGGGACTACCGGCCATACCACACCCACAACCATACACCATCAGGTGGCTCCACCAAGGATGAGATATTTGCGTCAGCCAATAATGTTGCCTTCCCTACAACATCAAGCCCTTCACAGATGAGGTATTGTGTGATGTTTCTCCTCTTGAATTTTATGATGTGTTATTAGGCCAACCATACTTGTGGAATCATCATGCTGTGTATGAGTCCAATCCTCACATTATTATTATTACTTTGGGCAATAAGTTATACAAGATACCAGAGGTAGCCTTGCCTACCACTATCTCTTTGATCTCTGCTAACCAATGCAGTAAGATCATCTCCTAGATAGGGATTTTTTTTTATTTTTTTTTTCAATCTCAAAGTAAGGGGAAGATAGTGGCCACATCCATGGCCCCCGAGAAGGGTTGCCCCACGTAATAAAAGCAGGTGGATAAGGTTGTGGAAGAATACAGGGACATCTTCTCCTCACCCACATGGGTACCTTTGAAGTATCAGGTCAAGCATTCGATCGATTTGAATCTCGGAGCACCTCTACCCAATGGGCCGATATGCCACCACTCTATTATGGAAAATGAAGAAATCAAGTGAGAGATCCAGGAGTTGCTGTAAAGAAGCACATCCGACCAAGTTCCTCACCTTGTGGGAGCCCGATTGTACTTGTACAGAAGAAGGATGGAACTTGGAGGCTCTGCATTGATTATCGGGAACTAAAGAAAATCATTGTCAGGAACATGTATCTAATCCCATGTATTGATGACCTTCTTGACCAGCTCAAGGGGGCCAAGTATTTTAACAACATCGATTTGAAGTTTGACTATCGCCAAGTTCCAATAGAGCCCACAGATGTATGGAAGACCGCCTTCAAATCCAAGGAGGGCCTTTTTGAGTGGTTGGTCATGCATTCCGGGTTGATTCCTCTGCAAATTTTATGAGGCTAATGGATGAAATCTTGCATACCTTCACCAACTCATTTGTGGTTGTATATCTAGATGATATCCTCATCTTCAATAAGAGTTGGGAAGAGCATCTGCAACACATTCGACATGCCCTTCAAACCCTGTGGCAACACAAACTATGTGCCAACTTGGAGAAATGCACCTTGACATGAGCGAGGTCTAATATCTGGGCTACATCATTGATGAGAAAGGTGTGCATGCAGATCCAGCTAAGATCTAAATCATTATAAAAATTGACCAACCTCGACAACTTTAATAGAGCTTCGCAACTTTTTGGGCCTTGCCAATTTTTATCGAAGGTTCAGGTTGGGATTCTCTCATATCACTTGGCCTTTTGAGTCAAGTTACCAAGGGCAGAGTGAAAGCAAAGTTTTCTTGGTCCGAGTATCATCATAAGATGTTTGTTGAGCTGAAGCACCGCCTTTGCTCTGCACTAGTACCCATATTTCTAGACCTGCAACAACTATTTGAAATTGAGAGAAACACCTCCGACTATGCTATTGGTGTAATTCTCACCTAACAAGGGCATCCGGTGGCCTATCACAATGAGACACTTTCCGATACAATTGGAAAATACCCCACTTATGATAAAGAGATGTATTCTATCATGCAAACGTGCCAACAATGGAATCATTATATTCTAGGGAAGGAGACAGTCATCCACAAAAATCAACAACCTCTTAAGTGTATACAAACACAAGGGAAGTTGCAGAACCATCAACATTAGAAGTGGTCTACATATTTGCAAAAATTCCACTGGAACATTAAATACAAAAAGGGAAGCACCAATCATGTTACAAATTGCCTCAATTGTCCCCCAGTTGCAGCGATGACTATTATTCTCAACTCTTGTGGCCACGAGACCTATGGATGGACGCAACTGTATAAAAATGATCCATAGTTCGCCACCACATACCAGATTCTAGTGGATGAAAAACAAGTTCCAAATTTCCACCTCTAGGATACCTTATTATGCTACCTGGTCCACCTTTGTGTTCCTTCAAGCAAGTGTGCCAAGCTGATTTGGGAGGCACACTATAGTCGGGTCGCATGACACTTTGGTGTGGAGAAAACTATGGTCATACTAGATATAAGTATTTTTATTAACTAAAAGTCCGACAAGATGTTAGAAAATATATCAGATCCTGCACTGCCCATGCCATTGCCAAGCCAACCATCAAGAAGCAAGTCCTGTACACTCTGCCTACTCCCATCCAACCCTGGGAATCCATCTCCATGGACTATCTGTCAGGCCTCCCCTCTACCAAGCATAGTAATGACTATGTATTTGTGGTCGTAGACATATTTTCTAAGATGGCTATATTGACTGCTTGCAAGAAGAGTATCACAATAAAGGACACAACAAAGGACACTACCAAATTTTTAATTTCCACGACCTTGGGTGTAGGTTAGAGTCTTAAAATCACTAACGCTACCAAACAAAGAATCTTAACCATAAACTACTTTGCACAATGGAATATAAAGTAGTAAATCACATATGTACAAATATACATGGTTTTTAACAAAATTATACAATATGTACAATCACCAATCTTCGTTATATTAAAACAAATATGAATAATACAATCGTCTATGGTGTACGGGATACAATGAAAAATGTCGCTACAACTTCTATGTCATATCTTTTCATGTCGGTCCTTCGCTTCCGTACTGCTCACTAGTAGTGCCTTAGTCCATGAAGGCCACTACGCACCGAGACTCTAGGAGGGCTACCACCTAACAATGTTGCATGTCACTTCTGTTGCAAGTACATGGGCTCATAAATATGCTCTCTAGGATGGCCAATTCACGAGCTTCAATCTACCTTCTAGTAGCCTCTTTCATCCATCAAAGAGCTACTATTTAGGCTACAAACTTCACCGAATCATGCACTAACAAACGTCCTTCTTGTCTACTGCTTTAGGGATACCTTGGGTAGCCAACACACTGCCCTCCAATCAGATCAATGGCACCCAATCCAACCACTGTCAATTCTACTCCTAGGAAGACTCTTCACCTCCTCAGAAGATCCTCCATGGCAGCAACAGGCTGCTAGAAAAACTGATCCAAAACAAGTCAAATATTTGACCCAATACAAGACACAAATGTTTCTCCAAGTCTATAGTACTGTTGTCCCTAGTTAGGGCCATGACACACTACAACAACCCTTATTGATCCACCCAAACAACCCTTAATTAACTACGACCTAGTCAAGGGAGTATGCCTTGATTTCGTGTTGCTATTCTAGGCTTATACCACCCTTAAACAGTCCAATGTAGGCACCTTTCTGAGGTGGTATGGCCTGTGACCTACCACAACTATCCTCCTGTACCTACGACCCACACAAAAACAAAGATACCTCACCTTAAAGTTGCCCCATAGACTTGCGTTGACCTATATTGAAACTCGACCCTCAAGCCAGCTCCTCGACCCTCTAACAACAACTTAGATACCCTTCAGTAAGCCCTAAAACAATCCCAAAATGGCTTGCTGTCCTTGCCTCTTTGCTGCATCCTCAACAAAACCTTCTGCTCCCTTGACTGAGTTCTTCTTCACCTTGAACGAGCTCTTGTACTTCACTTTTGGATGCCTAAATGACATTTCTAAACCCTCTTTTTATAGCCTAAAGAGGGGATCCAATGAATTATTGAAGAGACACATCTATTGGAGTAATTTACATCAAGCCTACATGACTTGAAAACCAATAATTAATTTGTCAACTTCAAAAATTCATTTCTCCACTTCTACAACTCGGAATTCGATGATTCTCAAAGCATTGGATTCTCCTTTCCGCCCTCTATCATATCATGCCATCACATGTATAAATGTGCCTCCATAATTTCCCTAAACACGATTGGGTACAAAACCCCATCCTTGGGTTCCAAGCCCACAAGTGACCCTTGTGGCGCTTTTCCCTCCAAACCTTGAACCCTATGGCTTGGAGTACCTCCCAAGCTACAAAAATCAACACTCCCTCTTAGTGAGGGAGGTACTTCCAAGACTAGGAAGTAACTCATCATCATCGCCACTGCTCACAACACTTTCCCAACTCCTGGCACTCACAATCGTAGCAACCCTTGTACATTGAACTGCGCCCTTCTCGGAAGTGTCAATGTCACTGCTAGAAGCACCCTGATTCTTCTTCTTATCATGTAACGTCTTCCACTCTCTCCATGATTCCTTCTTAGTAGTTGTAGGAGCACCCTTGCTTCCAACTAACCACGTGCTCTTCTTAGACTGCAGAGTCTCCCTCTGAATCTACAAGCTCCCTCTCAAACTATACTCCCTCTGAGTCTCTGAAACTTGTACCTTCTCGAGAAGGTGTACCTTCTTCTCAGGAACCTGTACCTACTCCTCTAAAGCCTACATGTGCATGTGTACCTACTTCTGCTTCTTTGGAACCTTCACGTGCTCCACCTGCTTCTTTCCATGATCCATAAACTTACCCTTCAACCTGTAAAGACCATGCTCTGTAACTCTGAGTATAATCCCATCAGAATTAGAGCCTCTAGGCTTGAGTCTTGCCTTCCCATATTAGAAAAAGACCTCAAACCTCTTCATCTCAATCATCAAGATGAAAATCATGCTATATCTGAGTCTTGGTGCAAATAGTAAATCATGGACCTGCATCACACGTCCTAGCTCCATCCTGAATGGCACAACTCCTAATCCTCAGATCTCCAACTGACTCACCCACCACCATGTGAAACTTTGAGTCCCATTCAGGTAGAGTCTCAAAAACCTCTTGTGACCCTGTCATATGCTTCGCCACACCACTTTCCACGTACCATCCATCCTCATTGACAATACCTTGCCAGAAATGAGAAATCATAACAAAGTCCTCCTCTTCCAGTCTCCTGGAGAGATCACCTATCTCAGCTAAAGTGGCAACATCAGTGGCCTTCTTTCCTTTCCTCTTCTCAACATATCCCTTCTTCTTCATCAGACATCTCAACAAATAATGACCCATCTCGCCATAGTTGAAACACTTGACTTTACTCAACCCCTTATTTTGCTTACCCTTCATTCGCACTGCAAGTGCCATGTCATCATCTGAAGCCTTCTTCTTCGGATGAAGATCCTTGTCTCGCAACTCTTCCTGAATGAAGTCACCCCAAAGTCTATCCTAGTCTGGAAGCTTCTCCCTGAAAATGATTCCTTTGATGAAGGGATTCCAATCCTCGGTGAACCCTTTCAAGGCAATCCTTACCATATCTCCATCTGAGGTAGACACACCGATGACAACAAGATCATCTTTGACCTAAGAAAATATCATCAAATACGAGGTCACGCTATCATCCTTTATCATCTTGGTGGACTTCAACTTATCCTCCAATACTAGTACCCAGTTCTCGTTCTTATTCTGAAACAAATTCTGAAGAGCCATCCACATCTCATGTGCACTGTTCTTCCTGGAAAAATGAGGTATTAGGGAATCCTTCACACCATCTAGGATGATCAATCTCGCCCTTGCATCCAAATATTCATACATTTATAGCTCCTTAAGGTCAGTTGGCTTCTTGATCTCTTTCTCGGCAAAATCCTAGAGCCTGTTGACTTGCAAGACCAACTTGATCCTTTCCTTCCAAGGACTATAGTTGGACAACCCCTCCAACCTGTCCTCATACTAGAGACATGCCTGCAACTTCGACATTGAAGTGACCCCTTCACTCACAATGTGACTAACTCCCTCTCATGCTATACTTCGTTGCGCACAACTCTGATTTACTTACTTCTAAAGTAGCTCAGACATGCTCTGATACCATGTTGAATTTCCACGACCCATGGTCTAGGTTAGAGTCTTAAAATCACTGACGCTACCAAACCAAGAATCTAAACCATAAACTACTTTTCACAGCGAAAATATAAAGCAGTAAATCACATATTCACAAATATACGCAGTTTTAACAAAATTGTACAATATGTACAATCGCCAATCTTCTTTATATTAAACCAAATATGAATAATACAATAGTATATGGTATACAAGATACAATGACAAATGTCACTGCAAATTCTATGTTGTATCTTGTCCTGCCGGTCCTTTGCTTCCCTCCTGCTCACTAGTAGTGCCTTAGTCCATGAAGGCCACTACACATCGAGAATCCAGGAGGGATGCCACCTAACAATGCGGCATGTCACTTCTGCTGCAAGTACGCGGGCCCATAAATATGCTCTCTAGGATGGCCAATTCTCGAGCTTCAATATGCCTTCTAGTAGCCTCTTTTGTCCATCAAAGAGCTATCTTTAGGCTGCAAAATTCACCCAATCACACACCAACAAACTTCCTTCTTGTCTGCTGCTCTAGGGATACTTTGTATAGCCAACACACTTCCCTCTAATCATATCAATGGCACCCAATCCAACCACTGTTAATTCTTCTTCTAGGAAGAGTCTTCACCTCATCGGAAGATACTCCACATGGCACCAACAGACTGCTAGAAAAACTTATCCAAAACAAGTCAAATCTTTGACCCAATACAAGACACAAATGTTGCTCCAAGTCTATAGTACTGTTGTCCCTAGTTAGGGAATTGGCACGCTGCAAAAACCCTTACTTCTCCACCCAAACAACTCTTAATTAACTGTGGCCTAGTCAAGGGAGTATGCCTTGATTTCATGTTGTTGTTCTGGGCTTATACTACCCTCAAACAGTCCGGCATAGGTACCTTTTTGAGGTTGTATGGCCCGTGACCTACCAAAACTATCCTCCTGTACCTACGATCCACACAAAAAAGAGATACCTCACCTTAAAGCTGCCGCACAGACCTGCGTTGACCTTTGTTGAAACTCGACCCTCTAACAGCAGCTCGGATACCCTTCAACGAGCCCTAAAACAATCCCCAACCGCCTCACTATCCTTGCCTCTTTCCTACGTCCTGAACAAAACCTTCTACTCCCTTGACCGAGTTCATCTTCATCTTCAATGAGCTCTTGTATTGCACTTTTGGATGCCTAAATGACATGTCTTAATCCTCTTTTTATAGTCTAAATAGGGGCTCCAACGAATTAGTGAAGAGACACATCTATTGGAGTAATTTACATCAAGCCTAGATGACTTGAAAACCAATAATTAATTTGTCAACTTAAAAAATTCATTTCTCCACTTCTACAACTCAGAATTCGACAATTCTCAAAGTGTTGGATTCTCCTTTCTGCCCTCTATTGTCTCATGCCATCACATATAGAAATGTGCCTATGGAATTTCCCCAAACACGATTGGGTGAAAAAACCCATCCTTGGGTTCCAAGCCCACAAGTGACCCTTGTGGCACTTTTCCCTCCAAACCCTGAACCCTAGGGTTTGGAGTATCTCCCAAGCTACACAAATCAACATCAAGCTCTTCTTTGAATGAGTGTGGGTACATTTTTGGATCTCGCAGACCATTATATCAAATTGATATAGCAGGTTCCTGAGCACATTCTGGTCGAGCCTCTGGACATTATTGGATTCCAAGCTCACCAAGTCAACTGCATTCCATCCCAAAACTGATGGCCAGACATAGGTCGTCAATAGAATGATGATACACATACTACGCATGTACAACTGCAAGTATCCACGAACCTGGGATGAGAGCCTTCCTTATGTGCAATGAAATTATAACACAACTCTCCATAGCTTAACTGGTTGCAGTCCCTTTGAAGTGGGTATGGGATTTCAACCATTGTGTCTGGTTGATGTTTCCCTGCCTCATGTGACTACACATACATAATCCACATGCACATTATGAGGCTGATAAAGAAACCAAGTTCATAGAATGCATCCCACACATCTGCCAGCAGGTGCACGACATCTTGGATAAGTCCAATGCTAAGTACAAGCAACGACATGATCAACATCGGGTGCCACATAAGTTTCATATGGGTGAAAAATTTTGGTTGCATTTTCATAAATAACGCCTTTTCGAAGCCCATCGGAGGCTCCGATCACTTTGATATGGGAATTACACCATCACAAAGTGTTACACAACATTTTGTCACTGTCCCTGTACTCCTCGTCCATGATCCTAGAGGACCTCTATAGTGAACCCGACATGCTTTCCCATCATGAAGAAAATCCTAGTATGTCCCTCTTCATGAGCATAATAATTCCCATTTGCATCATTTCCCAAGAATCTTCCTTTTATCCCAGTTTACAGGACTGACGCTATTGACCAATTTCATCACACCGATTTGTAGAGATTAAAACTAGCTCTAGCACTGTACGGAGCAACTGAGCCCTTTTCTAGTCGCGCTGATCCTCTTTTGGCAAGTTTTTTAAATATTGAGTCGAAGATTCCAGCTCTAGAAGCTTCGTAACGGAATTCTGGTAGATGGTTGTGCTAGATGGAGCCGAGGAAGTCAATTTGGGCTCTTTTCCCCTATTAGGATGGGACAAAATCAAGAGATAATACCTTCATCTATGATGAGAGGAACCATCTCCCATCCTTCCAAGCTATATAAACCTCTCTTTTTCTAAGCTAAACTAGTTTTTGAGTGAGTTTGAATGATCAACAAGACATTTATAGCTTGTAGCTTTCTAGTGTATGTTTGAGGGATTATAGTGGGTTTTGGTTTGGTTTGAGACTAGAGGGAAGAGGCCTTAAAACTCCCATGGTTGGGGCTATCCATGAAGTGCCAGCAGAAGTGTGGGAACCCAGATATGTTGGAGGAGATCAACAATGTCAAAGCATCGGTTGTAATCTCTTTCTGATTTATATGAATGCAACTATTGATTGATTTCCTACATGAAGTGTTATTTTACATCTTTATGGCTTAACGTTCCTTGACCTATTAAGTAGGCTAGATACAATATTGTATGCTATCACGTTTGTTGTTGTTTGTTTGCTTGTTTAAGGTATTCGAAGGAAGGAAATGGAAAATAGCTGGAGTGAGGAAGGAGGATCATCACCAAGCGGTATAGCATTCTAAGAGGTAGGCCCTCTTAATTGATTCTAGCTTAAGGAGATTTTCCATAGATTGTTTGTTTGTGGCTAGACTCGCTCTCTCGGGCTAGAGAAATTGTTTGTGTCCACATTGAGAATTTACCTGCGCCACAAATTGGTGACTCCACTGGGGAGCCAATCCTTTTGTTTGATTGATTATCATTTTATGGTTTTGTGTGAACTTTTCTAGTATCACCATTTCCATTTAGTGTTCTCTGCTTTGCCTAGTTTACTGCTATGAGCTTGAAATTTACAGTGGAAAGTCTGGTTTTAGCCTTTGAAAATATTTATTTTTTTCCTTGAATCCTCAATTAATGCATTTATTTTTTTGACAGTCGCGCTGATCAACGTGAGTTTCTAAAAAATAGTCACACCGACCCCCTTCTGGTGCTTGTTTTCAGTTAGGCAGTCACACCGATTCCTGTAGGTGAATATTTGGGTTTACCCTAGATCATAGCCAGTGTGTCTTGCCCTTCTGATTTCTGTCTCTCAGCTTATTTTGAGTTTGTTCTCCCTGACTGGAAAGATATTTTAGCTTGGTTTTTATGTTTGTTTGATTTTCATTTTCTTCACTTGGTTTCTTGAGTTCTTGGATGGTGTATAACCCTAGGGAATTTAGGTCGTCACCCATTCACCTGTTTGCGTGCTCAGGAAGTCAAGTCGATAGTCAAATTTTCTCCTTGAATTTCGTTTGATTAGTCCTCTTGTTGCTTTGATTTCCACTTAACAAGTTTGAAAAGTTTCATTTGGTGTTTGAGCGTCTCTTTTCGGGCATAGATCACATTACTCATCTTGTTTTTGGTTGAGTCTTTGCTTCATTGTTTTGAAAGGAATTCTCTTTTGTTCTTTTCATTTGCTTGTGATTGACTGTATTGGAAATGTTTCATTGAAGTGTGAAGTGTTTGTGAAAGATTCGTTCCATCATTTCATTGAAAAAATACATAATTCTAGTTTGCTGAATCAATATGTTACATTAGTTAGCATCATTGAAGATAGAGTTGCATTGTCATTTGCATTGGAAAAGAAATGAATTCTCTTTACTAGTGAAAGGACTAATTGAAGTGCGTTTGATAGGAAAGTTAGGAATTGGAAAGAGTTTTTTCATCATTTTGTTTTCAAAAGGGAAATAGTGAAAAAGTCATTATGCTTTCGATTGCTTGTTTTGTTGCATTTGAGTGTGTTTTCTACTCTCATTAGTGTAGAAAATTTATCGAATTGAAAAGGTCCTGTCTCATTTAGTTGCATATAGGTGTTTTTCGAGTCACATCGATAAGCCCTGAAAACTGAGACATAATTTCAAGATAAAATCTAAAATGTATTCAATTAACCTAAGGCGCATTTGAAACCTAACAATCACATTTTAGAAGGTCTAGGCTAGAGACATGTTTTGGCGTCTTTAAACCTAGCAGTTGTCGTTCGCCTCGGCACTAGACATCGCTAGTACGGACTTGTGCTCCTCGTACCATCAATTATATAAAGGGAGACCCCAATAGGTTGCAATCCTTTATCCATAGGAAGCCGAGTCTGCCACCTTGTGAACGTGATACATCAAACACAACATTCGGGGAGATTGCCTGCCCATACTTCTCGGTTCGCCAGGAGGTATTATGCAATTCACGGTTACCTGGTAATCCTTTTTGCCTAGATCATCCTGAGTAGTCATTTTGATCTTTTTGACTCCATAAATATAAAATATCACCCGAGCACTTGTCCTTTCGAGCTCATTTCAAACCAAAAGTGATAGAGTCACCTTTGCTTCTTTCTCAACTCTTAAAACATGAAAGAGCACTAGTTTGTTTTTGCGTCTTAAAAAATTGTTGCCCACGATCTTATAACATTCTTGTTAGTATTTTTTAGACCACATCGTGAGTATACCTTTAAATACATTTTAAAGCCTTGAAATCAATCTCTCTTTTGGTTATTTGAGACAAAATCATCATGGCTGAACCAATTGGTTTGCCCAGTTCCTCTTCCTCTCCTCTGTCTGAAAGATTGTTTGAGGAGCCTTTTCCTGAATTGCCGCAATCACTTGAGGACCAAGGTGTTCAGCTTGGAATTTTTATGAGTATTCAAACTTTGTCATCTCGTCCTCCCCTTTCAGATACTGGGTCACTTTCTGACATTGGCCCAAAATCTCCAGATAATCCTATCCAGACTCCAGAGAGTTCGCCGACTTTTGAAGGTCATCTTGGACTGGTAGTTTATCCTCCGAATCCTTTGTTCGATCTTGTTGTGTTATCACCACAACGTCTATATAGTTCGTATGATCAACTGGGTATTCCTTTGGAATTATCCCCCAGAACATCTTCAGTCGGTTGTCGTCGTCTGTTTTCACCCATGGAATCAGAAGGCGAAATCCCAGTCTCCTCTTCGGGTCACTCAGAGGTTTCCACTCCATGCACAGTCGAGGAGAAGGAATATCCTTTCCCTCCTGAAGGTTTCCCTTACACGGGAAGCATTCCGACCAGTGTTCATCCTGAGTTACCAAATAATTACGTGACTTTAGCTTAGTTGGTTTCAGGCACGCCTATTGCCTCATCACTATATCACAACTCTATTTGGGCATCTAGCGCTATGTCTACCACAGGCCTGTTCATTCAGAACCTAACCTCCTAACAAACAGTGATTTCTACAATTACTTCAGTCTCGGTGTAACCCACCATTTCAAATCCTCTTATTTCGTCGGTCCAAGTAACCTGTCTGGTTCAACCGACGATCTAGATTCATGTTGCTGTCAGTTCTTCGATCCCTCTAGTGAGTGGACAGGCTATGCTAGCACCTGGGGGACAAAGTCCAAATGATGTATGGTACAACCAATGTGAGTGGCTCACAAGCTCACATGGTTGGAATGAACTAGCCCTCTTCAAGTGCCATTCTAAACCCTGTTGGTCCTGCTAGATCGAGCAATGTCCAGGACCAACAACCGAACCCTGTTGGTCTGTTTGGGTTAAGTAACATCCAGTACCAACAGCCTAATATGGCTCAGGTTCAGTACCAACCTCCTTATGTTCCATATGATTCACAAGTGATGGTTAATTCACCCTACATCCCTTAGCCTGGACCTTATGTCTAGCTTGGTCCATTCGCCGCGCCAGGTGGGTATGGCTAGATACAGTTCGAGAACTTTCAAGGTGTCATTCCGGGAACTGTTCAAGTACCTTTGTAGCAGCAAGGACAACTCCTACATCAGCAAGGGAAACCTTTGTTGCAGTAAGGGCCATCCATGCAGCAGCAAGGGAAACCTTTGTTGCAGCAAGGGCCATCCATGCAACAACAAGGCCAGATGATGCTGCAGCAAGGACAACTGCAACAACCGTAGGGGCAACCCTTGCAACAGTTGCAACAAACCATGCAGCCGCAAGTGCAGTATGAAACGCAATCCTCTTAGCATATGCCTTCACAAGGTCAACCTCTGCAGCCACAGAAATAGGGTCAACCTGGGTAGCAGCAACCCTTATACTCATACCAACAGGGTCAACCCTTGCAAGGGAAAGGCCAGGGTCAAGTCCTGCAGCAGTATGCGAAAAATCCTTATGTCCAAGGGCAGCAGGTCCAACCTCCTTTTTTCCAAGGAAAGCAAGTCCAAAACCCTTATGCTCAGGGACATCAGGTGCAAAATAGATATGTCCAAGGCCAGCAGGCTCAACATCCTTTTAACCCATATGTTGCTTATCAACAGCCTCTGGCCAGACAGTTTCAAGAATTTCAAGTTCAGAATCCTCCCTACGGGCAAGGTAACCTACAGTGGGGGAAAAATCAAATGCCATATGGACAAAATCCTACACTATGGGGACAAAATTCTTACCAGCAGAGATGGACCCCGCCAGTTGGGCCCCCTTATCGACCTCAAATGCCTTTCAATACCCAATTTTCATTCTTGGCTACATTAGAATTGCCAGATGTGTTTAGACTCACAAATGACCCTGATTCTTCATTCGCCATATTGGCCTCCAATTCCATCCAAGATTCCGAGCGATTTTCTGAAGTTTGAAGGAAAAGCAAAAGAGGATCTGTAAGCCCACATGATGACATATCACCTTTGGTGCTCCTCGAATTCCTACGTTGATGATTCCATTTGTCTTCAGCTTTTCCAACGAACTCTTACAGGTGCTGCAACCAAGTGGTATATTGAGCTACCTCAAAATACCTATCATGAATTCAACACTCTCGCCATGGCCTTTCTCACACATTTCCAGCTGCCGGTTCACTATGAAACTAGCATCCATCTGCTAACATCACTCAAGCAAGACACTGCAACCCACATCTCCAATCACATCCATGAATGGAGACATAGGTGCTGTCTGATTAAGTTTGAGAATGCTGATCAGTTGTTGACCGAGTGGTTCACCAAGTCATTTGTCAACAAAATTGTTGAAGACATTGATATGGGTGGATGCATCACTGAAGAACAAGCCATCGCACGTGCCCAGTATCTAGACCTTGTATATTCAAAATTTGGCACGTTATATGATGTGTTACTTGATGCGCCCAGACCATCATTTGATTTGACGACATCTAAGTCTCTGGCTACACCTCCTGTTGATGGGGTAATTGGTTTAGTGACTCAGACCCCCACAAAATCTTCTTCCAAACAAAAGTCGGTCTCTAACACTGCTCCCAATGATTCCTCTCGTAATTCATCCGGCCCTGGTAACACCTCAGAGGTTCACGCTGTCTAGTCTACCGCAGCGGATAAATCCTTTAAAGATAAGAAGAAATACGAAGGCAAGGGTAAAGCCAATGCCCCAAAAGAGAGTCCTCCGAAGTCGCGTGTTGGTGATGCTTCCCAACGGAAGCCCAAGTATCCATGCCTCATCTGTGAGGAGGATCACTATACTAAGGATTGTCCCAGACGGTTCGAAGTTAGTCGTTTGCTCAAAGGGACCCCAACTATCTTGAAAGAGCCTTTTCCATCCCAGCAAACTCAAATGGTAGACCAGCCTTAGTCATCCGCTTCCTCGGGTTCACAAGTTTTCATAATGAGTACCCCGATTAACGTGGCTCCAAGTCAAAAGATTATCAAACTCCTACCCCGATAGTAGGGAAAGAGAAAGAATGTACCCCTTCTTCTTCTGCCCCATACAGTTCTGGTCCTCTCCATATAGAGTGACCTAATCCTGATTTTGCCATTCGACCACCTTCTCGAGGTGTGCTACGAAAGTCCTCGTACAATCCCAATGCTTGAGCCGCTCAACATTATAACATTGTTGAAGATTTGTCTCAAGCACCATAAGCTATGTCTACTCTCGAGGTCCTTCAAAGCTGTCCTTCTCAGCGGAAGTCGTTACTATTGGTTATTGGGGTTATTGATCTGCTGACTCTAATCTCATCAATTTTGACCTGGAAAACCACGTTCCGCGTCTACCTGATCAGATTGTCTTTCTCATTAAGGTAATCATAAATGAGAAAACCATTCATAGGACCGTCATTTATGAAGGTGCTTCTACCTGCATCATGTTTGTCGCTTGTTGGAAGGAAATTGGTTCTCCTACTCTGAACCAATCCCCTAACACTTTGGAAGCTTTTGACGGACGTGATTCATGACCATTTGACGTCCTTCCCAACCTTGCCATTACTTTGGAGGGCAAGATAGTACACGTCGAAGTAGATATCGTTGATGCTAATCTTAACTACAATATTCTACTCAGCCGGAGCTGGACCCATGCCATGCATGCTGTAGCCTCCTCCCTTTTCCGTGTGATTCATTTTCCCCATCAAGGGAAGATAATCACAGTCGACCAACTGTCCTTCTTTGCATATTCCTCCTTGGATGGCAATGTTTCGTATGTCAAGCAAACTGATGCTCCTTATGAGAGTGTGGGGGCATGACTCTTTAAATCGCCTGTCTTGATGGGCATTTTTCCGCTCCCACCTCCTCATGTTGCCTCTATCAACATGATTTCGGTCAAGTCTGATCCTTGGGTCATTCCTTCACCGGATCTTGTTGATACGTGGGGCGAGGTTATGCCGTTAAGTCCCACCAAAGTCAATTACGTGGAAATTGTTTCGGATTCGGCTTCAGTATCCTATGATAATCCTATTTCAAGAACATCTCTTGAGGCGTATTCTCAATCCCCGTGGCTTGGTTCTTTGGAATCTCTCGATCCCTTAGCCGAGACTTTTCTTTCTGATGAGAGTATCATGGAAGTAATGTATTTAGAGGAAGTACTTTGGAATGACACTCATCCTCGTTCCCGATTCTTTCCTAGCCCGACTGTCATGTCTATGTGTTTTGAGAAGTTCTCTTCTCTATTGCTTACTGACATGTCAGTTTCTCCTAACATTGTCAAGATATTTCAACTGAGGGCACCTTTATCTCTTCATAGATTCAAGTTTTTTCTCCCCCCCTGAGTTTTTACCAATTGCCCATTATTGCAACGTGGCTGTCATCTTATGACTTGTAACCCTCCCTCACCTAGGGGGCATGGGGGCACAACCTTATATGAGTTCTACTCTATTCTTTGGTCAAGTCGAAGCTTACTCATCATGTCAATGGTAAAACCCCAGTTTTCATCTTTGTTGATTGATTACCCGAGCCCGAGCATGGACTCTCTCAAAAAGTACTATGCTCAGGTAATCTTGCATGGTTACTTTTGTACAATAGTGTGTTATTCATTTTTGTACAATGTGGTTTGGTGTGTTGTTTTGCAAGAAAATTTCCTGCTTATTATGTTTCTACCTGCTTTCCAGATGTTGCTATCTCCTCACATTGGTTTTGCTAATGGTGCTTGTCGTAGTACCCAGAATCTATCATCCGCGGAATGGGCCATTTATGACCCCATGGCGAGTTGATTGATCTTCAAGGTATTTGTCTAGGTCGAACAACTAATAACATCGTTGACTATAGCGCAGTTATTGAATTGTTGTCAGAATCTATCGCTCTTGGCATCCATGAATTGGTTGTAAAACTTGATTCACAGCTTGTCGTCCTTCAACTCAACGGGAAATATTCCGTCAAAAACCATCAGATATTGAGAATGTACCTACGTATTCGTCTACTGGAGAGAAATTTTTATTACATTACATATCATCATATTCCTAGATACACGAATACTTTAACATATGCATTAGCTAATTATGTGTTAGATAGACATTTGTGAAACATGTAAAAACAAAAAATACAACACATGTGTACCATAGTAAGCAAGGAAGTATATCATATTCATATATATATATATATATATATATATATATATATGTCGATAATGTTTGTCATACATCAAAACCCCAAAAACTAATATGCGTGTTCATACATCGGTGGCTCGCAGGCCTAAAAAATGTGGAATGCTAGACCTATGCATTAAACAACATGATGCTCATGGTAGCATGTAACTGCTAGGACTACACGAGTCAACAGTCGGCAGATCCAATCTGATACCCCCACTATATGCCTTTGATACTGGTGTGGGACATCACCCATCTGGGCATACTCTAGGATCCCATGGGTCAATCCCTCAAGGTTCCATGTGATCTCCTCCTCATTGTCGCTTCCTTCCTGATAAGGAGCGACATCAAACTAACGAGAAACGCGCCTGGCAATCGGGGACATCCCAATGGGTCATTCTGGTCCAACATCTGCATTTATAAAATCAAAATGTCATGAACACATATATTTCAAAAATAATAAAAACATCAAAAATTAAATTTGTTTGTTTTTTACCTCCATCATCATAATCCTCCCCCTCTGGGAGTGGCATATCCGGATCACCGCGGAAGTCGGTATCGTTGTAAGGCCAATCCTCCACTACAATAAGCTGTCGTCGCAACCACAAGAAGAAGGTGGGCTTATAGGACATCTGTTGGCCCCTGGTAATCGTAGGCATCAACGCACTCCAACGGACCATCCGTGGGTCTTGTGGAACGACAGTTCCATCTCAGCCAGCTAGTAGTGGAACAACATAACCCACTCCAGGAAGAAGGTCACTAGAATAGACCCATAGGAAAACTGCTTCAGGTTTCCTGCCTTAGCTTTTGATAGATGGTGCTTCATGTTGACTTTCATAGCTTTTACCCAGTTGAAGATAGTGGGCGCTGTACAATGGATAACATACTGAAAATTTGACTTGTTGGTCTCATGCTGCGCTTGGGCCCTAGCCACTCTATTTATGGTCAGCAATAACACTCTTAGCATAAGATCCCGAACAATCATAATCTCGATCTTGCCACTTTTTGATTTGAGTGCTTTTGGGCATTGTTCTGCAAGTAGCATGGTCACACTTACCCCAATCGGCCTTGACCCATATAGATTGACTGGCTCCCCTCTCCAGGATAGTCTTGTGATGAAATAAATATCTAAAGTTTCCAACTCTAGTTCTTGGTCACGGATCATGAAAACTTCCCAATTCACGTCCCAGATACTGATTAAATACCGTAGCAATTTAGGTTGAGGTCATAGACCTAATGTAAGGAAGAATTTGAGGACCGCACAGTTCCTCAAAGCATCCAAGAAATTTGGGTCAGCCATTTCTTGAGCGTCAATATCCTCATCCTCGCATTCCTTCCAATCCACTATTTTTCACGATTGTTTCCCGAAAAAAACCTTATAATCAAGTCAATAAACATCTTTGGCCAGAGAAATTTAGACTCAAATGGATAAATTTGGAAAAAACATGAAAACATTTTATTCAAGGTGCCGACGCGTCTGTTTTAAAAACAATAGCATTGACGACACACTTGACAATCTTTATAGCCCCTGATCGGTGCGATTCCGTGCTCGAAAATCGCGCTGACCGAGGGTGAATTTTTTTTGACAAAACGTCCTCATGAAATAAAAAATGGTTAAAAATAGGTAAAACAAGCATGAAAATGGAGCTTAAGGTCTTGGCTCTTACCTGCAGCTGATAGCTCGACGAATGGCCTCCCGGATCTCTCGCAATCTACTCCAGAAAAACTAGGGCACAAGTGGGCACAAAGGTAAAATGGTAAATGGTAGCAAATAATTACTTTTTCCTGCTTTTATTCATTTTTTCATGAAATATTAAGGTTTTTGAAGTATTTTTGACCTATTTTGCCTCAGAAGCTGGATAATGAATTTACCTTTTGTGCAGCGACATGTAACAAATTATCAATGATGATACTGGAGTCACATTTAAGCTCTTTTCTCAGCTTGTAAAACTAAAATGAAAAGATCGTTGAGTATTTTTTCCCTTTTTCGACTCGTAAAAGAGAATAAAAATGGGGGGTTCACTTTTACGCTTTTTTCTAACTCTTTAAACACAAAAAGATTGCTGAGCTCTTGTCGTTTTGAACTCATTAAAGGCTGTGAAACGTTGTTCACCCAGTATACATTTACCCCTTTTTCGGGCTGGGATGAACTATTTACGAAAAAGGTACTCCTTGACTGAAATGGTCAAGCGGTTCTCTCAAGTATCGTTTTCTACCTTTTCGGGCTTGAGAGACACAAATGTACGAAAAGGGACCATGTGGAGTTTTCTTTTTCGTGTCTTTTTCAAACTCTCTAAACATGAAAAAGATACCAAGTTACCCCTTTGTCAGACTCGTTAAAACATTAAACGACATTGGATTTGTCACCATGACGAACGTGAGCTTCTCCTTCCTAGGGCTCATTAAACTTACTAGGTCGGATTCGTCCGAAGGATGAACTTACAGTGCAAGCACATGCTATCCCCTTCAAGCTTGCGATAAAAAATAATTGGGGTACCTGCTAGAAATGGTGGGGGAAAATTGGAAATTCTATCAGTCGTGTCGGTAGCTCACTCTTGAACATGACACTTTCTGCTTCGTGTCGGGTTGGGATATCCTCCTTTTAATCATTGACCTTCCTGGGTTGGGCCGTTCATTTTTGCCTTCCATTTCATCTTTGCCATGTCATCATGACCACCGATCCTATGGATCCAAAAGTTTCCAAACTCTGTATTTGTGTCGCCAATATGTTCAAGAGTTAGTCCTTCTACAATTACACTTACTCATGATTCTCTATATCATCTGAAATCATTTGCATCCCTTTGCATCATGTCAATGATGTGGGATACATCATGGCCCTCCTTCGACACGGTCGCTTCTTATCGACTTCAGCTCATTATCCAGGAAGCTGGCCGAGAGACTCCCTTCCAGTACCTTAGAGCATGCCCTAATGGCAAGTTCTTTGCACTCAACGACAAGCTCACATCATTGGCTTTCAATCGGGTGATTTCACGGGTGTTTGAAATCAGTTCCTTTATTCACATTCCGTGAACTGTGCTACTGGTACCTTGAGAACCATTGTCATTATTGGTGGTTTCTCGCACATTTGTTAACAATTCACATCACTGATCGTTAATCAAGCGACTTTCTAGCATGTTCAACTTCAACACATTCATTCACATGTTAGGATTTGTACTTTGATCGGGTCGTTTAGAGGGCAAGACCCTAGGCTAAGATTACATAAGTCCATGATGTGAGGCGATGTGACATGATCATTTTGATATACATGTCTCTTTCAGATGGATGGTTGCGACCATACCATGAGTTGTTATATGTGATCCTCCTCATTATTGGATGGCTGCGACCATACCTTGGTTTCGTTATGATCCTTTTTCTTGGATGGCTGCGCCCATGCCTTGGATCCATTTACATGATCTTTCTTTGGATGGATGTTTCCATACAACGATTCATGTATCATTTATCAAAGTTTTTAGTGATGTATATGTATCTATGCTTTCTTGCAGGTTTTTCGATGACGGACTTCGGTTCCCCGCATCCACTTGTAAAACATTTCACCCCTCACTCTAGTTCGGCCTTCATGCTTTAGGAGGAATCTGTTACACAAAATTTTGTCACTGTCCCTATACTCCCCATCCATGATCCTGGAGGACCTCTACAGTGATCCTGACATGCTTTCCCATAATGAAGAAACTCCCAGTATGTCCCTCTTCATGATAAGAATAATTCCCCTTTACAGCATTTCCAAAGAATCTTCCTTTTATCCCAGTTTACAAGACCAACACTACTGACCAGTTTCCTCCTCGCACCAATTTGCAGAGATTAAAACTAGCTCTAACGTTGTATAGAGTGACTGAGCCATTTTCCAGTCACGTCGATCCTCTTTTGGCAAGTTTTTTAAATATGGAGTTGAAGCTTCCAACTCTAGAAGCTTCGTAACGGAAGTCTGGTAGATGGTTGGGCTGGATGGAGTCGAGGAAGTCAGTTTGGGCTCTGTTAGGCCCCTATACTACTAGTGTAACCCTTTATTGTTATTAGTACAACCCCATTATTGTATTGATGTACCCATGTAGTCCCCATATTATTACTATTGTGCCCCGTAGAAGCCCACTATTGTTATTATTGTGCCCTTACATTATTATTGCTATGTCGACTCATATTATATTATAACCCCTTAGACTCCTATATATAGAAAGGAGGTCTTTTCATTTGTATCATCTAAGAATTGTTCATTTGTGTAATGTAAAGGAGGTTGCCCCCTCGAAGAGGCTGAATTCTAAGGCGTTCAACTATCTTTTCTATCTTTTTGTGAGCTCGTTTCATAACATTTGGTATCAGAGCTTTGGATTCTAGGGTTTTGCTGCTCCAAATAGGTCATCGTGGCAATTTCGCTATAACTTTTTTTCTGCGACATTTTAGAAGCAAAAAAAACCCATTTGAGACAAAATCGCACTGAACCTTGGGTCTGAATTTTAGAGCGTTTTGCACTATATTTACGGAGATATGATCTGAGGAAGTTGGTCTTTTTGCAGACTCTTGAATTACATTCCAAACAGGTGACCTAGGGAAAATCGTCATAACTTTCTCTCCGAGAATCAGATTGAAATTTCGTAAGAAGGTATAGAAAGAGGACGGATTTTAGTTTCTTGTATATATTTTTCAAAGACAAAGATCAAAACAGTGACACGTGGCACACCGTACAAGTTCGATCTACTAAACTAGTCCATAATCAGGTCACCGTGGGAGATTTGGCATAACTCTTCCTTGGAGAATCCAATTTCAATCAAAATGGTGGCATTGGAAAGAGGACATAGAGGGCTACTACAGGTCGCAATTTCAAAACTATAAGAACCGAAATTACAGAGTTATAGTCATTTCAAGATCGAGCTCCTAAAATCAAGAAAAGGTGATATGAGGAAGTTTGATGGCAAGGATCCGGTAAATTGGATACTTCAGATGGAGCAATATTTTGATCTACATGGTGTACCACTATTACAAAAGGTATGTATTACATCTTCATATTTAGAACTGGATCAATTTTTATGGTATGAAGGGCTTTGTTCCCGTAAACAACTTGTTACGTGGTCAATTTTCACAGAGGAAATGGTAGCACATTATGAGGATACAAAGAGCAACACCTTCTTTAGAGCAGCACCACAACAATTGGAAAGAGTAAAAGAGCTTTGTTACATAGTGGAAAGTAAAAATATGGCAACAAGGAAGTCTACCCCTCACAACTATAATAGTGGAAGTGTTATTTCTCCTAGCCTTCCACAACCTACAAGGGTTACACCACAACAATTGGAAGAGAAAAGAGAAAAACGGCTTTGTTACAATTGTGATAGCAAATGCACTAAAGGTCATAAGTGTGCTGAGAGGAAATGATTTTACATAGATTATGAAGAGGAGGAAGAAAAGGATCAAGAAACATCAAAAGAAGAGTATATACACCAGGAACCAACCCCATAGAAAGAAGAAATGAATCCGACCATATCTTGTAAAGCATTGGAAGAGATTACCCCTCCTCAAACTCTAAAGATAGAAGGACATATCAAGAAGAAAAAGGTTCAAGCAGTGAAAGATCACATCGAGCATCAACACCAAGTTCTCCAACTTTTAAAGGATAACGCCACTTTGATGCAGAATCGAATGAAAAAACAGGTAGATCAACATCGCAGTGAAAATTGTTTTGATGTAGGCGATTGGTTATTTTTATGGTTACATCTAAAGCAAGCTATTTATGAGAAGGAAATGTTGGAAATACTACATGCACTTAAGAAATGGCGACCTTACCCAATGGGAAGGCACTTCAAGGTAAAAATGGATCATGATAGTCTTAAATACTTTTTTGAACAAATATTATCTTTAGAAGAACAGAAAAAATGGGTCACAAATATGTTGGGTTATGACTTTGACATCATCTGTAGAAAAGGGAAGAAAATTTTTGTTGCAGATGCACTCTCAAGAAAGGATGAGGATGTGGGAGCATTGTTTTGCGCTATTTCTATTATCCAACCAGATTGCATAAATGAAGCAAGGGATGAATGGAAGAAGGAAAAATAAGTGTGGCCACTCATTCAAAAGTTGCAGAATATCCCAATTCAAACAATATTTCTAGAACTTGAAGAGGAAGGAAAAATCATATTGGAACCTGGAGCAGTCACAGAATCAAGAACCCGACAACTATGAAATCAACCAATTTCAGAGTATCTCATCAAGTGGAAGAACTTACCCGCTGAAGATTCCACATGGGAGGACAAGATTTTTCTACAAAAGCATCAAGAACTACTCAAGCGTTGAGGACAACACTTTTTGAAGGAGAGGGGCATGTTAGGCCCCTATACTACTAGTGTAACCCTTTACTGTTATTAGTACAACCCCCTTATTATATTGTTGTACCCATGTAGTCACCATATTATTACTATTGTGCTCCGTAGAAGTCCATTATTGTTATTATTGTGCCCTTACATTATTATTGTTATGTTGGCTCAGATTATATTATGACCCCTTAGAATCCTATATATAGAAAGGAGGTCTTGTCATTTGTATCATCCAAGAATTATTCATTTGTGTAATGTAAAGGAGGTTGCCCCCTCGAAGAGGTTTAATTCTAAGGCGTTCAACTATCTTTTATATCTTTTTGTAAGCTGGTTTCGTAACAGGCTCCTTTCCCCTATTAGGATGGAACAAACTCAAGAGATAAGACCTTCTCCCATGATGAGAGGAACCATCTCCCATCCTTCCAAGCTATATAAACCTCTCTTTTCCCAAGCTAAACTAGTTTTTAAGTGAGGTTGAATGATCAGAAAGACATCTATAGCTTGTAGCTTTCTAGTGTATGTTTGAGGGAGATTAGTGTGTTTTGGTTTGGTTTGAGACTAGAGGGAAGAGGCCTTAAAACTTCCATGGTTGGGGCTATCCATGAAGTGCTAGCAGAAGTGTGGGAACCTGGATACGTCGAAGGAGACCAGCAATCTCAAGGCATTGGTTGTAATCTCTTTCTGATTTATATGAATGCAACTATTGTTTGATTTCCTACATGAAGTGTTATTTTACATCTTTGTGGCTTAATGTTCCTTGACCTATTAAGTAGGCTGAATACAATATTGTATGCTATCACGTTTGTTGTTTGTTTGCTTGTTTAAGGTATTCGAAGGAAGGAAACGGAAGATATCTAGAGTGAGGAAGCAGGATCATCACTAAGTGGAATAGCGTTCTAAGAGGTAGGACCTCTTAATTGATTCTAGCTTAAGGAGATTTTCCATAGATTGTTTGTTTGTGGCTAGACCCGCTCTCTCGTGCTAGAGGAATTGTTTGTGTCCGCATTGAGAATTTACCTGCACCACACAAAGGTTGTGGGATACAATTCTTTTGAGTTCAGAATTTCCCCATTCCTTGACCTGCACCTAGTGTTCAATGTGGACTGCCTTCGACTATACTTTCCACCATTGTTGGACACATTAGACATTGTAGAACAACTAACACTAATAGAGCTCAACTTGGACTGCATGGAACATGCCACAACTGATTGGATCATGGGTGCACATATCAAGAACACTCACCAACAAAATATCCAGTTGTATCGAGTTGTCAAAGTTGGTCAGGTCCTACACCAGGGCAAGTGGCTCACCAGGGACCAAGTTCAGCAGAAGTTTCCCCATCTCATGGAGGCACTCAATACAATGGGGAACATTGCTTCCTAAGGGGGAGGACTGATCTAGGTGGATATTGGTGGCCACCCGCATGTTCCACTTGGACCCCCAACAATGCATCTTTTAGTTTCCTTAATTGTAGCACAATTTACTATTTTTGGCAGTTTTTTGGGTCATGAACTTCCAAAGTTGTTTTGAGGCCCCAAACAACATTTTTTTGGAAAGTAGAAATTTTTTTCACTAATGGAATGGGTTTGCAGTCGAAAGTTGTAGTCCTCAAATATATATTTCTAATGAGGTATCATACACATTAAAAGGAGATCGTATGCAAAAGTCACAACCTCGGGAAGTTGATGTACCAATTTACCCCAACGGGGCCCACAAATTTTTTGCACTTCATCTCCTAGGATTAGGTTTTTGGATGGCTTTCCATTGTTTCTCAATAATAAATAGGTCTCCGAGCCTCATTGTAACACAATTAAGAAGGCATGTAGTTGTGACATCTCTTCTCAAAGATGAGCTACCATTGCTCGAGCTAATTTATTTCCATTCTGCATGTAACAATTTTAAGTACTTTGTTATTAATGAATTGAAGTTTTGTTTTCGATGTGGCTTTGTGTTTTTGTTTATATACATATTTGATTTAGTTCCTTCATAAATATGAATCAAGTACACATGATACACCCTAATAAAAGTGGATACATTCCAAACCAACTCCCCCATGAATCTTAAAGCCTAGAGGTAGTCCCAAGTTTTCCTTCTACTTTTGACTTGAAACATAATTTTCTTAGTAGTTTGGGGTATAATTGTAGTGAACAAAAATATGAAGGTGGAAACACAAGTAGAAGAAGTGGCATATGTTATGTTTTAATTTTAGTTCAAGTGGGGGAGTAGGCATGATTATTCAAACGGGTCGATAAGGTTTTATCTTGGTGAACAATCTAACCAACAATATGGTTATAGTAGTTCCAAGATCTTTATGAAGGGTGATGGTCATGAAAAACCAACGGTTGGTTCTTATGTGGATTAATCTGGAGGGTAAAAAGGATTCTAATGCTAAAATCTAAGTCTATAAAGTTCCTAAACACATTGTGGGGGAAGCTTCTCTAATGGTGCATGAAGTTCATATAGATTGATCCCTAGGGTGTAGTTAAGGCCTTATATGAATTAAAGGTGGGATTTATAGCTAATTTCTAGAGGCTAAAGATTGAATAACAATTTTTCACTAAGCTAAAGGAGATTAAGGAAATGGTAGGAGAAAATTATTGGGAGTATGGTGAAAAATTACAAAACTCAATCAACAAAATTTCCTATACCATCCATGAAACTCAACACAAAGAATTATTCATTCAAAGTTTGTTTCTCTTTAACCGTGTGCCATTAATGCAATAGACGTGGGTGACATAAAGGGATGCCTTATCTTAGGCCATGAAGATAGAATCTTGTAGGGTGAACATCCATTCTACTAAAAAATGCCATGATTGGTAGGATATAATAGAGGATTATATAAGGAGTTCCCTAGGTAAAGGAGATTGGTATTACTCTTGCTAAAGGTGGGTGGCCTACAAGAATACATTGGTAGCTACTGATGTAGGAGCATCATTTCAACAATTTAGTTCAAAATTTGTATTTGTCCTTGTTGGAGAGGTAAATCCCCTCTACGGATAGAGGCGATCCCTACTAGCCCAGAATGGGTCTAGAAACAATCAGTCAATGCTACTATGCAAGTTCCTAATTGCAATTAAAAGATAGGCAATAAACACCTACTTGGATTCCAACGCTATTGTTTGATGAAGAGATGTCGTCCTCGCTCCTTCGCTTTGGCGGGTCACGATCTTCCACGATCCCCGTAGATAGATACCTGCACACACGAAGAGAAATGCAAACACAAGCGTGAAATCTAATAAATGCAATTATACATCAGTCAGAAAGGACGTAATTCACATTAACCATTACAAAGACAAATGAGAATGGAACCATAACAGTAGTCATCTATTATTAATCAATAACAGAGAAAGGTACAACCAAAGTTCTGACGTTGAGTCCTTCTCAAGAGGGTCCAGCCAGCAAGTCTCTTAAGCATTCACCCCTGGAGGTAGATTCTCCCAAGACAAAAACTCTCTCTCACACAAGCAATACTCACAACCTTCCTTAAGCTCTCTAGCAAATCCACACTTGTCACACCAACTACCTACTAGCAGCAGCACTCTAAGCACTATGAATTCCACACTATCCAAAAAACTAGCTGCTCATGGTAATGGTAGAGGTTTAAATAGGAGAAGGAGTCTCCATGAATGGTGGGAGGATGAGCTTATCTCCAAGGAAGGTGGCTCAAATGACGAACAAAAATGCCATAGAAGGGAGGGCGACATTCACAAGGCCAACAACCAGGTCTGGAGTCATCTGGAAGGTTGGCTGTTAGAACAAACTCGCCCAAACTGGATCAGTGCGGGTGTATAACTGCACTGGAGCGCTGACATCGCATCTGAATAACGGAGAAGGTTGTGTCAGCGCGACTTAATACAAACATAGGATGCGCTGGCTCATGAAATTCGACCAGCGCGGAAAACCCGTGTGCTTCCGCGCTGGCAACGCATCAGTTGCACTATCAGCCGCCAGTCAGCGCGGTTATTTTAATAACAGTCGTGATGATGAAATAAACTTTGGCAAAGTGGGTCATTTGGCCAGTTTAGAGAGCATGAGCATGATTATTTTGAATCCATGACACAGTAGGGAGACTGACAGGGAGACAATGACAAATTACTATGTAACAGATGCCCCCTAAAGCATGAAGCCCGAGAGAGTGGGAGGGGTGAAATGCTTTACAAAACTCGCTGAACTGGAACACCACCAGGAGGGACCTGCACGTATGTACAACTGATATCTCGATTACATGTAGTCTAGGCATGGGCGCAGCCATCCAAAAGACATACGAAGAAGGTCTGTGGTATGGATGCAGCCACCCAGCTGAAGAGACCATGATGATAAGAAGGTATGGTCGCAGCCATCCCTCAATGAGTCATGCAATAACAATCCACAAAATCGCCGCCTGGTTCGCAACAGACAAAAATCAGGGTCTTGCGCTCCATCCCAACCCGAAAAAAGTACAAGCCCAAGCATGTAAATACATGAGCTGAAGTCGAACATGCATGAACATCGTCTGATTACCAACCAATAATAAAAACTGTTAACAGACGCGAGAGGTACCACCAATAATGACAATGGTCCTCAAGGTACTTATAGGTACAATCCGCGGCGTGTGAATCAATGAGCTGGTGTCGAACACCCGCAGAATCATTCGATCGGAGGCCAATGATGAAAACCTCGCGTCGAACACGAAGAACCTGCCATTGAGGCATGAAGGCTCTAAGGCACCTGAAGGGAGTCTCTAGGTCACCTTCCTGGATAATGAGCTGATGTCGACAGGAAGTAACCTTGATCGAAGGTGGGCCATAATGTTTCCCACATCATCGACACGAGATAGAGAAGGATAAAATATTTTGTATGAGACATCAGAGGGAGGTGGTAAGTTTACAGAGGCCAACTTCTCTTGAACATATCGGTGGCACGACAGCGGATTTGGCAGTATCTGACATCAAATGAGCAGAGGTCATGGTGACAAGGAAATGAGCAGATGAGAGGTCAAATAGGATAACCCAAACCCACAGAGGCTAGTGTAAACAAGATGAGAAATCCCCACCCAGACACGAATGCAGACTAGTGCCATGTTCAGGAGCGACATAGTGCCGACACGACCATTATTACAGTTCCATTTCCCCACCATTTCTGGCAGGTACCCCGGTTATTTTTGGATGACAAGCTTGACGGGGATAGCATATGCTTGGAAAACGCCATTTCGACGGTGCCCGATGTCATTAAGTTTTAACGAGTCTGACAAAGGAAGAACTCGGCGTCTTTTCCTGTTTAGAGAGTCTAAAAAGACAGCGGAAAAGAAAACTCCAGGGGGTCCTTTTTCGTAAAGTTGTGTCTCTCGAGCCCGAAAAAGTATAAAACAATGCTCGAAAGAACCGCCCGACCAGTATGATCGAGGAGTACTTTTCGTGAATAGTGACTTCGACCCAAAAAAGTAAAAAGCGGTCGGAAGTACGTCGTTTTGGAGCCAATAACGAGTGCGAAACGACAAACACCCGACAATCTTTTTAAGTTAGATGGTCGAAAAAAGAGCTTTAAAAGTGACCGCCTCTCATTCCTTTTAACGAGCCGAAAGGAAGCTCGGCCATCTTTTCTTGCTTTACGTCGAAAAAGAGCTTAAAGACGACGTTTTTGGGATCAAGTGTGTATAGGATCGTTGTGACCACGCCGGTTACTAGAATCTGCACAAGAACACCGCATGCGTAAACCTGTTCGACATGTTAAAAAACATAGTAAAACATGCATAAAAGCATAATATAGCGACATTAGCACTAAATTCATGGTAAAAACATGACAAAAACCCACATTTATAAAAAACCATAGTCAATTATAATTTTTTTACCATAAATAGGGGGGTAAAAGACATTTTTTACCATTGTTACCATTTTGAGTTGTGGAGAACGTTGTGGAGCTGCGAGGTTGACGGAGCGATTTCCATCCCGTGCGGACACCATCCATCCGGCAGCTTGTTCCAGGTAGGTTCTCCTCCCCCTGCGCTTCATTTTGAGTCCTTTTTGCAGCATTTCAATGGTGGGAATTGGCCATTTGGGCGAATTTTTTGAGCTTTGATGCGCTCTCGGTCAGCGCAGATTTCCTCATCGGGTCCGCGCTGATCGATTAATTTTACACACACCACCTCCCGGATCAGCGCGGAAAACACGTGTGCTTCCGCGCTGACCCAAGGAAAAAACAAAGGGGCACCATGATCAGCGCGATGGCCATTTGGGCGAATTTTTTGAGCTTTGATGCGCTCTCGGTCAGCGCGGATTTCCTCATCGGGTCCGCGCTGATCGATTAATTTTACACACACCACCTCCTGGATCAGCGCGGAAAACACGTGTGCTTCCGCGCTGACCCAAGGAAAAAACAAAGGGGCACCATGATCAGCGCGAATGTTTTAAAAACAGTCGCGCTGACGCCGTGAAATTTTATTTTAAGAATTTGAACGTACAAACTTCAACGGTCAGGGCCCTAATATTTTTTGTGGTCATGCAAGACACAATGGCATTTGTTTGGCAAGAGAGAGCTCATGATAACGAAGATATAGTAGCTTATGCCAATGCGGAGTGCCGAAATGCAATGCGGGCATGCGGATTCCTCAAATTTTTCCTCACTCCGCGCCTGAGAGCACAACCTGATCTCCTCGAGCTCTTAATTAGAGCTTGGAACCCAGTTGACGGAAAATTCACAATCCGAGGCCGTGATATCGAGTTCGATTACACGGATATTTATTTTTTGACTGGGTTGTCACGCCGGGGCGAGATGCCCATTCTGGAGGGGCAACGACCCAGTGGTGAGACCCTTGACATGCTCATGGCTCGAGTGTGCCCAGGGGCACGTAAAACACGGAGTGGGAAGGTGGGTATTCCGACGGTGGATGACATCGTCCTTCGCACCATACTCTTCATGGTGACCCGGGCAGCGGGTTGCTTGGCCAATCACGAGGCCTCGAAGACCCATCTGCTATTAGCTCTCGAGTGTTTACAACCCACCATATTCAACTGGGCAGCAGCTGTAATGATCAACATGAAGAGACAACTGAGCAACTGTCGACGCGGAGAGTCGAAGCAGTTCGGTTATGGGTCGCTCTTACTTCCGCTCATGCTGGAGCGGGTGCCGGCCTTACAGCTACAGGATATGGTCGTGGATCCACCCAGAGGTCCCCGGGAGACGAGGGCCAGTCGATGGGGCCATGTCATGCCACGTGGAGGTGGCGGCCGCCCAGTGGCATGGGGTGTTTATTTTCGAGAGTGGCTGGATCGGCAGGTCATTTTCGTAGAGGACTGGCCATATGCCGGTATAGACTTCCGCGGTGATCCCGACATGCCACTGCCTGCAGGAGAGCATTGGGACGATGGAGGTAAGACACTTGATCTCTTTTTAATTTTTTATCTTTTGTAATGTTTTTAAATTTTTCATGTACATGTCTTGATGAATGCTATGATATGCAGATGTGGGACCCACGAGACCCCTTGGTCTAGCTCCAGAGGCACGGAGAGAGGGACAAGGCACTGGAGGTCTGGCCCTGGCTCCTCCAGGAGGCGATACGGTGGAGACTGTGGCACACAACCTCGAGGGCTTACTGGCGGGTGTGCCAGATTACCAGGGGATCGAGGAGGTCCCCATAGCATCTCAAATCCACACAGTGGGGGTGGAACCTAGGATGCACCGCCTTTTGAGGCGGGTGGCACGGGCACTTGTGTGCTACAGAGAGCATAACCCACCACAATAGACATCTAGGTTTTATTTCCACTGATTTTTTTGAGAGACATAGGTCTCAGATGTACTGAGGACACCATCTTTACTTAGACATATACACTTATTTTTGAGCGCCTTAGTGCGCCACACGATATATATATATACTGATTTTGGATGGATCTTTTACATATGATGATGTTTTTATATGCTATGCAAATGTCTAACACAAATGTGATCTAATGTATCAGTTGCACAACATACGATCCACATGTTTTAATTTTTTTAACGCAAGCTTAAAAGCACACATGACCACACACATGCAAACTATGCTTGGAAAAAGAATTTATTTACATATGCTTATTCTATGGTCTTATTATGCTTTCTATGTCTTCTTGTATGATGTTTATCTATTACGCAAATGTCTATCTAATACATGGTTCGCCAATGCATCAGTTAACGTATTTAATCGTCTCGGAATGTGTTGATATGTGATGTAATCAAAATTCCTTTCTAACAATCTTACACGTAGATACAACCTTAGAATGCGTTGGTCTCTGACGGAATACTGCCTGTTGAGTTGATGGACGACAAGTTGAGAGTCCAGGTTCACCTCCAATGCGCGAATGCCGAGATCAACTGCTTCAGCTAGTAATTCAATTACAGCACTGTATTCGGCAACATTGTTAGTGGTACGACCCAAGCAGACACCTTGAAGGTCTATCAATTCTCCGTGAGGATCATAGATCGCCCACGCCGCAGAAGACAAATTGCAAGTGCTACGGCAGGCGCCATCAGCGAAACCAACATAAGGTGCACTAGACATCTGCACAAGAAGCAGAAAAAACAATAAGAGGCAAACACGCCTTCACACCAAAGCAAAACGTGAAATCATGCACACATAACACACTTGCTAAAAACACACCTATGTACAAGCTAGGTGCACGAAATTATGCATAGTATTTTTTCAAATAAAGCCCGTTGCGGGGCTTGTCGAGAGGATTTCCTTCGTAGTCAATCAGCTCATATGCGCCCTTTTGTAAAACTATCTTCACGATATAGGGGCCTAGCCACATGGATTCGAGTTTACCTGCCCCCAGCTTATCCTTAGCTTGATCATAGAGCAGTACTAGATCTCCCTCAACAAAGGAATGAGGTTGAATGGTATTGTTGAAGTGAGCCTTAACTCTCTTCTTCTGTGCTTCGATAGCTAGAGAAGCTAAGCGACGAGTCTCGTCTAGCCGTTCTAAATAAAGAAGCCGTTCCTCCATCGGAGTGGTGTTGGGAAGCAACTCGACAGCTAACTTTAACGAAGGAATCTCACACTCAACAGGAAGGGTGGCCTCCAGTCCATAAACGAGCTGAAAAGGAGTGAAACCGATGGCGTCCTTCACAGAGGTCCGATAGGCCCACAAGGCGGGGAACAACATCAGATGCCAATTAGACTTGTGTGTACCAACGGTACGTTGGAGCATTGTGATCAAAACTTTGTTCATGGCTTCAACTTGGCCATTGGATTGAGGGTAGTACGGTGTCGAACTATCTTGACGCAAGCCTAGTTGGGTCGTTAGTTCCGTCATCATGTGATTACGGAAATGTTTTCCGTGATCTGTGACAATAGCCTGGGGGACTCCAAACCGGGTAATGACATGATTAAATAAAAACTGTGCCGCTGTGTAACCGTCTTTGTTTAATGTAGGCATCGCTTCTGCCCATTTGGTGAAATAATCCACGGCAATGATGATATACCCATGCCCCCCGACCGAACGAGGGTTACAGGATGTATAATCGATGCCCCATTTGGAAAATGGACCTACGGTAACAACAGGGTGCAGTGGTGCACGCATTTTCCAGTGGTAGATCTGGCATTCATGACATGCACGGACGACAAGGATGCAATCCTTGAAGATAGAAGGCCAGAAATAACCAGCACGGAGGATTTTCTGGGCGGTGGCATATCCGGACATGTGGCCGCCACAAGCACCGGAGTGGCAGTCATTCAACACCCGCTCAGCCTCCTTGAGAGTCAAACATCGGCGGAGAACAGAATCAGCGCCAAAGCGGTACAGGGTATCGCCAATAATGCGATAGGGTTGAGATTGATGACGAATCCTCCGTCGAGCGTCTTTCGATACATTGGGACGGAAGGAAGACGTCTACAAATATACTCTGATGTCCCCATACCAAGGGTCGAGGGTACTGATTAGAAACAACGTTTCATCCGGGATATGCTCTTTCGAACGAGATGGTGCAGAAGGAGATGGCAAAGAACAGAGCAATTCTGCAAAGACTAGAGACTTCTTAGACTTGGCAGCAGTAAATTCCAAGTCAAACTCTTGGAGGATTACGATCCATTTCGAGTATTTGCCCCCCAGTAACTGACGCGACAAGATGTACGTCATTGGGTTGCAGTCAGAAATCACGGTCGTGGTGCGCAACAGGATATAGTGCCGGAAACGTTGGATGGCGCAGACAACTGCCAATGCCAACTTCTCGACATAAGCGTAGCGAGTTTCCGTATCCAAGAGGTTGCGACTAAGGTAATAGATAACGTGCTCATTTCCATCATCATCATCCTGCACCAGAACCATGCCGATGGTGGTGTCAGCGGCAGCTAGATAGAGAGTATAATCACGGTGGTAGTTCAGAGGTCTTAAGAGTGGAGGCGAGACAAGGAGGTCCTTGAGTCGCTCGAAAGATTCCTGAGCGATAGCATCCCAACGAAAGGGTGTGTCTCGCTTCAATAACCGTGTGAAACCCTTAGCTACCTCGGCATAATTCGGAATGAATCGTCTAAGAAAATTCGCTTTGCCCTGCAAGCTCTGCAATTGCTGTAAAGAGGCAGGGGGAGGAAGATTCAGGATGGCCTCAACTTTGAGGGGATCCAGATGGATACCTTCTCGGGAGACGATGAACCCGAGCAGTCGGCCTGATTCTACGCAGAAGACGCACTTATGAGGATTGAGCCTAATGCGGTAGTGTCGACAGCGAAGAAAAATCTTGCGAAGATGAGAGGGATGGTCCTGACGCTTGGCTGAATGAGCTGGGAGGTCATCCAGATAAGGCTGTACAATGTGACGAATTTCATGAAAGGCATAAGACATTGCACGTTGAAATGTAGCGCCGGCATTCTTTAGACCGAAAGGAAGCTTCTTATAGGCAAAAGTGCCCCAAGGACAGATAAAAGCTGTTTTATGCTGGTTCGCAGGTGCAATGTTGATCTGGTTATAGCCAGAGAAGCCGTCCATAAACGAGTAAATTTTGCTTCCTGCACACTCATCAATAAGCTGATCGATGAAGGGCGTAGGGAAGTTGTCCTTCAGACAGGCACGATTGATATCACCGTAGTCAACACAGACCCGGATAGTGCCCTGCTTTTTATTCACAGGGACTATATTAGACACCCAATCCGTAAGGGGAATGGGGTAAATAAAACTGGCCTTGAGAAGCTTTTCGACCTCTGCTTTGATAGCTGCGGCCTTTCGGGGGTGCACAGGGCGTAAGCGCTGACGAACAGGCTTAGCACCTGGATACGTAGGTATTTCGTGCACCACTATACTAGGGTCGATGCCGAGCATTTCCTCATAGGACCATGCGAAGACATCACTGAATTTGCGAAATAGAGCAGTGTAGAGTTGAACTTCCTCTGGAGTGCAAGTGACTCCGATATGAATGTGCTCGACAATCCCTGGTTTGACAGAGATGTCGATCGGTTGGGTTTGCGTGATGTTTCCCATATTGCCCTCAGAAGACACTTGATAAAGCTGAATGGGTGTTTGGAGGGGCGGGGATGGGACACACGAAGCAAACCGCTCGAGACATGTGGTCATTTCCGGATGGGGAGGGAGAAACGAAGAGCGGTGGTGGTGATCTGACCAAGGGAGCTCTTCGAGAGACATTGTCTCTATGATGGCTTCATCGGAAGGAAATATTTCCTTCAATGGATCCGAAGTAGCCTCATCTCCTAGCCAAGGGAAATGAACATATGAATCGGGAACACTGCTCGGGAGAGCAGGTTCATCAGGGGGAGCCGATGCAGCGACGATTTCGATGTAGTTGAGTTCGGCAGGACTCAACGGCATCATATCACCCCAAGAGTCTTCCTGATTAGTGGGAGGAAGAACCCACGGATCAGAGCGTACAGAGATCATGTTAATAGGGGCGAGATTCGGAGGTGGGAGGGGAAAGACTCCCATTAAAGTGGGATCTTTGAAAAGTCCGGCACCCACGCTCTCGAGTGACTTAGAGGTATGCTCCACGAATGGCACATTACCTTCAGAAGAAGAGGCGAAGAAGGAGAGCTGGTCCACTGTGACAATCTTCCCCTGGTGAGGGAAACGAATGACACAGAACAGGGAGGAAGCCACGGCTTGCATGGCGTATGTCCAGCTCTGTCCGAGGAGGAGGTTGTAGGTAAGATTGGCGTCAACAACTTCGACCTCCACTTCTACGGTCTTCCCTTCCAAAGAGATGGGCAAGCGTTGGAGGATACCGTAAGGATGGGACTCTCTTCCATCGAAGGCTTCTAACGTCGTAGGAGACTGACTCAAAGTAGGAGAACCAATAGCCTTCCAGCAAGCAACAGACATGATGCAGGTTGAGGCACCTTCATCAATAACCATACGATGAATCGTTTTGCCATTGATGATGACCTGTATAAGGAAAGCGACTTGGTGAGGCCGTCTCTATGTAAAACCCTCGAGATCAAAAGAAATCAAATCTGAATCTGCCGGGTCGATGCCACCAATAGCTGATAGCAAGGACTTCCTCTGGGAGGGGCAGCTCTGGAGGACTTCTAGAGCGGACATAGCAGACGGAGCCTGAGCTAAGTCCTCAACAATGCTATAATGCTGGGCAGCACGAGCATTAGGGTTGTAAGACGACTTCCCGAGTACACCTTTTGGAGGGGGTCGGGGGATCGTCTCAGCGCTGGGCCTTTCGATGTGGAGAGGACCAGAACTAGACGGAGGAGCGCTGGAGGGGACCTTCGGCTCTTTCCCGGCATGAGATGGATAGTCTTTTGCTCGAGTAGAAACATGGATGGGAATCGTTCCAGCCATGAACACTTGAGAGCCGAACGAGGAAGAGGGTTGAGACGGGTCTGCCACCATTTGAGTCTGCTGGGAAGGGAAAGGATTTTTAAGCACGGCAGGAGTCCCAGGAGCACCTTTCAATAACCGACTAACTTCGGATCGCCTTGGGTAGTCCTTAGTGTAGTGATCCTCATCACAGATGAGACAAGGATACTTAGGTTTCCGTTTAGCTCCTTCCTCGGGTGGAGGCTTAGGGGAATCTTGCTTGGGCTGTCTGGTTTTATCCTTAGCTTTCCCTTTCTTTTTCCCTTTTGAGGATTTATCCGCCGCGGTGGACTGAACAGCGTTTACCTCGGAGGTACTCCCAGAATTAGATTGGCCCTGAGAAGCATTTCCATTAGAAGCGTTCTGTTTTTGCTTCCCAGGGTTCGCGGCCGATTTCTTTGATGACGAGTTTACAGAGCCAATGACTCCATCAACAGATGGTTTTGGCAGAGCCTTGGGCTGTCCAGGCCTCGGGGCGTCTGGAAAATAATCATATAGAGTACCCGATTGAGAGTATACTAAGTCTAGGTACTGAGCACGCGCGATCGCTTGCTCTTCAGTTACACAAGCTCCCATGGCGATGTCTCGCGCAATCGCAGGGACAAAGGAAGTTGTGAACCAATCGGTCAGGAGTTGATCAGGAATCCAGAATTTGATCAAGCGAAGACGCCTTCTCCATTCATGTATATGATCAGATATATGCGTAGCCGTGTCCTGTTTGAGAGACGTGAGGAGATGTGTCCCCATCTCGTACCGAATGGGTAACTGAAAATGAGTTAAGAACGCCATAGCCAGCGAGTTGAATCTTGAAATGTGCCGCGATTCAGCTCAATGTACCACTTAGCGGCTGAGCCGGTGAGAGTTCTTTGAAAGAGGCGGAGCCAGATAGAGTCATCAAGCCATGAGTTCGATGAACACCAGAGGTGATAGGTCATGACATGGGCTTGAGGATCTTCACCAGCTTTGCCATCAAATTTTGGACAATCACCGGGTATTTTAGTTGGAACTAGTGGCCAATACGGATTATGCAGAATGGGATCATTCGTCAACTTGGACACATCCGGAAGTTCCAACGTCGCTAAGAATGGCAATTGAGGGTTAAAGGACATTTGTGGCTGTGGAAGCAAGGCAGTACCAGGGTTCCAACCAGGTGGTGGTTGCCCCCATGGACTCTGTCCAGATGGACCCGGCCCAAAAGGGCCTAGCCCATAGGGACCTTACCCGTAGGGGTTCTGTCCATACGGATTCTGTCCATATGCAGACAGTTGTCCCTGGGTCTGCCCCCCAGCACCCCATGTATTAGCAACTTGGCCTGCGGGTGCAACATACTGATAATTTTGGTAAGGAGTGACCTGCATCTGTTGATAATTTTGATAAGGGGTAAACTGAGTTATCCCCTGGGGTTGCTGGTAGCCATACCTTTGCTGAGCTCCATATTGAGCCTGATAAGAAGGATGCGCTTGGTAAGAAGGTTGGGGCCGTGGCCCGCGTTGCATTTGATAACCCATTTGAGTTTGGGGCCCAGAATAATGTCCTTGAACCGGTTGGGCTTGGATCATCTGGCCGGAAGGTTGGCTCGGTTGAGTTTGGGATAGACCTGTTTGCCCAGAAGGACGTACTTGCTCGGTGCCAGGTTGTCCTTGAGCAACCAAGGGTTGTCCTTGCAGAACAGATGGCCGAGCAGGCTGGACGGCCGGCTGACCTTGCGGTTGACCAGCCTGTCCAGATGGATGATTAGGGCGGACAGTGGGTTGGCCTTGCTGCATAGAAGGCTGGCCCATTTGCCCGGAAGGGTGCACTGGCTGAGCAGTGGGTTGGCCCTGATGAACGTAGGGTTGCCCCCCTTGCCCAGGAGGATGCATGGATTGAGCAGTGGGTTGGCCCTGCTGCACGTAGGGTTGCCCCCCTTGCCCAGAAGGATGACCAGACTGAGCAGTGGGTTGGCCCTGCTGTACGTAGGGTTGCCCCCCTTGCCCAGAAGGATACCCTTGTTGGACCGCTGGTTGACCTTGAGGATTATAAGCTTGCCCAGCTTGTCTAGAGGGGTAACCCTGCTGGAGACCAGGTTGGCCTTGTTGGATGTAAGGCTGTCCTGGTTGTCCAGATGGGTAACCTTGCTGGGTACCAGGTTGCCCTGGATAACCAGAAGGTTGACTCTGATAGGAAAATGATGGACCACCAATGGCCGAAGGTTGTCCCAGGTAGGGTTGTCCTTGTGGGCCCCCAGATTGTCCTGGGTAAGACTGGCCATAAAGTGGTTTCCCTTGGGGGGCTTGCACATAAGGTGGCTGGCCTAGATTAGGTGGTCCTTGAGGCTGTCCAGGGATTGCCTGGCCCCCATGAAAAGAATGAGTACTGGCATCCCAAGTAATGGATAACGGTACCGAGACTTCAACGAAAGGTTGAAGAGGCGTGGTTTGAGTAAACTGGAGGTACTGACCAGTAGAATCATAATAAAAGAGTGGACCTTGCGCATTTGGGTCCACAATGGGTTGCCCATGGGCATCATACGGCCCCCCTCCTGGAACAGGACCAGAAGAGGGTTGAGCACTTTGTGCAGGGTCGACGACTCCAGACGAAAGTTTCGGCTGGCCATTACTCACTTGACCGTGAGAGGGATCAGCACCAGGGTTTGTAGATGAAGACGCTGTCATGGCACTGACGACCGGAGTTGAGTATGCTACACAAATAGTTGGATTCGTGGGAACTGAGGTAACAGGTGTAGTATGGGGTTGTGAAACAAAGGGTCCCGTGGTGGGAGTGATATGAGGATCCCACATAGTCGTAGTAGGCATCCTGGCAGCTATTATATCCCTCATCGACTGATATCGTGGGGGGAGTGGAGAAGTAGCTGGAATGGGAGTGTCAATATTCGACACCACGGGTGTCTCACTTGCGCTGGGAGATGTCTCATCCATGTGGGAAGTAGACATTGGAGACGAAATACCAGGAGGGGTAACAGGAATATCGTCCTTGTCAAGCTCCCAGATAGGGTTCCAATCTTCTTCGTAATCCTCGTCGCCCGGGGCACGTACGTTGATAGGTTGGATACTCGGGTTAACAGGAAGAGTATCGCTTACAACTGGTACCTCAGGAGCAACAGAAGATGGAGAACCTTGATCAATTGGACCGGGAGTTGACGGGTCAGCCAGGATGACAAACCCCACACAAAACCTAAAGGAAACTAACGATAAAGACCCTACTCAAGCTAACGCACACAACATCTAACCAGGTAATGTTATCGTGGTCGAATAAATTTTTAAGACACAGGAACTGAACTTGACCTTTTCATGTTTCAAGAGTCGAGAAAAGGACGAAAAGATGACTCTAGTCTCCTTCGAATGTTTAATGAGCACGAAGTGACAAGACGCTCACTGGCACCTTTTCTTTTAAGGAGTCCGAAAAGGATCAAAAGTGACTGCTCTGGAGATTCTAGGCAAAGGGTTTACCAAGCAATCCGTAAAACTGCTTATACACCTTGGCAATCGTATGAGAACCAAGGACTTTCCGTACTGCAGTCAATCTTCCCGAATGCTGTGTTCGGTGCGTTACGGTTCGCAGGGCAGCAGACTCGGCTTCCTATGGATCAAGGATAAAAGCCTAGTGGGGTCTCCCTATATACGCGACGGTACGTGGGAGCACAGTCCGTGTTAGACCACTATCGAGTCACAGAAGGGGGAATCACCCAACCGTAATGTGAAACAATAGTGACTATGTTTAAAGACGCCGGAACACGTCTCTAGCCTAGACCTCTAGATGTTTGCGTTAAGTTCCAATGCATTTTAAGGTTTATTCAGTTTATTTTATGGTTGATCTTGAATTAAGTTTCGGTTTCAGGCCTTACCGTGTGATCTCTCACAATTACCTAGATGCAAACTACATGCCAAAGAATATCATTTCGTTCGATGAATTCTAACTATGAGAGAGTTAAGAGTTTTCAATCAAACAAAATGAACTCAATCAATCAAACAATCTAATGCAGCTAACGGCAAAGAAATGAAATTTTTCTTTTGAGAACACAAATCAATGAAATGCTCTTCTTTTCATTAACTATTGAATGCAAAAGGCATTAGTTTGATTTCTTTTTCAATGGCACTGTGCACTTAAAATGAATTTTGAGAGACAACAACACCGAGTAAAGAGAAATAAAATCACTCAATGAAAAACACAACAAGCGTGAAAAGAGCCGATTGAACCCAAGCAACTGTGATCCGTGTCTGGGTAGTGAAAAGTAATCGAAACAATCCGAGGACTGGTTCAATGAAAATCACCTAAACAACCAAGCAAAGAAAGCAAAAGAGGAAGGTTTTCGTAAAAGCAAAGGCAAGTAGCAACGAATCTTTGTGAGTGAGTGATAAAACAAAGTCAATCCAGCAAAAACGGGATGATAGCACTAGGTCACAGGACACAAAACAAGATCCGCCCGACAAGACTTCGTAAGCAAGTGCTTCACAATTCAAACAATAAAAATCAAGTCATAAACCAGGCAGAAAGAGTAGGAGATAGTCAAACCAACAGGCTCAGGAGGTAAAATTGAAACAAATTCAATTCTACAGGATCAACGCGGGTAACACTCAGCAACAATGCGCTGACCAGAAGTCACGCGTAGCAACAAAGCGCTGTCAGCGCGGAAGTACACGTCTTAAGCGCGCTGGTTCGATTTCAGAACCGTCGCGAGTGTTAAGCGTACAAGCGCAATGACCACGGAATCAAAGAAACAGCTATGCGCTGTCAGCGCGACTGTTTTGATATAAACTGCGCTGAGGCTAAAAAACAGGCAGAATCAAGCCAAAAGCTCCCAAACCAAGGCAATAAGTCTTTAAACAATTAAGACACCTCCCAGATTGAACCAGGAAGGTTAAAAGCAGAGGACTAACCCCTAATTTTTGAAAAGGGAGTAACAATCAAACTCAAAACAAGAATGAACAAAAAGAGACAAAGGCCAGCTCCCCAGCGGAGTTGCCAAATTGTTGGAGAGGTAAATCCCCTCTACGGATAGAGGCGATCCCTACTAGCCCAGAATGGGTCTAGCAACAATCAGTCAATGCTACTATGCAAGTTCCTAATTGCAATTAAAAGATAGGCAATAAACACCTACTTGGATTCCAACGCTATTGTTTGATGAAGAGATGTCGTCCTCTCTCCTTCGCTTTGGCCGGTCACGATCTTCCACGATCCCCGTAGATAGATACCTGCACACACGAAGAGAAATGCAAGCACAAGCGTGAAATCTAATAAATGCAATTATACATCAGTCAGAAAGGACATAATTCACATTAACCATTACAAAGACAAATGAGAATGGAACCATAACAGTAGTCATCTATTATTAATCAATAACAGAGAAAGGTACAACCAAAGTTCTGATGTTGAGTCCTTCTCAAGAGGGTCCAGCCAGCAAGTCTCTTAAGCATTCAACCCTGGAGGTAGATTCTCCCAAGACAAAAACTCTCTCTCACACAAGCAATACTGACAACCTTCCTTAAGCTCTCTAGCAAATCCACACTTGTCACACCAACTACCTACTAGCAGTAGCACTCTAAGCACTATGAATTCCACACTATCCAAAAAACTAGCTGCTCATGGCAATGGTAGAGGTTTAAATAGGAGAAGGAGTCTCCATGAATGGTGGGAGGATGAGCTTATCTCCAAGGAAGGTGGCTCAAATGACAAACAGACATGCCATAGAAGGGAGGGCGACATTCACAAGGCCAACAACCAGGTCTGGAGTCATCTGGAAGGCTGGCTGTTAGAACAAACTCGCCCAAACTGGATCAGCGCGGGTGTATAACTGCACTGGAGCGCTGACATCGCATCTGAATAACGGAGAAGGTTGTGTCAGCGCGACTTAATACAAACATAGGATGCGCTGGCTCATGAAATTCGACCAGCGCGGAAAACCCGTGTGCTTCCGCGCTGGCAGCGCATCAGTTGCACTATCAGCCGCCAGTCAGCGCGGTTATTTTAATAACAGTCGCGATGATGAAATAAACTTTGGCAAAGTGGGTCATTTGGCCAGTTTAGAGAGAATGAGCATGATTATTTTGAATCCATGACACAATAGGGAGACTAACAGGGAGACAGTGACAAATTACTGTGTAACAGTCCTCTAGAAGGTCTTAGAGATTTCTAGAAGAGGAAGTTGGTTTTCTTGTTTCCCTATAATTTTGTAGAATTTCTAATTACATTATTAAAATAGAAAATTTTAGCAATTCTATGTAGAAGATAGGATGCTGTTTGATTTTTAGGGGATTTGAATTTATCTAGATAGTTTTGGATCTGATTGTCTCATAATGTATAAATAAATCCCCTGATCATGAGAGTGTAACAATGGGAATGGTTAGAAAAGAAATGTGTAGTCACATTTAATGGGCACATCTCCTAGCTCGTGTTCCTAGAAATTATTGTGTGATTGCATGTGAACTGAGTTTCACTGTATTCTTATCTATATTTGTTGAGTTATACTATGGATGGACGAGATCATTTTGATATATTTTATTTACTAGAGTTTTGTTGTCTAACTCTAGTTCTCAATATCTTTTGGTGTCATAGTGAATAGTTAATGAATTGATAGTTAATAATTGAGGTACAAATCGTTAACTTCATGGTGATTGGTGATTGGTTGTGAGTAATTTGGTTTTAGATATGCCTTGAATGTTGAACAAGGTCAATATATATAGACAATACATGGTGAAAACATGGGATTATAATGTTTTAGGGTTGTAGCGTTCCAAAAAAGGAAATCACATGAAGACTAAAGAAGAATCGATATCACAAAAGAATTGTGGCATGTAACCATCCAGGAAAAGAGTTTTTGATACCCTATTATGTGTTTTGGCAGAGTTGGAATTAAGATTATGGTAGAACATGAAGAAAAGTTGGAGCATTAGGGATCATAGGCTTGCATTCAGGATATGACAAAAAATCAAAGATTAGAAAAAATACGTATACCTGAGAACAAAGGATTGATTAGAGAATGTTTGTTTATGAGGTTTATGAATAGTTTCATCATATTCAAACTTCATTAATAGTGGCTTGTTTAGAAACTGTAGTTGTTAAATTATTTTAATTGTTTTTCACAAGCATCAAAAGTGTTGAAGAGCCTTTCATGGAGAAACACATCCATGTTTTAGTGTTTCATTCCCCTCATTGTATTATTTAATGCTTATGGTTCAAGTTTTTGGTGAAAATAATTTATTTTTATTATTAGATAAAATGTATTTTTTTTTAATCTTGTGTACATAATGGCCTCAAGAATGAAAAAGAAGAAGAAGTGGAAGTGTACAACCCAACATATATTAGAGGTCATCTATAAGGAGGTTCATTAAACAAATAATATAGTGTATTGAGATTAAGTTCACACAAGAACTCTCAATTTGTGGTTCATTTATGCAACTCTACAAGATATATAAAGTGGCCACTCTTATTAAACCCAAAATTGTATTAGAGACACCCATGCATGAAGGAGAAATGGATCACGGTGATATGGTTTACAGATTACACATTCACTAAATGACAATGAAAGTATCCATTTTCCCTTGCCCATAAAAGATGGAACAATTGATAGATCATACAGATGTATACTACAATAATATACTCCAAATTAGGGAGACTTATTGGCTTTTTTTATGCTGCTAGCATACAATGGATGCATAATATTCCCACTCCCACTTAGAAATTAATACGAGAGTGGTTGGAAGCATATAGAGAAACCAATAAACCCTAACACATTAGTGAAGTGATGGGATCACACCAAATCATTTGAGGAATTGAGCTAAGGGTGGTACTCCACTTAGAGTTTCAAATTGTTAGTTTAAGATTCCATTGTCCTATTGAAGGCTCAAAATTCTCTGCCTTGACATTATAAGGGAGACCACCTGGTCGGGACCTTAGAGCAACTCATTTTCCATTTGGAATGGTGGTTCCAACTAGTTAAACTAGGTCTAGTTACCTTCTCTCTATCTCCACTGAATTAAAGTATGAATTTCAGCTACCAATAAAGAAGAGACATTAGATCAACCCTCTTGCTGAGCTTAAGCCAGAAAGTGATCCTTAAACTAATCTGGGGCTCATCCAAGCCATAACTAAAGTTTGCCTCTTTGATAAGAGGACTTCTAGAAATGTATAATTAAATCTAAATGCAAGCAAAAAAAAAAATCATAAGTCTATATGGATTAGGAAGATGTAGATCTAACTAAACCGAGAACAAAATAATTAAATGATTGAGATTTCAACACACCTGGTTTATGATGAATGTCTGGCTAATGAAGTAGTTCAATTAACTGATATTATAATTTACCAAACACATTGTTTAGAGATCTATTAAGAATGAATGATGAACCAATAACATTAGGAAGTAGTTCTCATAATGCCAATGAAAATAAAATCAGAATTAGATGACAAATTTATGAGTAAATAGTTACTTAGAAATATGATTTAAGCATAAGATCATAAGAGGAAATTAACAACATATCTATGTAACAAACAAATTAGATAACTAATATGTAAGACATGAATTCATATCTACAATAATGCATAATATAAATCCAATCAACATAAGTTTGTCATCAAAAATGAATTTCATATTAAAAATAATAGTATTTCTAATACAAATAAATTTGAACCTATTCTCCTGCTCTGTTCTTTGAATTTGATCTTCTACAATCTTCTCCAAAGCATAAACTCTGCTGCTAAAAGCAAGAGTTGCAATAGTGCAAGATCTGCCTCTCATACACAGTTCAAAAAGGAAAAAAGACAAATCCCAATAATTCCTAGATTTGAGATTGATCCTTTTTACCAATACCATGGAATCCATATTACAATAACTATGTTTTTAAGAATTACAAAATTGCAGAAGAGAAAAGCCCCTTGCATATTCTACAAATCATTATTTATAATTTACAAAATGAATTCCAAAATAGGAGAGTTGTTGAAGAATCATTTTTCTCCAACAATTTTTATTGGTTCAAATTCTTTTTCTTCTATTGTTGGAGAAATTCCATTGACTGAAATCTATTCCTCCTCATCTCTTCAATTGTTTTCCTATCAAAACCAATCAAAATTGAATTAAAATGCAAATTAAAATAAAAATATCAAATTTAGAAAATAAAATATCTTCAATTAAAACTCAATTAACTAAATAAATAAATAAATAAAAGGAAATCTGAGCTTTCCATTGATCCATGCAAAGATCTTATTGGTCAAGGAGAACATAGTCAAATGAATATGTACTCAATAGAGGTTGTGAACAAATGAAAATGCAGAAAATTAAACTCAAAAAATTAATATTGTTTAAAGATTCGGAGCTTGATTTTCTGCTAAATTTTAGGCTCATTAAATGATCAAATCTGGTTTGCAACCACTTCAAAAACATTCTCCATGATTTTATCTATCCAACACGCTATCCTGGGCCTCATTTGGTCAAATAGAACTCGACTTATGAGCTTTCAAAGTTGAAGTGTTGAGTTTGTCAAAATTTTGGAAAAATCGTTGCCTAGACCATAAATATGATTTTTTTTAATTAAAATCTAATCCTAAATTAGATTAATTTTTTTTGGTTAATTAATATTAATTTAATTATAATTACAAAATTAAACTAAATTAATTACAAACTATTTATACATAGTTAAAATAAATTTTAATTTAAAAATTAAAATTAAAATGAATTTAAAAGTTAATTAAAAATATAATTATATTATACTAAAATTATAATAAAATTAATATATATATATATATATATATATATATATATATATAACAAAACCCAATATCATAATTTAAGGTGGATTGAATGAAATATGGAGGAGGAGAGTTAGTGAAGTGGAGTGGGTATGGGAGGCATAAGGGACGTAAATGATGATGGAAACGAACGAGAGGAGGTGAATGGGAGGAGCAGATTGAAAACCTTTGATAAAATTAAATAATCACCATATAAAATCTAATATCAGAGGTCGGAGGCGAATCCATATCGCAATTCTTAAAAGCGCACGAACAAAAAACTCGATATCCGATATTCTGATATTGAAATATCGAATTTTTTATTTTTATTTTTTATTTTATTTTTATTTTTATTTTTATTTATTATTATTGTTATTATTATTATTATTATTTTATATCGGGAGTATTTAAATATCAAGACTTTTTTATATCAGGACTTTTGAAAAGGAAGGGAGGAGGTGAGGTGAAGTGGGGTCCACTTGGAGTGGAACTAAAAATTCTACAAAATGAACTACAACCACTTCGGTAATTAAAAATCCTACAAAATGAACTACAATCACTTTGCAATTTTGATATTCAGGGTCTCGTAATTTATTCTAAAATTAGGAATTGGAATAAATTACCAAGATCTCGAAAGCACATTATTTTAATTGTTCTACAATTTGGCTGGGCGAATTTGTATGACCGTTAGAGAAAATGAAGAAATTAGTGAAAATTGACTAAGAATTAATATTTACAATGACTTACTAATTTAATTACAAAAATTAACATAATATACATTTTGTACATTTTTTTAACCTAGGCGGTAAAAATTATCGAATTTCAGATGAGCACCATTTGCAAACCGTGTAACCGAATGAGATGAAACAAGTATCAATGGAAAGCAAGAAAAATTCAAACTCAATGAAGCCATCAAAATAGAAATCTAAAGAAAATAAAAAAATGGCAAAATTGTAGGATACTTAACCAAATAAAATATTAAAAGGTGATTTAGCCAAAAATTTATGGAAATAGTACCTATTATTTGAAGTAAATAAGTAAAAAATGGGGTGTGTTGGGTTTCATTTTACAACATTGGTGACACACTGGAAATAACTAGTGATCTCTGGTTAAAAATAATGAACTTTAATTTAACCCAAAGGTTAAAAATAATGGAGCCCGTTGAATTGTCAAACAATTGAATATTTCCAGCGGTCCCACATAAATAGATTAAACAATATGAGTTTGAAAATATAAGTACTCAAAAGCATATTTGAGTAAAAATCATGAATCCAAACTTTGGAAAAATTTATTTTAAAATTACCTTGTATGAGAAATAGAAGAAGGTACATATATGAGTTTTTTTTGTTGATAAAGCATATATCCATTGTTATGAATGGTTTCTGACATTGCTTTGCTGCCAGCGAGCCTGAATAGTACCCCAAAGAAATTGTCTTTTATGCCATACAAGCTTAGCCCCGCTGCCAACGAGTGTCCATAATCCTGACATGTTTACTTGTATTTCTCATGCTTCCTCTTTTAATCACCCTCTCGAAAAGCGTATTTGCAAGCTTTAGCTTATGATGTATCTGAGTAAAAGATGTGGGATGGTAATAGAAACTTATTTTAATGGATACAATACTTTCATAATGTTGACTCCAAATTCTTTTCCTGCGATTAACCATCAAAGGTTTTATAATGTGGAGAGGTGGGAGAGATCCATTGAGTTCAACTCAGGTCAATTCTTTCCTTGAAAAGGTAAACCTTATCACTTAGAAAAGATGTGTGTTCATCCATGAATTTTTTTTAAAGCAAAATAGTTTTATGGTTCCATAAAGATATACCTTTAATGATAAATGAAATTCACTGAAATAGATAGAGTAAAATTTTTCTATGTATGCCGACCATTGTTGGGTGAGGAAAAAACATTCCATATAAATCTTAGCGGTGTCACCAAAATCAAACCATAACTAAAAGCAAAAGGAAAAAAATTTCAAACTGAAGTGAAAAAGAAATAAGCAAACTCCAAAATATAAAAATGAAGAAAGCAAAAACTAAAAGAAAAATCCAAATTTAGAGAACTAACTCCAACAAGAATAACTATATAAATGTCTCAACAAAAGAGTCAAAGAAGATAAGCATGTGAACATTCCTTCTTATGTTGAGATCTCAATAAATTTTATCTTGTAGAGTTATAAGAAATGAGGCTCTCAAAATGTAAAGGGTGAATAGAGGTATTGAGAGATAATAAGCTAATGAGAAGTCTTTGTCTGCTACACATTTTCTTGTTCCAAAGCAAAATCCCGCGTAAAAGCATCTTAATTATTTTCTAATAAAAACAATTCTTAAGAAATAGATTAGGTTATGAGACTTCCCAATTTCGCTGATTTGACGAGGGTCATTACTGCTTCTCCCAAAAACTTGAAAGCAAACTAGACAAAGGAGAATGAACTCCAAATCTGATTTGGTAGAGATAATCGAAACGGTCTGAGATGACTTACAGTGAGATATTGATCTTAGGCTAGTAAGTGAATATGGATACACGAAACAATTTTTATAAATGATTGAGCTTCTGGGATGTTATGGGACCAACAGACAGCAACGAACAGAGAATTTGATACAAAGGCGTAGATTACTCCGTGAGGCAAGACAGGCAGAAAGTGTAGCGATTTAGTTCGAAATAACGCGGAATGGAGAAATTGCTTAGGAGAGTGAAAAGGGCATAAGTACATGAATCCTTTTCAACAGAAGAAGAAAACTGAACATGAAATTTTCCCACAGGCAGAGCAATAAAATTGAATTCTACCTTATCTAACTCAGAAAATTTCACTGGAAATGAATATGAATTGAACTATGAACATTACAAAATACATATGAAACATAAGAGACACATTTACTACACCCACAACCACATGAATCTCATGAAACAGAGCCGCTGCCTTTCATTAATTCTCTGTCTAAAATATACAGTGAAGAAACAGAGTTTCTTTCCCACAGTCTCCCAGAAGTTACAAGCCAACCAACCCTTTGCAAATAGTTTGCATACAATATATAGAATGTGCCATGAAGAGACAGAACGCCCAGGGTTTGGGGAGTTACTCGAATCATTACAAAATGGAAGTGGAAAGCCAACCATTAGCTATAGGTGCAGCGTTACAAACATGACAAATGGCTTGGGTGACCATTTGCCTTCCTTTGCCACTTGGATAGAAGCCAATCTGGAGTGAAAATACTTTAAATGCTGCCTTAGGTGCCAAAAAACTGAAATGTAGATGAGCGGGCCCACTTGGAGAAGTCGCGAATCGAAATTTCGCGAAACGGAGGTAAAATTGGGCTTTTTTCCTGTATGCGCCGCGCCATTTTCTGTGTGCACCACGCCACTTTGGAGCCTGTTTTGAGGCACTTGCAGGAGTCCAAAATGTGCCCAAGTGTGCTTGTTGGAAAGCCTGTCCTGTCTACTTTCTAACCCAAGTGGAATTTCTGAATTTGGTGCTCATTTGCCCCTCCAAATCTTCATTCTCCCAAGACTGCTTCCTGTGTGTCAAAATAGGGGCAGAGAGGTCATTTTTTGGGTGTTTTTGACCTCCTGGAGACTCAAATCATGCCCAAATTTCTTGTCCAAGCACCAGTAGAGTGATTTTGTATGCTGAATCCAAAAATACAAACCATTATTCATTTGGAGCTCCCAATTTTTAGTGCCACGCCACAGGGAGAAAAAACCTGTGTTTTGCCCAAAAATTTGTCATGTGACCAAAATTTCCCCAAATTTCTTGAAATTTGGGCTGGAGGTCCTCTATGAAGTGCTATGCTGTGCCAAGGAAGCTTCAGCCAAGATTCGAAGCCGATCTTTCTCTTTTGCCTCTTTTGCCTGTTTTGTTGCTTTGCTCAATTTTGCCTTCAAGCTCTTTATCCGGGCCTTTGCACTCATATTTCGTGCCCTGTAATGGAAGGCCATGTGTCTCAGTAAGGCATGGTCCTTTTCGGCCTTGTCTAGCAGCCTCTCCAAGTGCATGTTAACTCTCTTGAGATTGGCCTCCCGATCCTCATTGATCCCTTGCTCCAATGATGTGAGCTCAACTCTTCTCCTTTGTGCAGCTTGGCGATGCTCACGAATGTTTTGTAGCTCCATAATCGCCCGCTGATCCTCCAGCTGTTTATTCCTATGCTCCAGGTATTTCATGTTCCACTTAGCCCTCTCCAAGTCAAGGGATAAGGCCTCAATCTCTGATTGCTGCTCCTGGATGATCTCTCTAAGCTCTACATTTGTCGGTTCTGTATCTGTCTCATCATCATGAAGGAGAACGAATTCTGTCTCTCGTTCACCTGATGGCTCACCTGAAGGCCCCTCATCATGCATTGGCTCCTTACCTCTGTCCTGTTCCTGTGTCGTCGATGTAGGAAGCGAGGCCCCTTCCACCCCGGGTGGAGATAACACTCGCTTTGCCGCTGCAAACAAATGTCTACTGCCTCTCTGATAGGTGATGAATACTGGCATAGTAGCGGTCTCATGGCGGTCATACTGATGAGGAGGACCACCTATCTCATGCTCTGCCTCTGATACTACCTGTGGAGTGCTGAAGGAGTCACGGGAGATGAAGTCCTCCCAAGCAATGCCCTGCAATCCCAACTGATGATCCACCAAAATCCGGATAAGAGCAAAGTGATAAACACTGTTAAGCTGCTGCTAAGGGGTCTTATGCTGCATGAAATTGTTCATCCTCTCTATGTTCCTGCAAATGAAAAATGGGAGGTTCATCATCCGCACCCTGGTAAAGTGCATGAGCAACCTGATGTGATAGGCATATAGGCGAGAGAACCTCCCCTCACAACTGAAGTACTTCATGATCAATTTCATGAGCGGAGCATACTCATCTTTCAAATACCTGAATGGGAAGACTCTTGTGAGCTACCTCAAACAACTGGCCTTAATGTAGGGCTCATAGTATTGCCTATCCACCTTCTTCTTCTTATGCCACTGTCTCCAACATTTGGTATGCCTGTTGCCACTGAGATAGTTTCGGGTGTCAATGTGAAGGTGACCCCGGCTAAGATAGACTGACCTCCATGTAGATGAAGCACAAAAAGACGGGCCAACTCATGATGAACTCTAACATTAGCCACCCTTTGACAAAATTCAAAACATGCTAGGTGTTGGAAACATGACATAGTAAGAGGGCATGCCTGCAATTCAGTGAGGGTGTTTGGCTCATCCCTAACATGTTTGCCACTATTGTGATATCTCCTGGGAGCTTGTTCTTCTGGGGATGTATCACTTTGAGTCTCCACCTCATACTCTGATGAACCCTTAGATGCCATGACTACTGTTTATGTACGGTGCTTGGACTGCCCTTTGATGATGGTGAAACTAGGTGTTGTTGTGATATCTGCCACCAAGGGGAACAATGAAACAAAGGGAGTATTAGGAAGGGAGTAATGTGATGGGAATAGGGGTTATGGGGAGAAATTTGTTTAGGGATATGTAGGGGGTTTGGGTATTTGATAGGGTAGGTTTTTTGGGGTTTTAATGAGGTAGGGTTTGGTGTTTGTATTGGCCAAATAGTGGAGGGATAAGGAATATGAGTTTGGTAGTATTTTAGGGTAGTGGGAATAGGAAACAATAGCATAGGGGGGTAAGGAAAAATGGTAAGGAAGGAAAATGGAACCTTGGCATCAACACCACACTTATACAACCCTAGAAATAATGACTTTTTGGTATTTTCTTGTGGTTGGTTTTATGAGTTTTTGTTGCATTCAATCATAGGCATAAAACCACCATATCATTTATGAACTTTGATAAACAAGTGATGTTATAGAGCCTACCTTGCAATTTGGTGGGCTTCACAAAATATTTGAGGAAGTTTGGCAAGGTTCTGAGTGCTTTGTCTGTGTGCGTCGCGTGCAAAACCCAGTGCGCCGCGCCCTCGGTGTGCGTCGCGCCCTGAAATTGCCTCCAATCTTGCTCTAAAGCGCATGATGCACACTCAAACAGTTTGAAATGTTTCCCCAAGAACTTGGTTTGCACAATGACTTCGATTTTGGTGGAAAACTATATTTAAAGACTTGAAAGTCATGGGTTAAATCTTTGCTTTTCAAAAACCCATTTTTCTAATGTTATGTTTTGACACTTTTTCACTGATTTAAAGCAACACTGATTTTCACTTTCCCTTTGAAATTTTAGCTCAAATGATGAAATTTTCGACACTCTTTGCAGGGATTGCATGACAGGGCATTTGGCCATGGAAACCATGATTGCACCTGAAGAAATCAACTGAAGACGGAAATTTTATCACCAATGACACTGTTTGACTTTTCTTCAAAACAGAGTTTTGAAGAACAGTCGCAGTTTATCAGTATGACGATGAAACTCTCTGAATCATTACTTTGTAAGGGCATCACTCTGGCCTGCATGGCTTTACTGGACATATTTAAAGACCAAATTGATTAATCCCTAGACCTAATGATCAAAAATGACTTTTGTCCATTAAAGGACCAGACCTTGACTGTCATGGACTTTGGTGATCATTGACAAAAGACCAAAGCTAGCAGGAGCCAGACATGAGGGGAAATGACTAGCATGACCTTTTCCATCAGATTATGGCATGCCCCTAGCGGAATGTAGCTGAGTGAATGGAGCGGGACACCTAAAAATGAAATGCATAAAGAGTTTTTATCTCTGACGAAGGATTGACCAGACCGAATCTAACATTGGCTCCAATGGGGGATGGTAGCTCCTTGGAGGTGCCAAGAATAACAGATCTCTGGAAGAGCTAGACAATGCCTTCATCCATTGGGCTATGGAGTCATTTTTTCGACTAACAACACAGGAATCTAACTCATTTTTGAAACTAAAATGACCAAAAAATTAACTCAAACTTGACATTGAAATGACTTGAAGACAAGCTTGACAAACTCAAACCAAACTGAAATAAAAATGGTATTTACAATGACAGTGGAAGCAACGTTAATAACTCAGAAATGGTACCGCTTGAGCATCCGACCATTGATCGGCCCTCCTGGACAATCTTCCCCGTTCATTTCCTTCAAAAGAAAGGCATTCTGACCCCGATATGCTGCAATCTTGAAAGGACCTTTCCAAAGATCTCGAACTTACCGTGCTTACCTTTTTCCTCATTCCTTGCATCCCACTTCAGCACCACATCATCCAACTGAAATTTATCCACCTTGGCCTTTCTGTCATAAATTTTCTTTATTTTCTCCTGCAATTTGGATGTGTTCTTGAAAACTTCTTCTCTTGTCTGCTGCAAGTGGACCATTTGATTCAACCTTCTCTGCATGGGATCTTCTTCACTGCCGGCCTCTTGAAGAATTCTGACTACCGGGGCAGCGAGAGAGGTAGGGAATACTGTATCAACTCCATAAACAAGCTCAAACGGTGACATATCAATGGATTTTTTCTGACTGACCCGATCTGCCCAAAGTGCATGGACCAACCTCTTATGCCAGCTCTTCTTATTTATTTCCAGCAGCTTCTTGATGATGTTGACCAATGATTTGTTCGAAGACTCTGCCAATCCATTGCCTTGCGGATGATAGGCAATTAAGTGACCCAAAATGATGTGATATTTATGACAAAACTCTACCATCCTTTTTGATTTGAAAGCTGCTGCGTTATCAGTGATTAACTTATTCGGGAAACCAAAACGAGACAAGATGTTATTTTCAAGGAATGAAATGATTACTGCATCTGTAGCTTGTCTGGTGGGAATTGCCTCGATCCATTTCGTGAAATAATCTGTCACTGTGAGGATCCACCTGTGCTGACCGGAAGAAGCGGGATGAATTTCACCAATGAAATCCAACCCCCATTGTTGGAAAGGAGCGCTCACCTCGATAGGCTTAATTGGCAAAGGCTGTAACTTCTGCTTCCCTTCGAAAATCTGACATTTATGACAACGCGTGACCATCTTATATACATCAGCAAACAATGTCGGCCAATAGCACCTTGCTCTCAGAATTTTATTTGCTGTTGATTTCCAAAAAAGGTGACCACCACATTCTCCTCCGTGGCAATCCTCCATAACTTTCTGTGCTTCTTCTTCCACCAAACAATTCAAAAGAATGCCACCGGGATCTTTCCAATACAGTGCAGAATTTAGAATGCAAAACTTGGCAGCTTTCAATTTGAGTGTTCTCGCTTTGTTTTTAGGCATGACGGGCGGTGGTGACAAATTTTTAAGCACATATATGATATCTGAATACCATGGAGAGAGAGAAAACATTTCATATACATGAATTGAAGACCCTTCCTCATTCTCATCGGACATAGCAGCGATCAAATTTATGTCGAAGGCGTGCAAGTTTGATTCGGCCATTAACTTCGCCAATCCCTGTCCTTTAACCAGCTTTGTAGGTTTTATTTCCACATCATATTCCAGCAAGGCTGCAATCCATTTGCCTCGTCTTCCTTCCGGATCGGTCTGCACTAAAACATCTTTTACAACAGCGTTAGGAACATAGGCCATAATATGAGAATGTAGAATATATACTCGGAAATCTTTCAATGCCTTCACAAGTGCCAGGGCTTGCTTCTCAATGATGTTGTACTTTAAGGCTGCATCTCTTATAGCTCTGCTGAAGAATGCAATGGGTCTTTCATGATTATCTCTTTTCTGCAATAATACAACTGCCATAGTGTGCTCCGAAGCAAATGAAAACAATATGAAATCCTAAGTGTAGTCCGGGCTGACTAGAACTGGGGCTGAAGAAAGAGCCAATTTGACCAAATTGAAAGATTTTACAGCCTCCTCCGTCCATTTCACTTGGCTGTCCTTCTTAAGCATGTTTGTCATCTCTCTTAGGTGTTCAGCGAGATTAGGCACAAAGCGACGTAGGAAATTCATCTTACCATTGAATGATTGTATCTCTTTTTTATTCCGGGGCAAATCGATTTGCTGAATTGCTTGCACACGTGCTGGGTCAATACGAATGCCATCTTTTGAGATAATATGCCCGAGTAGTTTGCCTTCCTCCATGGTGAACAAGCTCTTCTTCGGATTCAGCGACAAACCATATTTTCTGCACTTTTGAAAGACAGTTTTTAGATGGCACATGTGCTCTTCATCAGATTTGGAAAACACTGTCAAATCATCTAGGTACACCATCAAAAAGACATCCTTCTCATTTTCAAAATCCAAGTCCATTGCACGCTGAAAAGTGGCACCTGCATTCTTCAAACCGAAAGGCATTTTAGCGTAATGAAAGGTTCCCCATGGAGTGGTGAATGTTGTCTTGTCTCGGTCATCTTCATGGATAGAAACTTGGTTATATCCGGAATAACCATCAAGTAGTGACATTCGAGATGCTCCCGCTACTTGCTGAAGTATATGGTCCATTTTGGGCAATGGATAGTTGTCCCTCAATGAAACTTTATTGAGATTTCTGAAATTAATGCATAAGAGGATCTCACCTGTCTTCTTTCGTACGGGCACCAGGTTAGAGATACAATCCGAAAATCTAATGGGCACAATGATCCCTGACTTGTACAACCTGTTTATCTCCTTTTCAATAGATGGCAACAACTTTGGATTTATCCTTCTCAACTTTTGTCTGAATGGTTTTTGATTAGGCTTGATGGGTATAGTGTGCTAAATTATATTGGTATCATACGCCTTTAAATTAGAATAGTCCCAACCAAACACATCCGTAAATGAAGCCAACAAACTGATATATTTGTCCTTAATCTTTGGTGGAAATGCTTTGGACAATTTTACCAACTTAGGATTAGCAGTTGTTCCGATGTTGACCTCTTCTACACCCTTCTCTGTTGGCTGCAATGTTGGCTTGCGGGCTACATCATCTTGATCAAAAAGTTCTTCTAAAGGTATCAAGCCTTTAGGAATAACGTTATTCTTCAGCTGCAACACGTCCATTTCATTGATCTGCACCTCATCTGTACCATTACCTTTACCATCGTCATTTTCTACATCAATTGAGGTCTCTTTGAACTTGCCTTTGTTTTGCAGAAAATCATCAATCTCCTCATCATCTTGGAACACTTGCCAATATCTCTGATTGTCTGGAACGGTTGGACGATGCTTGACATGGATTTCAAATTTATTGCTAGAGTTCATTGGGATCTTCAAACTACTTGTTGCCTTGGCAAGAGCGTCAACAATACTATTTTGTATACGAGGCACGCATGTCAAGGTGTATTCTAAAAATAATTTTAGGATGTCTAGAACTGCATTACGGTAAGCCCGCATCCTTGGATGCTTTGCTTGATACTCGCCTCTGACCTGCTTAATTACCAATTCGGAGTCGCCATATACTGAAATCCTCTTAGCATTCAGCTTTCTTAGAATCTTTAGGCCAGCAATCAGAGCTTCATACTCAGCTTCATTGTTTGAACACTCAAAAGCCAACTTGTAAGAGCATACCCGCACGTTACTAGGCACTTTGTTCGGGGCAGAGAAAGGACTGCGTACCCAAATTCCAATTCCAGCGCCATCATTTCCCACTGCTCCATCAAAATCCATGGTCCACAAACCTTCTTCCTCCTCTTGCAAGTGCTGGAAATCTGTTTGCTGTGCCTTGTCTGCTTGCTGTCCATTACTTTCAGCTGATTTCCCAACATTGTTCTGCTGTTCTTGTCCTTCTTTCTTTAAAATTTCTCTGAAATTTTCTGTTATTTCCGGAATATCATCTGCTTCAACTAATTGACTATCTATATCATTAAAACTATCTGAATACAAAACAAAAGACTCTAAATCTGTATGTACATAGTTAATTGGATGATTTATTGGTTTCTCCTCGCTTGTAATCATGTATTTCATTTTTTGTTCCCGATACAATTTCCTCATTTGTCCAAACACCAGAATCGTTGCATAGGAAAAATCTAGCTGTAGTGTCCCTTTCAATTTCGCTACCCAAGACCTGGAAAGAAGCATGCCAAACCTTGGAGGAATATCTGCTACAACCACATCCATCAAAACATTCTTCATTGGGAGCTGATCCAGACTCACAACCAAGTCTTTGATGAGTCCTATACATCTTACTCTGCTGGAATCAAATGAATAGAGATTGTGGTATTGCCGGGTGATGTCCAGACCAAGTTTATCCATGATAGCCTTGGGCATGAGATTGTGAGAAGCTCCGAAATCGAACATGGCATTATGTAACACAAAATCATGCAATCTTAAACTGATATAAAAGGGTGGCACATCACTATCAGGAGACTCACCATTCGATGCTGGCCCAAAAATCATTTCAGGTTGATCATCTTCGACATTCACCATGTCAGACATTGGGTCCAAATTCAACATCTTATATATTTTTCCTCTATAACTGCTGTTCCTCATTATTTCAGTCAAGGGGATGGATACCTTTAATTTAGAAATCTCATTCTCTAAATTAAAAGCGGGAATCTTTTCTACCTCTTTGACTGGGATTTCTTTCTTTTCCTTTTCTTTTGATGCAACTTGCTGATGTGATTGTTCTGTTGATGGTGATTTGCTGCTCTCCGGACCAACCGCCTCCTTTCCTTTCCTTTGTGTAACTGATGAATCATTCTTTGATGCCTCAACATCCTTTCTTTTCTGAACTGGTTTGACTGGCACATCTATGTTTCTGAGTGAATATCGTTGCTGCTGGGCGGACAGAGCATTCATGTAGCCTTTTTGGTACTCATCTGATTCTTCCTCCAAGATGGTGTCATTTGCTAGAATGAAATCTACATCTTTGTGTGCAGCCAAAATTTCTGCATACTCCTCATCCTCAGTGAGATAAATAGGCAAATCATCAGGAGTAAAGAGGTGATTTTCTTCACCTATTATATTCCCATCCTCATCTGACTCTGGTCCATGCACAAAATTTTGCTGCAAAGGTGTTTGTACTGGCTGTTGTGCTATCTGCACTTGGGCTTACTGATCTCTCCGTCTTATTCTATATTGTGGTTTTTGCTGACCACGAAAGTTAGGATTTCTAACTTGTGGCTCCAGTTTGTCAAGTTTCACCCTTTCAAGCATCTGCTCTACCTTCTTGAGTAATTGATCCATCGAAGAAGACTCTTCCTTAATTGTGACTTTCTTTTCTGCTTTCGCTCTAGCTCTCTTGGACAACAGATTTGCTTCAACGCTGACCGCGATTTTCTGTATGTCTACCATTGTGGCCGGTTCTCTCTCTCTTAGTTGGTAGGCCATGTCAGCATCAAAACCATCCGAAAATTTCATCATAGCTAGTCCCACAGGTGGCTTTAGATGATCTGGAATTTCGTTATAAACTGAATTGAATCTAACACAATAGTCTTGGACCGACTCATCGGCGTTTCGTTTGATTTGCTCATATTCAGCCAGAATTTGAAGAGGATTCTTTTTCACTTCCCATCGGTTTAAAAATTGTCTTTGTAGTTCGGCCAAGGTAGCGATACGGGCTGCCGGCAAACCTCTGAACCATTTCCTCACTTCACCTGCAAATGTCTGTACAAAGAGTCTCATTGCCACATTCTCCGCATCGATCTCATGAAGTTCATAGAAGTCTGCCATTTTGTCCACATGTTGCTGAGCAGTAATGCTGTTAGGAGTGCCATCAAAAAACGGGATTTTGCTTTGATAATCTGCGGGCATATCATCTAGAATTTGAGGTAGAACCAGGGGTGCAAAATGGGCAGCCATCACTCTTGGTGGATTTGGCCTTGGAGGTGTTGGAGGAGTTTGCACAGTTTGTAAGGGGCTAGCAATTGGAGTTTGAGGCTGTGTCGCAATATAATTATCAATTAACCGGTTAGCTCTTTCGGTTTCTAGATCTACAAGAAATTGTGGATTGGGGACAGTATAGTCAATAGCCCTTTCGGATTTAGACTCGAACAATGATATTTCAAACCGTTTGTCAAACTCAAGCTCTTCAAGATACTCAAAAATGTCAGGACATGAATGGGATTTGAACACGGGAGTTATAGTGCTCTCTTGACGAAGGAGTCTTGGAATCAAATTGGGGTTTTCATAGATATGAGGAGGATCCGGGTCTGGATTGGCTCTGGTATATCGTCTCGAAGCCAGTGTGCTATTGAGAAAAATCACAGGACACAACCAACTTACTCAGCCTATCCAATCCTAAACTTATCATCCGGAAGCTTAGAATTATTAAGAAATAAGGGGATTTGATTTTAGTGTCCCCAGTGGAGTCGCCACTATGTTAGCACCTAAATCTTCCCTAGGCTGAAGGAAGGCAAAATTCAAGGTAACCACAAACCACGCTCAGTCTGGTAGCTAGCCCTACCAGAACAGGAGAGGGCTCTCTCCGAGTCACGTTCAGTGAATAGATAAACGAAACGGTCTGAGATGACTTACAGTGAGATATTGATCTTAGGCTAGTAAGTGAATATGGATACACAAAACAATTTTTATAAATGACTGAGCTTCTGGGATGTTATGGGACCAACGGGCAGCAATGAACAGAGAATTTAATACAAAGGCGTAGATTAATCCGTGAGGCAAGACAGGCGGAAAGTGTAGCGATTTAGTTCGAAATAACGCGGAATGGAGAGATTGCTTAGGAGAGTGAAAAGGGCATAAGTACATGAATCCTTTTCAACAAAAGAAGAACACTGAACATGAAATTTTCCCACAGGCAGAGCAATAAAATTGAATTCTACCTTATCTAACTCAGAAAATTTCACTGGAAATGAATATGAATTGAACTATGAACATTACAAAATACATATGAAACATAAGAGACACATTTACTACACTCACAACCACATGAATCTCATGAAACAAAGCTGCTGCCTTTCATTAATTCTCTGTCTAAAATATACAGTGAAGAAACAGAGTTTCTTTCCCACAGTCTCCCAGAAGTTACAAGCTAACCAACCCTTTGCAAATAGTTTGCATACAATATATAGAATGTGCCATGAAGAGACATAATTCCCAAGGGTTGGGGAGTTACTCGAATCATTACAAAATGGAAGTGGAAAGCCAACCATTAGCTACAGGTGCAGCGTTACAAACAAGACAAATGGCTTGGGTGACTGTTTACCTTCCTTTGCCACTTGGATAGAAGCCAATCTGGAGTGAAAATACTTTAAGTGCTGCCTTAGGTGTCAAAAAACTGAAATGTAGATGAGCGGGCCCACTTGGAGAAGTCGCGAATCGAAATTTCGTGAAACGGAGGTAAAATTGGGCTTTTTTCCTGTATGTGCCGCGCCATTTTCTGTGTGCACCACGCCACTTTGGAGCCTATTTTGAGGCACTTTCAGGAGTCCAAAATGTGCCCAAGTATGCTTGTTGGAAAGGCTGTCTTTTCTAATTTCTAACCCAAGTGGAATTTCTGAATTTGGTGCTCATTTGCCCCTCCAAATCTTCATTCTCCTAAGACTTCTTCCTGTGTGTCAAAATAGGGGCACAAAGGTCATTTTTTGAGTGTTTTTGACCTCCTGGAGACTCAAATCATGCCCAAATTTCTTGTCCAAGCACTAGTAGTCGTGATTTTGCATGCTGAATCCAAAAATGCAAACCATTCTTCATTTGGAGCTCCCAATTTTTAGCGCCGCGCGCATAGGGAGAAAAAACCTGTGTTTTGCCCAAAAATTTGTCATGTGACCAAAATTTCCCCAAATTTCTTGAAATTTGGGCTGGAGGTCCTCTATGAAGTGCTATGCTGTGCCAAGGAAGCTTCAGCCAAGATTCGAAGCCAATCTTTCTCTTTTGCCTCTTTTGTTGCTTTGCTCAATTTTGCCTTCAAGCTCTTTATCCGGGCCTTTGCACTCATATTTCGTGCCCTGTAATGGAAGGCCATGTGTCTCAGTAAGGCATGGTCCTTGTCAGCCTTGTCCAGCAGCCTCTCCAAGTGCATGTTAACTCTCTCGAGATTGGCCTCCCGATCCTCATTGATCTCTTGCTCCAATGATGTGAGCTCAACTCTTCTCCTTTGTGCAGCTTGGCGATGCTCATGAATGTTTTGTAGCTCCATAATCGCTCGCTGATCCTCCAGCTATTTGTTCCTCTACTCTAGGTATTTCATGTTCCACTTAGCCCTCTCCAAGTCAAGGGATAAGGCCTCAATCTCTAATTGTTGCTCCTGGATGATCTCTCTAAGCTCTGCATTTGTTGGTTCTGTATCTGTCTCATCATCATGAAGGAGAACGAATTCTGTCTCTCGTTCACCTGATGGCTCACTTGAAGGCCCCTCATCATGCATTGGCTCCTTACCTCTGTCCTGTTCCTGTGTCGTCGATGTAGGAAGCGAGGCCCCTTCCACCCCGGGTGGAGATAACACTCACTTTGCCGCTGCAAACAAATGTCTACTGCCTCTCTGATAGGTGATGAATACTGGCATAGTAGCGGTCTCATGGCGCTCATACTAATGAGAAGGACCACCTATCTCATGCTCTGCCTCTGATACTACCTGTGGAGTGCTGAAGAAGTCACGGGAGATGAAGTCCTCCCAAGAAATGCCCTGCAATCCCAACTGATGATCCACCAAAATCCGGATAAGAGCAAAGTGATAAACACTGTTAATCTGCTGCTGAGGGGTCTTGTGCTGCATGAAATTGTTCATCCTCTCTATGCTCCTGCAAATGAAAAATGGGAGGTTCATCATCCGCACCCTGGTAAAGTGCATGAGCAACCTGATGTGATAGGCATATAGGCGAGAGAACCTCCCCTCACAACTGAAGTACTTCATGATCAATTTCATGAGCGGAGCATACTCATCTTTCAAATACCTAAATGGGAAGACTCTTGTGAGCTGCCTCAAACAACTGGCCTTAATGTAAGGCTCATAGTATTGCCTATCCACCTTCTTCTTCTTATGCCACTGTTCTCCAACATTTGGTATGCCTGTTGCCACTGAGATAGTTTCGGGTGTCAATGTGAAGGTGACCCCGGCCAAGATAGACTGACCTCCATGTAGATGAAGCACAAAAAGACGGGCCAACTCATGATGAACTCTAACATTAGCCACCCTTTGACAAAATTCAAAACATGCTAGGTGCTGGAAACATGACATAGCAAGAGGGCATGCTTGCAATTCAGTGAGGGTGTTTGGCTCATCCCTAACATGTTTTCCACTCTTGTGATGTCTCCTGGGAGCTTGTTCTTCCGGGGATGTATCACTTTGAGTCTCCACCTCATACTCTAATGAACCCTCAGATGCCATGATTGTTGTTTATGTACTGTGCTTGGACTGCCCTTTGATGATGGTGAAACTAGGTGTTGTTGTGATATCTGCCACCAAGGGGAACAATGAAACAAAGGGAGTATTAGGAGGGGAGTAATGTGATGGGAATAGGGGTTATGGGGAGAAATTTGTTTAGGGATATGTAGGGGGTTTGGGTATTTGATAGGGTAGGTTTTTTGGGGTTTTAATGAGGTAGGATTTGGTGTTTGTATTGACCAAATAGTGGAGGGATAAGGAATATGAGTTTGGTAGTATTTTAGGGTAGTGGGAATAGGAAACAATAGTATAGGGGGATAAGGAAAAATGGTAAGGAAGGAAAATGGAACCTTGGCATCAACACCACACTTATACAACCCTAGCAACAATGACTTTTTGGTATTTTCTTGTGGTTGGTTTTATGAGTTTTTGTTGCATTCAATCATAGGCATAAAACCACCATATCATTTATGAACTTTGATAAAAAAGTGATGTTATAAAGCCTACCTTGCAATTTGGTGGGCTTCACAAAATATTTGAGGAAGTTTGGCAAGGTTCTGAGCACTTTGTCTGTGTGCGTCGAGCACAAAACCCAGTGCGCCGCGCCCTGGGTGTGCACCACGCCCTGAAATCGCCTCCAATCTTGCTCTAAAACGCACGATGCACACTCAAACAGTTTGAAATGTTTCCCCAAGCACTTGGTTTGCACAATGACTTCGATTTTGGTGGAAAATTATATTTAAAGAATTGAAAGTCATGGGTTAAATCTTTGCTTTTCAAAAACCCATTTTTCTAATGTTATGTTTTGACACTTTTTCCCTAATTTAAAGCAACACTGATTTTCACTTTCCCTTTGAAATTTTAGCTCAAATGATGAAATTTTCGACACTCTTTGCAGGGATTGCATGACAGGGCATTTGGACACGAAAACCGTGATTGCACCTGAAGACTTTTTTTTGGAAATTTTATCACCAATGACACTGTTTGACTTTTCTTCAAAATAGAGTTTTGAAGAACAGTCGCAGTTTATCAGTATGACGATGAAACTCTCTGAATCATTACTTTGTAAGGGCATCACTCTGGCCTGCATGGCTTTACTGGACATATTTAAAGACCAAATTGATTAATCCCTAGACCTAATGATCAAAAATGAATTTTGTCCATTAAAGGACCAGACCTTGACTGTCATGGACTTTGGTGATCATTGACAAAAGACCAAAGCCAGCAGGAGCCAGACATGAGGGGAAATGACTAGCATTACCTTTTCCGTCAGATTATGGCATGCCCCTAGCGGAATGTAGCTGAGTGAATGGAGCGGGACACCTAAAAATGAAATTCATAAAGAGTTTTGATCTCTGACGGAGGACTGACCAGACCGACTCTAACATGTCCAATAAATTATAGCACCGACATATCCAATTCTTGACATGAAGGATATCACTCGAGATACATTATCAAAGACATAGATTTAGTGTACATTTAATTAGCATGGAAACCACCAAGTCCCTTTCACTACATTAACCATCTTTATCCTTTAATAAATTATTATACATTTTTCGTAATAGAACACAACATTTATTCTAGTAGGTAACTAACATTCATCATAACACACTGAACATAACAAAAGAAATATCACCACCATAAAAGCATAAATACAAACAAAATGTGAAAAGTAGGTGTCATTCCGCTGATCTTCAACAATATCCAAAACACCCCAACATCCGATGTATTACACCAAAGGAATGCAACAAAACCTTTTCGACAATTCTAACAAAGGTATCAACATCGAAAATTAATCTATTGACCAACTAATGACAACTTCAAAGTATGTCAAAGACTTTACATATAGGCAATTATTCCCTTACACGAGAATTTATTCAGAACTTTGGTTATTAGCTTACTAATATTATTTTGAATACTGCTCACTAATTCTCTTAGTCATGCATTGCTAAGTGTCTACCGACTTCAACAACCCTACTTCTCAAACACCAAAAATCATGGCTTGATAATTTAGTTCCCACGTCCCACAACCTCTAGTCCACTTTAATCTTGCGAGTTTTCCTCAAAATGGGTGGCATAAATTAGATTTAGTAGTTTGTAGAGTTGTTTCCATCATGTCTTCAATAAAAAAATAAGCCTCCATCACACCTGTTAACTTATCCTCAAGTCAACTATGTCTAGCATTCTCCTTAGTGCTCTTCTATGATGTTTTTCCCTGGTCTTCTATTGCCTCAATCTAGAGTAGCCAATTCTATAACCACCTTCAAAACTTGCTCCTATAAACTAATGGATATTTCCAGCTCTTTAGGCTAATTGTGGAAGTAATTAGGTGCTAACATTAAATTGTAATATTTTATCTGATTAGTCCACTTAAGTCTCATAGGCTAGATAGTTTTCCATTCAAAATCTACGAAAGTATTTAGCCTTTGAGTTTACCTATATTTATCCATGGCTACTCTCTATAGCAATCCCAACTCTTATTGTACTTGGTTGGTGACTTTAAAAATTTGATCATTTTGATTATCAAATTTGTTGGTCACCTCATATTTTTGTTGTCTTACAACTAGATCTAAAAGTATTTTGACTTCAACCTATAGTAACTTATTTATCTTGAAGAAAATCTATTGGTGCTTCTCTTACTCACTTTCTAGTCAACTAAATAATGATTGTTGACTATATTTTTCTATTGTGTCCAATCTCAACTTTGATTTGCATACTTGTTTGTTCATCCTATTGCACTTGTGGCTTAGTCTTTCCATTGGTGCCCCACTTGGGAGTCTCCATGTTACCCCTTTAATTATATCTCATTCTTCAAGGTAGTAGAGTGGTCATGTAATCTGTGGTATGTAACTTGTAACCTATCCAACATCTCCAATAGTGGCTTTCCTTCATTGTTAAATTTAATGTTAAAGTCAACTATCTATATCATGGGCATCATCAATGCAAACCATGTGCAGACCTGACCTATTATAGTTGGATTGTCAATGTTTATTTGTTGCATCACAAGGTGTCATTTTACTATAATATCTCTTCTAATTAGATATGAGTGTTATACAAGTTTGATTTCATTTGTTTAGCCACAAGTAGACACTTTCCCATCTTAATCTCATAATCAAAAGTTAAACTTAATGAAGTGCTTTGAAGCCATGGTATGCATATATATACTCCACGGCCTCATTGTATGTACACATATCAAAGGGTTGATATGTATTAGGAGGTGAGCATTATGAACTAAAGCCTTTGCTTGAATTTGAATGTTGTCCATCTCTTCTTTTTAAGTAGTGGTGCATAGTCGCAACATAACATTACAAAACATTGTGATGAACTAAAAAATTTCATAATTTGCTTATTGTAATATATCGATTTCGACTCTCTAGATGTTTCTGGCTTAATTGTAAATAAGTGGACATAATGGCAACAATAAAGTTATCTAAACAACCCTATGTGTAAATGGTACAAATATCTTATATGAATTTTTAATATGGAGCTCAAGGCCAAGGTTCAACTAATGAATTTCTAGACATGTATTTTCAATAAAAACTCTCACAATATACCTCTTGGATATTCAAACCATCTCATTTCCTATGCACTCTCTTTGTGCAATAGGAACTGACCTTTCCTATTGGCTCATTCAAGTAAACCGTTGGATTTTATGGCTTTCTAGTGGTTAGATATTGTGATGGGACTTGTAAGTGATCAGGGGACTAAAGAAGAGAAGGTGGTTAATTTGAGAAGAGAGACGAAAGGCTACAAAGTGGGAATAAAGTTGGGTTGATACAAAATCCTTCCCATTCTTCTTGTAGATTATCTCACATGCTGCTTAAGATCCAGTATATGACTTTGTTAGGTTGATTATATGGGCATGCAACAATTGGATGAGTCCTTCTATGCACATTGAGGAGAACTAGAGGGAGGAAGGTGCCCAAGGTAATATTGAGCAAAGAAGGGAAATGTCTTCCTTATGTTTCATGGGGTAATGAAGGGATTCTGTAGATTTTTGTGGTATATAATTTAGCTGAGATCAAGAGAAATTAGGTCGGGTGAGTGACTTGAGTGTTCAAGATTTATTTAATTTTTCTCTTGGGGGTGGCATCCATATAGGATTACCTACGATAGGGTGGAAAATTGCTCATTAGCAACCAAATTCTCTATATTATGTTAATTTTTCTTAAGGCGACATTATTATTTGCTATGATAGTTGCATTTCATAATTAATATATTAATTTAACCCCATATCATCATCACATTATTTATATCTACACCATTATACATCAACATATGCAATTACATAGGAAGAAATAACATCGCCATCATCATCAACACAACAGAATATAAAAGGAACAACAGAAGAAAGCATGCACACACATAGAGACATCAGGATTGATTCGAGACCAGGGCAAAACCCACTATTGGGAAAACCCTTTCAAATCTTCTTCTTCTTAGATTGTCATCAAATGATGTAGCAAAAGGGAGTACAATAATCCATCACTTTATCTATGCAGTAAAACAATAAAGATATCTATGAAATATATCTAATCATGCTAGGAATTAGAACCCTCATACTGATGACTGTAATGTGTTGTCACAAATTGATGTCAACTGCTAACACTGTGACAAATAATGCTAAGAACTGTTGTCACTATGTCGAATACTACTGAGAGCTGCTGTCATTGTGTCGAATACTATTGAGAATTGAAGTCACTGTCAATGAGCCCAATACATATGTTTGCAACGGAAACTAATAAATCATCTCTACAAATATGTATACCAGAAGGGAGAAACCCAAATCTACCTAATCACTGAAGTCAACTAAAGCCAAGATGTCAAACCCTAGATCTGAACTCGGGTTTCTCTCCTCCAAACTATTTGTGTGTGACTAAAAATTTAGGGTCTCGCTCATGAATACAATATGCAAGCGACTGTGACTGCAGAGTCGCTCCCAGGAGGTCTCTATGCATGCAACTTTGGCACTAAACTTCAAAGACCCAAATTCTCTCCCTTGTTGAACTGTGTGAGTGACTAGCAAACCAAAGTCGTATCCTTTTTGAGTTGTGTGAGCAACCGAGATGACAGGGTCGCTCCCAGGGCTACCTTGTGCGAGCGACCGAGGAGCGGAACCTTCTGATCTGCCTTTGAACCCATAGTTGCTCCCATAAATCTCTGTGCCAACGTTCAAGGGTCTATAGTCACTCTCATAGGCTTGTGTGCCAGTTACCAGGGACCAAAATGCCCTGTTCTGTGCCAACGACTGTTCTCGAAAAAAGGAATATAATACAATCATTATCTTGGTCATTTGAGATGCCCAAGGTGGAATTTTACCGTAGTTACAAAAATTATCACTCCCTATCAACCAGGGAGAATTCCACTTGCCAATATCTGTCCATCGAACAATATGCCATTATGGAATTTTCGAGTGTCATCATGGATCATTTCTGTCATGTAGTCATCATGCCATGTCTATCTCAAGTGTCTCATCATCACAAATCATCATTGTATATCTCAATCTATCCTTTGCGTATTCCTGCTTATCTCTTAATTATTCCTGCTCGTATGCCGAACATTCTCGGATCTAGAAGAAGAAGAGTTTGTTACCGGAGGGGAGCTCAAGCTACCACCATCTATCCATCAGGTTGCTATCTGGAATCTCTACTAGCGGGCTGCTACCTGGAATCTCATCATCAATCGTCATTAGAGAGCATATAATCAAGGATCACATCTCAGCCTAGAACCACATTGGGGAGCAATAGCTTCCACCCATACTAAGCAATAGGATAACTCATTACACATGGGAGTACACCCTTGACCCTAGAATTTCATCGGGGAGCTTACCCTCAACCCATAATCATATCAAGTTATCTCAACCCATCCTATTTCCGACTGATATTCCCATCTATGACCCAGAATAATCATATGGTGGAACACATACATCATAATCGACTTGGGTTGTACATCCCAAGTACACTCTCAACTCATTGGCCAAAACGAGGAGCGGTATTCCCATCAAGTTGGCATGCTTGAGGTTATGATTCCAAGTGGGGTATACACTGCAAAGGGGAGCAACATTCTCCGACCCTATAAATATAGGGGAGAAACATTCTTCTACCCTGGGTAACAGATAGGGTAACGCCCTATTGTCCAAAGTCCCCTCAACCCTAGGAGCCCTCTATCTCAATTCCTCACCCTGGGATCTCAAGCAGGGTAGGAAGAGTTTGCTCAGTGTCCTTGATCAATGCTCTCATCATCAGCTTGTCTATATAGCAGCTGTTTCTTGTTCATATAGAACATCAAATCAAATCATGTCAGATCATATATAATCATATGAATCACAAAAGGATACCACAATCATCCTCCCTCTCAAGGAGGTGCCAACTGTTAGCGCTTGAAATTTCACCTCAGGCTGAGAAAGGTAAACCTCAAGGCTACATCAAACCATTTAGCCTCGTAGCTAGCCCTACGAGGCAGGAGAAGGCTCTCTCCGGTCAATCTCGGCAGATCTTCAATAGATGAGATGACCAATAAGGTAACACTGATATTAGGCTAGTAAACTGATTAAAAAGGTTGATTTGGGGTTTTTTGAGGTTTTGGTGGCAAATTGAGGAATTGCAATTTTGGGTGCGGGGATTTGACACAGTTTTTGCAGGGGGTTCTTTGGGGCGAGGTAGGAGACAGTATTGATGCCTATGACTGAGGTGAGTGGATGGAAAAGACCGGTGAGGAGCTAAGGAGAGCAAATAATACTTTGAATTCTCCTTAAACAGTAGAAAACATAGAAATTAAACAAATTTAAAAGCAGAGCATGGCTAGCATGAATTCATACTTTAACACTTCATTTGTTTAATGTGCAGCAGTAAAGAAAGGAAATGAATCACATAACAAAGCTTACAAGAACATTGAGAAAACACACCATCAACACATGAGTCCACAAGAATCCCAAAGATGACTGCAAAACCCTGGTCTTCCTTAGCCAAAAATTGCAGAGATACAGTGAAAATATACAATGATAGCTTCTCCCTCAAGAGTCCAACCATGAAAATGAGCAAGAAAGTACATAATATAGATGATATAACCTCTTTCCATGCCTCCATGGGTCGAGCTCACTATCCTAGGAGCTGTTTCAACCACCTCTAAACTAAGCACTACAAAATAGGCAGTCAAAACAACTTGCCTCTATAAACTTGGAAACCAGTTCATACATTCAATTTTTACCCTTTACATGAATAAATCTTCTAGAAGAGTTAAAAAAGGGTAAAAGTGTCTAAAAAGTGTCACAATTACATCAAAGAGGACCATCATTGACCTCAAAAAGTCAGACCAAGTCAAACTGTGCTTTTCCGAGCTGTTACAGTGAAATCTGGCAAAGTTTGCCTGACGGGTCGCGCACACCTGCCTGACGGGTCGCGCACCTTTGGAGCTCTGTTTGAGGAACTTGAAGGTGTAAGAATTGGGTGCAGGATAGCTCGTTGGAAAAGTCTGTGAGTCTACTTTCCAACCCAACTAGAATTTTTGGATTTGGAGGTAATTTTCCCTGTCAAAACTTAATTCTCCCAAGACTGGTTTCTGCAACTCAAAAAAGGGGCAGAAAGTCAAATTTTGCATGTATTTTGACCTTTTGGAGGCCCAAAACTCCATAAAAACTCAAGTCCATCCATAGGCATATGTAACTTTGCATGACAAATCTAGAAATGCTGAGTTTTTGCAAAAAGGAGCTGCCATGACAAAGGGTCTCACCGGGGGTGAGACCCGTTGAGGAGCCAAAACCTGTAAATTTCCAAAAATTGCCAAAATTACCCAAAACTTTCAGATTTTTTTTGGGATTTGAGCTGTGGCTAGGCTAATGAGTGCCATGATCCTTGAGTGAAGCCTCAACCAAGATACGGAGGGGATTTGGCTTCTTTCTCTGTTTTTGGGCCTCGATCAACCTCCTTTGAAAAACTTTCAGTTTGGCTTTGCATACATGCATCCTTGCCCAATAATGATTTTTCATATTCCTCAGTAGCTTTTTCTCTTGGTTGGCCTTAGCCAACAGCCTCTCTAAGTATGCATTCACTTGGATGAGCATTGACTCTCGATCTGCAGGCAATGGATCACCGGGTCTTCTTCGGTTCAAGACTCGGTCACTACGAATCCTCCATAGCTCATCAAGTGCTTTCTCCTCCTCCAGCTGTTTGTTCCGCTGCTCCAGGTAAGTGATAGTCCATTGGACACCCTCAAGTCTCCTCTGTAAAGCATCATTTTCAGCTCTCAGATGCTGAATGATCTCCTTTGCCTCTCGGCTAGGAGAACTGGCCTCAAGATCAATGACCTCGGTGTCTGGGACTCCTGATGGACCCTCATGAATCATAGGCTGTTTTCCCCTCTGTGCTACCTGTGCTGATGAAGAGAGCGAGGCCCCTTCCACCTGATGTGGAGATAACACTCGCTGAGCTGATGATGAAGGTGAGACCCCTTCCACCTGCTGTGGAGATAGTACTCGCCTGGCTGCTGCAAATAAGGCCCTTGGGCCTTTCTGATAGGTGACCAGAGGTGTGGAGCTGACATGTCGGGTGACCGGAATATCAGGCTGCTGAGATGGTCCTCCCTCCTCATGAATGACCTCATGATGTGGCTGGGGTGGCACTGTGAAAAACTCACGAGATATAAACTCCTCCCATGAGATACCCTGCTGTGTCAACTGATGCAAGACTATGAGCTGAATCAAACCATAATGACATAAGCTCCTGTACTGCTGGGCCGGGGTCTTCCTCTGCAACATGGGCACCATCTTCTGAATGTTCTGAAAGAAGAAAACCGGGATGTTCATCATCCTCACTCGGGTGAAGTGCATCAAGAGGCGAATGTGATATGAGTACACCTGTGAAAATCTGCCCTCACAGGTAAAATAGTGCATAATAAGCCTCATGATGGGAGCATACTCGCTCCGGAGAAATCTGAATGGAAAAACACCCGCCAAATGTCTCAAGAATGGTGGCCGGACATAAGGCTCAAAGTGAACAGTATCTAGCAACTTGCGCTTAGGCCACACCTCACCAACATTCGGTATCCCTGTAGCATGTGAGATCACTTCGGGTGTCAATGTAAAATCTACCCCTGCTAGATTGACATGTCCATCATGCAAATGTAAAACAAAGAGGCTGGCCAACTCTCTGTGATGTTGAATCCGGGAGATCCTCTCACAAAACTGATAACAAGACATGTAATGAAAACAAGTGACTGCCATAGGACAAGCCTGTAATTCTGCCAAAGAGGTGGGCTCCTCTCGCTTATGATGTCCACCCTTACCACCCCTACGAGGCCTCCTCTGTACCTCAACCTCTGTAGATGATGAATGGTCATCACTTTGCTCATAAGTTTCGGTTTCTGACATGGTTTAGGAGCAAAGTGGACAAACTGAACTGCTGTCTCTGCCTGCAAAAAGTGCTGAACTCTATGCTGTTTCAAGGGGAAAAAGACATGAGGGAAATGTTAGGGGAGGGATATTTTAACAAGGAATGGGAATATATAAATATAACAGGGAATTTTTAAGGGAAATGTTGCAAATCATTATGCATATAGGAATACATATTTATAATTGGGAAATCATTTGCAAAGATCATTGCATATGGGAAAAAACATATATGAAAGTGAACATGGGAATATGCATACATGTATTAATAGGGGAAATAGGGAAACCATGCACAAAACATGCTGACATATTTACCAACATTTTTTGTTATTTACAAATGCATATGGTGGAGGAGAACTAGGGTTTTGAATTTTGTTTTTTGATGCTTTGGGAGAGGGATAGGGTTTTCATTTTAGTGATTAGGGATGGGGAAAAATTTGCATTTCATTTGTAAAATAATATGGGAAAAGAGATGAACATATAAGTGTGAATGAGAGGGAAAGGAGGGAAACAAACCAAAGGGAAAAATAGCTTGAAACAACACAAACCCTAGCACAGTTTGCTCATTAACATTGCAGCCATATAAAGGAGTTTCACTTGCAAAATTTTGATCATTTTAACATGTTCATGACATCCACCATTCATAACCAGCAACCATTCCATGTTTAGAGCACCTACCTCGAACAATTTGATAGCTTGGAGGGCGTTTGAGGGAATTTGTTTGGAGTTTGCAGCAAAACAGTCCAACGGGTCGCGCACCACGCCCAACGGGTCGCGCCCGTTGTTTTTCTGAACTGTGGGAGACCCTCTGACGGGTCGCGCGCACCCGGAAATCTTTAAAAGCTTTGATCAGCGCCAATGCTTGCTTCTCAATGATATTATAATTCAGCGCTCCGTCTCTTATGATACGGCTGAAAAAAGCTATGGGCCTCTCAATTCCATCTCTCTTTTGCATTAACACGGCTGCCAATGTATGCTCAGAGGCGAATGAAAACAAAATGAAATCTTGTGTATAATCTGGGCTGATCAAAGTTGGGGCTGAAGATAAGATTACCTTTATCAAATTAAAAGACTTCACCACCTCTTCGGTCCATTTGAGCTCGCTGTCCTTCTTGAGCATATTTGTTATCTCTCTAAGATGTTCAGCAAGATTGGGGATGAAACGACGCAGAAAATTCAATTTACCATTGAAGGACTGTATTTCTTTCTTGCTACTGGGTTGCTCCAATTGCTGAATTGCTTCCACTCGTGCAGGGTCTACACGAATGCCATCTTTAGAAATGATATGGCCCAGCAGCTTGCCTTCACTCATAGCGAAAAGACTCTTCTTTGGATTCAATGAGATGCCATATTTTCTGCACTTTTGAAACACCTTAGTCAAATGAAACAAATGCTCTTCATCTGATTTAGAAAACACGGTCAGATCATCAAGATAAACAACTAAAAAGACATCTTTCTCATTTGCAAAGGCCATGTCCATTGCCCGCTGAAATGTGGCACCCGCGTTCTTCAATCCAAATGGCATCTTGGCATAATGAAATGTACCCCATGGAGTAGTAAATGTTGTCTTGTCACGGTCATCTTCGTGCACCAAAATCTGATTATACCCGGAGTAACCATCGAGCAATGACATCCTTGATGCCCCCACAACCCGCTGCAATATGTGGTCCATTTTGGGCAGCGGATAACTGTCCTTTAATGACACCTTGTTCAGATCTCTGAAGTCTATGCACAAACGAATCTCACCGGTTTTCTTCCTCACGCGCACCAAGTTTGAGATCCAATCAGAAAACCGGATTGGCACTATGATTCCAGACTTATACAACCTGTTGACTTCCTTCTCAATCAATGGCAGCAATTTAGGATTAATTCTTCTCAACTTTTGCCGGAAAGGCTTTTGATTTGGCTTTATGGGAATGGTATGCTCAATAATGCTTGTGTCATAAGTTTTCAAATCGGAATAGTCCTATGCAAAAACATTAGAATACAGAGACAATAATCTAATATACTCTTGCTTTACCTTAGGCGGCAATGCTTTTGAAAGCTTCACCAACTTTGGATTTGCAGCTGTCCCAAGATTTACATCTTCAACTCCTTCATCCGTAGGCCTCAAAGTTGGCTTGCGAGCCACATCATCTTGATCGAACAATTCTTCCAAAGGAATCAATCCTTTAGGAATGTAATTGTCCTTGAGCTGCAACACATCCATCTGATTTACTCCTTCAGCTTCCGTGTCTATCGAAATTTCTTCAAATTTACCCTCAACTTGCAGAAAATCTTTGATTTCTTCGTCATCTTGGAAAACTTGCCAACACCTTTGATTATCTGGAACTGTAGGACGATGCTTCACATATATTTCAAACTTATTGCTGGAATTCATGGGAATTTTCAGATTACTCGCTGCCTTAGCCAATGCATCCGCAACACCATTTTGAATCCGGGGCACACATGTCAAAGTATGTTCAGAAAACCTCTTTAAGATATCTAAAACAGCATTCCGATATGCTCGCATACGAGGATGTTTGGCCTGAAATTCACCTTTCACTTGCTTGATAACTAATTCGGAGTCGCCATATACCGCTATCTTCTTTGCCTTCAACTTCCAAAGGATTTTCAGACCAGCAATAAGAGCTTCATATTCCGCCTCATTATTTGAACAATCAAATGCCAATTTATAAGAACATACCCGTACCTTGCTTGGAACTTGATTTTGGGCTGAAAATGGACTTCGAATCCACACACCTATACCAGCACCATCGTTGCCCACTGCACCGTCAAAATCCATGGTCCAAAGACCATCCTCATCATCTTCTAAGTGCTGAAAATCTGATTTTGATTCCCGCTCTGCTTGCTGCCCATTTGTTTCAGCAATTGGCCTTATGACAACAGACCTTTCTTCACTTTCCTTTCTCAAAACTTCCCTGAAATTTTCTGAAATGTCTGGTATATCTTCTACTTGAACTAACTGACTATCTACCTCATTGAAATTTTCCGCAAACAAAACAAAAGATTCTAAATCTGTCTGTACATAATTTACGGGATGATTGACGGGCTTTTCCTTACTAGTGATCATGTATTTCATCTTTTGTTCCCGATATAACTTCCTCATTTGACCGAAAACTGGAATTGTAGCATATGAGAAATCTAGCTGAAATGTACCTTTGAGTTTGGCTCCCCATGATCTCGACAGCAACATGCCAAACCGCGGGGGAATATCCGCCACCACGACATCCATCAGAACATTCTTCGCTGGAATTTGATCTAGACTCACAACCAAGTCTTTGATCAAACCAATACATCTTACCCGGCTGGAATCAAACGAATACAAATCATGATACTTTCTTGTGATGTCAAGTCCCAGCTTCTCCATGATTGTTTTCGGCATCAAATTATGTGAAGCTCCCGAGTCAAACATGGCATTGTGCAACACAAACTCATGCAATCGAAAACTGATATAAAATGGAGGAACATCACTTTCGGGAGACTCACCATTTAAAGCTGGCCCAAAGATTAACTCCGGCTAATCATCTTGTACATTCACCATGTCTAGCATTGGATCAAAATTCAGCAACTTGGAAATTTGGCCTCGGTAAGTGGTGTTCTTCATGACCTCCGTCAAAGGAATAGATATCTTCAACTTTGCAATCTCATTCTCCAAACTGAAAACTGGAAGCTTCTCACCTTCTTTTGCCGGATTATCTCTTTTTTCAGCTTTATCTTTTGGTGCATTTGATGGTTGATCTATCTTGGCTGCTGGTGATGATGGAGTTGTTGATGGACCGACTATATCTTTACCCTTTGAGGAAACCGAATCATTCTTTGCTGCAATGTCTTTCTTTTTCTGCACGGGATTTATAGGAATAGCTCGGCTTCTCAATTGCCTTTGCTGTCCTTGCTGAGCTGATAAAGCATTCAAGTACCCTCTTTGATACTCTTCAGATTCTTCTTCAAGTATTGCATCGTTTGACAAAATATAATGCTCATCTTGGGGAAAGACGGAATTACTCACCAACTCATCTTCTTCCGTAATATAGGTGGGCATATCATCAGGAGTGAAGAAGTGATTTTCCTCTCCAACATTATCACCTTCATCTTCAGATTCTTGGCTAACAAAATCATGCTGAAAAGGTGGTTTCATTTGCTGCTGAACTGCTGTGTCTTGTGCCTTTGTTTCGCGCTGCTTGATCCTATATTGTTGCTGCTGTTGACCTCTGAAATTGGGATTACGAATCTGAGGCTCTGGCTTGTCAATAGTAATCTTTTCAAGTGCCCTCTTTATCTGTTCAACATCACGATGTAATTGATTTGAAGTGGATGCTTCCTCTTTGATTGTGACTCGCTTTTCTGCCTTCATCCTTGCTCTTTTGTCATTCAAATTTGCCTCAACGCTGATAGCAATTTTCTGCATTTCCTCCAAGGTAGGTGGATCTCTGTCTCTCAATGAATAAGCCATCTCCGGATCAAAACCATCCGGGAACTTAAGAAGCGCTGACTTTCTAGATGGCCTCAAATCATCGGGAATAGCATTATAAACTGTATTGAACCTAATTATGTAATCTTGAACAGACTCACCCGGATTACGCTTGAGGTTGTTGTATTCGGCATTAATTTGAAGTCGATCCTTTCTGATTTCCCACCGATCTAAAAACTGATTCTGAAGTGCTTCCAAAGTAGTAATGTTGTTGGCTGTCAACCCTTTGAACCATTTTCTAACTTCTCCTGCAAATGTTTGCACGAACAGCCGCATGGTAACATCTTCCTCATCTAACTCATATAGATCAAAGAATGTGGTCATCTTGTCGATATGCTGCTGAGCGGTAATACTTTGTGGAGTGCCATCAAACATGGGGATTTTACTTTGGTAATCAGCTGGCATATCATGAAGATTTGCAGGCAAAACCAGTGCGGCAAACCGGGCAGCCATTGCTCTCGGAGGGGGAGTAGGATGGGTATGAGGAGGATGAGCTGTGATAGCAGGGATTATAACAAGAGGAGGTGTAGTTTGTGGAGTTGGGGGAGTCGGAGGTGTAGGAGAAGAAGGAGGAGAACCAACTGTTGATTCGGGATAGGTAATTATAGGTGAAACTGAAACATAAGGAGGGTAAGATTCTTCGTGAGCCGTGATAGTAGATCCAATGTGATCAGAGATACTCTCAACAAAATCAGCAAGGGTAGTAGCTTGAACACTTGACTGAAGATGTCTTAAGATGAAATTTTCAACCGATTTATTATGTCTTTCAAAATCAATAGCAGCTGCAAAATCAGGGTCAAGAACTAGAGAATCGAGTGCACTTTCAGACTTAGCTTTAAACAGAGATAACTCAAAATTTTCGTCAAAATCTAAATCTTCGAGATAATCAAAGATAGCTGGGCACGAATGAGATCTGAAAATGGGTTTAGGATCTGTAGCCAGCTTGTTTTCCCAAAATGACTAGGAAAGAAAAAGCATTCAGCCTGTGAAAACCCTCAACCTATCATCCACGGCTCAGAGTTAACAATTACACTGGGATAGGATGTCAATGAAGCGCTATTTTCACAATCTCACGGAGATCGACTGAAGCAGCGCTTATCTACTTGCGCTGATGTAAAACAAGAGCGTTTTCGAAGGCTACCTGGCGTGACTTCAGGCTCCGTCTAAGACTTATGAAATAACACGTCAATGAGCAAAGGATTAGATGTTCTCCCCAGTATGGTCGCCAGTATGTTAGCGCTTGAAATTTCACCTCAGGCTGAGAAAGGTAAACCTCAAGGCTACATCAAACCATTTAGCCTCGTAGCTAGCCCTACGGGGCAGGAGAAGGCTCTCTCCGGTCAATCTCGGCAGATCTTCAATAGATGAGATGACTAATAAGGTAACACTGATATTAGGCTAGTAAACTGATTAAAAAGGTTGATTTGGGGTTTTTTGAGGTTTTGGTGGCAAATTGAGGAATTGCAATTTTGGGTGCGGGGATTTGACACAGTTTCTGCAGGGGGTTCTTTGGGGCGAGGTAGGAGACCGTATTGATGCCTATGACTGAGGTGAGTGGATGGAAAAGACCGGTGAGGAGCTAAGGAGAGCAAATAATACTTTGAATTCTCCTTAAACAGTAGAAAACATAGAAATTAAACAAATTTAAAAGCAGAGCATGGCTAGCATGAATTCATACTTTAACACTTCATTTGTTTAATGTGCAGCAGTAAAGAAAGGAAATGAATCACATAACAAAGCTTACAAGAACATTGAGAAAACACACCATCAACACATGAGTCCACAAGAATCCCAAAGATGACTGCAAAACCCTGGTCTTCCTTAGCCAAAAATTGCAGAGATACAGTGAAAATATACAATGATAGCTTCTCCCTCAAGAGTCCAACCATGAAAATGAGCAAGAAAGTACATAATATAGATGATCTAACCTCTTTCCCTGCTTCCATGGGTCGAGCTCACTATCCTAGGAGCTGTTTCAACCACCTCTAAACTAAGCACTACAAAATAGGCAGTCAAAACAACTTGCCTCTATAAACTTGGAAACCAGTTCATACATTCAATTTTTACCCTTTACATGAATAAATCTTCTAGAAGAGTTACAAAAGGGTAAAAGTGTCTAAAAAGTGTCACAATTACATCAAAGAGGACCATAATTGACCTCAAAAAGTCAGACCAAGTCAAACTGTGCTTTTCCGAGCTGTTACAGTGAAATCTGGCAAAGTTTGCCTGACGGGTCGCGCACACCTGCCTGACGGGTGGCGCACCTTTGGAGCTCTGTTTGAGGCACTTGCAGGTGTCAGAATTGGGTGCAGGATAGCTCGTTGGAAAGGTATGTAAGTCTACTTTCCAACCCAACTAGAATTTTTGGATTTGGAGGTCATTTGCCCTATCAAAACTTGATTCTCCCAAGACTGGTTTCTGCAACTCAAAAAAGGGGCAGAAAGTCAAATTTTGCATGTATTTTGACCTTTTGGAGGCCCAAAACTCCATAAAAACTCAAGTACATCCATAGGCATATGTAAATTTGCATGAAAAATCTAGAAATGCTGAGTTTTTGCAAAAAGGAGCTGCCATGACAAAGGGTCTCACCGGGGGTGAGACCCGTTGAGGAGCCAAAACCTGTAAATTTCCAAAAATTGCCAAAATTACCCAAAACTTTCAGAATTTTTTTGGGATTTGAGCTGTGGCTAGGCTAATGAGTGCCATGATCCTTGAGTGAAGCCTCAACCAAGATACCGAGGGGATTTGGCTTCTTTCTCTGTTTTTGGGCCTCGGTCAACCTCCTTTGAAAAACTTTCATTTTGGCTTTGCATACATGCATCCTTGCCCAATAATGATTTTTCATATTCCTCAGCAGCTTTTTCTCTTGGTTGGCCTTAGCCAACAGCCTCTCTAAGTATGCATTCACTTGGATGAGCATTGACTCTCGGTCTGCAGGCAATGGATCACCGGGTCTTCTTCGGTTCAAGACTCGGTCACTACGAATCCTCCATAGCTCATCAAGTGCTTTCTCCTCCTCCAGCTGTTTGTTCCGCTGCTCCAGGTAAGTGATAGTCCATTGGGTACCCTCAAGTCTCCTCTGCAAAGCATCGTTTTCAGCTCTCAGATGCTGAATGATCTCCTTTGCCTCTCGGCTAGGAGAACTGTCCTCAAGATCAATGACCTCGGTGTCTGGGACTCCTGATGGACCCTCATGAATCATAGGCTGTTTTCCCCTCTGTTCTACCTGTGCTGATGAAGAGAGCGAGGCCCCTTCCACCTGATGTGGAGATAACACTCGCTGAGCTAATGATGAAGGCGAGACCCCTTCCACCTGCTGTGGAGATAGTACTCGCCTGGCTGCTGCAAATAAAGCCCTTGGGCCTTTCTGATAGGTGACCAGAGGTGTGGAGCTGACATGTCGGGTGACCGGAATATCAGGCTGCTGAGATGGTCCTCCCTCCTCATGAATGACCTCATGATGTGGCTGGGGTGGCACTGTGAAAAACTCACGAGAGATAAACTCCTCCCATGAGATACCCTGCTGTGTCAACTGATGCAAGACTATGAGCTGAATCAAACCATAATGACATAAACTTTTGTATTGCTGGGCCGGGGTCTTCCTCTGCAACATGGGCACCATCTTCTGAATGTTCTGAAAGAAGAAAACCGGGATGTTCATCATCCTCACTCGGGTGAAGTGCATCAAGAGGCGAATGTGATATGAGTACACCTGTGAAAATCTGCCCTCACAGGTAAAATAGTGCATAATAAGCCTCATGATGGGAGCATACTCGCTCCGGAGAAATCTGAATGGAAAAACACCCGCCAAATGTCTCAAGAATGGTGGCCGGACATAAGGCTCAAAGTGAACAGTATCTAGCAACTTGCGCTTAGGCCACACCTCACCAACATTCGGTATCCCTGTAGCATGTGAGATCACTTCGAGTGTCAATGTAAAATCTACCCCTGCTAGATTGACATGTCCATCATGCAAATGTAAAACAAAGAGGCGGGCCAACTCTCTGTGATGTTGAATCCGGGAGATCCTCTCACAAAACTGATAACAAGTGACTGCCATAGGACAAGCCTGTAATTCTGCCAAAGAGGTGGGCTCCTCTCTCTTATGATGTCCACCCTTACCACCCCTACGAGGCCTCCTCTGTACCTCAACCTCTGTAGATGATGAATGGTCATCACTTTGCTCATAAGTTTCGGTTTCTGACATGGTTTAGGAGCAAAGTGGACAAACTGAACTGCTGTCTCTGCCTGCAAAAAGTGCTGAACTCTATGCTGTTTCAAGGGGAAAAAGACATGAGGGAAATGTTAGGGGAGGGATCTTTTAACAAGGAATGGGAATATATAAATATAACATGGAATTTTTAAGGGAAATGTTGCAAATCATTATGCATATAGGAATACATATTTATAATTGGGAAATCATTTGCAAAGATCATTGCATATGGGAAAAAACATATATGAAAGTGAACATGGGAATATGCATACATGTATTAATAGGGGAAATAGGGAAACCATGCACAAAACATGCTGACATATTTACCAACATTTTTTGTTATTTACACATGCATATGGTGGAGGAGAACTAGGGTTTTGAATTTTGTTTTTTGATGCTTTGGGAGAGGGATAGGGTTTTCATTTTAGTGATTAGGGATGGGGAAAAATTTGCATTTCATTTGTAAAATAATATGGGAAAAGAGATGAACATATAAGTGTGAGTGAGAGGGAAAGGAGGGAAACAAACCAAAGGGAAAAATAGCTTGAAACAACACAAACCCTAGCACAGTTTGCTCATTAACATTGCAGCCATATAAAGGAGTTTCACTTGCAAAATTTTGATCATTTTAACATGTTCATGACATCCACCATTCATAACCAGCAACCATTCCATGTTTAGAGCACCTACCTCGAACAATTTGATAGCTTGGAGGGCGTTTCAGGGAATTTGTTTGGAGTTTGCAGCAAAACAGTCCAACGGGTCGCGCACCACGCCCAACGGGTCGCGCCCCTCTGACGGGTTGCGCCCGTTGTTTTTCTGAACTGTGGGAGACCCTCTGACTGGTCGCGCGCACCCAACAGGTCGTGCACCTGGCTCGACGGGTCGCGCCCCTCTCTGCTGCCCGAAATCGCTCTGTCTTTGCTGCTTTCTCTCAATCACTCTCTCAAACCTCTCTTGCAAGCGTTAGGATGCACAATGAGAGTGAAAGGAGGGAATTTGGGCTTTTATAAGTTTCATTTAAAAAAAATTTCATTCATAAACCCACTTTCTAAAGTTAATCTTTGACACTTTTATAACACTGACTTTTGGTTTCCTTTCTCCTGAATTTGTCTCATTGAGTGCTTTGACTTGATTCTTTTTGCAGGTAGATCATCTGAGGGACCTTGGCAAGGGGACCAGGGTTGCACTTTGTCCGCTGAAGACTTTTGAAATTTCATCACTTATTTACAAAAACTCGGAAAATGACCTTGGCTTTAAAAACAGAGTTTTTAAATCCAAGGTGAAAATTCACTGTACAAGATAAAAATATCGAAGAAACACGTTTGCAAACCTCCCTCTGGCTTGCTGAGTACTCATGGATTTTCAAAGACATGACCTTGCAGAGATAAATGACCAAAACCCTAGACCTAGGACTTTGACCTCAAGACAAAACAAGACAATCTTGAAAAAGCTTAATGACTGTTATGACCTGATCCAGCAAAGCCAAGAGGGGTATAAATAAACCAGCTCCTCCATCAGGGTTATGGCATGCCTAACGGGATGCAAAATTTGACACTGATGAGACACCTACGAATGCAAATGCAAAGAGCTTTGATCGCTGATGGAGGGCTTTCAAGACCGACACTAACACCAACCATAACCCTGAGCTTGTTTTGAACAACTGCACTATCTCAATATATGAGAGTATCTCGATCCCAACTACAAATATGGCACTTACTGCCAATCAGATCATCACAATGTATCTATGGTATCCATGTGATATCCAAATCATGCTCAAACAACTCTCTAAGGAGCTTATGTATCCTGCCTCACAACTAGCCATGCTAGCAACATCACGATCAACCTCGGTCATGTTATGGTCCTCTCATCCAAGATATCATGGCAGTTTGCATACTAAAACAACATCCAAATGTTCTTATCAACAATAATCTCAAATATCAACAATACATCTATGCAGATACATATCATAGGAGAAATATCTCACTCTCAAAATAGAATACCTCATGCAGATATTTCAAAGCATGCTCGAAGGCAACTCTATGTGAGTGAAAAAACTCACTCATGAATTCGTTAAGGTTCTATGCACATCATACATATACAGATGGATGTTCAAAATGGAACATCAATGTTTCAACCATCGGATGCCATGTCAGGTTCAACAACATCTTGAACTTTAAATCAAAGTATCAAATGATTTTCATTTTCATTATTCAAAACATTTTCTATTAGCTTTGCAATGTGGAATTTCTTTCCCAAATTCTAGAAACTGATTCATCATGCCATGATACATTATTTCGGGCTTCATAAGCCATCTCCCTCTGATTTAGATCATCAGAGGTTCATCACTTGTCACAAGTATATCATCAGGATATAAAACCAAAACCATAATCAATATCAAAACTATACCTTGGAACTCATCATCATCACTTATTCAGATAACTGTCAAATCTAGACATATCTGGATTGCAATGCTCTAAGAATAATGCCTTGCTATGCCAACATAATCATCCTTACATAACTCAATCTTGTACCATCAACAAAAGAGTCAAATCATCAGAGTTAATAAGCCAAATCATGACCATTATCAAAGTCATCATTATCATAATATTAATAGTTCAATCAGGAGACAGGTGGTGCTCATATCAAATCACGACTTCATCATGCCCACTAGTTGTAACCAGTCATGAAATATCAATCTGAACTTGATTAAGTCATTCTCAGAATCATAATATAAGTCATCCTGTCACTAGGTTCAAATGCATACATCAAGGATGAGTCATGCAGGTTCCAATTTTTTCATGCCAAATCACAACTATCATTATTTCAACTGTTGTGCTAAGAATAAGGAGGCCAATCTTCAAATAAGTCATCATGCCCTCATAGTATCAATATCAGAGCAAATCAACAATCGTCAAATCAAATCACTAGACATTAGGTCAAGTCCAAATTTATATCGTAGAGAGATCTATAGTCAAAGCACATCTCAATCATCAATTCAAAGTTATTGTCAAGCATCATGAAAAAACACTTTTCATATATACCAGTAATGCCAAATCATGCCAACCTCTTGTAACACAAACCTAGTGACATATCTATATGTATGTATCGGTCACCTGTAAACACAAGTTTAATCTACATGATCATGTTATGGCAAACATTCAAGATTTTCATGTTAGAAAATCTTGTTGTTATCTGCAATACATCTATGGTACTGATATCTTCCAGGTGATCATCTGATTTCATGCACAACACTTCATTATATGATCAACAATTTAACTCAATAACTTCAGAAATCAGTTAACAGTGGTAGAATATGTCAGGAACATCATGATTCAGAGTTTAGACAACTTCAAAAAGCTTTAGATGATGATCAACAATAGTCAAACCTTTGGTAACTCTCTTCGGGTTAACATGGGAGTGACTTTAGCTATCTGGACGCTGTCTAGGACTTAACATGAGTGCGACTAGGGATGAGATCTCCTAGATCTGTGACTCCGACGGAGCATAAACCCTAATTTTTGTATGGGCTTCATATCTGAGACTCTGCTACAGATCAATACTGTTAGATGCACACAAATCATACTTCAACAACACATAATGAAAATAGTAATAAGGTTAAGAATATTGAGAATATTTTCTCCCTCTGTCTGGGGATCTACATCATTCATCTTCATTCATGTCATCAACCTATATCTACTAGAGTCATGAAATAGTAGATCTCTTAGATCATAAACATATATCTATCATGGCTATCAATATCATGACATGAATCTTTCGTCAAGTGATTAGAATCAAAGCAACATATAGATGTAGCATCATGTCTCAAATATTATGAACACAATAGCATTTTCTATCAAGTCACCCCATCAAGTTACTGCATCTAGTTTAACCATGTTGACACCTAATCATTAGGATTGGGTGAATATAATGTAAATAAATAATAAGTAATATGAACAGTCGTCGAGAGATGAAGTGAACAGTCTCTCCCTCTTGTATATAATAAAGACCAACCTGAAGGAATACGAATCAATTTGTTTTGAGGAGTTACTGCCTAGCTTGACATGGTATCAGAGCCAGTTCCCAAATTAGTTGTAACTCCCTTCTGCAATTTGTCCACTGCCCCCTGTGGAGTCTGCCTACTGCACTCTCTGTCCACTGTCTACTGTGCTCTCTGTCTACTGCGTAGTTTTTCCACTGCCTCTCTACGTAAATATTGTGCAGTCTATCCACTATTTTCTTGCTGCCTAATTTCAGAAAACATTCCCATACCTGTGTGAAACACTGCTGCTTTGAGAGAGGGACGACTTCAATGTATTTGAAAATCCTGCAGAACTGGAATATTGTCTCCATGATCGTGAGAGTAATGCATTTCTCCTATACCAAGGCTTAATGTCTCTGAGCCCATGCCATCACCATATGTATAGTTGACTGTTCCTCGAATCCTATGTGTTTTATATGCCATCATCTTGGAGGCAATGATGCTGGGCAACCACCTGCACTGATGTTGAGCGCATTGAACTACTCTGGTGGATTTAGCTGTTGAGAACAGGTTAATTTTATTCGAAGTTTGAGGGCTTTGTGGAAGAAATGGTATTCCAAAAGTGAAGTAAAGAGTGTCGTGTGACCAAGAATGGAAATGTTGGTAACCATCGCAAATATTATATTCACACTGGTATTATAACGTTGGTCTCATTACATTATATTCATGCTGGTATTATAACGCTAGTCTCATTACATTATATAACGCTGCTATCATTGTATGCGTTGAAGTTTTTTTGACATGTCATTACATTGTATGTACGCTAGAAGCGCTGCCTTTGTGTTTGCGTTGAAGTTTTTTGGCATATCTTTACATTGTATGTACGCTGGAAGCGTTACCTTTGTGTATGTGTTGAAGTTTTTGGCATAAAATGTGTTGAATGCCAATTCCTATGATATTGTAACGCTAGTCCTATGGTTGAAGTTTTTTGCATATAAAATGTGTTGAATTCCATGTGTCGAATGTAGTTTTTAAAAAAAAACTAGGTCGTGGGTCAAAGCACTATGGCATAAAGTGTTGAATGCGTTGTATAGTCTTGGGTATTGACATTTGTTGTCGAGTTGAATTTGCTGTCCAGACATATCAGAATTATATTTTTTCCCCATTAAGAGTAAAACTTTTGCAGTAGAAGTTTTTTGTTATAGTATGCATTCAATCATATCCATTTTGGGAATAGTTCTCACTGGTAAGGAGAACTATCCTGAGTGGTCCCAGATGATAAACCACACCCTCATTTTCAATGAGTTGTGGAAAGGAGTGTGCATTGGGGATGGAGACAAACATCCAGAACAACCTACATCAAACAAAGAGATCGCCATTTGGGAAAACAAGAACAACAAAGCCTATGCATTAATCGCCACATCTGTAAGTGAAGAGGTGAGTCGTCATATTACGCCATTTTCAACTGCTTTTGAAGCCTTACAAAAGCTGAAAGAAATCTATGACTCACATTCTGCACTTGAAGTTGTTCAACTCATGATTAAACTCTTCACTCTTGAACTGCAAAATAATGATCCTCTTGCTCTTGCATCTGAAATAAAGTCTATAATGCATGACATCCAAGCCACTGAAATTGATTTAGATATTCCTCTTATCGCTTTTCTCAAGGCACTTTATCCTACTTACTCCAATTATCTTGAGTCATTGCAAGCAAATGGAAATCTTAAAGACATTACCTTTGACTCTCTTGTGAAAAAATTTGCTAAAAGAGAGAAAGCTTTTGGAAAGAATACAACCCCTGAATCTTCTAAAGAGGCTGTGTGCCTTGCTCATAAAGAAAAGCATCCTGCTCAAGATTCTTCAAGAGGAAGAGGAAGATATTTCAGAGGTGGGGGGGCAAACACTCTCAAGGAGAAAAGGCAGATTTGCATTGCATATGCTGCAAAAGAAATGGATCACATGATGCCTCTACATGCAAGTTACCATGGGACAAAATTGAGCAGTAAAGAAACCAACAGAAAGGTAAAACTGATGATACAGACAAAGGTAAAGCACCTGAATCCGCTCACTATGTTGTGGCACAATGTAATATTGGAGTAAATGAAGATTTATTTAATGCTTCACTTGCTTCTTGGAAAAATGATTGGTTGCTTGATTCAGGAGCAACCTGCCACATGACTCATAGAAAATATTTTTTTGAAGAATTTACTGACAATGTTGATGGAGCAGTATACTTTGCAGACCAATAAAAAATCAAGCCATCAGGGCTTGGCACAATTAGGCTTAAACTGCCTGGTCTTCCAGACTTTCTTCTGCATCATGTTCTATATCTCCCACAACTCAAGAGAAACTTGCTGTCCTTGGTCCACATCCACCAGCAAGGTCACTCCATTCATATGTTTGATGGCAAGCTTGAGGTAAGAAAAGCATTTGACCACTCACTTGTCATGAGAGGAATAGAAGAAGAAAGACTTCTCAAGCTGCAAGGAACCTCTGCTCGTGCACAACATTTCTAATACAATTCTCATTATGAAGAAGGTACACTTCCATCAAGTTTATTATGGCATGCTAGATTTGGACATTTGAACTATCACAACCTTTTCTTGTTAAAGAAAAATGGTGTTGCTAGTTTGCCCACAATTCCTAGGAAACTTAAGCAATGTGATGCTTGCATTCTAGGAAAGCATAGCAAACAATCTTTTCATGATTCACATTCAAGAGCACATAGAAAACTTGAACTCATTCATTCAGATTTATGTGGTCCACTTCCTGTTCCTTCTGCAAATGGAAATAAATATATGATGACATTTATTGATGACTACACCAGAATGTGTTGGGTTTATTTATTGAAGAACAAATCTGATGCTTTTCAAACATTCAAGAACTTTCATAAATGGATTGAAAATGATGCATAATCTCATATTGGGTCTATTTGCATTGATAATGGAAAAGAATACACATCAAATGAATTTGAAAACTATCTTCGCCAACATGGAATCAAACATCAAACAACTGTGCCTTATAATCCCCAACAGAATGGTGTAGCTGAAAGAATGAATAGGACAATCTTAAATATGGTACGATCCATGCTCTTCTTCAAAAATGTAAAGATAATGTTTTGGGCTAATGATGTTCTATGTGCTGCATATATAAAGAATAGATGTCCATCTAATGCTATTAGAAACAAGACTCCATATAAAATGTGGTATGGACATGTTCCTCCAGTAAAGCATCTCAGGGTCTTTGGTTCCACCTGTTATGCCTTAATACCAAAGGTACATAGAAACGGACTTGGTGCAAGAAGTCGTAAGTGTATCTTCCTGGGGTATTCAAACACCTCCAAATTATAGCATCTCTATGATGAAGTAAATAAAAATTTTGTTGTATCTAGAGATGTAATTTTTCTTGAATCATCCAAAACTGACAATGTTGTTGAGTGGCAACTTGATCGCTTGGATAGATTTGCAAAAGCAAAATCATTTCAAGAATTTGATAATTAGATTCCACATCTTGAAGGGGGGATTCATATACTAGATGAACATCTGGAATCTTCTTCTGAAGAACACTCTCCCTTGCATGAAACTCCAACAACGGATGATGCTTTAAGTGATGTGATTGATAGAATTGGGAGACTCAACCTTGATTCAGTCCCAACTCAATCAGCGGAGCAGCCTGGACCATCTGAGAAAGGTCCCCCAAAGTGGCTAACAAAGACACTTGAAAGTGTTCATCCTGATGAGGTTGGAAAGACAGGAACTAGAAATTCAAACCGGCAAAATGGAGGTGATGTAGATGACTCTAATTCACCTGTTTATATGGATGTTTCTTATGATTGTGACTTGAACTTGTCTACATATTTTGAATCAACTTCCTTCAAAGAAGCTGCTTCTCATGATGAATGGAAAGAAGCGATGCAAAAGGAGTATGATGCCCTCATAAAGAATGACACTTGGAAGCTGGTTGATCCTCCATTAGGAACCAAACCAATTGGTTGCAAGTGGGTCTACAAGAACAAGTATAAAGTTGATGGCTCACTTGACAAGCACAAAGCTAGGCTTGTGGAAAAAGGTTTTGCACAGAAGGAAGGGGTTGATTATGAGGAAACTTTTTCCCCCACAGCAAAATGGGCTACCATCCGGAAACTCTTTACCCTAGCAACTCAGAACGGTTGGAAAGTCCATCAAATGGATGTAAAAACGACTTTCTTGAATGGATATCTAAAATAGAATGTTTTTATGTCCCATCCTGAAGGATTTGCTATGAAAGGACATGAACATAAAGTATGCAAACTTGTGAAGTCCTTGTATGGCCTCAAACAAGCACCACGAGCCTGGTATGAAAAACTAACTGAGCATCTTCTGAAACTCAATTTCAAACATTATGATCTTGATGATGCAACTTTATTTGTCAAGAAAGTTGGCAAAACATTTGTATATCTTGTGGTATATGTAGATGATATTTTGATGACAGGGAACAATGAAAGCTACATTGCATCCATAAAGAATGAATTGGGGAAAAGTTTTGAAACGACTGATTTGGGCTATGTTCATTACTGTCTTGGTATTGAAGTAACCCAACATCCGAAGTCCATATTTCTTTCTCAAAAGAAGTACATTGGAGATCTATTGAATAGGTTTGGCATGACATAATGCAATCCTCTTACTAATCCAATGGAACAAAACTTAAAGCTCACATCTATTGAAGGAAAAGAATTTGACGATGCAACAAAGTATAGACAACTTGTAGGAAGTCTCAACTACCTAACTACTACCAGACCAGACATTTCTTTTGCTGTTGGAATACTCTCCAGGTTTATGCAAAAGCCTTGTGAGGGACATTGGTCTGCTGCAAAAGAGTTCTAAGGTACTTGAAGGGAACTCAAGACTTTGGAATCAAGTATACATAGGTGGACGACTTCAGCTTGATTGGATACTCTGATTTAGACTTCGATGGAGACAAAGAAACTGGGGTATCTACTTCAGGATATGCTATGAGTCTTGGATCAGGAGCTGTCTCCTAGAGATCACGCAAACAACCAGTTCCATCAAGACAAGACCACGGGTAGTAAGAGATCTGGAATATCAATCTTACACTTATACCTCTCACATCAAGGTTTCCATGCAAGTCATGATCAATGAGATAATATTAGGTCATTCAATAAAGTTTTATCAAAACAACAAGAGTGTCAATCACTCTTTCCATATGCTTTCATCATGCTTATCGCAAGAATTACTAGCAGACTCATGTATATGAGTCAATGAACTATCCTTCTATATGAAATCCATCATGACAAGTATCAAGAGTATCATTTTCTAGAGCCAAGGTGCTAGCCTTCTTTATAGGATCAAGATATCCAACAGATAGATCATAGATGTTAGCCAAACATCAAGTGTATCAATGTATCAACATTATATAGCCTCATAGAATTCAAGAAGGTCAAAATGTTCAACACCAGGTGCATCTTTTCATCATAGGAAACATAGATCCAAGTCACTTTCATATGCATGTATGAGCTATTAAAGGAAGAGGCATTCTCATCATACCTTAGGGCTTACCGAGCCAATAGTGAAACACAACATACCATGCATACCTTGTGGTATTCAAATACCTGAGCACCTACTCCTCAGACATAGGTCGATTGAAGAACTTTGTCATCTTTTCATAAAGCACCTCTTTATCTCTTTCCAGATCTGCATCTCAAAAATGATCCTCAGGAAGGATCTACACATCTCATCTCATCAAGGAGGTTAGAAACATCCATATACTCAAATAGATATGCAGGAAGTAATAAACATAATCATCAGATCCATAAGTTTAACAACTAAGAAGCATCATAAGTCAAGAAATACTTATCTTTAATGAGAGGTGATCCTCTCCCTCTTGAACCAATCTTCAAGAGCCATCATCGTCCATGGTCCATATAACAATGTTGTCTTCAAGTATCCAACTAGATATGCTAGGGTTTATCCCATCTAGGGCTTCATTACATCTCCCACAAGTGCTTTAGCATCTTCTCATTGACCATACTATACCTAACATAGTTTCCATAAACCAAGGTTTTCTCTCCAACCCTAACATCATCGAATCCATCAACCCTAATCATCAAGATGTCTAGAGTTTTCTTCAAACCCTAGAATTCTTTTAGGTCTCCACCATCCTCTTCTTGCTTCCATGAATGGTGTCATCACGGGGTGATGTCCATGGATTTTCTTCAGCCCAGCTCTGATGCCATGTTAATTTTTCTTAAGGCGACATTGTTCTTTGCTATGATAGTTTCATTTGGTCATTAATACATTAAGTTCACCCCATATCATCATTACATTATTCATATCTACGTCGTTATACATCAACATATGCAATTACATAGGAAGAAAAAACATCACCATCATCATCAATGCAACAAAATATAAAAGGAACAATAGATGAAAGCATGCACACAAATAGAGACAAAGGCAAACCCACTATGGGGAAAACCCTTGCAAATATTCTTCTTCTTATATCGTCATCAAATGATACAACAAAAGAGAGTAGAATGACCCATCACTTTATCTATGCAGTAAAATAATAAAGATATCTATGAAACAAATTTAATCATGCTAGGAATTGGAACCCTCATATTGATGATTGTAATGTGTTGTCACAAACTGATGTCAACTACTGTATATTGATGTCACTGTGCCGAATACTATTGATAACTGTTGTCATTATGTCAAATATTACTGAGAACTGCTGTCACTATGTCGAATAATATTGAGAGTTGAAGTCACCGTCAATGAGCCCAATACATATGTTTGCAACGGAAACCAACAAATCAAATCTATAGATCTGTATACCAGAAGGGAGAAACCCAGATCTACCTGATCATTAAAGTCAACTGAAGCCAAGATGTAAAACCCTAGATTTGAACTCGGGTCGCTCTCATGAATATAATATGCGAGCGACTGTGACTGTAGAGTCACTCCGAGGAGGTCTCTATGCGTGTGACTATGGCACTAAATTGCAAAGACCTAAAGTCGCTCCCTTTCCGAGCTATGTGAGCAATTGACAAACCAAATTCGCACCCTTTCTTAGTTGTGCGAGCGACCAAGATGACATGGTCACTCCTAAAGCTACTTGGTGCGAGCGACCATAGATAGAAACCTTACGATCTGCCTCTGAACCCAGAGTCACTCCCATAAGCCTCTGTACCAACATCTAAGGGTCTATAGTCACTCTTATAGGCTTGTGTGCCAACGATGAGGGACCATAATGCCCTGTTATGTGCCAGGGACCAAGATCAAGAAGACCCTAATCCAGAGCAAACCTTTCGCCTATTATTTCAGACCCTTGAGCGAACTCCTTCCGTCGAACCTTTGTGAACCAAGAAAAAATAGAAGAGAAGACGTTTCCAAATGATCTTGAGGTATATTCTATTTATAGGATTTTTTGAGGGGTCACTTGGGGTTAAGACTAACCCAAGCAGTTACTCATGTGGTTAGGGCCGACCCATTCCACAATAGATGTGTGAATAAAATAATTCATAACTCAACTTCTGCTTAACCAAATTGGGTGATCTTTAGATCGATTTTGGTCCTCTCGAAAAGAGGAATCTAATGAAATCATTATCTTGGTCCTTTGAGCTGTCCAAGGTGGAATTTTACCACAGTTTCAAAAAATAACATATTAGCTTGTTAAAAAAAGTGCTCCATCTTTGTGTTTGAATTCAAGTCTACATGTAACGAACAAACTTCATACATGCTATGATACCAATGTAATGATTTTTTTTTGTAATTAACGAGCTAAACACTCCATAAAACTTGGAATATGAAGACGTCCATATGGATATATATAATTGTTGCGTATTTATATAATGTATGAATGAGAATTGACATGAGATTATTGCAAATGAGGGCCAACTTATATACCTATGCAAGTGCCCCTTCATTAACGGTCATGTCCTTGGTGTTAAAAAATATAGTGCAGTGGATACAAGCACTGTTTATGAACTATGGTAATTATTTGTGAATATATACTATAATTCTTTTATCTTCATCAAGAAATCAAACTTCAGAAATTCAACCAATAACCATGAAAGAAAAGTAGAGATCACAGTGTCAAAAACTTAGGCTATCTCAGAAATTTAGCTCCTTAAAAACTTTGGCCTCTTTCTTAGATTGCTTCCGATGTGTATGAGAGAGAGATATATGTGAGTGATAAGTGAATGTATAAAATGAAAAGTTTCAATTGTATTTTATACACAAGATACCCAAGAAACATGTCTCTTTGAAAATTAGATCACATCTCTTTGTAAAGTAAATTCTTGTAAGTCTACACATTTACATTTTTACTCATATTTGTTAAGTGTTGAAGAGCATGTAAATAATGGTGGGCAATAACTCTTGGTAAGTATTGTTGAACCCCATAATTGCTTCTTTTTGATGACCCTTTTTCACTCTAATCCTTCCTTTTTGACCTTCATAACTATAGTTTGGGTATAAATTTACAAGGTTGAAAGCATAGCAGGTACGTAATCATCTAATATTTCATAAATTTAAATTGTCTTTATTATTTAACTTAATATCTACTTGAGCTACCGAATTATAATGATTTTGCAGCTGATGAATGTTTTTGTAGCTAAGTCCAAGGTTCGATGGGTTGTGAAGCCTCAATCAGGAAACATGGCACATGGGTAGTTGACAATTAACTACGACAATGACTTGTTCCTATTTGCAGAAGCTGGATCGATGAAGAAGGCACTCTATCAATCCGGTCAAAGGATAAGTCAACCATCGTGAAAGGCGAATCAAGCGAGCAAGATGCTAATTTTCCGCCTCATGATTCTCTACGTTGATAGAAAATCATGAGAAAGATTACGATATCTTATCTCTTCAGTTAACTATAGCCAATGTCAATTAGCATAGGCGTGAAGCTCTGAAAACATTTATTGCATAAGGGTTTTATAAATATGCCTCTTGACATGGCTAAAATAGACTTGAATTTGATTTGTAAGCACTCTGTTTTTTATATATAAAAACTCTATTTCGATTCGATTCTACTATGTGATCTCAATGCATGGATAGTTAACTTGTGAAAGCTTGATAGTGCTACCCGCTTCTCATAGGAGGGCCCCCTTGAGATAGTAAGGACTTAATTCATTAACAATTAGTATTTCAATTTATATTTCATGTAGATTTATTTCAATTCATTTGAATAATTAACTTTTGATTCTTAGGTACAAGTTTGAGATTGCTTATGCTAATCATTTTTATTGTTCAGGTAAAGAGAGATTTCAGATGCACATGGATATGGTATAGTCTAACATAGCAATAGGAGTATAAGATTTACATTGTAGTGATTTTCAATTACAAAACTAATCCTTCTTTAAGTTAAAATATATTCATTTAAGTGTGATTGCAGAGAGTGATTTGATTTAAGTGCAAGTGTGATTTACATTTAAGCAAATATGGTTTTCTGATTTTCATTTAAGCAAGTGTGCTTCATATTTAAGCAAGTATGGTTTTTTTATTTTCATTTAAGCAAGTGTGATTCATATTCAAGCAAGTATGGTTTTTTGATTTTCATTCAAGGAAGTGTTATTCATATTTAAGCAATTGTGGTTTTGAGTGTGATTTACATTTAAGTAGTTATGGTTTTCAAAAGTGATTTTTCATAGTTAGGCAAGTGTGATTTTAAGAGCAAGAGTGATTTTATTTTAAATAAAGTATGAGTGTGATCATTATTCAAGCAAGTAAAGTAGAATTGATTTCATTTTGTATAAGTTACATAACTATAGAAAAACATGTGCATTTCTATAACTCAGATTAACTTAGGAATTAAATGAGTGATGACAAAGACTCTTAGCACATACAATGCACATACACTTCATCAGTTTACTAGCCCTAGTTGATAATTCATGTAAGTAATTTAACATCAATTAAATTACCAAACATTTTGGCACCGTTGTCGAGGAAGTGTATATAGGAGTCTTTTTATTATTATTGAAAAATTAAAAAATAAATCAATATAAAAATGATATGCATAGGGAAAAAGATTATAGAGGTAGATTTGTAGGTAGAGGTTAAACATTGATTCCAAAATCATCACTCACCCCACCACGACCTCATAGTGCCACACCATCCACCCAAACTCATATTCCATCCATTGCAGGTAGAAATAAACTTCCTGAGGTACTATTGTAGCAGCTATAACCACCCTCTTTTTCCTTAGCTTCGTTTTGGAGCCTCCCTACCAACCTTTCACAACACCTTGTCTTGATTCATCAAGTACACAAGCTTCAATGTTTTTCTTGCACAAAGACAGTCTATCAATCATAGCTCGATGCATTCCCCTCACAGCTGTTCACCCAAACTTGGTCCAACTGTAGGCTGAGTAGCTTCCCCAAGAAATTGCGCATTTCTGGAGGGCAACCAACCTTCCCTCCAGAAATTGCACAATCTTGTCTGGCAGCCTGTTGGGCTCCAAAATTGTGCAATTCTGCTAGTCAACACTCCTAGTGAAAATTGCACAATTTTCCCCAGCAGGGCTGCTCAGCCCAGAATTTGAGCAAATCTGCGCAACAGTCAGCTACTCTGCGCAGAAATTGTATAAATCTCCTGGACAACCAGCCAACTCCCAGCCAGAAATGCACATTTTTCTCAATATGTTGAGCAGCTTCATGCATGAGCAGTCCAGTTGACCAGTTCCACCCGGGACCAAGGAAACTGTTAGGGTCCAACCCTAACCCCCTTATTTATGTAATAGGATTGAGTCATAGTTATAGTTAAGTAAAGAGTCAATAAAGCCCATATTAATAATTGTAAGTGGTTGACCCGCATTTAATGAAGGGACCACAGTTAGTTGCAAATGGGCCATGGTATTAGATAGATGGTATTAATAAGAACCATGGTATTGCTCCATGGTATTGCATGTATGAATCCTATATAAAGGATAGAGACTCCCCTCGAGGAGCATCATGTCTTATTTTGTAATTGAGCTCAACTCTATTGGAGGTTGCCCCCTCGAAGAGGCAAGTGAACATTGCTTTCTGAATAATAAAATACTTGCTGTTATTTCTCATTGTTTTATGTTCTGGGTATATTTCTTCGCATATTTGGTATTCTGGTATCGTCTTGCAGGTTAAGAGCATAACAAGTGGTATCAGAGTGCTTTCTAGGGCCGGTGGGATCTCCAATTTTTAGCAATTTTTTTTTTGGCTAGAGACGTGTTCCGGCATCTTTAAACCATGGGATTTGTTGTTGAGCGCATAAACCTGCAGATTTGGGGAGCCATGTATGCAGGAAATACAAGAGGTGGTCATGCTTGTTAGACTCCCTTGTAACCCCTATGGGTGCCCCTTCGAGTAGTAGCGCATTAGACAGAACCGCGCACAGACTGTCTTCCTAGTATCCTTTGGGTATATCGGAAGCCCCCTAGCTCCCTTGAAACCTCGCCATAGATAAAACGTCGGCCGTCTTGCTGCTACAGTACACCGATAACAACACTCGGGGAGATTACTCGTGCGTACGATAAGGTAGTCAGGTTGTACGGCTAAGGGTACGGTTGATCCTCCTTGGTTAGTTCCCAGAAAGATTGGGCCGAGTACTACTGTCACACCCTTATGTATATTGTGATCTGTAGCACCTGACACTCCTGGAGACCATAGTTCCCTTCTCTATCTCTGGATCACGCATCATCTTTGCCAGATCAGATCTCACATGTGGGGTTTTATCGTAGCAGCAACAATCAGTTCCACCGTTCAGATCTATCAGATCAACCATTCAGATTTACCAGATCCATCAGATCCTCCATCCAGATCTAGCAGTTTGGGCTCTGTAGCTGTCTCAACAGTCAGATTCTCCATTCAGATCTGACTCATTGTGTGGGTTCCTATACCTGGGTGTGATTTTTGCAGGACTTTGGTCAGCATTGAATTTTCTGGGATTCGGCTACTGCAGTATTCCTAAGCAAGGAGTAAAACTCCATTCAGAGAAAAAAGAAAAAAAAAAAAAGACCCCCGGGATGCTTATTGGAGACTTAGCCCATAAGAATCAGGTCAATGAGCTGAGCAAGGTGGTACCATTCAATTGTTAGTGCCAAAAATTTCGGGAGGTCCCAAATTTCAAGTACATCGGATCTGTGCATGGTACAAAATAGAGCTCAAGCTATGGCCAATGAGAGGATTGACAACCTTGAATCACAATTGAAAGATGTATTGTTGCAGCTGAAGAACTTAAATGAAACACTCTGAAAGGGAAAGATGGAGGAACGCGTGGAGGCATATATTGGCAATGAAAACATTGGGGGCAATTCTAGCCAGTCTCTTCACCTCTTTGGCACCCATCAACAATCCCAGCTACGACCACCCAAGTTGGACATGTATAAATTTGATGGCTCTCACCCGGCCACATGGATAGCACAAATGGAGCAATATTTCACACTGAATCACATCATGGATGATGCAACTTAGCTTAGTGTGGGTAGCATGTACTTGGACAATGAAAGATGGCAATGGTGGCAATGGCATCAATGTTGCTATGGAAGGCCCTTAACTTGGCAGACATTCAAAAAAGCTCTTACGGATTGCTTTGACCATGAATATAATTTTTTGGGTCGTCTCACTAAGCTCCGATAGACAGGAATAGTGAACGAATATATTACAGCCTTTGAAGCCTTAGCTTTCCACACAGGAGGTCTACACGATGAGTTCTACGTGGAATGTTTTGTCAGTGGTCTCAAAGAAGCCATACAAGCCCACGTTCGACTGCAACACCCTATCTCATGGCTGCATGCTTGCAGGATAGCTTGTGAAGTAGAACGTGCGTTAGTGGCCCAGTCCAATCACCCAAATTTCATAGCCAAGGGTCGCCCCACACAGGCTCAAAGCACTACCCAAACACTCAAGGTTCAAAAGGTGTCACCAGCATAAATGGTGGAAAGAAGAAAGCAAGGATTGTGTTACTACTGTGATGAGAAATACTCCGCAGGGCATAAACGCAAGGAGCCCAAATTCTTTCAAATTGATGCTACTGATCACAGTTCATTGGAGGAAGCCCCACCACTTGAGGAACCAGAGGAGGAAGAAGAGGACAACCAATAGGACAATGTACCTGAAGAACCAGTTATCTCGCTGCATGCTTTGGCAGGGATTTCTTCTCCCCAAACTCTCAAAATCAGAGGTTTTATTAAGCATCACCCAGTAGTAGTCTTGATTGATAGTGGCAATACACATAACTTTATCCATCAAAGAGTCGCGGAAGTAGTGCATTGTTTTGTCCGAGTAGTTTCTAACTTCCAGGTCCAAATTGCTGATGGGGGGACAATGAAATGTGAAGGCTGCTGTGAAAATGTCAAACTTCAAATGGGGGATTATCAGTTAAAGACCCACATGTTTGCCATACACATGGGAGGGTGCGACATTGTCCTAGGTGCTGAATGGCTTCGCACACTTGGCCCAATCATAATGGATTTCCAGGAGTTATATATGAGCTCTAAGCAAAACAACCACACACATACCCTCTGCGGACTCCAGGCGAGAGCTCCCTCTAGCATCAACTCAAATTGGATGGAAAAATTGTTAAAAAAGGGCCCCCATGGAGTTATAGCCAAATTTAATGCCATCCAGGCCTTCGAACCCAATTCTCTTCATATTCATCCTGAGATGCAACAGATCTTAAACAACCATCTGCTAGTATTTGACAAGCCTCATGAGCTTCCACTCTCGAGAGGGGAACATGATCATAGCATTACTTTGGTCCCAGGGGCCCAACCACCGAATGTGTGCCCATATAGATATCTATTCACCCAAAAGAATGAAATTGAAAAAATCATCAAGGAACTTTTGGAAGCAGGGGTCATTCGTCCCAGCATTAGTCCTTATTCATCACCAGTGGTCATGGTGCTCAAGAAAGATGGGGAATGGCGTATGTGTCCAGACTTCAGCGCCCTCAATAAGTTGACGATCAAAGATAAATTTCCCATCCTAGTTGTCGTTGATTTGATGGATGAACTAAATGGGGCTCAATTCTTTACTAAGCTCGACCTTCGCTCGGGCTATCACCAAATTCGCATGAAAGAAGTAGACATTCCAAAGACTGCTTTCTGAACTCATGAAGGCCATTATGAGTTCCTGGTCATGCCATTTGGTCTTTGTAATGCCCCATCCACTTTTCAGAGCCTTATGAACCACCTGCTCAAACCATATCTCAGAAAATTTGTCCTTGTTTTCTTTGATGACATCCTCATCTACAGTCGCACCTGGGCCACACATCTTCAGCATGTAGATCTGCTCTTGCAACTACTCCGCAAGCATAAATTATTTGTCAAGATGTCCAAGTGCTCTTTTGGCATGGAAGAAGTTGAGTATTTGGGCCACATTGTGGGGCGTGAAGGTGTCAGGGTGGACCCCAAAAAGATCTAGGCAATGCAGGATTGGCCTCAACCAAAGACCTTGAAGAGCTTGAGAGGATTTTTGGGTCTCACAGGCTACTATTGCAAATTTGTCCGCAATTATGGTTGCATTGCTAGGCCCCTCACTCAACTCCTCAAGAAAAATTCATTCCTCTGGAATGATGAAGCACAACAGGCCTTTATAGCTCTCAAACATGCCATGTGTTCCACTCTAGTCTTAGCACTACCCGACTTCACCAAATCTTTTGTGATTGAATGTGATGCTTCTGGTACGAGTATTGGGGTGGTCTTAATGCAGGAAGGTCGACCCTTGGCCTTCACGAGCCAACAATTAAGTGGGAAGAATCTGGGACAATCTACCTATGAGAAGGAGATGATGGCCATCTTACATGCAGTAGATACCTGGCGACCATACTTATTGGGACGACGTTTCCAAATCCGCACATACCATCAAAGCCTTAAATATTTTTTGGAGCAATGCCTCTCCTCGCCACAACAAAATAAATGGCTCGCCAAAATGCTGGGATATGATTATGAGATAATTTACAAGAAAGGGTGCAAAAATATTGTAGCAGATGCGTTATCCCACCAATTTGAGGAGGAAAGTACCCTGCTTGCAATTTCCCTTCCCATTCCAGAATGGATTGAAGAGGCTTGCAAGGAATGGTTTTCACATCCCTGGCTCTCCCAACTCATTAATCAATTGCAAGCAGATCCAAATTCCACAGCGGGCTACTCGTGGCAGGATGAGATTCTTCGCTACAAGGACAGAGTCGTAATATCACCAACATCCACCCTCAAAAGCCGCATTTTGGCGGAGTTGCACTCATCTCCCACTGTAGGACATTCAGGCTTTCAGAAGACGTATGCTTGCACTCGAAGATCATTTTTTTGGACAGGCATGAAAAAGGACATTCTTACTTTTGTAGCTGAATGCGACGTCTGTTAGCGCCACAAAGGAGAAATAGTCAAATCCCCAGGCACATTACAGCCATTGCCCATCCCGGCCTCAATCTGGACGGAGGTTTCTATGGATTTCATTACGGGTCTTCCAAAGTCAGGAAACAAGTCAGTCATCATGGTGGTTGTGGACAAACTTTCTAAGTATGTTCATTTTTGCACCCTAACCCACCCTTTTACACCGACTTTGGTCGCTCAATCTTTCATGGATCAGATCTTCAAATTGCATGGCATGCCCACTTCCATTGTGTTTGATCGTGACCCAATCTTCACCAGTAACTTTTGGTAGGAACTCTTCCGGCTACAAAGTACCCAACTACAACTCAATACTTCTTATCATCCACAAACTGATGGTCAAACTGAAGCAGTCAACAAATGTCTGGAGACCTACCTGAGGTGTTTCACTTTAGAAAAGCAACATCTCTGGGTACAGTGGTTACCTCTAGCCGAATGGTGGTATAATACCAACTATCATGCCACCACCAAAATGACTCCATATGAAGCAGTTTATGGTCAACTCCCTCCTTCCCCTACTTCTTATATCAAGGGATGCTCGAAGGTACAAGCAGTGGATCAACTCCTATAGAACCGCACAACCATGCTGGCCCACCTTAGAGAGAATCTTCATCAAGCCCAAAACCGCATGAAGCAATAGGCAGATCAACATCGCTCAGAACGCCAATTTCAAGAAGGGGATCAGGTATTTTTGAGGCTGCAACCATATAAGCAAATATCACTCAAAGACAAGGGTTGTCAGAAATTATCTCCAAAATTCTACGGACCATATCAAGTACTCCAGCGAATTGGAGAAGTCACCTACAAGCTAGCTTTGCCACCCACTGCAAAAATCCATCCAGTCTTCCATGTCTCATGTCTCAAGAAAGTGATTGGGAACCATTACAGAATTCAAAACAGTCTACCTGAAGTGGATGAAGAAGGGTCAATCTAGCTCCAACCTGAACAAGTTCTTGACACATGAGAACGACACCTATGCGGCCGCACGATCAAGGAAGTCCTTGTCAAGTGGAAAGACACCTCTCCAAAAGATGCAACTTGGGAACCAACCACTATCCTTCAACAGTTCCGCAGCTTCAGCCTTGAGGACAAGGATATTCTTATGGGGGAGGGCATGTTAGGGTCCAACCCTAACCCCCTTATTTATGTAATAGGATCGAGTCATAGTTATAGTTAAGTAAAGAGTCAATAAAGCCCATATTAATAATTGTAAGTGGTTGACCTGTATTTAATGAAGGGACCATAGTTAGTTGAAAATGGGACATGGTATTAGATAGATGGTATTAATAAGTACCATGGTATTGCCCCATGGTATTTCATGTATGAATCCTATATAAAGGATAGAGACTCCACTCGAGGAGCATCGTGTCTTATTTTGTAATTGAGCTCAGCTCTATTGGAGGTTGCCCCCTCGAAGAGGCAAGTGAACATTGCTTTCTGAATAATAAAATACTTGATGTTATTTGTCATTGTTCTATGTTTTGGGTATATTTCTTCGCATATTTGGTATTCTGGTATTGTCTTGCAGGTTAAGAGCATAACAGAAACTTGACTTGCATGCATGGCTTGCTTTTTCCCGTAATAAAAAAAGGCAACATGCAAAAGGCATCCCATGATTCAGGGAGCTATTTTTAGCAGTTGGAGGTTACATGCAAAGTTTTTTTAGAAACTTCCCTCCAAGTGTCGCTTTTTCCTTGATTTGTGGCATGCACGCCATGAGCTCAAACTTATTTATTCGACATATCATATCTCATTCTTTCACACTGATATTGGAGCTCTGACATCCCACAGCACATCCAGGACTCTTCGACATATCCCACTCAGCTATTCACGGGTAAGTGGCCTCAACTTATCTTTTTCAACATTTTTGTCACTTTTTGTGTATTTGCTTGTGTGAGTGTTGTTTGCTTGATTTATTTGAACACTTGCTTTGGTTTACATGAATACTAGCTTGTCCTAGATCTGTTTTAGTTTTCGTTGCTATCTCATTGTTGTTGCATGCATGAAAGTGTTTTGCAGGAACAGTAGCTGATTCGGCAAATTGCTTCACCCACATGCATGTTGATCTATTTTCTGAATCTTTCATTCATATCTGAAATATCTTTCTAGCAACATTCAACAGGAACATGTCAAATTTGGTATTGCAACTGAGATAATTTGGAAACCGACCGCAACAACGAATCTAAGAAAAACGTCTTCAGAGAACCTTCCGTTTCTCTTAATATGGACCGAATTTGGTAAAACTGCCCATTAAAAAACTAATTCGGTCCGTTTTGAACAAAACCCATGTTTCATATTTTCCATATTCTTCTCCATTTGCCCGAAACGTCCAATGCAAAATTGTCACTTCTTATTCCAGCGAATTTCTGAGTTGGAATATTTAATGATGAGCTGGAGATCAAATATGCATTCTGGAAAATATCTTGGAGGCTAAAATGGTGAGTGATGTTACAAAAAATTTATTAATAAACCATCATTGGTAAAATTATGCATAATAATCATTAATTTATTAAAAATAAAGGAGAAGAAATAATATTTATCCATAAGAGCATAAATAATTATACAATGGAATTATATGATAAATCATGATAATGACGTGATAAATAAGGGTAGAAATTGATGAAATAGGTGCTAAAAAGTGATAATAATAATAACATATTAGCGGCCCAACACACCCCCAAACTGAATATATTGCATGTCCTCATGTAACCCAAAGCCTCTATATTAACCAAGCTATATAAAAAAATGTTCATCCCAAGTCATGAAATTGATGGAACAAATGACTTCTTCCTCAAATAATGAATATTCAATTTTAGCAATGTTGATGAAGGTATAACAATTTTTTCATTGACGTTCAACTATATGTATATGAAGTTGCAGCAAAATATGATATAAGTAACAACAAACTTCATTAACCATTTTTTCAAAAACTACAAACCAGATTCTGCTGAAATTTTGCAAATAGATTTCTATTATATTAATACTTCTCTAATCAAAAAATCAGATCGTTTTGATGCAGGGATCATGAGATATAAGCAAAATGGCTGTAGGTGATAGTGCATGATTTCTAAAATTTGAAAAACTAATTTAACTAGAAATTTTTTGGGTTTGTGTATTTTAATGATACCTCTTTGTTTTCCAGAAATCACAAGAATTCAGTTCACAGTTTTAAAGATATACGCAAATCAATTTATGCACTGTATAAAAATGAAATTGTATGCCTTAAATGAGAAAGAAAGTAGAAAACATCCATTATGTGTAACAATTCCTCTCCCAAACTAGAGAATTAGCATGCCCTCATGCAATGCTAGAAAACAAATTGAGGTGGTTGTTACAATCTGTTGAAATCTATGCTTGGTGTAAAACAACATGGAATAAGGGAGGTGTTGAGAATAAATAAGATCAATGGATGATAAATAATATTAATGGCATGGTCATAATAAATAAATAAATTAAAGGAACACTCCCCTAAACTGAAAGATTATGTCTCTAAAAAATGGGAAGTGGTAAAGATGTGGAATGAATGACAATAAATAATGCTCAATGGATTTTCATGAAATTCTCCTAAATTTTCAATAAATTAGGAACTTATGCTATTTTGCCTCAAGTTTTACCTCTGAAAAAATGTGGAATGACATGTATGGACTGGCATTTGTTGAAGCTGATGTAGGTTGAGTTGACACTGAAAGTGATGCAAAAGGTGGAATCCAGGCAAGCACATCATGTCTAAACAATTTTTCGCATTCGCGAGTTTCTTGAGCCTCTGCTGTTAGGTGCAATAGTGTGGCCTTGCTGTGAATATAGTTTCCCCCCATACTTGTTGTTCTCCTGTAAACAAATCACTATTTTGCATGCAAATTTCTTGAATCCACAGTTTTAGTTTTGAACAACAACATATAAGCTGTATGCAAAAATTTCAATCAGAAAAAACTTTTGTATAAATGCAATACTAATATTTTGTCAAATCAACAAGTTATGGCAGAGTGCAGTAATTATATCGCACACTATCCCATAATGCATACCTTCCCCCTCCAATTGGAAAAGGGCATTCATGACCATAAAGCATAGGAAAAGTGTTGTTATGATGGCAAGGCAAGGGAATGAACAATACGACAGTAAATGAAGCAGAGTACACATATCAATGATAGGACGGCAAGAGGTATGGTTATAATGAGAGCAGAGTGTGTAAAGATAGTTATGAATAAGAGATAAGATGCTTTGGATTGATGATAAGTTATGCGAAAAAGAAAAGGACAACAATATGCCAAAAAGATGCTTTGCTAATGGTATTCTAGCCGAAAATGATGTGATTGATCGGAAAACAATTTCTCATGCGTAAAGGTTCAAAACAGGGAAAAATTAAGGAAATAACTTCTCCAATAAAAAGAGAGAATAAGAAAAGGGTATTATAGTAATAATTGACGATAAGATATAACTTCAATACCATAAGCAGAGCATCTGCTGCCAGCAGGTGTCCATAGCCTCGGTAGGGTTGCCTTTTAACCCATATGAGCCAGGATCTTCAATTTATAAATGGAGAGTTCCAGTGTTGTTCTACAGAAGAGATCGGTGTGCTGGCCTGGTAACCAGATAACCACACTGCCATTCACTAGGATGTAGCAAAAGTGATCAGGCCGGCTCGTGATGAGACCTCCTGTTCCAAGGATATTTTGGCTATCCAATGGATCATAACCCTAGTGTGGTGGCCATAGTGGGAATGTCACTTCACTATAACCTTATGAACATGGTAGGTCGACTCTTAATGAGACCTCCTATCCTCCATATGCAAACAAAATTTTGCTGTTATTACACATTTTTATGATAAATAAAGGGAAGCTCAGTACTCCTTAAGATCAGAGATGGTGGAAGAAGTTGAAGATGTTAATAGAAAAAAAATATACCCATAATATCATTTATTACAGACAGAGAAGATTATAACCAGGAAGGGTGGAACCAACATGGTATTAAGATGATCAATCAGTATCATGTACAGCAGAAAACGATGCAGTAAAGTAGTATATAAATAACTGTGTCCATTTTCTTAAAAAGAATCTCTCATCCAGAAGTTGTCCTGTTAAAGATCATAACATGAATGATATTAACTTGCTTCAATAGAATCCATAATTCTTGTCCTCATAAAAGTAGTGTACTTCATGCCATGAAAGGGAATCAGTAAAATGTGGTTGAGATGAACTAGGAATAATCCCACAAGAGGAAGGAGGTGCTATTCACAACACACAAAACTTCACAAGAAGCAAAAATGTTGTTCCGAAGAGGGAACAACAAAAACACTCTAAAAGTGTTGTTCCCTAGAGGGAACAACAAAAACTCAAAAAAGAGTTGTTCCCTAGAGGGAACAACAAAAACTCTAAAAGTGATGTTCCCTTGAGGGAACAACAAAAAAAACTCGAAAAAAAGTGTTGTTCCCTTGAGGGAACAACAAAAAAAAAGCACTCGGAAAAATTGTTGTTCCCTGGAGGGAACAACAAAAAAAACACTAGGAAAAAGTGTTGTTCCCTAAAGGGAACAACAAAAAAACACTCGGAAAAAGTGTTGTTCCTTGGAGGGAATAGCAAAACAACACTCGGAAAAAGTGTTGTTCCCTTTAGGGAACATCAACTGTTCCCTGCAGGGAACAACAAAGGAAAACATACAGAAAAAGTGTTGTTCCCTAAAGGGAACAACAAAAAAATACTCGCAGAAAGTGTTGTTCCCTGGAGGGAACAATAGCTGTTCCCTGTAGGGAATAGCAAAAACACATGGAAAAAGTGTTGTTCCCTTTAGGGAACAACAGTTGTCCCCTTTAGGGAACAACAGCTGTTCCCTGTAGGGAACAACAAATGAACACATATGAAAAAGTGTTAGGGAACAACAATTCAACACACACGAAAAAGTGTTGTTCCCTTTAGGGAACAATAGCTGTTCCCTGTAGAGAACAACAAATCAACACACATGAAAAAGTGTTGTTCCCTGAAGAGAACAACAAATCAACCCACATGAAAAAGTACAAATCAACACACACGAAAAAGTGTTGTTCCCTAAAGGGAACAACAAATCAACACACATGAAAAAGTGTTGTTCCTACAGGGAACATAACAGGTCGATTTGGTATTGCAACTGAGATAATTTGGAAACCGACCGCAACAGCGAATCTAAGAAAAACGTCTTCAGAGAACCTTCTGTTTCTCTTAATACGGACCGAATTTGGGAAAACTGCTCATTACAAAACTAATTCGGTTTGTTCTGAACAAAACCCATGTTTCAGATTTTCCAGATTCTTCTCCATTTGCCCGAAACGTCCAATGCAAAATTGTCACTTCTTATTCCAACGAATTTCTGAGTTGGAATATTTAATGATGAGCTGGAGATCAAATCTGCAATCTGGAAAATATCTTGGAGGCTAAAATGGTGAGTGATGTTACAAAAAATTTATTAATAAACCATCATTGGTAAAATCATGCATAATAATCATTAATTTATTAAAAATAAAGGAGAAGAAATAATATTTATCCATAAGAGCATAAATAATTATAAAATGGAATTATATGATAAATCATGATAAATGACGTGATAAAGAAGGGTAGAAATGGATGAAATATGTGTTAACCGTGATAATAATAATGACATATTAATAGCCCAACACCTACCTAATGGGAAGACACTTCAAGGTAAAAATGGATCATGATAGTCTTAAATACTTTTGAGAACAAAGATTATCCTCTGAAGAACAACAAAAATGGGTCACAAAGATGTTGGGTTATGACTTTGAAATCATCCTAAAAAAGGGAAGCAAAATGTTGTGGTAGATGCACTCTCAAGAAAGGATGAGGATGTGGAAGCATTTTTGTGCGCCATTTCTATTATCCAACCAGATTGGATAAACGAAACAAGGGAGGAATGGAAAAATGACGAAGAAGTGTGGGCACTCATTCAAAAGCTACAACAAGATCCCAGTACATCTAATACATTTAGCTGGAAAAATGATTTGTTATGGTACAAAGATTGCTTATACCTATGTAAGAATTCCCAACTCAAACAAAAGATTCTTATGGAATTGCACACTTCTCCCTTAGGAGGACACTCAGGATTTTTAATTACCACAGGGTTAAGAAGAATTTTTTTTGGGATGGCCTTAAATCGGATATTCAAAAGTCTATAGCGGAATGTTTGGTTTGCCAACAAAATAAAGTTGAAACAGTGAGGACCCCAGGTCTATTATAACCTTTATCCATTCCAAGCTAACGTTGGGAGGAGGTTTCAATGGATTTTATCACAGGTTTACCCAAGTCTGAAGGAAAGAGTGTCATCATAGTGGTAGTTGACAAACTTACCAAGTATGCACACTTTTGTGCATTATCACATCCATTTAAAGCCAGTACAGTTTCTACTACATTTATGGAAACAATTCAAAAGCTACATGGAAACCCAAAGATTATTGTAAGTGACAGAGATCCCATTTTCATTGGAAATTTTTGGACATAATTATTTTCTTGTCTCGGTACTCAGTTAGCTCATAGCTCATCTTATCATCCTCAATCTGATGGGAAAACTGAGATAGTAAACAAATGTTTGGAACGATATCTTCGTTGCTTTGTATCTGATAAACATACACAATGGTTCAAATGGTTGCCTCTGGCTGAACGGTGGTATAACACTTCCTTCCATACTGCAGCAAAAATGACCCCATTTATGGCACTTTATGGATATCATCCACCATCCATCACATCATATTTAAGAGAAAATTCTAAGGTTCGAGCAATGGAACATCACATCAAGCATCAACAACAAGTTCTCCAACTCTTAAAGGATAGCCTCACGTTGGCGCAGAATAGAATGAAACAATAGGAAGATCAACATCACAACGAAAGAAGTTTTGATGTAGGTGAATACGTATTCCTACGGCTACAACCATATAAACAAATGTCTCTCAAGCAAGCTAAGAAGGATAATAAAGTAACACCAAAGTATTATGGTCTGTACAAGGTGTTGCAAAAGATTGGTACTATGGCATACAAATTAGAGCTTCCTGCAGCTTCCCAAGTGCACCTAGTTTTCCATGTTTCATGTTTAAAGAAGGTTATAGGTGACAAGCTCCCAGTTCAAACAATATTTCCAGAACTTGACGAGGAAGGAAAAATCATATTGGAACAGAAAGTTGTCACAGAAACAAGGATTCGACAGCTACAAAATCAATCAATTTCGGAGTATCTCATTAAGTGGAAGAACTTATTTGCTGAAGATTCCACATGGGAGGATGAGAATTTTATACAGAAGCATCTAGAACTACTCAAGCGTTGAGGACAACACTTTTCGAAAGGAGAGGGGCATGTTAGGCTTCTATAATACTAGTGATTCCCCCCTTACTATTGTGATTATGTCCCTTATTGTTATTATTGTGCCCCTATTGTCCCCATATTGTTATTAGTATGCCCCATAGAAACCCACTATTGTTATTTTTGTGCCCTTATGTTATTACTGTTATGTTGGCTTGATTATATTATGACCCCTTAGACTCCTATATATAGAAGGGAGGTTTAGTCATTTGTATTATCCAAGAATTGTTCATTTGTGTAATGTAAATGAGGTTGCCCCCTCGAAGAGGCTGAATTCTAAGGTGTTGATCTATCTTTTCTATCTTTTTGTGGGCTTGTTTCCTAACATTGGAGTACAAAAGGAAGGATATTATATGACACTGATAAAGGAGGTGGTGGTGGACATTATCAAGGAGATATGAAAAATCTTACAAGTAGGATTATGGTGGTCTAACTTCGGCCAACCCTATAACAACTTGCGTTCCTTGGAGGCTCTGGGTTGAGTTACTAGTTCTTGGAGCTTTGGACAACTTGGATAGAGACCAATTTGGTTGATGTTAGTGATTTTTGGACAGTATAGGTGAAATCATTGTGGTTGAGGCTTGAGGTGGTTTTGCCTCTGGAAGAACTAGTTGGTTTTATTTTGGTTTAACCCTTATGATCCTACATTCATGCTTGGAATATGGCGCGGGGGTGATTGGATGAAAGAGATATTTGGTTCAACCCAATATATGGTCAGGTGGTACATGGAAGTCCCTGACTTGGTTGGTATTTTCATATGTTAATATGATTTATTTCCTATTGTGATCTATGAACACTTGTATTGATTCTTATGGTGATCTTATGGTTGATTCATGATAGTTTCTGTTCTGGTTATATGATGATTATATGCCTGGTTTATGATGTGCTCTAACTATGGCTCTTGTTCATGATTTGAAAAGTTACTTTACGGTTGATGAATGCATGGGATAACAAGTGCTATTGTAGCTAGCTTGAGAGGGCATTGAGCCTTCTCGATGATTATCAGATGAAGTTTAGAAGTGTATAATCAGATATGCATTCATGACCTATAGCTTATATGTTTGTCACGTGTTTGATGAAATGCCTATCTTTCATTAGACATGTATTGGTCAATATATGGCTCAAGTCCTGATTTTTTAGCATTAGTATCCTTATTGTCATGATTCTGGAAAGTTATAGGCAGTTCTGGGCAATGGTCTGGAGGCTTCCCTGAAAAAGTGGCATAGATCTCGCAACCACATGCATTGAACTAAGGAATTCGGGTCATCATCCACTGGTAGCTAGGCTTATGGGTGTGTTTATAGCCTTCCAACCACATGCATGCAATGTTATGGGTGCAGTTGGGGAGTTTTTCTTGTGAAAAAGAGTTCTAGCTTAGGGATTGATCTTCTGGGGTGGTTTGCAGGCTCTTGAGTGGTCTGTAGTCCCTAGGGGATGGTTGTAAGTTGTCGATTAGTTGGCCCACTTCCATAACTGGAAATTGGAGGTCGGGTCATATCACAGTGACACTCAACTCATGTTTACCCTTGAGAGCTTGTAAAAGTGGGTAAATGTGGGAGAGGTAGTTACAGATTGGTATCAAAGCTTCCAAGTTCAAACACTTGGACTGGATGGGCTAAATGTATATGGTTATGCACACATGTCAATTTTTTATGTGTTCATTATGCATGCATGTAAGTTACTTCTTGTTATGGTAATGATATTTATGTATGAGTTGATATGCTTGCGAAGATTATATCATGCTAATCTGGAATGATTTGTGTAGATGCGATAGCCTCCCCTGAACTTCATTAAGGTATGATTTTGATTATGTCTATATTTTGTTTATCTAACATGACATGTTTGTAGGAGATAGAAGATCAGAGATGAAGAGAAAAATGGTGGACTACAGTTCACATGACTCCCCTTACAGGATTGATGTGAATTCAATGAAATAGGACATGTCAGTTGAGTAGCAAGGAGAAGAGTACTCTCATGATATAGTAGATACACTAAGAAGTTTGAAGGCATAAATCAAAAGTTGTAAGGAAGATAGTAGAAGGTTGATTGAGGCACATGAACGGCTTTCCAAAACTTAGGAAAAGCAAGCAGAGGTTAATGCAACCATCCTTCAAAGCCTTTCATATTTGCAGAAGCAGGGAAAATTGAGGATCAATCATGGACATGAGGAAAAGACTAATGGGGAATATGGTAGCAAATCTCAATCTGGATACAAGTTGGACAGAGATGATATAGTCAAAGGTGGTAGATCTTTGGATACACCTGAAAAGTGAGCTAGCACCCTTGGATTTTATTCTAGCTCTAGTTCTGAGAGACATCACCATTATTACCACTAACATCCTTTTAGGATATGTGAGAGCAGTATTTGTTAAGGATGTGAAGAAGTCAAAAGATGCAGAAGCATGACTACATGGGATGAAGAAGTTATTCAGATTACATGATTATTCAAAGAATATGAAAGGAAAGATAACTATCTTTAGCCTCAAGGAAAAAAAAGATATATGGTGGGAAGATGTGAAGCGTGTTAGAGACATCAGGTTAGAGGAGCTTAGTTGGCATGAGTTTAAAAGACTCTTCAGGAAGAAGTACTTGTCTAAGAGATACTATGACAAGAAAGCTAAGGATTTCTATGAGCTTAAGATGGGTTCCATGACAAATGAAGAGTACATGACCAAGTTTCTAGAGTTGTTGAGATATGTGCCTTACCTCAAGGATGAGAAGACAAAGGTCCAAAGGTTCATTAGTGAGTTTCCTTTAGCATATAAATATTGAATTGAGTATGATGAGCCTCAATCATCTGAGGAAGTCATCGGGAAGCTGAAGCATTGTTATGAGCATTCTAAGTGCAATTCTGAGCCTAAGCGGGATTGGAAAGGTAACGAGAAGATTAAATTAAAGTGTGCTAAGAAGCGAGGAAGACCTTAGGATGCAGGTGACAAGGAGAATGTAGCATCATACAAGAAGTTCAATGCAGTTGACAAAGGACATGAATTTCAGCCTGAGGAGAAAAATAAGGGCGATAATAGGAATTCTTTGAGGTGTTGGACTTGTGGTGGAGAGAATCGCAGGAGTGAGTGTCCATCAAACCAGGGTGGCAGACCTCAGATTTACATGGTCACGAGGCACAAACAATTGGAGATTTTGGGCAGAGTATTCCTCAGATTTATGCAACAATGGATAATAGGCAGGCTAATCATCAGATATCCATTATTGAGAGGAAAGGTAAGCTTTGTGATCAAGTTGTTTCTAATTTGATTGAGCCTAGATCTAATTATAGTTATATCAGTCCTGACGTGGTGGATAAGTGTTGCTTAACTAAAGAAGTGCACGCAAAATCTTGGTTAGTGCAATTGGCTACAGGGACCAAGATAAGAGTTTATCAGTGGGTGAAATCTTGTGCATTTGAGCTAAATGGTATGCCTACATCAACACATCTAAATGTGCTTCCGTTGAGATCATATATTATGCTTTTGGGTATGGGTTGGTTGTACCATTAGAGATATGTTGAGGTTAAAAATGAGCCTCTTAAGAGATATAATAAAAAAGCATGTGTTAGGAATTTTATGGGGAAGGTATATTTGACAAGTCACATTCTACACTACTTTTTATGTACACTCTAAATAACTATGGTTGAGTTACTTTTGAGAGTTGACTAGAAAAAATAATAATAATAATAAAAACTACATTAATGAGCTCAAAAATCTATTTCCAATTCCCAAAATATTGTCTTTGAGAATTTATATATCTTAGACTTAAAAATGAAATTAAACAATAAAATATATATTTCTATTCAAAAATAATTTATATTAACTTTTTATTTAGCACTTACTTCATTCAACTTAATAATACCTTTTATTTAATAATACTTTACTTGTTATTTACTTTAAAGTTATATTTTTATATTATTTAAATTAATATTTTATATTTTACCACACTTTACTCATTATAATACATTTTATTTAATAATACTTTATTTGTAATTTAATTTAAAGTTATATTTCTATATTATTTAAATTAATATTTTATATTTTACCACATTTTACTCATTATAGATTTAATGTCATATTTATATTATTTAAATTAGTGTTTCATATTTTATATAATATAAATGGTGGAGAACACAATACATATAATTAAACTTATTTTATTTAAATTAACATATCATTTTTTTATATAATATGAATGATGAATTAACATTTAATATTTTATATAAAAATTTATAATTCAAATGGTTAATGCTTTGCTGTAATTACTGATTCTTAATTTAAATAACATGTATTATAATTTTAATATTATATTTAAATTATATAAATATATTATTTAAATAAGCATTTCATATTTTAAGTAATATGAATGTTACAACTTATAACCGAGAACTAATAAAATTAACATATAATTTAAATAATATGTTGAAAGAATATTGATTTTATGACTTTGTTTAAATTAATATTTTATATTTTATATAATATGAATGGTAAAGTTTACACTCGAGAGCTACTATTACTAGTATATTTATTTATTACATTTTATATAATATAAAGGATTTTTTTCTGAGGTTGTTTTCTCTTAACTATTTATGTAATTAGTTGTTTACATAAATAATGAATTTTCTCCGTCAAAGAAGTATAGTTATATCTTTCACAGTGGTTTGATCTTTGAGGTAGTTTTCATTTTTTTTTAGGTTTAGTTGAGTTAATTTATTTGCTTTGGTTTTACATGATTACCATGATGAAGCTTTCTTATGATTAATTTTTTTTTTGTAATTCGTGTGATTTTTAATTTTAATTTTTAGGATACATATTAATTTAAATAGGTGTTATAATTATGATATAATTATAACATAATATTTTATAAACGCAGTTTCAAATATATGTTATATTTACAACAAATGATTAAGTATTTTCTAATATATAGCTTGTGACATCAATCTATTGAGAGAGCTCTAATGCTCAAGATATAAGCCAATAGGGAATATAAATTATTTAGGATGAGAGGATGAAAGTCTTAACTTTTGATTGTGATGGAGATGTTGTAGGATGAATTGGAGTCAAATTCTTGGACCCATCCTACCCAAAAGCATAATTGTATTTGCTTCCACCATAGAAGTCTAATATAGCAATAAGATTTAACATTGAATTAATGAAGTTGCAAGGTTTGATGGAAATTACCAAAGTAAATTTATAGGTAAAATAGTTATGGGGGAGACACTTACGTTGTGGATGACCCAGCCACTAGAAACCCATTTTGGTCTACTTTCCAAAGTTTCACTTGTTGGTTTGAGGTCGGACTATTATGAATAGTGTGGCAAATGTGAAACTAATTTTAACAAAAGAATCAAGATGGGATCCACCAAGTTTTTGTTTGATGCATTGGAGTTCAAATTTTGATCATAAAAACAAGTGTATTTAGAAAATCTAGGTTTTAATGCATGGTTTTCCCTTGGAATTGTGGCATAGAAAAGATGGTGGGTAACTCTATTGGCTATTTTGTTACATATGAAGAAGGTTGGTTAGAAGCAGTGGATAGGAGAATGACTTATATATTGGTTGAATTGGATCTCAAACAAGGTCTTTGAGTGGAGTTACAAATTGAGTGAAGAAACCAAGGCTATACTCAAAAAATTAACCATTGGAGAATACCATTTAGATATGGATTTTATCATGTGGTGTGTCACCTGCACTTAATCCAATATTTGAGGAAATAACCAACCAATTGAGGGTATTAAATTGTTTTTTCTTTAACTATATTAAATTGATCATCAAGTAACTTAAAGAATTTCCCACATCCAACTCATGTATCTACACAATTTTTATCATGACTCTAATTCTCAGCCTTCATGCTAGCCATTTTCCCATCAAATGAAAAGCATGTATAAATGTCTACCAATGAGTAGATACATCAATCATAGATTATATTGGATTCCTTATCCAATCCTCAATAGAATTTCAATATATTTATGTATATTACTTCCATGTGCTCGTATGATTAATTAAATTCCACAAACTATTTACAACCAAATATTTTTTTAAAGAAACTAATATATATTTTTAAGGTGTTGTCTACCGAGGCCATAATTTTGCTCAGACGACTAAATTTTCCTTGGAATCCAATAATTATTTTTTCAAGGAATCCAATCCTCTATGTGTTTGAATTGTTTTATTGAAGATGGAAATAGATTCAACACGATCAAGAACATTTGGGTCACCCAAAATCCTAAAGTTTGACAACTATAACCCAAATTTCCAAAAAATTATGTCAGATTCTCTCATAATCCTACCGAAATTTCCATAGTTTTTCGGAAAAAATGTGTTCTTATAAGACTACGACATTTTTTAATCCTCAACCCTCTTCTTCCTTTGGCTTGGTGATTATTTCCACTAAACTAGAATTATATCTTTCTTGTTTCCTTTGGCTTGGTGATTATTTCCACTAAACTAGAAGTACATTTTGCCCATCCATAAGGAATAAACTATCTACCTTATATTGATCAAAAATCTAGATGGTATATATGCGAAAGAGTGCTAGTGGGTATTTATTTAATCCCCATTTGCAATCTTCTTTTGGCTTGACCACTATTTTCCACTAAACTAGAAGTATATCTTCCTTGTATATTTTACTTTTCCACAAAAAAATAAATCATTTCTCCTTAATATTAACCAAAACTATAAATGGATATGGATATTATTTATGTAATATTTCTAATTATCAATGAAAATTAACCTTAACAAAGGAGGCATTTTGTGCGAAGTGCAAATAGAATTTATCACATTTAGCATTTTTTCAATTTATTTATTAAAAATTAAAGTTATAATTATAAACACGGTTAAAATAAAAATATTTTGTTGTATGTGTGAATAACCTTATCATTTATATGCAGAAATGTATTTTTTTCAATATCTTTTTTCCAAATTAAAATTATGAAACATAAATATTCCTATACCAATTTTCACTACATTTCCATCATGTTATTCAAGTTGATTTCCATGTTCAAAGTACATGAATGAATTACTTATTTAACAACAATACTCTTATTATTCTTACTCATATGAATAATATATCTAATTACGATTATCCAATTGTACATAGAATATAGTATTTGAGTTATCAAATATACATTTTCCTAAAGTAATTATAATTTTATATTTTTAAGAGGTTATTTTAAATCTTAATTTTTTTTTCTAAATAGTAATACTAATAATTTAGATAAATTGAATATTGACATAAAATATAACTGAAATATATTACTCTCCATAATAGGTAGGCAATGTGGTCTTCACAAGTGAAACAAGTACTTAGTGCCTAAGCATTAATATAAATGCAAGAAATGTTAAATAAATAACCATAAGAGAACCATATAATAAGAACATATTATTGATAATTTTACAAGTAAAGTCCACACTAGAACTATGCCACAAAACATGTTATTAGTTTTAAAAATTTGACTTACATTTTGGGATAAAGCAAAGATTTAATGAGGTAAGGATTTGAATTGTTTTTTTTTTTTTTTACAAATGAGATAGAATTTAAATAAATACTTTTATATTCATTACAATCACAATTATAAGTTATCTAAACTTCTTTTGATTGAGATATATGGTTTTGGATTTTACAAGATTAACAAGTTTAGGTTCAACAAATGGTCAAAGGCAAAGATGGAAGTCAATAAAGTTGTTCCTTCAAAGTGATAAAGTTACAAAATGGATTCAATTTGTGGATAACTTAAAAAAAATGTTATTCTTCTCTTAAATCAAGATGATAAGATAACTTAGTCTAAGAACAAAGCCACTAGAATTTACAAAACAAAACTAGGTTATGAAGCAAACAATAGAAGTAGAACTTCAACAAAAGATTGTGGTAGTGAAAATTAGTTTGGAAACTTGCAAGTCCTCCCAAAATAAGAAATTTATATGGATGGCTTTAGAAAAGTAAATTCTTACATGGAATAATGAGCAAAAACAAACTAAATTGGTCTAACATAGTGTGTTTTATGCAAGGTTAAAAGAGAATAAGTGGATTATCATTTCGTTTTATGTTCTTTCTCAAAACTTGTATAGAATAACTTCAAACAAGAGAAAGACACTTTAGTGAATTGTTTTGAGGGCATTGGTTTTTAGACATATATCAATCAAGTCATAAATCTTTACCTTGCTTTCTTCATTAGGAGATATGATTAGCTAGGAACAAAGCCTTATTCGAAGACATTGAAACGCATGCAGATGAGTTGGTCATTCAAATTAAAAGTGAATAGTGTGGTTTCCAAAAACCTACAATTTCAAAAAACCAAAGATCTTGAAAGTAACTAAAATCAATTATATTTCAACATAGGGATTCTTCAATAGTGCATATCAAGGTATATCTATTTAAAATATGAAACAAAGCATAATTTTAACAACTAACATAACATAAGTTATATGTTTTGTGGTTTTTGTTGAAAACCATATTTAATAAAAAAAAAAATAGGTGATTCAAAGTTTTTGATTAATAAAACAAATAAGGAAATTACAGTAATAAATTACTATCAAATTCAATTATGAAAAAAGTAGTAAAAATCCTTTTTTTTTTTTACGAGAATTTAATACAAGGAAATCAACTTTTTAAACAAGCTTTGGCATTACAAAGGAAATTCCTCTAATTTAAATATATAAAATGAGACTCTAGTTTTAAACTCATCACTATCCCTTTTTAAACATGTCAATTAAAACTAATTTTGAAATTCCAAAATATTATCAAAACTCTTAACATAAGAATAAGAATTTTTAAACATGCCAATTAGAACTAATTTTGAAATTCCAAAACATTATCAGAAGAATTGATTATGAAACCCAAAATATGATAAAAAATCAAATTTTGACAAAAATATATGTACAAGCAAGATGGGGTCATATTTTCCCTCGAGGAATTGATTAGGAAACGCCAAAATGTGATAAAAACTCATTTTTTACCCAAAAATATATATATGTGTACAAGCAAAATGGGGTCATCTTTCCCCTCGAGGAATAGCCCAAGCTGAGGAAGGTGCAATACTTGCTTTTGTGAGTTCCCGGTTCAATGTGTTAGGTTCTACATACAGGAGGAAAGAGAGGCTGGGATTGGACTTAGGGTCTGCTTTCCTTGGATATTTAATGACATGGGGGAACATGTGTCAAGGTCATGGGGGCTAGCTGAGGAGCGGAAATTCAGGGCACTTGTTAGACTCAATCCTGTGTAACTAGGAAATAATTTTTGGAAACATCTACCCGCATGCTTTAGTTCTAAACGTATGAAAATGTTGGTCAGTTACTACTTCAATGCCTTAGTTTTGAGGCAGAGAAGTATTCAGAATAGGGCAATGCCAGAACAGATTGACAGTGATGATGACGAATCTAAGTTTGGTTTTGTTGAAAACTTCAATATGCATGGGATGGTACCCTCTGGAATGAAAAATGTTGAGAGGTTGTCAAGGAGAAGCTCTTTAAGTTAATCTTCCAACGCTTTAGTTTTTCACCAAAACATGCAGGAAGATGATTTGGATGTGGTAGGAGAAAAGGAATTCGCAGTTAGTGAACCTTTTTATTGGTAGTCATAATGGTATTCAAAACCAACATGGAACGCCATTCTTGAACAATGGTACGACAGAAAGTGACATAAATGAGAATGGAACTTAGATAAAAATCAGTTCCAAGCATTTTCATCATTCGGGCATTCCAATATACGAAGACTCGATGAAAATTGCTTCTGGTTTGAGTGCCAACGGGAAAAATGAATATTGAATGCCGTTGAGATTTTTTTGTTAATTAATTTTAGAAAAAATCAACAATAGTATTGGTTGCTAAATTCTTGAAATGGAGTTATTGTTTCCTATATTTGTTGTGAGAGAATTTATGATACAGTTTTCAATTCCAGCTATAAAAATGTGATAACGTTTGTGAAGAATTATGTGTTGTAATCTCCTGAGAATAATAATATTGATGATGCCTCTGTTTGGTGGAGATAGCCGAAATTGGTTGGGTGAATCACGCTAAACCTGCTGTCTCATGTTTTCTGCTGTGTGTATAATTTGTTGTGTTTTCTGTGGTGCATACTCTGAACAATTGGCATCAGACCCTGAGAGGCCAAGTCTGCTGAGCGACTACACAATACCGTGGCGTTTGTTGCCTGTGCGTTGGAGCAGTAGACTGCCTGTGCGTTGGAGCTGCGTGTGACAGAGACCAGAGCGTTGAACAGGCGTTGAAACTGCCTGCATGTGACAGAGACCAAAGCGTTGGAGCTGCGTGTGACAGCGATCAGGCAGCATTGAACACAGCGTTGAACTGCGTGGCGGTGAACTGCTGAAATGAGTATTAAACTGTCTCTGCTGAAATGTTTTGGAACGTGTGATTTTAAATGCTGTTGTTTTAATTTGTGATGCCATGAGTTATTCACAATTGCACTATTTGTGAGCAAATAGAACTCCACCAGTTATTCCTTGTGGCTGAGTTATTCCACGAGTTATTCCTTGTGGTTGAGTTATTCACAATTGCAATATTTCAAAACAGAAACGTTTTCAAATGGACGCCGGTGTATATTAAAGCAACAATTAGATCAACAGGTCGATTTGCAGTTGTTATAAAAGTGTTATGAAATGTTTTTTTGTTCCACAACAAAAGAAACGACTTGTAAAATTAATATCATGTTTTGGTTTTTTGAAATTGTAATATGCCATGACATGATACGGCAGAGTAATTTTATTATAAGGAAAAGGCATTATAGTACAAGGCAAAGGCATTTTCTTTTAAATAAAAAACTTTATTTATTAAAAGTTGGAATTGGAGACTTTGTGTGTTACAATATGGCAAAAACTGAAAATGCTCGTTTTGAGATCGAGAAATTCAATGGCAAAAACAACTTCGAGATCTGAAAAGTGAAGATGTATGATCTATTTGTGCAACAAGGCGTGGCGAAGGCATTGTTGGGAAAAACCAAACAGCCTTACACCATGACAGATGATGAATGGAGTGACTTGGATCAACGAGCACTGAGCGGCATTCAACTGTGTTTGGCAGATGATGTTTTGTTCAACATCGTGTCAGAGAAAACTACTGCTGGTTTGTGGACAAAGCTTGAAAAGCTGTACATGACAAAATCCTTAACCAATAGGATTCTTCTGAAGCGACAGTTATACAGTTTGCGCATGAAGGAAAGTACATCTATTACTGATCATTTGAATACCTTTAATACTCTCCTGGTGCAATTAGAAAGTATAGAAGTAAATTTTGAATAAGAAGATAAAGCTATAACTTTATTATGCTTGTTGCCTGAGTCATGGGATCATTTTGTTACTTCTATAAGTCTTAGTTCATCAGAAACCCTTGAATTTGATGATGTTGTTGGAGCTTTGTTGTCCGAAGAAACAAGGAAGAGGTCAAATTCAGAAACTTCTACATCAGAAGCAATGATGGTCAGAGGTCATTCTAAAGAAAGACGCTTCAGTAAGCACAACAACTCGCGTTCAAAATCGAAAGGGAAGAAGAGTAAGGTAAAGTGTTGGTTTTGTGGCAAAACAGGACATTTGAAGAAACATTGTTGGAAGAGACAACAAACATCCAAAAAAGACTCTTCGACAGAGAAGAAAGAAACAAACACGACAGATACAGGTTCAACATCCATTTCAGGTATGAGTGATAAAGTGTTATCAGTTAATATGTCTAATTATGATCAACATTGGCTGTTAGATTCTGGTGCATCAAATCACATGTGCATTCATAGATAATGGTTTAAAACTTATAAATCAATCAATGATGGAGTAGTTTACATGGGAAATGATGTCACATGTAACATTGTGGGAATTGGAAGCATCCAGCTTAAAATGTTTGATGGGACAAATAAAATTCTAACTGATGTAAGACATGTAACTGAACTAAGAAAAAACCTCATTTCACTAAGTGTACTAGACACTAATGGATATAAAACTTTTATTCAAGGTGGAGTAATGAAAGTTTATAAAGGAATTTTACTAGTAATGAAAGCAAAGAAATTTGGAAATCTTTTTCAGTTAGAAGGAAGAACAGAATCAAATCATGCTTCTACAGTATCTAAAAGCGACAATAATTCTATTCATTTATGGCATCAAAGGTTGGGCCATATGAGCAAAAGAGGTTTAAAGATTTTATCTGATCATAAGTTACTTCTTAATTTAAAGTTTGTTAAGTTAGATTTCTGCAAACATTGTCTATTTGGGAAACAAAGCAAGCAGAAGTTTAAAACTGGAAAACATACTAGAAAGGGAATCCTTGATTATATCCATTCTGATGCTTGGGGTCCATCTCCTGATACCCTGTTCTTTTATCTTTTCTGCAAGCCAAGAGAAGCCAGACACCAACGTAGCTTCTCTAACAAAACTGGTTTCGTGAACATGTCTGCACAGTTTTCCTTTGTATGCACTTTTTCAAAAGAGACGCCCCTTTCAGTGATAACCTGTCTTACAAAATGGTACTTGATAGGCATATGCTTTGATTTACTATGATAGGCTGGATTCTTAGAAATCATGAGACAACAAGATTTCTAAGAATCCGGCCTATCATAGTAAATCAAAGCATATTCCTATCAAGTACCATTTTGTAAGACAAGTTATCACTGAAAGGGGCGTCTCTCTTGAAAAAGTGCATACAAAGGAAAACTGTGCAGACATGTTCACGAAACTAGTTTTGTTAGAGAAGCTACATTGGTGTCTCGCTTCTCTTGGCTTGCAGAAAAAATAAAATAATAAAGGAACAAGGTATCAGGCTAATTGTTGTCAAGGTGGAGATTGTTGAGATTTTTCTGTTAATTAATTTTGAAAAAAATCTCATGTATGTGACAACAATAGGATTTGTTGCTAAGTTAGCTTTAGTTATTCCTAAGGAGTTATTGCTTTCTATATTTGTTGTGAGAGAATTTATGATTCAGTTTTCAACTCCAGCTATAAAAATGTAAACCCGTAGAGGATATTTGAACTGAGAAAGTTTGTGAGGAATTATGTGTTGTAATCTCCTGTTGAATAATAATATTGCCGATGCCTCTGTTTGGTGGACGTAGCCCAGATTGGTTGGGTGAACCACGTTAAACCTGCTATCTCATGTTTTCTACTGTGTTTATAATTTGTTGTGTTTTCTGTGGTGCATACTCTGAACAAATGCTAGCATGAAATTGAAGTTTGAGATAAAAAAATGATGGTTGTGGAGATTCATTGGGATTATAAAGCTTGTGTTTTATGTGAACGCACTGGACATGTAAACGGAACTAAACTCATTTGTGGAGCAACCTTGCAAGCCATGTTCTTTGTCTCATATTAAAGGTTGCTATGATATTCTAGATGTTCCCCAAGGGTGCATTTTTAGCTGGAATGCTATGCAATATCCTCTCCAGGTTGGCATTTGATTTGTGCTTTTTCGGTTGGTGGACTAAATTCTCTAGTTCTTGTTTACATGCTTCCTATCAGGCCAGGCATTTCTGTAGGGTAGAGTAGCATGGAAGATTATGCCTTCTGAAATCTCTAGTACAGAATGTCATGGGAAAAATAAAAATTTGAAAAACTAGTGAATTTTAACATGATGTGATTTTAAGAATTAGGAGGAACCATCACACACTATTTCTAGTCTTTTGGCTTCAATTTGATGAAATCAATTTTCTAGTGTATGTGACCAAAGATAATTTACTGTACCCATGATTTCTGTTAAATGATGTTTCTTGAAACTTGAGAAGCATAGATTATGACATATAAAGGGGCAACAGATAAAACATCAATTGAATTTTAATCGCCCCATCTGACCAGTATTCTGTTAAAAAATCACATGTTGAATAACTAAGCTTGAAACCTTCAAAATATTATAAAAACTCATTCAAAATGAAAACCTCTGTATAAAAACAGAGGGCCATCCTTGCTCTCAAGGAATAGACTAAGCAAAGCAACCAATACACAATTTCAACAGTCCTCGTCCAATTTAAATACATGGTTTCCCTCCATGTTTTCCAAACCAGACGTAACAGAAGCCTTCTGGTACTCTCCAACTCTTTTTTTCAAAGAACTTCATTTTCCCTCTGCAAATCCATGGAAAGAAACCCCAATCAAAATTACAAATGTAAATAAACATATGTTTAGCAAAAATTTGCATGGAAAGAAACCCCAATCAAAATTACAAATGTAAATAAACATATGTTTAGCAAAAATAAAAAGACCAACAAAACCATCAATACCCACTGAAGAGAGATTAGCTCCATCCAGTCGAATGGGTTCTGTGCATCGTACACTTTGTTGTATCCCAATGCAACCACAATTGCCAAAAGAGAGATTACTCAATTAAATTTATAAAACATGGTATCATATGCATTTGCAATAAAAAATCAAGTATGTTGCTAGACAATGACAAATACATACTAACAACATATCAACATCAAATTAAACATATTTAATCATGACCTGAGCATTCATCCCTACAAGATCACAAGGGAGAGCATCAAAAACAAACCCTCACTCAATATCAACATATTCACATGCTATCTCCTTCACTCTTTCCTCACTAAGCTTGTGATTTAGCATGTTGCAAAACAAGCTACGTTTTAATTAAAAAGCACAATAAAATCAAATCTAAAACTATCAGTCAAATCTAAAACCCTAAACACCACACAAATCAACATATCCGTAGAGTGAGCATGCAAAGTCACGTTGAAGGCCTTAATCCCTTGAAATAAGCTCGTTTGAAAAAGTTATCACTGGCATTTGACCTCTTTTCTTCAACTAGAAGATCGAGCACAAGCTATAAACATTCACAGCCAAAGGCAAAAGTGAAACAGAAGAATGCAGAACAGAGTGTAAAGGAGAAACTAATTGTAGAACGGGTAAATAAACAACAATGGCATAGAAAAAAATACCCTCTACACAGGCAAATGCAACAATCCTTTCAGCAAAACTTTTAGAGTTGCAAAATGTTAACAGACTATCGTAAACATTACGAAATAAACTTTCCAATTAAGTGATAAGGCCCAGAGCCTGAATATGTAGATCTTGTTTTAAATTTTGAAAAAGCTTTTGCTACCTATCAATCCAACGAAGAGTCCGGTCTACTTTCTTAACTACACAGAGAACAGTTTCAATTGCACGAAACATGTGATTCTTCTCTTTGGAATCCTTGATGTAAGTCTCTAACAAGAAACTGTACATTTTTGCACAGAGTACAACAGAAAATCACACCATGAGACTACACCAAACAAGAAAACACAATCAACAAGTTGAGTTATGGAATACCAACAGATCAAGAACACGATGAAGACCTGAATGAATGTTTTCTTTTGCAATCTGGAACCCATAAAATACATGCACCTGAAAACCATCACAAAACATTTAATTATCTCAAATTGCTCAATACATCAAATGACCAATCCATGCCCCACAAAATCAGAGCTAGCAAGAAAGAAAACAGAAGAAAGAAAAACCTAAAAATTGAACAAGCACCTCAGGGACTTGCACTTCTTTCATGAAACGACAAGCCAAATTCTCCAGAACAATGCCATTAGAGGCTACAAATGAAGCCAAAACACGCGTGTGAGGTGCTTCTCATTGGCACTCAACCCTTCCCAGTGAGGAAGACTTTGTGCCAGATCAACTTCCTCGGCTGCAAACCAGATCAAACCCTTAATACTTGCATGCATACATAAACACATGCTGCATTCATTCGCTTTAAAACCTTACCAGTCCAAAAACTAGCCATATTTCGGGATATGTGATCGAAAACATACAAAACCTCTGCAGGTTCTCTACCAAAGAGGCTCCTCGCCAACAACCGCCATTGTTGGTTTGAAAAGGAAAAAAATGATAAACAATAATTAAGTACAAAAGCTCCAGGAGATTATGTGATGGGACTGTAACATTTGCTCCATGAGATAAAATGAAGACTGCAAGGGATCGAATCATACCTTGTTTTAACAAAAATGGAGAGATATACGAGATATACAAGTGTCCAGATGCGAAAACAGGGCTGAGACCTCAAGAACAGATAATAAATCCGATAAATTTAAGATAATCCTGCTAAAACGAAGATAACTTGGCCTGATTTAGTACGTAAATTGTTTGCACTGCAAGTTCTATATATTCATTGCGGAATCTGATAGATGGCCCATCACTGTTTCAATTGGAGGGCTGTGAATATAAGGGGAACTCACATTTGAAATTCAAAATTGCAGCGCCAGATGTAGGGTACGGTCGCCCGCCCCGATGAATCTTTTAGTCTGGGGAAAATGAGGCAGGAGTGACCAAACGAAACTGTGCGCATGGGTGGCCAACAGGGATGGAATTTGACATGCTTTCACAGGGTAATTTTCCTTTGAAAGACGGCCTAAAACTTTTATCGCTAGTCAACTCTTTGCAATAAAAAGGATTGAGTTGTGAAAACCATCGAATTTGAAAGATGCTTCACATTTGAAATTCCTCTTTCAATCATTATTTTTTTTTTTCAACTGGAAAATTATTTCCTCTCTCAATCATTATTTTTTTTCAACTGCAAAATTATTTTTTGTTATTCATCCGAAAAAAAAACATTCGATTACTAGAGGGATTGATATTTCTCTTCAGAATGAGTATCGCATAGCAGTTCTGCAAAACTTACATTTACATTTGACTACTAAAGGGATTGATATTTCTTCTCAGATTGAGTATCTCATAGCAGTTCTGTAAGGCAACACAAATAACCAGGTCTATAGGCCATAAATGCCCCGTGGCCGTTTATGCTTGCTATTGGATTTTGACAGGCCAACGATCCATTAGCCAGCATATACAGCCGCCGGCCATTTCTGTAAAACTTATATTCTTTCTGAGACTTATATTACTCTTCTAAATTTGATATTGCCGTCAGTGTTAAATGCATGGAAATTCTGGACAGACTTACATCTTTGTCATTTCATAAAAAAATAATATATTGTTAACTATTTTACTGTAATATGACATTAAAAAAAAAGTGACTACATATTGAATTTTTCATAAAAAAATAATATATTGTTAACTATTTTACTGTAATATGACATTAAAAAAAAAGTGACTACATATTGAATTTCTTAATTCTGTTTTCTGTAATGGCTTGTTAACTGAATGCAGATTTCATTTTTCTAGTATCAGCCTTTAGTCCTGTGAGCCATCTTTAATTAAAAGCTGCGATTTGGAATTTCGTTGGGAAGTCGTCTGTCCCTTCCTCTATGATGATCCTAGTTTCCTGGTTCTTATTTTTTTCTTTTTTTTGATCAAGTAAGAGTAGGACCTTCCATTCAACTTAGCCAAATATACATAAATTACAAAGAGCCACACCCGCTCTGTGAGAGTTCAACAGTAGCCGGGCAGGCCAAACCAAACCAATCACCCAAAACTAAGAGAAACCTAAACCAGAAATCCGGGGAGAATCGCCAAACAAAGCACAAGGTCATCTGGCAGTGCTGCTGTGCCTCAAATGAGCCTAGAAAACCTTGGAGGGCAAGTCCATGACTCGCCGTGGATCCACAAGAGGTCCCACCACAAGCCAAACTGAAAACTGACAAACGGACCTGACGGAAGTTAAAAGCATAACACTCTAAACATTTTTCGGGTCCGACCAAAACGCACATACAATCGCCACCATTGATCCACTGACTAAGATCCAACGGTCCTCAAGAATATCGGAAGGACAAGAAGCGCGAGAGTTAACCGCCCGATGAGGGCGGTTTTCTCTCTCCTTGCTCCGCAACGTGTCGCTCAAAGAGTGGAATCGGAGCCAAACACAGAAAAATCGGAAATCGGGCGGTTTTCTCTCTCCTTGCTCCGCAACGTGTCGCTCAAAGAGTGGAATCGGAGCCAAACATAGAAAAATCGGAAATCGTTCAGACCCTGCCCGATATACCGCTAGTGGTATTGGACCAGTTGACTCGCGGAAAAAACAAACCCGTCATTTTGCCACGTGTTGTCCCTTAATTCCGTCCAGCGGGCAGTACTTGAGCCAATCCCGATCACCTGGATTCTCTGTCAACCACCACCTAAGCCAAATGACGAGGGCTACCCCATCCTGTGAAGCTATCTGAGTCAAACCTTTCATCATTCAATCATAAGGAAACTAGACTTTGGAAATAAACCGAACCAAGGCGGGTTAGATTGTGTGGATTTCTCCAACCTCCCGCTGGTCTTCAAGGTCCCTTTGATCCAACCTGTTAGTCCATAGTTCCATATCCTGGGTAGCCTGACAGAGACAGTCCTCCTGCAATTTACCTGGGGGAAGCGAATCCCAAGCATACCTAGAATCCCTGTCCCTATTTGTGACTCCTTCATTCGCCAAACGATGCGCTAACGTGTTAGCCTTCCTTCTCACATGAGCAAATATGACAGTTTTAAGGGTTTGCAGGTGAGAATAGATGCGATAAAAAAACTGCAAGAGCTTCTAGTGCTTCAACACTTTATCTGGAGAGGTTCCATTGCTAATTTTATTAGCCGCTCTAATAATTAATTTCGAATCCACTTCAATTATAACATTGTGTAAACTTGAATTCACCAGGATTTCCAAGCATTGCTCTAATGCCATGAGCTCAGCCATGTTGTTTGTGGCCTTCCCCAAGTGGCCATGGAAGATTATCTGTATTTGTCCCTGATCGTCTCTTATGGCACCCCCAAAACCCGCTAATCCTGGGTTGCCCTTAGCTCCTCCATCAATATTAACTTTTAAGAAACCATAAGGAGGAGGCTTCCAAATGGTAGCACACTTGTTTATAAGGCTCACTGCCTTCATTATTCCCAGTGGACTGATAGACTAGAGACCCAAGTGAAGTAAAATTCTCTCCTCATGGGGCAGGGGAGGATCTTTAGGAAGGGTCCTCAGCAAGCTTCTTACTGTATCTTTGAGCTGCCTTCGAATTTGCTCAATTATGTGTTGGGGCCTGTTTGTTTTGTTTTTGAAGATTCCACTGTTGCTTTCTTTCCACACATTCCAGATGACAAAACATGGAACCAGAATCCAGGCTTTATTAACTATCTCATTCCTTGAGAAGTTGATCCAGGTGGATGTTGGTGGCCACCCACCTATCCCATTTGGACCCCACAACTGTCTCTTTCAGTTTTTCAGTGCACCCATGTTGCCCCCAAATTTCCCAAAAAACATCGTTTAGGGCCTCAAAACAGCTCCAGAAGTTCAGGACCCGAAAAACTGCTAAAAATAGTAAACTGTGCTACAATTTAGGAAACTGAAAAATTGAAAGAGACAGTTGTGGGGGTCCAAATGGGATAGGTGGGTGGCCACCAACATCCACCTGGATTAGAAGTTCCTCTAGTTCTTAAGAGTGTTGGATATGCTGAGACTATCCCTATCAGTTTGTCTAAAATAAGCAGCCGCCCAATCCCACACCTTTGAAATGAAAGGACAGAGGTTGAGAAGGTGTTCAATCGTCTCCTCCTGAGCGCCACAAAGGTAACACTTGGAAGGACCAATGAAGCCTTTCTTGAGGATTCTCCCGGGTTAAGATCTTCCTTTGATGCACTAGCCAGATGAAAAGCTTTATTTTCATCCAATGCGGACTTTGCCAAAGTTTCTTCCAGATCTAATCAGGATTCACAAAGTTAAATCTTGTGACTTCCTGTTTGGCCTCTTTGAGGTTAAAGTTGCCTTCAATGTTCTTTCCCCATCTTAATTGATCCATTGAGGAAGAAACAAGAATCCTTCTATGCTCTAACTCCTGGGTGAGAGCTTCTGCGTTAGTCTTCAACTGGTTTTCATCACTGTATCCTAGATCCTTCCACTCCCTCCATTTTCCATTATTCCTTCCTTGATCCCAGAAGTCTTTCACCAGAACCATACCTTTGTTGTCTGTGTCACTTTTGAGATCTGCAAATTCATCCCTATAAAGGTTGGGTTCCTGTTTCCAGTTATCCTCCCAAAATCGAGCAAGATCCCCTGCTTGAATTTCCCAAAAACAATGGTGCTGAACAATGTTTTTATTATCCCAGGCAAGGTTCCAAATATGGGAGCCCCTGATTTGCCCTGACATTCTAATGTGATCCTTCTCCTACCAGTACTTGGCATATTTTTGTTTCCAAAGCTTAGCCCAGGGGGCATTCGGTTCCTTAATCCATCTCCACCAAAGCTTGGCTCCCGAGACTCTGCTGAGGGTCTCAGGATCATGAAGCCCCAATCCACCATGGCTCTTGGGCTTGCAAAGCTTGTCCCAGGCTACTAAAGCCCACTTCTTTTTCTCTTCCCCTCTGCCCCACAGAAAGTCCCTTTGTATGCTTCTTATTTGCTGCTTAATACCTTGAGGAGCAGAAGAGCTGAAAACATAAAAATGGGAATGGCCTGCAAGACCGCCTATGTGAGCACAAGGCGTCCTGCCAGATTTAGTGATCTGCATGTCCATTTTCTGATCTTGTCCTGAAGTTTATTTAAAATTGGTTCCCACACTTTCTTGCTTAGCGGTTTGTCAGTAAGAGGAATGCCAAGATATTTGGAAGGTAGTTGTTCTCTTTGAAATCCAAGGATTCTGGTAATATTTCTCTGAATAGCAATATTAGTGTTAAAGAAAAAAACTTTGGACTTGTTGAGGCTTACCTCAGTGCCTGCTGCCATAGCAAAGCCATTTAAGATGTTTTTGATTGCTCTGGCTTCCCTAACTGTAGGTATGCCCTGCAACATTGTGTCATCTACAAATCGCTGATGAGTGTTTGCCTTTCCATCCGCAGTGAGTTTGATACCCTGAATTCGTCCTTCAGCCTTTGCCATTTTAATCGCTCTACCTAGCCCTTCCATCATGAGGACAAAGAGGAACAATGAAAGCAGATCTCCTTGTCTGAGCCCTCTTGAGGGAGTGAAGTTCCTTGATGGAGCTCCATTAAGCAGTATGGAAAAACTGGTTGAGGTAACTAATGCCATGACCCATCTTATCCAATTCTGATCAAAACCATAGGCTTTTAGAATTGCTCTTATGTAAGCCCAGCTCAATTTGTCATAGGCTTTCGTGAGGTCCAACTAAATGATCATACCAGCGTGTTTGTTGCTTTTGAGAGAGTATACCACCTCATAAGCTTGGATGATATTGTTGAGGATTTGTCTTCCCTCCACATATCCTGTTTGCTCCTTTGATATGAGAGAGGGTAGAAGTGGTTTGAGTCGACTGGCTATTTCTTTGGAGATAATTTTATACACCACATTACATAAGGCGATGGGCCGAAAACCATCCGGAGTCATGGCATTTTCTTGCTTAGGAATCAGAGTTATGAAGGATGCATTCAGAGCCTTTAGAACCTTTTTGGATCTTCTTAAGTCTTCCACAACCTCAAGGATGTCATGTTTGACAGTTTCCCAACAAGATTTGAAGAAGTCTACATTGAATCCATCCAGGCCTGGTGCTTTTCCATTCTGCATTTCATTAATCACTTCGCTGACCTCCTCTTCCGATACTGGCCTGTTGAGATTGTGGTTGTCCTCTCTAGTAACCAGCTGAGGGATATACTGAGTGAAATGGTCAATGAACCTAGATCTGTGCTCCAGTGGCTCCTTTGGAATATTGCAGAAGTGCTGAACAAGGACCGATTCCCTATCATTGTGAGAAACAAGCTCATTGCCTTGAGCATCTTTGATCTTTGTGATTCTGTTGTGTGCCCTGTGAGCCATAGTGGATTTGTGGAAAAATTTTGTGTTTCTTTCTCCTTCTTTAATCCATTGTATCCTTGATTTCTGCCTCCAGAAAATTTCTTCTTGTAAGCATCGATCCTCCCATTCTTCTTGCAAAGAGTCCGTTAATTTTTGCCGCTCTTTGGTGAAGCCCTCTGTGATGTTGATCTGATTGATCTCCTAGAGCTTCTGTTCAGTTTCTCTTTTGGCTTTGAAGATATCTCCAAATTCATTTTTGTTCCAAACTTTAAGACGAGATTTGATATGTTTAAGTTTCTGCTGGAGCATATACATTTTTGTGCCCTGAATATTCAACTCCTCTCTCCACCATTTATCAACGTTATTAGTGAAATTAGGGTGTGAGAGCTAGGCATTTTCAAACCTGAAAGGTCTGTTTCTCGGAGTGCCCATAAAGGTGGCTTCCAACTGTACAGGTCAATGATCTGATCCTCCAAAGGGCAGAATGGAGGCTGTCATGGCAGGTCCTGAGAGAAGGAGGTCCTCTGAAATCATGAACCTATCAAGTTTGGAAGAAACATGATTAGCCCCTCCCCTTTGGCTGTTCCAAGTGAAGGTTCCATTGATTGTTTCAATGTCCATGAGCCCCATGTTCATAATGAAGTTTTGGAAGGCCATGGAGTCTCTGCCTAGCTGTCTACTGCCTCCTTTTTTTCTGAAAGAGATATTATCATATTGAAATCTCCTGCAACAATCCAAGGCAAAATGGGATGTCTCGCTCTTAGTTCCTTTAGGGAGGTGAGAAGCTTGAGTTTGTTTGCTTGCTTTTGAGGTCCATAAACATTTGTAATCATGTATATCAAGGAAAATTTTAAAGATGGAAAATTTTCTTGAAGTTTAAAAACATTAGCGAATCTCACTAATCCCTAATATGCAAACTATAAAATGTTTATTGATATATTTGTAAAATTATTCAAATTTATAATGATTTTATATATAGTCTATATATAATGTTGGCGATTTTTAAGGTAAAATAATTTTATATTCAAAAATTTGGGCAAATCATCTTTTATAAAAATTGGAAATTGGCGAATCTTTTTTGTGGAAAATCATGGAAAATTAGCCCACCGGGTGAATATTAGCCCCTAAAATTTTCCATGATGTATATCTCCTTGTCCCCTACAGGTTGACATATCATGGAGAAATAGTTCCTGGATGCTTCAACATCCAGAATTCCCAATTTTTATGTGTCCCACAAAGTGAGAATCCCCCCCACCGAGTTATTTTCCTTAACCTCTAAATACTCATATTTGAATAACCACTTATTATGAATATCTCTTATCTTTTCCATCGAACATTTTGTCTCCTGAATAAAAACCATGTCTGGTTTTTCTTCTTTCATTATGTTACTAAGATTTCTTTGTTTCCTCCTATTCCCTATTCCTCTAATGTTCCAGGTTGTGAACTTCATTAAGAAAGGTTAGTAAAGGAATAACTGGTAAGATCTTTCATCTTACCTGAGTTGATCAACAGTTTTCCACATTCGTTCAACAGTTCATTCTGTCTCTTTCTTCCTCTTTTCCTACCTAAGTTCTTTGGAGATTGTGCCTGAGAATTCTCCATCATCTTGACCCCACTTGGCTCCTGGCTTTCATGATTTATTTTGACTCCAGCTCCCTTCGCTTGTGACCTCCAGAGAAAGAGCTGTTGTACTCTATCATAGTCCTCTTTTGGTAGGGAGTCCACCCTTATGTTTTTTCCCTGTTCTATAAATTTCTCTAGATCCAGATTTTCCCTATCCAGAATCTCCTGTAACTCATGGTCCACTGTTCCTGCTTCACTTGGAGTCATCCCCTGGTCCTTACTGATCTCCATTAGGCTTGGTAGATCATCCTTTTGTTGGTTGTCTATTGTGATATCCTCCATGTCAGCTACCTTATCCTGTTCCTTTGTTGCATTCTCCATGTCGTGGATTGTCTCCTTGTTCCCATCTTCTTCCTCCAAGATCTTGAAGCTGTTTTGTCTTGTATGTCTGTCCTCATTTGCCTTCTTGTGTGGGCACTTTCCCCCTTTTCCTTTGCTCCCGACTTTGGTGAAACCATCTTGATCTCTCTCCACAATGGTTTTCTAGTTACCTTCCCTATTCATTGTGGGGTAGTCTCTATATAGATGCCCATGTTCATGGCATTTGCGGCATCTAAATGGTATGTGCTCATAGTCCACTGTCTGCACCAATTCTTCATCATATACTTCTAAATTATCGCTTTCGGAAGGGCTCTAGATAGATCCATTTCCACACATATTCGGGAAAAGGAGGTATATCTTCCTTTCAGAGTTTCCTCTGAGATCTTTAGAAAATGTCCTAGCTTGTTGCCTATGGTTTTCAAAGATTCTGGCAGCCAATAATCCAGAGGAAGGGAATATAGTCTGATCCAAACCGGTACTGATGTGAATGTTTCACGTTCCGGGACAAAGTTCATCATCCATGGCTGCATGTAGAGTCCTGCCGCAGCATAGAAATAGGCCCCCCTTCAAACACTCTATCTTTGTCCTCTAGGCTTGTGAACACTACTGTGAAAAAGCCCTTAGAACCTAGATGTAAATGTATTTCTTCCTTTGGCTTCCAATGGCTCCTTATCCAGACATGTAATGCCCTCTCCGTCGGCCATAACCCCATGAACTTGCATATGATTGCATGCTCTGTCATATGATCTCTATGAGCTTGTATCACTGGGTCGCTCAATATGACCTGTGGAATAATGCCTGACTTGGGCTTGCAGACTCCAGTAGTCTCTCTGGAAGCCGGTCTTTCACCACTGCCTCCATTCTCCTTTTCTTTTCTCATTTCCTATTGATTCCCTCCTTGATCCTGATCTCCGCTTCTTCCAGATGTCCCCTGACTTCATGCTTCTGAGATCTTGTCCAGTGGTTTTTTGAAATGTTTCTTTCCCACGTCCTGACTTCCTCTTATGACTGCTCGGCTGTAGGAGGGAGTAGCACTCCCCCCTACATTCTCTGCCATGGTACCCTGAATCCAAAACCCTGCCTTCAACTCCAACCCTAGCTTCTCCGCTCCCCCGCGATCCCCCAAATATTTTTCATTATTAATGAATCCCTCGCTCTTATTTTTCACCTCTGTCTTATTTTTTATTTATTTATGTTCACAGTCTGAGTTAAGTTTATTAAATAAAATAGCCATTTTCTTAGTTTTGGATGTTATTATTAGAATTATATAAAATTTAGATATGGGATGATATAATGTTTATTTTTATAAATGGTCAAATTTAATAACTCAATAAAAATGAAACTCTATAAATTCAATTATATTTTATAAATAATATTATATCAATTATTATTATTTTAATTTCAAAATGTATATTCATTCAAACTTTGGAAATGATAAAATAGGGATGCAATACATGATGTGAATGTATATTTGGCACTTTCAAAGTATGGTAGTGGAATATTTTCTTACTTTACATAGGGTGATATATATTTATCTTCATTTGACATATATAATGTGGTATACATATTATATATATATATATATATATATATGTTATACATATAACATGTGATTTTATTTTATTTTAGTATTTTTTAATCTCTAAGGGAAAGCTTAGTTGGTTGGGTTTATGTTGTTAAAGTACCTCTACTATTGAGAGGTCATGGTTTCAATTCTTTTAACACTTTGGATGTGAGGCTCATGGTTTCAATTCTTTTAACACTCTCAGGGTGAGGCTTCATGGTTGAGTAGACCAGAAGTGATCCTTTTGGGCATGGTTGAGTAGACATGAAGTGATCCATTTGGTAGATTTTCCTGATACAATTATTCCATGGATGGGCATGGTTGAGTAGAAAGGAAGTGATCCTTTTGGGTATATTTTCCTGATACAATTATTCCATGGATGGATGTGACAACATATCATTGATCTTTGGGGACCATGAACCACATAGAAAAGAAATATTATTTTTTAATTATATATTTCTTTTCACTTCTTGTGTATTTTGAGGATGATAAATAGAAATGGATATGTAACAAAGATTAATGATTAATGAAAAGCTTAGTATATATAAAGTTAACAAATAATTGAGGGTTTAAACAAGAAAAACACAATGTCAATATTAAAACAAATTAATACAAGAAAAGAAGAAGAAAAGAGAGAAAGAGAAAGAAGAGAGTTGGGAAATGGGAAAAAAAAGATGTTTGGCCTTATCATTTCCTATATCTTTTTAAAGATAAAATCATGGAGGATACTTTTTTCCAATAGGGGAGAAGGAGAAGAAGATTGGTTGTGTAAATTGGCATATAGCCCAAAGAGCCATGAATTTGCATTCTAACCCTTAAATTATCGAAATAAAGACTAAGAAACCATTTAAAGTGGGTTTCCTAGATAAATTTTGTGTGCATTTTATCATGAATTTCTCTGTGATTTTTGCTTGATGATTATATGATGGCATCATTACTCTTAAAAAAAGATGTCAGGCCTTATCATTACCCATATCTTTTTAAAGATCAAATCACAGAGGATACTTTTTTCCAAGAGGGGATAAGGAGAAGAAGATTGGTTGTGTAAATTGGCATATAGCCCAAAGAGTCATGAATTGGCATTGTAACCCTCAAATTATCAAAATAAAGACTAAGAAACCATTTAAATTGGATTTCCTAGATAAATATTGTGTGTATTTTATCATTAATTTCTCTGTGATTGTTGCTTGATGATTATATGATGGCATTGTTACTGTTAATTGTGTTTAAATATTTGTCACGGTAACGTTCAAATTGCTATGGTATTATTTATTTATATATCTAAAGTCGATTTGGGTCATCATGTTGTTAATGGCCACAAGATCAGTGGATGTAATGACATGACTATTGTAACTTTCTAGATAATTTCTATTCTTAGCATTTCATAATTACCAACCCATTATTGTTTCTAAGGGTCGTTAGCACTTAGTATGGTCATATACCTTCTCCAAAGGATGGCTGGCCTGATTTTACCCAATGACTTGTGTAAATCCTTTCTTGCAACCATTGATTCTTAAGTCTATAATATTCTAAGACAACTAATTGACATTTCTTAGGTCCATCCATTTTAGTTGGTGGTTAATGTGTCTCTATCCATTGGAAAATAATTTCAAATTGTATGTTATCTTCTACGTGGATGAAAATAAAACACATTAAAAATAATGAAGCAGTTCTAATGGATGGGATAATAAATACAAGTGAATATGCAAGCTACTCATCTCTTTGTTAACACCATTTGTAGTGTTGGTCTTGTTTGAATAGATCGGCATATTCAATTTCCTTTTGAGAGACATTTATTTTGTTGTTGTCATTTTTTGTATATATCTATATATATATATATATATATATATATATATATATATATATATATATATATATATATATAGATAGATAGATAGATAGAGAGAGAGAGAGAGAGAGAGAGAGAGAGAGATACGTATCTTTTTTCACCACTACATTTTAGGGTTAAAATCTAATGTAACATCGACATTAAAATGCTGATTAAATGTTAAATAGAAATCTCTTTAAAATTGCTTATACATCAATATAGTCATTTCGAAAATTTGACCTTTAATTGTTTCCTAAACATTAGAAAACTTGTTGCAATCACATGGATAAATTTTAATTATATGCACATTACAAATAAGTTAACAAATATAAAATTGACATCAAATCAACATTAACAAAATTGATGAAGAGGAAAATAACGAAAAATAAGGAAATTTCAAATTTAGAAGGGCACACATTTTAGAGATATATCAGGACAAAGGTCAACAATCAACATAGGCTACAAATTAGGGTTTTGAAAAGTACATAACTTACAATAAGCATAACATTGATTAATATGTCAACGAGAGTTATACCCTACATCTCCTCTATAGTATGGAAAATAAGGAAAAACCCTCTCCTAATGAAGCAATCATGACGTAAGTGGAAAGCATAGATGAGAAAGATGCCTTAGAGGACATGGAACTCGATGATATTGATTTTTCACCCATGGCAGAGGCTTGGAACATAATAAGAGAGATCTAATGGAATGCCCATAATTTGTTGTAGTAATTCAATCACAAAGTCTCAAGATCAATATATTTTTGGGTTAATTACCATATAGAGTTAGAATATTGAGTTTATAATAAGTTGAACTAGTTCTTTGAAATCAAAAGAAGAGGAGTAGTTCTAGAAAGGAGCTCATGAAAGGTTTGTAAAGGAGATTTTGACATGGATAAATAATTTTGTGGTGGAAGAGGATTACATGTCTTTTAGTTATCCAACCATGGAAGTGTAAGCACCAGTGCTTGGGGGTGACCTAGAATGGATTGACTAATATTGAATAACTAAGGGAATAAGGTGCCATGGAGTAATCACATGCTCTAAAGAGGGAAAAACAGGTTTTGAAAAAAAATGCAATAATTAAGAGGTGGTGGATGAATAGAATGAAGGAGATTCATCATGATACTATGGTGATGAAGAGGAGTATTAGTGAGGATAGAAACATAGAGGCATGAATTAAAGAGTTCAAAAGGTTTCAAATGTGTTGAGAGAATACCAAACATTTGTGGCTCTCTGTTTCTGTTTATATCTATATTTCATTTCATTCCTTCATAAATCTGGATCAATGGTATCATAGCAATCTGCTCTTTTTTTCTTTTTTCTTTTTTTGTGCATGTCTCCAACAAGGTCATGGTATAAGGAGTTGGGACTTAAATTGGTTGAGCCTTTGCAAGATCATCCCTGCCGACACTGGCAACCTCCCATGGTGAAAGAAAATAAAGACAATGGAGCAAGATATCCTATCAAACTTTTTCTCAAAGAATCCCTTGAGCGGCAGAGGAATGAGATGATGACCAACTTTGAGCAGATCCTTTGGCGGATTCCCACAGGCTCATCTTCATCCAACAATCACTTTGGAGGCACCACACCCGTCAAGGTACAAGTTAAATTCGATATCCCCATATTCGAAGGTCAAATAGATGCAGATGTTGTAGATAAATGGTTGAATCTGATGGAAGGTTATTTTTTGGTCCATAGTTTCTTTGATAGGGAAAATATTACATTTTCACTACTTAAGGCCGCCCCCCATGTCAAGGACTTGTGGGTAACTTATTGTGAAATAAGGTTCGAGGAACACTCTCGGTTTATAGTTGCACCCTCTTGGAACTCTTTCTGAGACGTTGTCAAGGAACAATATTATCCTATGGGGATCTATGAGGGCAAGTACGTACAATGGACCACACTACGACAACAAAGGGACCAATATGTGCATGAGCTCACAAATAATTTTCATACTCTACGCACAATGCTGGGTATCAAATACTTTGAGTGACATCTAGTTCTCAAGTACCACGATTCCTACACAAATGCATTCATGAAGAAATCAAGTTCTTGGACATGTCCTCGCTTGGTGCAACATACCAATATGCTACCAAGATTGAACAAAAAAAAGAAAAAATAAGCGTGACTATGGATCTGTGAATCAAAAGCAGGACACGAGCACCCCCAAGCCGCAGAACAAAGGACAAAGCCAACGTGGAGCGGCCCAAGACAACCCATTGAAGCCACAAGCAAAGAATGGTGTCACAAAGATGAAGAAGGACACAGGAAAGTGGTGTGAGTTCCACAAGAGCCCCACTCACAACACAACAGTTGAGTGTCACACCAAAGAGTCATTGGTGGTCGAGCTAAAAGCTTCAAAGTCTGATGCATGTTTTGATTCCAAGACAAAACCCGACAAGGGTAATGACAAGGGGAAGCAGATTATTGATGCAGAGCCTAGTGTCATTGTTTCCACCACTAAGGTCTAGAAGATCGAGCCTGAATATCTAGAGGAGGGGGAGCGTCTCTTCCACTCATAGATGTGGGTGAAGGGTTCTTTGTTGTAGTTCATTATTAACAGTAGGAGCCAAAAGAACCTCATTTTAGTAGAGGTTGTTAAGAAGTTGGGACTACTAGCCATACCACACCCACAACCATACACCATCAGGTGGCTCCACCAAGGATGAGATCTTTGCGTCAGCCAATAATGTTGCCTTCCCTACAACAACAAGCCCTTCACGGATGAGGTATTGTGTGATGTTTCTCCTCTTGAATTTTATGATGTGTTATTAGGCCAACCATACTTGTGGAAGCATCATGCTGTGTATGAGTCCAAACCTAACATTATTATTATTACTTTGGGCAATAAGTTATACAAGATACCAGAGGTAGCCTTGCCTACCACTATCTCTTTGATCTCTGCTAACCAATGCAGTAAGATCATCTCCTAGATAGGGATTTTTTTTTCTTTTTTTTTTTTTCAATCTCAAAGTAAGGGGAAGATAGTGGCCACATTCATGGCCCCCGAGAAGGGTTCCCCCACGTAACAGAAGCATGTGGATAAGGTTGTGGAAGAATACAGGGACATATTCTCCTCACCCACATGGGTACCTTTGAACTATCAGGTCAAGCATTTGATCGATTTGAATCCCGGAGCACCTCTACCCAATGGGCCGATATGCCACCACTCTATTATGGAAAATGAAGAAATCAAGCGAGAGATCCGGGAGTTGCTGTAAAAAGGGCACATTCGACCAAGTTCCTCACCTCGTGGGAGCCTGATTGTACTTGTATAGAAGAAGGATGGAACTTGGAGGCTCTGCATTGATTATCGGGAACTAAAGAAAATCATTGTCAGGAACATGTATCTAATCCCATGTATTGATGACCTTCTTGACCAGCTTAAGGGGGCCAAGTATTTTAACAACATCGATTTGAAGTTTGATTATCGCCAAGTTCCAATAGAGCCCACAGATGTATGGAAGACTGCCTTCAAATCCAAGGAGGGCCTTTTTGAGTGGTTGGTCATGCATTCCGGGTTGATTCCTCTGCAAATTTTATGAGGCTAATGGATGAAATCTTGCATCCCTTCACCAACTCATTTCTGGTTGTATATTTAGATGATATCCTCATCTTCAATAAGAGTTGGGAAGAGCATCTACAACACATTCGACATGCCCTTCAAACCCTATGGCAACACAAACTATGTGCCAACTTGGAGAAATGCACCTTTGACATGAGCGAGGTCTAATATCTGGGCTACATCATTGATGAGAAAGGTGTGCATGCAGATCCAGCTAAGATCTAAGTCATTATAAAAATTGACCAACCTCGACAACTTTAATAGAGCTTCGCAACTTTTTGGGCCTTGCCAATTTTTATCGAAGGTTCATGTTGGGATTCTCTCATATCACTTGGCCTTTGAGTCAAGTTACCAAGGGCAGAGTGAAAGAAAAGTTTTCCTGGTCCGAGTATCGTCATAAGATGTTTGTTGAGCTGAAGCACCGCCTTTGCTCTGCACTAGTACTCATATTTATAGACCTGCAACAACTATTTGAAATTGAGAGAAACACCTCCGACTATGCTATTGGTGTAATTCTCACCTAACAAGGGCATCCGGTGGCCTATCACAATGAGACAATTTCCGATACAATTGGAAAATACCCCACTTATGATAAAGAGATGTATTCTATCATGTAAACGTGTCAACAATGGAATCATTATATTCTAGGGAAGGAGACAGTCATCCACAAAAATCAACAACCTCTTAAGTGTATACAAACACAAGGGAAGTTGCAGAACCATCAACATTAGAAGTGGTCTACATATTTGCAAAAATTCCACTGGAACATTAAATACAAAAAGGGAAGCACCAATCATGTTACAGATTGCCTCAATTGTCCCCCAGTTGCAGCGATGACTACTATTCTCAACTCTTGTGGCCACGAGACCTATGGATGGACGCAACTGTATAAAAATGATCCATAGTTCACCACCACATACCAGATTCTAGTGGATGAAAAACAAGTTCCAAATTTCCACCTTTAGGATACCTTATTATGCTACCTGGTCCACCTTTGTGTTCCTTCAAGCAAGTGTGCCAAGCTGATTTGGGAGGCACACTATAGTCGGGTCGCATGACACTTTGGTGTGGAGAAAACTATGGTCATACTAGACATAAGTATTTTTATTGACTAAAAATCCGACAAGATGTTAGAAAATATATCAGATCCTGCACCGCCCATGCCATCGCCAATCCAACCATCAAGAAGCAAGTCCTGTACACTCTGCCTACTCCCAACCAACCCTGGGAATCCATCTCCATGGACTATTTGTCAGGCCTCCCCTCTACCAAGCATAGTAATGACTATGTATTTGTGGTCGTGGACATATTTTCTAAGATGGCTATATTGACTGCTTGCAAGAAGAGTATCACAGTAAAGGACACAACAAAGGACACTACCAAAATTTTAATTTCCACGACCTTGGGTCTAGGTTAGAGTCTTAAAATCACTAACGCTACCAAACAAAGAATCTTAACCATAATCTACTTTTCACAATGGAATATAAAGTAGTAAATCACATATGCACAAATATACATGGTTTTTAACAAAATTATACAATATGAACAATCACCAATCTTCGTTACATTAAAACAAATATGAATAATACAATAGTCTATGGTGTACGAGATACAATGAAAAATGTCGCTACAACTTCTATGTCATATCTTGTCATGTCTGTCCTTCGCTTCCGTACTGCTCACTAGTAGTGCCTTAGTCCATGAAGGCCACTACGCACCGAGACTCTAGGAGGGCTGCCACCTAACAATGTTGCATGTCACTTCTGTTACAAGTACATGGGCTCATAAATATGCTCTCTAGGATGGCCAATTCACGAGCTTCAATCTACCTTCTAGTAGCCTCTTTCATCCAGCAAAGAGCTACTATTTAGGCTACAAACTTCACTGAATTGCGCACTAACAAACATCCTTCTTGTCTGCTGCTTTAGGGATACCTTGGGTAGCCAACACACTGCCCTCCAATCAGATCAATGGCACCCAATCCAACCACTGTCAATTCTGCTCTTAGGAAGACTCTTCACCTCCTCAGAAGATCCTCCATGGCAGCAACAGGCTGCTAGAAAAACTGATCCAAAACAAGTCAAATATTTGACCCAATACAAGACACAAATGTTTCTCTAAGTCTATAGTACTGTTGTCCCTAGTTAGGGCCATGACACACTACAACAACCCTTATTTATCCACCCAAACAACCCTTAATTAACTGCGGCCTAGTCAAGAGAGTATGCCTTGATTTCGTGTTGCTATTTTGGGCTTATACCACCCTCAAACAGTCCAATGTAGGCACCTTTCTGAGGTGGTATGGCTTGTGACCTACCACAGCTATCCTCTTGTACCTACGACCCACACAAAAACAAAGATACCTCACTTTAAAGTTGCCCCACAGACTTGCGTTGACCTATATTGAAACTCGACCCTCAAGCCAGCTCCTCGACCCTCTAACAACAACTTAGATACCCTTCAGCAAGCCCTAAAACAATCCCAAAATGGCTTGCTGTCCTTGCCTCTTTACTGCGTCCTCAACAAAACCTTCTGCTCCCTTGACCGAGTTCTTCTTCACCTTGAACGAGCTCTTGTACTTCACTTTTGGATGCCTAAATGACATGTCTAAACCCTCTTTTTATAGCCTAAAGAGGGGATCCAATGAATTAGTGAAGAGACACATCTATTGGAGTAATTTACATCAAGCCTACATGACTTGAAAACCAATAACTAATTTGTCAACTTCAAAAATTCATTTCTCCACTTCTACAACTCGGAATTTGACGATTCTCAAAGCATTGGATTCTTCTTTCCGCCCTCTATCGTATCATGCCATCACATGTATAAATGTGCCTCCATAATTTCCCTAAACACGATTGGGTGCAAAACCCCATCCTTGGGTTCCAAGCCCACAAGTGACCCTTGCGGCGCTTTTCCCTCCAAACCTTGAACCCTATGGCTTGGAGTACCTCCCAAGCTGCAAAAATCAACACTCCCTCTTAGTGAGGGACGTACTTCCAAGACTAGGAAGTAACTCATCATCATCGCCACTGCTCACAACACTTTCCCAACTCCTAGCACTCACAATCGTAGCAATCCTTGTACATTGGACTGCGCCCTTCTCGGAAGTGTCAATGTCACTGCTAGAAGCACCCTGATTCTTCTTCTTATCCTGTAACGTCTTCCACTCTCTCCATGATTCCTTCTTAGTAGTTGTAGGAGCTCCCTTGCTTCCAACTAACCACGTGCTCTTCTTGGACTGCAGAGTCTCCCTCTGAATCTACAAGCTCCCTCTCAAACTAGACTCCCTCTGAGTCTCTGAAACCTGTACCTTCTCGAGAAGGTGTACCTTCTTCTCAGGAACCTGTACCTACTCCTCTAAAGCCTACACGTGCACGTGTACCTACTTCTGCTTCTTTGGAACCTTCACGTGCTCCACCTGCTTCTTTCCATGATCCATAAACTTACCCTTCAACCTGTAAAGACCATGCTCTGTAACTCCGAGTATAATCCCATCAGACTTAGAGCCTCTAGGCTTGAGTCTTGCCTTCCCATATTAGAAAAAGACCTCAAACCCCTTCATCTCAATCATCAAGATGAAAATCACGCTATATCTGAGTCCTGGTGCAAATAGTAAATCCTGGACCTGCATCACACGTCCTAGCTCCATCCTGAATGGCACAACTCTTGATCCTCAGATCTCCAACTGACTCACCCACCACCATGTGAAACTTTGAGTCCCATTCAGGTAGAGTCTCAAAAACCTCTTGTGACCCTGTCATATGCTTCGCCACACCACTTTCCACGTACCATCCATCCTCATTGACAATACCCTGCCAGAAATGAGAAATCATAACAAAGTCCTCCTCTTGCAGTCTCCTGGAGAGATCACCTATCTCAGCTAAAGTGGCAACATCAGTGGCCTTCTTTCCTTTCCTCTTCTCAACATCTCCCTTCTTCTTCATCAGACATCTCAACAAATAATGACCCATCTCGCCATAGTTGAAACACTTGACTTTACTCAACCCCTTATTTTGCTTACCCTTCATTCGCACTGCAAGTGCCATGTCATCATCTGAAGCCTTCTTCTTCGGATGAAGATCCTTGTCTTGCAACTCTTCCTGAATGAAGTCACCCCAAAGTCTATCCTAGTCTGGAAGTTTCTCCCTGACAATGATACCTTTGATGAAGGGATTCCAATCCTCGGTGAATCCTTTCAAGGCAATCCTTACCATATCTCCATTTGAGGTAGACACACCGATGACAACAAGATCATCTTTGACCTAAGACAATCTCATCAGATATGAGGTCACCTATCACCCTTTATCATCTTGGTGGACTTCAACTTATCCTCCAATACCAGTACCCAGTTCTCGTTCTTATTCTGAAACAAATTTTGAAGAGCCATCCACATCTCATGTGCATTGTTCTTCCCGGACAAATGAGGTATTGGGGCATCCTTCACACCATCTAGGATGATCAATCTCGCCCTTGCATCCAAATATTCATACATTTATAGCTCCTTAAGGTCAGTTGGCTTCTTGATCTCTTTCTCGGAAAAATCCTAGAGCCTGTTGACTTGCAAGACCAACTTGATCCTTTCCTTCCAAGGACTATAGTTGGACAACCCCTCCAACCTGTCCTCATACTGGAGACATGCCTGCAACTTCGACATTGAAGTGACCCCTTCACTCATAATGTGACCAACTCCCTCTCATGATATACTTCGTTGTGCACAACTTTGATTTACTTACTTCTAAAGTAGCTCAGACATGCTCTGATACCATGTTGAATTTCCACGACCCATGGTCTAGGTTAGAGTCTTAAAATCACTGACGCTACCAAACCAAGAATCTCAACCATAAACTACTTTTCACAGCAAAAATATAAAGTAGTAAATCACATATTCACAAATATACACAGTTTTAACAAAATTGTACAATATGTACAATCACCAATCTTCTTTATATTAAACCAAATATGAATAGTACAATAGTATATGATATACAAGATACAATGGAAAATGTCACTGCAAATTCTATGTTGTATCTTGTCCTGCCGGTCCTTTGCTTCCTTCCTGCTCACTAGTAGTGCCTTAGTCCATGAAGGCCACTACACATCGAGAATCCAGGAGGGATGTCACCTAACAATGCGGCATGTCACTTCTACTGCAAGTACGCAGGCCCATAAATATGCTCTCTAGGATGGCCAATTCTTGAGCTTCAATATGCCTTCTAGTAGCCTCTTTCATCCATCAAAGAGCTATCTTTAGGCTGCAAACTTCACCCAATCACACACCAACAAACTTCCTTCTTGTCTGCTGCTCTAGGGATACTTTGTGTAGCCAACACACTTCCCTCTAATCATATCAATGGCACCCAACCAACCACTGTTAATTCTTCTTCTAGGAAGAGTCTTCACCTCCTCAGAAGATCCTCCACATGGCACCAACAGACTGCTAGAAAAACTTATCCAAAACAAGTCAAATCTTTGACCCAATACAAGACACAAATGTTGCTCCAAGTATATAGTACTGTTGTCCCTAGTTAGGGCATTGGCACGCTGCAACAACCCTTACTTCTCCACCCAAACAACTCTTAATTAACTGCGGCCTAGTCAAGGGAGTATGCCTTGATTTCATGTTGTTGTTCTGGGCTTATACTACTCTCAAACAGTCTGGCATAGGTACCTTTTTGAGGTTGTATGGCCTGCGACCTACCAAAACTATCCTCCTGTACCTACGACCCACACAAAAAAGAGATACCTCACCTTAAAGCTGCCCCATAGACTTGCGTTGACCTCTGTTGAAACTCGACCCTCTAACAGCAGCTCAGATGCCCTTCAACGAGCCCTAAAACAATCCCCAACCGCCTCACTATCCTTGCCTCTTTCCTATGTCCTCAACAAAACCTTCTACTCCCTTGACCGAGTTCATCTTCATCTTCAACGAGCTCTTGTATTGCACTTTTGGATGCCTAAATGACATGTCTTAGTCCTCTTTTTATAGTCTAAATAGGGGCTCCAACGAATTAGTGAAGAGACACATCTATTGGAGTAATTTACATCAAGCCTACATGACTTGAAAACCAATAATTAATTTGTCAACTTCAAAAATTCATTTCTCCACTTCTACAAATCAGAATTCGACGATTCTCAAAGTGTTGGATTCTCCTTTTTGCCCTCTATTGTCTCATGCCATCACATATAGAAATGTGCCTATGGAATTTCCCCAAACACGATTGGGTGAAAAACCCCATCCTTGGGTTCCAAGCCCACAAGTGACCCTTGTGGCACTTTTCCCTCCAAACCTTGAACCCTAGGGTTTGGAGTATATCCCAAGCTACACAAATCAACATCAAGCTCTTCTTTGAATGAGTGTGGGTACATTTTGGGATCTCACGGACCATTATATCAAATTGATATAGCAGGTTCCTGAGCACATTCTGGTCGAGCCTCTGGACATTATTGGATTCCAAGCTCACCAAGTCAACTGCATTCCATCCCAAAACTGATGGCTAGACATAGGTCGTCAATAGAATGATAATACACATACTACGGATGTACAACTACAAGTATCCACGAACCTGGGATGAGAGCCTTCCTTTTGTGCAATGCAATTATAACACAACTCTCCATAGCTTAACTGGTTGCAGTCCCTTTCAAGTGGGTATGGGATTTCAACCATTGTGTCTGGTTGATGTTTCCCTGCCTCATGTGACTACACATACATAATCCACATGCACATTATGAGGTTGATAAAGAAACCAAGTTCATAGAATGCATCCAACACATCTGCCAGCAGGTGCACGACATCTTGGATAAGTTCAATGCTAAGTAAAAGCAACGACATCATCAACATCGGGTGCCACATAAGTTTCATATGGGTGACAAAGTTTGGTTGCATTTTCATAAATGACGCCTTTTCGGAGCCCATCGGAGGCTCCGATCAGTTTGATATGGGAATTACACCATCACAAAGTGTTACACAACATTTCGTCACTGTCCCTGTACTCCCCGTCCATGATCCTAGAGGACCTCTATAGTGAACCCAACATGCTTTCCCATCATGAAGAAAATCCTAGTATGTCCCTCTTCATGAGCATTATAATTCCCATTTGCATCATTTCCCAAGAATCTTCCTTTTATCCCAGTTTACAAGACCGACGTTATTGACCAGTTTCATCACACCGATTTGTAGAGATTAAAACTAGCTCTAGCACTGTACGGAGCGACTGAGCCCTTTTCTAGTCGTGCCGATCCTCTTTTGGCAAGTTTTTTAAATATGGAGTCGAAGATTCCATCTCTAGAAGCTTCGTAACGGAATTCTGGTAGATGGTTGGGCTGGATGGAGCCGAGGAAGTCAATTTGGGCTCCTTTCCCCTATTAGGATGGGACAAAATCAAGAGATAAGACCTTCTCCTATGATGAGAGGAACCATCTCCCATCATTCCAAGCTATATAAACCTCTCTTTTTCTAAGCTAAACTAGTTTTTGAGTGAGTTTGAATGATCAACAAGACATTTATAGCTTGTAGCTTTCTAGTGTATGTTTGAGGGATTATAGTGGGTTTTGGTTTGGTTTGAGACTAGAGGGAAGAGGCCTTAAAACTTCCATGGTTGGGGCTATCCATGAAGTGCCAGCAGAAGTGTGGGAACCCAGATACGTTGGAGGAGATCAACAATGTCAAGGCATCGGTTGTAATCTCTTTCTGATTTATATGAATGCAACTATTGATTGATTTCCTACATGAAGTGTTATTTTACATCTTTATGGCTTAATGTTCCTTGACCTATTAAGTAGGCTAGATACAATATTGTACGCTATCACGTTTGTTGTTGTTTGTTTGCTTGTTTCAGGTATTTGAAGGAAGGAAATGGAAGATAGCTGGAGTGAGGAAGGAGGATCATCACCAAGTGGAATAGCATTCTAAGAGGTAGGCCCTCTTAATTGATTCTAGCTTAAGGAGATTTTCCATAGATTGTTTGTTTGTGGCTAGACTCGCTCTCTCGGGCTAGAGAAATTGTTTGTGTCCACACTGAGAATTTACCTGCGCCATAAATTGGCGACTCCACTGGGGAGCCAATCCTTTTGTTTGATTGATTATCATTTTATGGTTTTGTGTGAACTTTTCTAGTATCACCATTTCCATTTAGTGTTCTCTGCTTTGCCTAGTTTACTACTATGAGCTTGAAATTTACAGTGGAAAGTATGGTTTTAGCCTTTGAAAATATTTATTTTTTTCGTTGAATCCTCGATCAGTGCATTTATTTTTCTGACAGTCGCACTGATCAACGTGAGTTTCTAAAAAATAGTCACGCCGACCCCCTTCTGGCGCTTGTTTTCAGTTAGGCAGTCACACCGATTCCTGTAGGTGAATATTTGGGTTTACCCTAGATCATAGCCAGTGTGTCTTGCCCTTCTGATTTCTGTCTCTCAGCTTATTTTGAATGTGTTCTCCCTGACTGGAAAGCTCTTTTAGCTTGGTTTGTATGCTTGTTTGATTTTCATTTTCTTCACTTGGTTTCTTGAGTTCTTGGATGGTGTATAACCCTAGGGAATCTAGGTCGTCACCCATTCACCTGTTTGCGTGCTCAGCAAGTCAAGTCGATAGTCAAATTTTCTCCTTGCATTTCGTTTGATTAGTCCTCTTGTTGCTTTGATTTCCATTTAACAAGTTTGAAAAGTTTCGTTTGTTGTTTGAGCGTCTCTTTTCGGGCATAGATCACATTGCTCATCTTGTTTTTGGTTGAGTCTTTGCTTCACTGGTTTGAAAGGAATTCTCTTTTGTGCTTTGCATTTGCTTGTGATTGATTGTATTGGAAATGTTTCATTGAAGTGTGAAGTGTTTGTGAAAGATTCATTCTGTCATTTCATTGAAAAATACATAATTCTAGTTTGCTGAATCAATATGTTACATTAGTTAGCATCATTGAAGACTAGAGTTGCATCGTCATTTGCATTGGAAAAGAAATGAATTCTCTTTACTAGTGAAAGGACTACTTGAAGTGCGTTTGATAGGAAAGTTAGGAATTGGAAAGAGTTTTTTCATCATTTTGTTTTCAAAAGTGAAATAGTGAAAAAGTCATTTTGCTTTCGATTGCTTGTTTTGTTGCATTTGAGTGTGTTTTCTACTCTCATTAGTGTAGAAAATTCATCGAATTGAAAAGGTCTTGTCTCATTTAGTTGCATATAGGTGTTTTTCGAGTCACATCGATAAGGCCTGAAAATTGAGACATAATTTCAAGATAAACTCTAAAATGTATTCAATTAACCTAAGGCGCATTTGAAACCTAACGATCACATTTTAGAAGGTCTAGGCTAGAGACGTGTTTTGGCGTCTTTAAACCTAGCAGTTGTCGTTCGCTTCGGCACTAGACAACGCTAGTACGGACTTGTGCTCCTTGTACCGTCAATTATATAAAGGGAGACCCCACTAGGTTGCAATCCTTTATCCATAGGAAGCCGAGTCTGCCACCTTGTGAACGTGATACATCGAACACAACATTCAGGAAGATTGCCTGCCCGTACTTCTCGGTTCGCCGGGAGGTATTATGCAATTCACGGTTACCTGGCAATCCTTTTTGCCTAGATCATCCTGAGTAGTCATTTTGATCTTTTTGACTCCATAAATATAAAATATCACCCGAGCACTTGTCCTTTCGAGCTCATTTCAAACCAAAAGTGATAGAGTCACCTTTGCTTCTTTCTCAACTCTTAAAACATGAAAGAGCACTAGTTTGTTTTTGCGTCTTAAAAAATTGTTTCCCGCGATCTTATAACATTCTTGTTAGTATTTTTTGGACCACATCGTGAGTATACCTTTAAATAAATTTTAAAGCCTTGAAATCAATCTCTCTTTTGGTTATTTGAGACAAAATCATCATGGTCCTCTTCCTCTCCTCTGTCTGAAAGATTGTTTGAGGAGCCTTTTCCTGAATTGCTGCAATCACTTGAGGACCAAGGTGTTGAGCTTGGAATTTTTTTGAGTATTCAACCTTTGTCATCTCGTCCTCCCCTTTCAGATACTAGGTCACTGTCTGACATTGGCCCAAAATCTCCAGATAATCCTTTCCAGACTCCAGAGAGTTCGTCAACTTTTGAATGTCATCTTGGACTGGTAGTTTATCCTCCGAATCCTTTGTTCGATCTTGTTGTGTTATCACCAAAACGTCTGTATAGTTCGTATGATCAATTGGGTATTCCTTTGGAATTATCCCCTAGAACATCTTCAGTCGTTTGTCGTCGTCTATTTTCACCCATGGAATCAGAAGGCGAAATCCCAGTCTCCTCTTCGATTCACTCAGAGGTTTCCACTCCATGCTAAGTCAAGGAGAAGGAATATCCTTTCCCTCCTGAAGGTTTCCCTTACACGGGAAGCATTCCGACCAGTGTTCATCTTGAGTTACCACATAATTACGTGACTTTAGCTTAGTTGGTTTCAGACATTCCTATTGCCTCATCACTATATCACAACTCTATTTGGGCATCTAGCGCTATGTCTATTACAGGCCTGTTCATTCAGAACCTGACCTCCTAACAAACAGTGATTTCTGCAGTTACTTCAGTCTCGGTGTAACCCACCATTTCAAATCCTCTTATTTCGTTGGTCCAAGTAACCTTTCTGGTTCAACCGATGATCTAGATTCATGTTGCTGTCAGTTCTTCGATCCCTCTAGTGAGTGGACAGGCTATGCTAGCACCTGGGGGACAAAGTCCAAATGATGTATGGTACAACCAATGTGAGTGGCTCACAAGCTCACATGGTTGGAATGAACTAGCCCTCTTCAAGTGCCATTCTAAACCCTGTTGGTCCTACTGGATCGAGCAATGTCCAATACCAACAACCGAACCCTGTTGGTCTATTTGGGTCAAGTAACATCCAGTACCAACAGCCTAATATGGCTCAGGTTCAGTACCAACCTCCTTATGTTCCATATGATTCACAAGCGATGGTTAATTCGCCCTACATCCCTCAGCCTGGACCTTATGTCTAGCTTGGTCCATCCGTCGCGCCTGGTGGGTATGGCTAGATACAGTTCGAGAACTTTCAAGGTGTCATTCCGGGAACTGTTCAAGTACCTTTGTAGCAGCAAGGACAACTCCTACATCAACAAGGGAAACCTTTGTTGTAGTAAGGGCCATCCATGCAGCAACAAGGGCAACCTTCGTTGCAGCAAGGGCCATCCATGCAACAACAAGGCCAAATGATGCCGCAGCAAGGACAACTGCAACAACCGTAGGGGCAACCCTCGCAACAGTTGCAGCAAACCATGCAGCCGCAAGTGCAGTAGGCACCGCAATCCTCTTAGCATATGCCTTCGCAAGGTCAACCTCTACGGCCACAGAAACAGGGTCAACCTGGGTAGCAGCAACCCTTATACTCATATCAACAGGGTCAACCCTTGCAAGGGAAAGGCTAGGGTCAAGTCCTGCAGCAGTATGCGAAAAATCCTTATGTCCAAGGGAAGCAGGTCCAACCTCTTTTTTTCCAAGGAAAGCAGGTCCAAAACCCTTATGCTCAGGGACATCAGGTGCAAAATCCATATGTCCAAGGCCAGCAGGCTCAACATCCTTTTAACCCATATGTTGCTTATTAACAGCCTCTGGCCAGACAAGTTTCAAGAATTTCAAGTTCAGAATCCTCCCTACGGGCAAGGTAACCTATAGTGGGGGAAAAATCAAATGCCATATGGACAAAATCCTCCACTATGGGGACAAAATTCTTACCAGTAGAGATGGACCCCGCCAGTTGGGCCCCCTTATCGACCTCAAATGCCTTTCAATACCCAATTTTCATTCTTGGCTACACTAGAATTGCCAGATGTGTTTAGACTCACAAATGACCCGATTCTTCATTCGCCATATTGGCCTCCAGTTCCATCCAAGATTCCGAGCGATTTTCTAAAGTTTGAAGGAAAAGCGAAAGAGGATCCATAAGCCCACATGATGACATATCACCTTTGGTGCTCCTCGAATTCCTACGTTGATGATTCCATTTATCTTCAACTTTTCCAATGAACTCTTACAGGTGCTGCAACCAAGTGGTATATTGAGCTACCTCGAAATACCTATCATGAATTTAACACTCTCGCCATGGCCTTTCTCACACATTTCCAGCTGCCGGTTCGCTATGAAACTGGCACCCATCTGCTAACATCACTCAAGCAAGACACTGCGACCCACATCTCCGATCACATCCATGAATGGAAACATAGGTGTTGTCTGATTAAGTTTGAGAATGCTGATCAGTTGTTGACCGAGTGGTTCACCAAGTCATTTGTCAACAAAATTGTTGAAGACATTGATATGGGTGGATGCGTCACTGAAGAACAAGCCATCGCACGTGCCCAGTATCTAGACCTTGTATATTCAAAATCTGGCACGTTATATGATATGTTACTTGATGTGCCTAGACCATCATCTGATTTGACGACATCTAAGTCTCTGGCTACACCTCCTGTTGATGGAGTAATTGGTTCAGTGACTCAGACCCCCAAAAAATCTTCTTCCAAACAAAAGTCGGTCTCCAACACTGCTCCCAATGATTCCTCTCGTAATTCATCCGACCCTGGTAACACCTCAGAGGTTCACGCTGTCTAGTCTACCGCAACAAATAAATCCTTTAAAGGTAAGAAGAAATACGAAGGCAAGGGTAAAGCCAATGCCCCAAAAGAGAGTCCTCCTAAGTCACGTGTTGGTGATGCTTCACAATGGAAGCCCAAGTATCCATGCCTCATCTGTGAGGAGGATCACTATACTAAGGATTGTCCCAGACAGTTCGAAGTTAGTCGTTTGCTCAAAGGGACCCCAACTATCTTAAAAGAGCCTTTACCATCCCAACAGACTCAAATGGTAGACCAGCCTTAGTCATCCACTTCCTTAGGTTCACAAGTGTTCATGATGAGTACCTCGATTAACGTGGCTACCAAGTCAAAAGATTATCAAACTCCTACCCGATAGCACGGAAAGAGAAAGAATGTACCCCTTCTTCTTCTGCCCTATACAGTTCTGGTCCTCTCCATATAGAGTGACCTAATCCTGATTTTTCCATTCGACCACATTCTCGAGGTGTGCTACGAAAGTCCTCGTACAATCCCAACGCTCGAGTTGCTCAACATTATAACATTGTTGAAGATTTGTCTCAAGCACCATAAACTATGTCTACTCTCGAGGTCCTTCAAAGCTGTCCTTCTCAGTGGCAGTCGTTACTATTGGTTATTGGGGGTATTGATCCGCTGACTCTAATCTCATCAGTTTTGACCTGGAAAACCACGTTCCACGTCTACCTGATCAGATTGTCTTTCTCATTCAGGTAATCATAAATGAGAAAACCATTCATAGGACCGTCATTTATGAAGGTGCTTCTACTTGCATCATGTTTGTCGCTTGTTGGAAGGAAATTGGTTCTCCTACTCTGAACCAATCCCCTAACACTTTGGAAGCTTTTGATGGATGCGATTCACGACCATTCGACGTCCTTCCCAACCTTGCCATTACTTTGGAGGGAAAGATAGTACATGTTGAAGCAGATATCGTTGATGCTAATCTTAACTACAATATTCTACTCAGACGGAGCTGGACCCATGCCATGCATGTTGTAGCCTCCTCCCTTTTCTGTGTGATTCATTTTCCCCATCAAGGGAAGATAGTCACAGTCGACCAACTGTCCTTCTTTGCCTCTTCCTCCTCGGATGGCAATGTTTTGTATGTCAAGCAAACTGATGCTCCTTATGAGAGTGTGGGGGCATGACTCTTTAAATCGCCTGCCTTGATGGGCATTTTTCCGCTCCCACCTCCTCATGTTGCCTCTATCAACATGATTTCGGTCAAGTCTGATCCTTGGGTCATTCCTTCACCGGATCTTGTTGATACGTGGGGCGAGGTTATGCCGTTAAGTCCCACCAAAGTCAATTATGTGGAAATTGTTTCGGCTTCGCCTTCAGTATCCTCTGATCATCCTGTTTCAAGAACATCTCTTGATGCATATTCTCAATCCCCGTGGCTTGGTTCTTTGGAATCTCCTGATCCCTTAGCCGAGACTTTTCTTTCTGACGAGAGTATCATGGAAGTAATGTCTTTAGAGGAAGTACTTTGGAATGACACTCATCCTCATTCCTCATTCTTTCCTGGCCCGATGGTCATGTCTATGTGTTTTGAGAAGTTCTCTTCTCTGTTGCTTATTGACATGTTAGTTTCTCCTAACATTGTCAAGATCTTTAAACTGAGGGCACCTTTATCTCTTCATAGATTCAAGTTTTTTCTCCCCCCCCCGAGTTTTTACCGATTGCCCATTATTGCAACGTGGTTGTCATCTTATGACTTGTAACCCTCCCTCACCTAGGGGGCATGGGGGCACAACCTTATATGAGTTCTACTCTATTCTTTGGTCGAGTCGAAGCTTACTCATCATGTCAATGGTAAAACCCCGGTTTTCATCTTTGTTGATTGATTACCCGAGCCCGAGCATGGACTCTCTCAAAAAGTACTATGCTTAGGTAGATAGATAGGGGTTCGCTTATCCATTTCCTCTATTTTCATGGGTAACAAAGCAGTACAATAGTGCCGGTGCAACGCCTTAGTGCCAGTGAGCGGAGGGAGTAGGACCAACCATGCGGGTTAGAAGCAGCTATCTACCACCTCCTACACCTCTATCGACCCTTGCATGGTTACTTTTGTACAATAGTGTGTTATTCATTTTTGTACAATGTGGTTTGGTGTGTTGTTTTGCAAGAAAATTTCCTGCTTATTATGTTTCTGCCTGCTTTCCAGATGTTGCTATCTCCTCACATTGGTTTTGCTAATGGTGCTTGTCGTAGTACCCAGAATCTATCATCCGCAGCATGGGCCATTTATGACTCCATGGTGAGTTGATCGATCTTCAAGGTATTTGTCTAGGTTGAACAACTAATAACATCGCTGACTATAGTGCAGTTATTGAATTGTTGTCGGAAGCTATCACTCTTGGCATCCAGGAATTGGTTGTCAAACTTGATTCACAGCTTGTCGTCCTTCAACTCAACGGGAAATATTCCGTCAAAAACCCTCAGGTATTGAGAATGTACCTACGTATTTGTCTACTGGAGAGAAATTTTGATTACATTACATATCATCATATTCCTAGACACATGAATACTTTAACAGATGCATTAGCTAATTATGCGTTAGATAGACATTTGCGAAACATGTAAAAACAAAAAGACAAAACATGTGTACCATAGTAAGCAAGGAAGTATATCATATATATATATATATATATATATATATATATATATATATGTCGATAATGTTTGTCATACCAGGCCTTATACATCCATGGCTTGCAGGCCTCAAAAATGTGGAATGCTAGACCTATGCACTAAACAACATGATGCTCATGGTAGCATGTAACTGCTAGGACTACACGAGTCAATAGTCGGTAGATCCAATCTGATACCCCCATTGTATGCCTTTGATATTGGTGTGGGACATCACCCATCTGGGCATACTCTAGGATCCCATGGGTCAATCCCTCAAGGTTCCATGCGATCTCCTCCTCATTGTCTCTTGCTTCCTGATAAGGAGTGACATCAAACTAACGAGCAACGTGCTTGGTAATCGGGGAAATCCCAATGGGTCATTCTGGTCCAACATCTGCAATTATAAAATCAAAATGTCATGAACACATATATTTAAAAAACAATAAAAACATCAAAAATTAAATTTGTTTGTTTTTTACCTCCATCATCATAATCCTCCCCCTCTGGGAGTGGCATATCCGGATCACCGTGGAAGTCGGTACCGTTGTAAGGCCAATCCTCCACTACGATAAGCTGTCGTTGCAACCACAAGAAGAAGGTGGGCTTATAGGACATCTGTTGGCCCCTGGTAATCCTAGGCATCAACACACTCCAACGGACCATCCGTGGGTCTCGTGGAACGACAGTTCCATCTCAGCCAGCTAGTAGTGGAACAACATAACCCACTCCAGGAAGAAGGTAACTAGAATAGACCCATAGGAAAACTGCTTCAGGTTTCCTGCCTTAGCTTTTGATAGCTGGTGCTTCATGTTGACTTTCATAGCTTCTGCCCAGTTGAAGATAGTGGGTGCTGTACAATGGATAACATACTGAAACTTTGACTTGTTGGTCTCATGCTGCGCTTGGGCCCTAGCCACTCTATTTATGGTCAGTAATAACACTCTTAGCATAAGATCCTGAACGATCATAATCTCGATCTTGCCACTTTTTGATTTGAGTGCTTTTGGGCATTGTTCTGCAAGTAGCATGGTCACACTTGCCCCAATCGGCCTTGACCCATATAGATTGACTGGCTCCCCTCTCCAAGATAGTCTTGTGATGAAATAAATATCTGAAGTTTCCAACTCCAGTTCTTGGTCATGGATCATGAAAAATTCCCAATTCACATCCCAGATACTGATCAAATACCGTAGCAATTCGGGTTGAGCTCGAAGGCCTGATGTAAGGAAGAATTTGAGGACCGCACAGCTCCTCAAAGCATCCAAGCAATTTGGGTCAGCCATTTCTTGAGCGTCAATATCCTCATCCTTGCATTCCTTCTAATCCACTATTTTTCACGATTGTTTCCCGACAAAAACCATATAATCAAGTCAATAAACATCTTTGGCCAGAGAAATTTGGACTCAAATGGATAAATTTGGAAAAAACATGAAAATTTTTTGTTCATGGTGCCGACGTGACTGTTTTAAAAACAATAGCATTGACGGCGCGCTTGACAATCTTTATAGCCCCTGATCGGCGCGATTCTGTGCTCGAAAATCGCGCCGACCGAGGGTGAATTTTTTTTGACAAAACGTCCTCATGAAATTAAAAAAATGGTTAAAAATAGGTAAAACAAGCATGAAAATGGAGCTTAAGGTCTTGGCTCTTACCTGCACCTGATAGCTCGACGAATGGCCTTCCGGATCTCTCGCAATCTTCTCCAGAAAAACTGGGGCACAAGTGGGCACAAAGGTAAAATGGTAAATGGTAAAAAATAATTACTTTTTCCTGCTTTTATTCAATTTTCATGAAATATTAAGGTTTTTGAAGTATTTTTGACCTATTTTGCCTCAGAAGCTGGATAATGAATTTACCTTTTGTGCAGCGACATGTAACAGATTATCGATGATGATACTGGAGTCACATTTAAGCTCTTTTCTCAGCTTGTAAAACTAAAATGAAAGGATCGTTGAGTATTTTTTCCCTTTTTTGATTCGTAAAAGAGAACAAAAATGGGGGGTTCACTTTTACGCTTTTTTCTAACTCTTTAAACACGAAAATATTGTCGAGCTCTTGTCGTTTTGAACTCATTAAAGGCTGTGAAACATCGTTCACCCAGTATGCATTTACCCCTTTTTCAGGATGGGATGCACTATTTACGAAAAAGGTACTCCTTCACTGAAATGGTCAAGCGGTTCTCTCAAGTATCGTTTTCTACCTTTTCGGGCTTGAGAGACACAAATGTACGAAAAGGGACCATGTGGAGTTTTCTTTTTCGTTTCATTTTCAAACTCTCTGAACATGAAAAAGATACCAAGTTACCCCTTTGTCAGATTCTTTAAAACATTAAACGACATTGGATTTGTCGCCATGACGAACGTGAGCTTCTCCTTCCTAGGGCTCATTAAACTTACTAGGTCGGATTCATCCAAAGGATGAACTTATAGTGCAAGCACATGCTATCCCCTTCAAGCTTGCGATAAAAAATAATTGGGGTACCTGCTAGAAATGGTGGGGGAAAATTGGAAATTCTATCAGTCGTGTCGGTAGCTCACTCTTGAACATGACACTTTCTGCTTCGTGTCGGGTTGGGATATCCTCCTTTTCATCATTGACCTTCCTGGGTTGGGCCATTCATTTTTTCCTTCCATTTGATCTCTGCCATGTCATCATGACCACCGATCCTATGGATCCAAAAGTTTCCAAACTCCGGAGTTGTGTCGCCAATATGTTCAAGAGTTAGTCCTTCTACAATTACACTTACTCCTGATTCTCTGTATCATCTGAAATCATTTGCATCCCTTTTTCTCATGTCGATGATGTGGGATACATCATGGCCCTCCTTCGACACGGTCGCTTCCTGTCGACTTCAGCTCATTATCCAAGAAGCTAGCCGAGAGACTCCCTTACAGTACCTTAGAGCATGCCCTAATGGCAAGTTCTTTGCACTCGACGACAAGATCACATCATTGGCTTTCAATCGGGTGATTTCAAGGGTGTTCGAAATCAATTCCTTTATTCACATTCCGTGAACTGTGCTACTGGTACCTTGAGAACCATTGTCATTATTGGTGGTTTCTCTCACATTTGTTAACAATTCACATCACTGATCGTTAATCAAGTGACTTTCTAGCATGTTCGACTTCAACACATTCATTCACATGTTAGGATTTATACTTTGATCGGATCGTTTGGAGCGCAAGACCCTAGCCTAAGATTACAGAAGTCCATGATGCGAGGCGATGTGACATGCTCATTTTGATATACATGTCTCTTTCAGATGGATGGTTGCGACCATACCATGAGTTGTTATATGTGATCCTCCTCATTATTGGATGGCTGTGACCATACCTTGGTTTCGTTATGATCCTTTTTCTTGGATGGCTGCGCCCATGCCTTGGATCCATTTACATGATCTTTCTTTGGATGGCTGTTTCCATACCACGATTCATGTATCATTTATCAAATTTTTTAGTGATGTATATGTATCTATGCTTGCTTGCAGGTTTTTCGATGACAGACTTCGGTTCCCCGCATCCACTTGTAAAACATTTCACCCCTCACTTAGTTCGGCGTTCATGCTTTAGGAGGAATCTGTTACACAAAATTTTGTCACTGTCCCTATACTCCCCATCCATGATCCTGGAGGACCTCTACAGTGATCTCGACATGCTTTCCCATAATGAAGAAACTCCTAGTATGTCCCTCTTCATGAGAAGAATAATTCCCCTTTACAACATTTCCAAAGAATATTCCTTTTATCCCAGTTTACAAGACCAACACTACTGACTAGTTTCCTCCTCGCACCAATTTGCAGAGATTAAAACTAGCTCTAACGTTGTACAGAGTGACTGAGCCATTTTCTAGTCATGCCGATTCTCTTTTGGCAAGTTTTTAAAATATGGAGTTGAAGCTTCCAACTCTAGAAGCTTCGTAACGGAAGTCTGGTAGATGGTTGGGCTGGATGGAGCCGAGGAAGTCAGTTTGGGATCTGTTAGGCCCCTATACTACTAGTGTAACCCTTTATTGTTATTAGTACAACCCCCTTATTATATAGTTGTACCCATGTAGTCCCCATATTATTACTATTGTGCCCCGTAGAAGCCCACTATTGTTATTATTGTGTCCTTACATTATTATTGTTATGTCAACTCATATTATATTATAATCCATTAGACTCCTATATATAGAAAGGAGGTCTTGTCATTTGTATCATCTAAGAATTGTTCATTTGTGTAATGTAAAGGAGGTTGCCCCCTCGAAGAGGCTGAATTCTAAGGTGTTCAAATATCTTTTCTATCTTTTTGTGAGCTGGTTTCATAACATTTGGTATCAGAGCTTTGGATTCTAGGGTTTTGCTGCTCCAAATAGGTCATCGTGGAATTTTCGCTATAACTTTTTTCTGCGACATTTCAGAAGAGAAAAAAAAACCCATTTGAGACGAAATCGCACTAAACCTTGGGTCCGAATTTCAGAGCGTTTTGCACTATATTTACGGAGATATGATCTGAGGAAGTTGGTATTTTTGCAGAGTCTTGAATTACATTCCAAATAGGTGACCTAGGGAAAATCGTCATAACTTTCTCTCTGAGAATCAGATTGAAATTTTGCAAGAAGGTATAGAAAGAGGACAGACTGTAGCTTCTTGTATATATTTTTCAAAGACAAAGATCAAAACAGTGACACGTGGCACATCGTACAAGTTCGCTCTACTAAACTAGTCTATAATCAGGTCACCGTGGGAGATTTAGCATAGCTCTTCCTTGGAGAATCCAATTTCAATCAAATTGGTGGAATTGGAAAGAGGACATAGAGGGCTACTGTAGGTCGCAATTTCAGAACTAGAAGAAACGAAATTACAGAGTTATAGTCATTTCAAGATCGAGCTCCCAAAATCAAGAAAAGGTGATATGAGGAAGTTTGATGGCAAGGATCTGGTAAATTGGATACTTCGGATGGAGCAATATTTTGATCTACATGGTGTACCACTATTATAGAAGGTATGTATTACATCTTCATATTTAGAACCCGATCAATTTTTATGGTATGAAGGGCTTTGTTACCGTAAACAACTTGTTACGTGGTCAATTTTCACGGAGGAAATGGTAGCACATTATGAGGATACAAAGAGCAACACCTTCTTTAGAGCAACACCACAACAATTGGAAAGAGTAAAAGAGCTTTGTTACATAGTGGAAAGTAAAAATATGGCAACAAGGAAGTCTACCCCTCACAACTATAATAATGGAAGTGTTGTTTCTCCTAGCCTTCCACAACCTACAAGGGTTACACCACAACAATTGGAAGAGAAAAGAGAAAAAGGGATTTGTTACAATTGTGATAGCAAATGCACTAAAGGTCATAAGTGTGCTGAGAAGAAATTATTTTACATAGATTATGAATAGGAGGAAGAAAAGGATCAAGAAACATCAAAAGAAGAGTATATACACCAGGAACCAACCCCATAGAAAGAAGAAATGAATCTGACCATATCTTGTAAAGCATTGAAAGAGATTACCACTCCTCAAACTCTAAAGATAGAAGGACATATCAAGAAGAAAAAGGTTCAAGCAGTGAAAGATCACATCGAGCATCAACACCAAGTTCTCCAACTTTTAAAGGATAATGCCAATTTGATGTAGAATCGAATGAAAAAACAAGTAGATCAACATCGCAGTGAAAATTGTTTTGATGTAGGCGATTGGTTATTTTTATGGTTACATCTCAAGCAAGCTATTTATGAGAAGGAAATGTTGGAAATACTACATGCACTTAAGAAATGGTGACCTTACCCAATGGGAAGACACTTAAAGGTAAAAATGGATCATGATAGTCTTAAATACTGTTTTGAACAAATATTATCTTTAGATGAACAGAAAAAATGGGTCACAAATATGTTGGGTTATGACTTTGACATCATCTATAGAAAAGGGAAGAAAATTTTTGTTGCAGATGCACTCTCAAGAAAGGATGAGGATGTGGGATAATTGTTTTGTGCTATTTCTATTATCCAACCAGATTGCATAAATGAAGCAAGGGATGGATGGAAGAAGGAAAAAGAAGTGTGGCCACTCATTCAAAAGTTGCAGAATATCCCAATTCAAACAATACTGATAGAACTTGAAGAGGAAGGAAAAATCATATTGGAACCTGGAGCAGTCACAGAATCAAGAACCCAACAACTACGAAATCGACCAATTTCAGAGTATCTCATCAAGTGGAAGAACTTACCCGCTGAAGATTCCACATGGGAGGACAAGATTTTTCTATAGAAGCATCAAGAACTACTCAAGCGTTGAGGACAACACTTTTTGAAGAAGAGGGGCATGTTATGCCCCTATACTACTAGTGTGACCCTTTATTGTTATTAGTAAAACCCCCTTATTATATTGTTGTACCCATGTAGTCCCCATATTATTACTATTGTGCCCTGTAGAAGCCCATTATTGTTATTATTGTGCCCTTACATTATTATTGTTATGTCGGCTCAGATTATATTATGACCCCTTAGACTCCTATATATAGAAAGGAGGTCTCGTCATTTGTATCATCCAAGAATTATTCATTTGTGTAATGTAAAGGAGGTTTCCCCCTCGAAGAGGCTAAATTCTAAGGCGTTCAACTATCTTTTCTATCTTTTTTGTGAGCTGGTTTCATAACAAGCTCCTTTCCCCTATTAGGATGGAACAAACTCAAGAGATAAGACCTTCTCCCATGATGAGAGGAACCATCTCCCATCCTTCCAAGCTATATAAACCTCTCTTTTCCCAAGCTAAACTAGTTTTTAAGTGAGTTTGAATGATCAGAAAGACATCTATAGCTTGTAGCTTTCTAGTGTATGTTTGAGGGAGATTAGTGTGTTTTGGTTTGGTTTGAGACTAGAGGGAAGAGGCCTTAAAACTTCCATGGTTGGGGCTATCCATGAAGTGCTAGCAAAAGTGTGGGAACCCGGATACATCGGAGGAGACCAGCAATGTAAAGGCATTGGTTGTAATCTCTTTCTGATTTATATGAATGCAACTATTGTTTTATTTCCTACATGAAGTGTTATTTTACATCTTTGTGGCTTAATGTTCCTTGACCTATTAAGTAGGCTGAATACAATATTGTATGCTATCATGTTTGTTGTTTGTTTGCTTGTTTCAGGTATTCGAAGGAAGGAAACGGAAGATAGCTAGAGTTAGGAAGCAGGATCATCACCAAGTGGAATAGCGTTCTAAGAGGTAGGACCTCTTAATTGATTCTAGCTTAAGGAGATTTTCCATAGATTGTTTGTTTGTGGCTAGACCCGCTCTCTCGTGCTAGAGGAATTGTTTGTGTCCGCATTGAGAATTTACCTGCACCACATAAAGGTTGTGGGATACAATTCTTTTGAGCTCAGAATTTCCCCATTCCTTGAACTGCACCTAGTGTTCAATGTGGACTGCCTTCGACTATACTTTCCACCATTGTTGGACACATCAGACATTGTAGAACAACTAACACCAATAGAGCTCAACTTGGACTGCATGGAACATGCCACAACTGATTGGATCATGGGTGCACATATCAAGAACACTCACCAACAAAATATCCAATTGTATCGAGTTGTCAAAGTTGGTCAGGTCCTGCACCAGGGCAAGTGGCTCACCAAGGACCAAGTTCAACAGAAGTTTCCCCATCTCATGGAGGCACTCAATACAATGGGGAACATTGCTTCCTAAGGGAGAGGACTGATCCAGGTGGATATTGGTGGCCACCCGCATGTTCCACTTGGACCCCCAACAATGCATCTTTTAGTTTCCTTAATTGTAGCACAATTTACTATTTTGGCATTTTTTTGGGTCATGAACTTCCAAAGTTGTTTTGAGGCCCCAAACAACATTTTTTTGGAAAGTGGAAAATTTTTTCACTAGTGGAAGGGGTTTGTAGTCGGAAGTTGTAGTCCTCAGATATATATTTCTAATGAGGTATCATACACATTAAAAGGAGATCGTATGCAAAAGTCACAACCTCGGGAAGTTGATGTACCAATTTACCCCAACGGGGCCCACAAATATTTTGCACTTCATCTCCTAGGATTAGGTTTTTGGATGGTTTTCCATTGTTTCTCAATAATAAATAGGCCTCCGAGCCTCATTGTAACACAATTAAGAAGGCATGTAGTTGTGGCATCCCTTCTCAAAGATGAGCTACCATTGCTTGAGCTAATTTATTTCCATTCTGCATGTAACAATTTTAAGTACTTTGTTATTAATGAATTGAATTTTTGTTTTCGCTGTGGCTTTGTGTTTTTGTTTATATACATGTTTGATTTAGTTCCTTCATAAATATGGATCAAGTACACATGATACACCCTAATAAAAGTGGATACATCCCAAACCAACTCCCCCATGAATCTTAAAGCCTAGAGGTAGTCCCAAGTTTTCCTTTTACTTTTGACTTGAAACATACTTTTCTTAGTAGTTTGGGGTATAATTGTAATGAAAAAAAATATGAAGGTGGAAATACAAGTAGAAGAAGTGGGATATGTTATGTTTTAATTTTAGTTCAAGTGGGGGAGTAGGAATGATTATTCAAACGGGTCGATAAGGTTTTATCTTGGTGAACAATCTAACTAACAATATGGTTATAGTAGTTCCAAGATCTTTATGAAGGGTGATGGTCATGAAAAACCAACGGTTGGTTCTTATGTGGATTAATCTGGAGGGTAAAAAGGATTCTAATGCTAAAATCTAAGTCTATAAAGTTCCTAAACACATTGTGGGGGAAGCTTCTCTAATGGTGCATGAAGTTCATATAGATTGATCCCTAGGGTGTAGTTAAGGCCTTATATGAATTAAAGGTGGGATTTATAGCTAATTTCTAGAGGCTAAAGATTGAATAACAATTTTTCACTAAGCTAAAGGAGATTAAGAAAATGGTAGGAGAATATTATTGGGAGTATGGTGAAGAATTACAAAGCTCAATCAACAAACTTTCCTATACCATCCAAGAAACTCAACACAAAGAATTATTCATTCAAAGTTTGTTTCTCTTTAACCGTGTACCATTAATGCAATAGACGTGGGTGACATAGAGGGATGCCTTATCTTAGGCCATGAAGATAGAATCTTGTAGGGTGAACATCCATTCTACTAAAAAATGCCATGATTGGTAGGATATAATAGAGGATTATATAAGGAGTTCCTTCTAGGTAAAGGAGATTGGTATTACTCTTGCTAAAGGTGGGTGGCCTACAAGAATACATTGGTAGCTACTGATGTAGGAGCATCATTTCAACAATTTAGTTCAAAATTTGTATTTGTCCTCTAGAAGGCCTTAGAGATTTCTAGAAGAGGAAGTTGGTTTTCTTATTTCGCTATAATTTTGTAGAATTTATAATTACATTATTAAAATAGAAAATTTTAGCAATTCTATGTAGAAGATAGGATGCTGTTTGATTTTTAGGGGATTTGAATTTATCTAGACAGTTTTGGATCTGATTGTCTCATAATGTATAAATATATCCCTTGATCATGAGAGTGTAACAATGGGAATGGTTAGAAAAGAAATGTGTAGTCACATTTAATGGGCACATCTCCTAGCTTGTGTTCCTAGAAATTATTGTGTGATTGCATGTGAATTGAGTTTCACTGTATTCTTATCTATATTTGTTGAGTTATACTATGGATGGACGAAATCATTTTGATATATTTTATTTACTAGAGTTTTGTTGTCTAACTCTAGTTCTCAATATATTTTGGTGTCATAGTGAATAGTTAATAATTGAGGTACAAATCGTTAACTTCATGGTGATTGGTGATTGGTTGTGAGTAATTTGGTTTTAGATATGCCTTTAATGTTGAACAAGGTCAATATATATAGACAATACATGGTGAAAACATGGGATTATAATGTTTTAGGGTTGTAGCATTCCAAAAAAAGGAAATCACGTGAAGACTAAAGAAGAATCGATATCACAAAAGAATTGTGGCATGTAACCATCCAGGAAAAGAGTTTTTGATACCCTATTATGTGTTTTGGCAGAGTTGGAATTAAGATTATGGTAGAACATGAAGAAAAGTTGGAGCATTAGGGATCATAGGCTTGCATTCAGGATATGATAAAAAATCAAAGATTAGACAAATTACGTATACCTGAGAACAAAGGATTGATTAGAGAATGTTTGTTTATGAGGTTTATGAATATTTTCATCATATTCAAACTTCATTAATAGTGGCTTGTTTAAAAACTGTAGTTGTTAAATTATTTTAATTGTTTTTCACAAGCATCAAAAGTGTTGAAGAGCCTTTCATGGAGAAACACATCCATGTTTTAGTGTTTCATTCCCCTCATTGTATTAGTTAATGCTTATGGTTCAAGTTTTTGGTGAAAATAATTTATTTTTATTATTAGATAAAATGTATTTTTTTTTAATCTTGTGTACATAATGGCCTCAAGAATGAAAAAGAAGAAGAAGTGGAAGTGTACAACCCAACATATATTAGAGGTCATCTATAAGGAGGCTCATTAAACAGATACTATAGTGTATTGAGATTAAGTTCACACAAGAACTCTCCATTTGTGGTTCATTTATGCAACTCTACAAGATATATAAAGTGGCCACTCCTCTTATTAAACCCAAAATTGTATTAGAGACACCCATGCATGAAGGAGAAATGCATCACGGTGATATGGTTTACAGATTACACATTCACTAAATGACAATGAAAATATCCATTTTCCCTTGCCCATACAAGATGGAACAATTGATAGATCATACAGATGTATACTACAATAATATACTCTAAATTAGGGAGACCTATTGGCTTTTTTTTTATGCTGCTAGCATACAATGGATGCATAATCTTCCCACTCCCACTTAGAAATTAATACAAGAGTGGTTGGAAGCATATAGAGAAACCAATAAACCCTAAGACATTAGTGAAGTGATGGGATCACACCAAATCATTTGAGGAATTTAGCTAAGGGTGGTACTTTGGTGGTACTCCACTTAGAGTTTCAAATTGTTAGTTTAAGATTCCATTATGCTATTGAAGGCTCAAAATTCTCTGCCTTGACATTATAAGGGATACCACCCGGTCGTGACCTTAGAGCAACTCATTTTTCATTTGGAATGGTGGTTCCAACTAGTTAAACTAGGTCTAGTTACCTTCTCTCTATCTCCACTGAATTAAAGTATGAATTTCAGCTACCAATAAAGAAGAGACATTAGATCAACCCTCTTGCTGAGCTTAGGCCAGAAAGTGATCCTTAAACTAATCTGGGGCTCATCCAAGCCATAACTAAAGTTTGCCTCTTTGATAAGAGGACTTCTAGAAATGTATAATTAAATCTAAATGCAATCAAAAGGAAATAAATCATAAGTCTATATGGATTAGGAAGATGTAGATCTAACCAAACCGAGAACAAAATAATTAAATGATTGAGATTTCAACACACCTGGTTTATGATGAATGTCTGGCTAACGAAGTAGTTCAATTAACTGATATTATAATTTACCAAACACATTGTTTAGAGATCTATTAAGAATGAATGATGAACCAATAACATTAGGAAGTAGTTCTCATAATTCCAATGAAAATAAAATCAGAATTAGATGACAAATTTATGAGTAAATAGTTACTTAGAAATATGATTTAAGCATAAGATCATAAGAGGAAATTAACAACAGATCTATGTAACAAACAAATTAGATAACTAATATGTAAGACATGAAGTCATATCTACAATAATGCATAATATAAATCCAATCAACATAATTTTGTCATCAAAAATGAATTTCATATTAAAAATAATAGTATTTCTAATACAAATAAATTTGAACCTATTCTCCTGCTTTGTTCTTTGAATCTGATCTTATATAATCTTCTCCAAAGCATAAACTCTGCTGCTAAAAGCAAGAGTTGCAATAGTGCAAGATCTGCCTCTCATACACAGTTCAAAAAGGAAAAAAGACAAATCCCAATAATTCCTAGATTTGAGATTGATCCTTTCTACCTATAGCATGGAATCCCTATTACAATAGTGTTTTTAAGAATTACAAAATTGCAGAAGAGAAAAGCCCCTTGCATATTCTACAAATCATTATTTATAATTTACAAAATGAATTCCAAAATAGGAGAGTTGTTGAAGAATCATTTTTATCCAACAATTTTTATTGGTTCAAATTCTTTTTCTTCTATTGTTGGAGAAATTCCATTGATTGAAATCTATTCCTCCTCATCTCTTCAATTGTTTCCCTTTCAAAACATCAAAATTGAATTAAAATGCAAATTAAAATAAAAATATCAAATTTAGAAAATAAAATATCTTTAATTAAAACTCAATTAACTAAATAAATAAATAAAAGGAAATCTGAGCTTTCCATTGATCCATGCAAAGATCTTATTGGTCAAGGAGAACATAGTCAAATGAATATGTACTCAACAGAGGTTATGAACAAATGAAAATGCAGAAAATTAAACTCAAAAAATTAATATTGTTTAAAAATTCGGAGCTTGATCTTGTGCTGAATTTTAGGCTCATTAAATGATCAAATATGGTTATGCAACCACTTCAAAAACATTCTCCATGATTTTATCTGTCCAACAAGCTGTCCTGGGCCTCATTTGGTCAAATAGAACTTGACTTATGAGCTTTCAAAGTTGAAGTGTTGAGTTTGTCAAAATTTTGGAAAAATCGCTGCCTAGACCATAAATAGGATTTTTTTAATTAAAATCTAATCCTAAATTAGATTAAAAATTATTGGTTAATTAATATTAATTTAATTATAAATACAAAATTAAATTAATTACAAACTATTTATATATAGTTAAAATAAATTTTAATTTAAAAATTAAAATTAAAATGAATTTAAAAGTTAATTAAAAATATAATTATATTATACTAAAATTATAATAAAATTATATATATATATATATATATATATAGATATATATATATATATAATGAATATGATAAAATGAGGGCGCGCTCTGCTGCTGCCCATGAGGGTTTCGATTAGGGTTACTGCAACCCTCCCAAAACCGCCTGCACTACCCGCGCACCTGATCTGCCTGTTACCTGGCCCGGATTTCCTGGCACCATCTGTCGTTTTCAACATGACCTCCAACTCTGTCGGTGACGTTATGGAAACGGAGGAAGCGGTTGATTATTCTGAGGATCCGCTCCACTCTCAGGTTATTTTCGGTCGACCTCATTTCAGCTCGTCTTCTGCAGGCCCTAACCTTCCGCCGCACTCATCATCGCATCTCTCTCCTGTGGTCACTCTTCCGGATCCCCATCCGCCATATCTGCCTGAGGGATCAACACCTCACGCGCCCACGGGCCTAGAACTCCCACCTCTGTCTCCTGGAACCCTCCGCTTCCTGTCATCTGTTATTCCACCATCGCCTTCATTTGATCCGCACCCACCGTCCACCTCCTTTCTGGCTGCATCTTCTTCTGGTATCCCCCCCTCTTCGACGGCCGGGCCTCCTGCCCACATCCTCTCACCCTCAGGTTGCTTTGAAACCCCCGCAGTTAGGGTCAGCTCGGCGAAGACAACCCCTCCGGAAAGCTCCTCGGATCCATTGTCGGACCACCCTTCAGCTCCGCGTTCGGGGAAAAAAAGAACCAGGTGCGTCAAAGCTACTTCTAAGGACATTTCAATTCGGTTTGGGGAGACGTCGGCTATTGGGGAAGCTACCAAAATGGCGAACACCATCCTAGTCGGCCATGTTCGAGGACGTGCTTATTCGGCTGCCCGGCTCACCCTCTGGGTGAAGGAGATCTGGGGAGGGGTTCTAAAGGAACTCCCGGAGGTTCAAGTTCTGCCCCGTGGCTGGTTCGCCCTGCATTTCGCCAAGGAGAACTACACTGATATGGTACTTGCCAGATACTGGCACATCGAGATGGCACCGGTGTTATTAAAGAGATGGAGTCCCCTCTTCGACCCTGAACGAGAACAAATAGGGGCTGGGCCATTATGGGTTCGCCTGCCTGGGCTCCCCCTACAGTACTGGAGCGAAGAAGTCTTCATTCGCATCGGGAACGCACTGGGTTCCTACCTCGACCATGACCGCACTTTTGTGGAGTCCAGGAACAGAACACTTGCTCGCATCCTCGTTCACCTAGACACCCGCGATGGATTGGAGGAAAAGATTACTCTTCACTGGGGCAGATACACGCGGGTTCAGATTCTGGATTATGAAGGGGTGCCTTTCAGATGCCGTCGATGTCACAGGGTGGGACATATTTTTAAGGACTGCCCGCTCAACAAAAAATAAGAAGATCCTCCTATGACATCTACCATTCCCTCGAAGACTACCTCTCCGGCTGCACAACGCTCTCCGGTTGCGAGCACCCCCACCAGCACTGCTCAACAGACACACGGGGCAGCTCAATGTACCGTATCAGCGCCGATCACCAGATCTCGGGCAGCCTCAACAGCAATTTCTGCTCCGGGTACTTCTCATCTCTCTGCTCTGTCCTTATATTCCAATTTTCCCTTGTTGCACTCTCCTGCATTGTCTGTTGCATTTTGTACATTGCCCACCTCACCGACCATAGCACCTTCGATGCCCTCATCTCACATGTCTCCCTCGCCATCATCCTCTCCATCATCCTCCTGGGGTTCTAAGCATAACTACAATCTTCGACCTCGTCCCCACACCCTAGGATCACATCTAAAAATTGTTGGTTTGGGCATCTCATCTCCGGGGACGAACACATTATCTGCTCGGGGGAGAAAATCTCATATCACTAAAGCTATCTGCTCGGGGACGAACACATTATCTGCTCAGGGGAGAAAATCTCATATCACTAAAGCTATCTGCTCGGGGGCCATTCCAAAAACCAAAAGCCCCTTTCAAATTCAACCATGGCTGGTTACAGGACCCATCCTACATAAAGTTGGTCAAGGACTTCTGGGTACTTCACCCGATCGACAGATCAGACTCGTTGGCAAAGGGATTCTGTAAGAATTTATCGCAACTCAAACATCTTACAATCAACTGGGCCAGAGAAAAAAACCATAAGGAGAATTCTGTCCTAAAGCTCATAGAATCAGAAATATCCACCCTCACAGATGACAGAGGATTGGGCTTTACCTCGGCTGATGAAAAAGCCCACCTGGTGGATCTTGAAAACCAGAAGCAAAAAATCTTGAGGGAGCGAGAAGAATCTGCCAGACTTCGTAGTAGAGCTACTTGGCTAAAAGCGGGAGATGACAATACACGTTTTTTTCATAATTATGTAAAAGGCAGAAAGGTAAAGAACACCATTTGGAGTCTCCCTATGCCAGACAGTGACGTAGCAGACACATTCCCCAAGCTCTCACAGCTGGGATCATCCCACTTCAGGAACCTCTACAAACAGCCACCAGGTGCAACTATTGCTGATATCATCAACATTGCTGGTCACTTCCCCAGATTTGTAAACGATGAAGATGTTGAGACCCTCTTTGATCCAATGACATTAGAAGAACTTGAAAGCACCATTAAGTGGTTCAAGAAGGATCGAAGCTCGGGGCCGGACGGATGGACCATCAAATTTTACATCACCTTCTATGAGCTAATTAGCAATGATCTTCTGAGGGTGGTTGAGGAATGTAGAGTATCGGGATCGCTATACAATGCTATCAATTCTACCTTCATAACTCTAATCCCCAAATCTGATTCCCCTTCCTCCTTTGAAGATTACCGTCTCATCTCCCTCTGCAACGTGCTTTACAAGATCATTTCCAAAATCATAGCAAATCGCATCCGTCCCATCTTGTCTCGTGATATTGCTCCTCAACAATTTGCCTTCCTCGAACACCGACAGATCCATGAAGCCATTGGAGTGGCTCAAGAAGCCCTCCATACTATCTGGACCAAGCATCACAAAGCCATTATCTTAAAGATTGATCTAGCCAAGGCTTTTGACCGGGTCAGTTGGCTCTATCTCAAGATGATTCTCATTCATCTGGGATTCCCTAATAACTTCATCACTTGGATCATGGCCTGTATAACCACTCCCACCTTCAGTGTTCTGATAAATGGATCTGCATCCCAGTTCTTCCACTCTGAACGTGGTCTCAGACAGGGCTGTCCTCTGTCTCCTCTCCTATTCCTGATTGTCATGGATGGATTGAGTCACCTTATTGAATCGGCAAAGAGAAATGGGGATCTTTGTGGCCTAAAAATTACTGATGACTGCTTCCTCACACACCTTCTTTTTGTAGATGATGTCCTGATCTTCCTTGATGGCAGCATTCGAGATTCTCGCTCCTTCGCAAACATTATCTCCCTCTTAACACATGCCACAGGGATGCTGGCCAACCACTCAAAATCCTCTATTATTTTTTCTAGAACCTCTATCCAGGAATCACAATTGGCCCCATCACCTTTTTCCTTATAGCACCCATCCCTTAGACATCAGACTCAAATATCTGGGGTTCAGGATAAAGCCTGTCAGCTCAAAGATCATGGACTGGGTATGGCTTGTTGCTAAATTGGAGAAGCGACTCAATATCTGGAGCCATCGATATCTCTCCCGAGCGGGCAGACTTGTACTGGTAAAAGCTGTCTTGGAAGCGACCCCGGTCTTCTGGATGGCACTTGCCTGGATCTCGCGAAGCATTCTGATCAGATTACAACAAACTTGCAATAGATATCTGTGGAACGGAAATCAGGATAAGCGCATATATGCTTGGGTCGGATGGAAAAAGATCACAACACCCAAAAAATGGGGGGGATGGGGCCTAAAAGATCTTCCTACATTCGCACAAGCACTCGCGGCAAAAATGGGATGGACCTTGCTCACTGGTAACAATCTATGGACTGTCATCACATATCACAAATATATATGGCCTCTACATATTCTGGACTGGATTCGCCTCCCATCCTGGCCAAAAGCTGGCATATCATCTGTATGGAAAGCTCTTCTCAACTCTATACCAATTATCAGGGATAATTTGGTATGGAAAATAAATGACGGATCACTGGCTCGTATTGGATTGGATCCATGGAATGGTAGTGGCCGTAGGCATATCCTACCCGAAGATCTCATCTGCCATCTGCACTCACAGAACATTAAAGTACTGGCTGACATAGCAGACCCAAAAAACTCTTCCATTTTCGATCAGCGCTGGAAAACAGCAGTTCAGATTAATATCCCTCCCCTCTGGCACCAGGACTGGTCTTCATACATCAACGCTCTAACAGTTTCGCATATTAGGATCAAACAGGGGCAGGATGAACTCATATGGTATCACTCGGGAAATGACATCTACACTCCAAAATCCGGCTACCTCACTCTAATAGCACACAAGGTCCCGGACACTATCTCATTTTGGTGGAAATCTGTTTGGAAACTCACCGCTCCCCCCAGGCAAAAACTATTCTTCTGGTGCATTTTAAGAGGAGTTGTCCCCACTGGGGAATATCTCATGCGCCGAGCAGTCCACGGACCGACCTGGTGCACCCTTTGCAAACTCAACTCAGAATCATGTACACACCTGTTTATAAACTGTTCTACACTACAGGCATTATGGCAATCACTATCAACCTCCATACAACACTCTGGAAATTGGGAGGGAGATGACATAATCCGGACTTGGGAATCTTGGTACTACAATCACAAAAACTCCAAACTACAAAGTCTGCCTGTAGTAATGTGCTGGTATCTATGGCTTGCCCGGAACCGATTGATATTTGATGATAAACCGATAAACTGGCCGCATCTCACTGCTCGTATCATTTCGGCCTATAACGAGCTGCCTGAGCCGACACAGCCGAGAGTTAGAATTCCGCACGACCCCCCGAGAATTGATCACAATACACCATGGGCATATTTTGACGGCGCAGCCCAACAACAGGGCTGTGGGGGCGGTTTTCTATTATACATCAATGAACAACATTATTACAAAGTGAAACTGGGTCTGGGAACTGGCACAAATAATTTCGCTGAATTGATCACTCTCCGACATCTTCTGCATTTTGCATTAGGACACAACTGCATGCATATACATATATTCGGAGACTCGAAGATTGTCATTGATTGGTTCAACAATACCACCATATGCCACACACACACTCTCAGCTATATATTGGATGATATCAACATTCTAAAGGCACAATTCACTGATATCTCTTGTCAACATATCTACAGGGAATTCAACAACAGTGCCGACAAACTATCCAAGGAGGCCACGACACTACCCAGAGGAGAGTGGATGATCCAGGAGCAGCGTGGAACAAATGAATATCAATACTATCATCGTCCGTATATAGATACACACTATCACAGGGCAGCCAGCCCATGAACTGCAGATCTGAAAATGATATTTTTTGGGAACTTACTGTACATAGCTGACAATACAAACTACTTGCAGCCCTGCGTGGAAATATGTATATATAGCATAGAACAATCACTGAACATCCCGCGGGATGTTTTTCTTTGCTTTTTGAACAGATTAGATATATAGACATACCCATCTGTGGCGAAAGAACTTATAGCATATGCTGAATGCATCTAAAATATGTAATTTTTCAAAGTAAATGAAAGATTACGATTTTTCCAGTGGAAATATATATATATATATAAACAAAACCCAATATCAGAATTTAAGGTGGATTGAATGAAATATGGAGGAGGAGAGTTAGTGAAGTGAGTGGGTATGGGAGGCATAAGGGACGTAATGATGATGGAAACGAACGAGAGGAGGTGAATGGGAGGAGCAGATTGAAAACCTTTGATAAAATTAAATAATCACCGTATAAAATCTAATATCAGAGTTCGGAGGCGAATCCATATCGCAATTTTTAAAAGCGCACGAACAAAAAACTCGATATCCGATATTCTGATATCGAAATATCGGATTTTTTATTTTTATTTTATTTATTTATTTATTTTATTATTATTATTTTTTTTTTATCGGGAGTATTTAAATATCAAGACTTTTTATATCAGGACTTTTGAAAAGGAAGGGAGGAGGTGAGGTGAAGTGGGGTCCACTTGGAGTGGAACTAAAAATTCTACAAAATGAACTACAACCACTTCGGTAATTAAAAAACCTTCAAAATGAACTACAATCACTTTGCAATTTTGATATTTCGGGTCTCGTAATTTATTCTAAAATTAGGAATTGGAATAAATTACCAAGATCTCGAAAGCACATTATTTTAATTGTTCTACAATTTGGCTGGGCGAATTTGTATGACCGTTAGTGAAAATGAAGAAATTAGTGAAAATTGACTAAGAATTAATATTTACAATGAATTACTAATTTAATTACAAAAATTAACATAATATAAATTTTGTACATTTTTTAACCCAGGTGGTAAAAATTATCAAATTTTAGATGAGCACCATTTGCAAACCGTGTAACCGAATGAGATGAAACAAGTATCAATGGAAAGCTAGCGAAAATTCAAACTCAATGAAGCCATCAAAATAGAAATCTAAAGAAAATAAAAAAAATGGCAAAATTGTAGGATACTTAACCCAATAAAATATTAAAAGGTGATTTAGCCAAAAATTTATGGAAAGAGTACCTATTATTTGAAGTAAATAAGTAAAAAATGGGCTGTGTTGGGTTTCTTTTTACAACATTGGTGACACACTGGAAATAACTAGTGATCTCTGGTTAAAAATAATGAACTTTAATTTAACCCAAAGGTTAAAAATAATGGAGCCCGTTGAATTGTCAAACACTAAAATATTTCCATCGGTCCCACATAAATAGATTAAACAATATGAGTTTGAAAATATAAGTACTCAAAAGCATATTTGAGTAAAAATCATGAGTCCAAACTTTGGAAAAATTTATTTTAAAATTACCTTGTATGAGAAATAGAAGAAGGTACATATATGAGTTTTTTTTGTTGATAAAGCATATATCCATTGTTATGAATGGTCTCTGCCATTGCTTTGCTGCCAGCGAGCCTGAATAGTACCCCAAAGAAATTGTCTTTTATGCCATACAAGCTTAGCCCCACTGCTAACGAGTGTCCATAATCCCGACATGTTTACTTGTATTTCTCATGCTTCCTCTTTTAATCACCCTTTCGATAAGTGTATTTGCAAGCTTTAGTTTATGATGTATCTGAGTGAAAGATGTGGGATGATAATAGAGACTTATGTTAATGGATACAATATTTTCATAATGTTGACTCCAAATTCTTTTCCCACGATTAACCATCAAAGGTTTTATAAAGTGGAGGGGTGGAGAGATCCATTGAGTTAAACTCAGGTCAATTCTTTCCTTGAAAAGGTAAACCTTATCACTTAGAAAAGATGTGTGTTCATCCATGAATTTTTTTTAAAGCAAAATAGTTTTATGGTTCCATAAAGATATACCTTTAATGATAAATGAAATTCACTGAAATAGATAGAGTAAAATTTTTCTATGTATGCCGACCATTGTTGGGTGAGGAAAAAACATTCCATATAAATCTTAGCGGTGTCACCAAAATCAAACCATAACTGAAAGCAAAAGGAAAAAAATTTCAAATTGAAGTGAAAAAGAAATAAGCAAACTCCAAAAATATAAAAATGAAGAAAACAAAAACTAAAAGAAAAATCCAAATTTAGAGAACTAACTCCAACAAGAATAACTATATAAATGTCTCAACAAAAGAGTAAAAGAAGATAAGCATGTGAACGTTCCTTCTTATGTTGAGATTTTAATAAATTTTATCTTGCAGAGTTATAAGAAATGAGGCTCTCAAAATGTAAAGGGTGAATAGCAGTGTTGAGAGATAATAAGCTAATGAGAAGTCTTTGTCTGCTACAAATTTTCTTGTTCCAAAGCAAAATCCTGCATAAAAGCATCTTAACCATTTTCTAATAAAAACAATTCTTAAGAAATAGATTAAAGGTTCTGAAACTCCCCAATTTAGCTGATTTGATGAGGATCATTACTGCTTCTCCCAAAAACTTGAAAGCAAACTAGACAAAGGAGAATGAACTCCAAATCTGATTTGGTAGAGGCGTGAAAAGTTTATGAAGAGCTGCAAAATAGAGTTTTATATCAGCAAAAACTAAAAACAAAACTGAAACCAAAAGTAAAGAAATGAAAATGAATGAAAGTGGGCATATGAAACTTACCATTGGAGAATTTCATTTAATCTTACCTGAGAGATATCATCTTCTCCAATAAAAGATAACTTCTTCTTTTAATTAGAATTAAAAGTATGAAGAAGTTGAATTTTCTGAAATCTTATCAACCCAAAATCATCATTTATTGAATCTAAACTAAAGCAAGCAGTGAACTAAAATAAAACAATGTTTCATGTCCAAGGAATTTGAAGTAAACCAAATTCATCAAAGAAAAAGAATGAAGATATGCTTCTTTATGAATTGCAGTGACGATTGTTCTCTTTATTCTTTTTCTATTCTAAATTTATATCAGCCCCAAAATATTAAAATCGATTCAAAATCCTAAATAATGTAGCAATGAAGAGGACTTGAATCTTTATATAATAAGTACGGAGCGATATATCAAAAATTCAAATAAAAGAGAATTCAAACATGAATTAACCATGGTCCATTACATTTACCTGTTCCAAATTCCTTATCAATTGTTGCATTACCATAGTGGTTGCTCAAGAGTGCCTTGAAAAGAAAATGAAGATGCTCACTAAAATATGATTGAGATAATAAAATGTGCATCCAATAATGAGTCAAAGGCAAAAAACGTAAATGAACCATAGGTGATGAAATTTATCATTAGCCAAATAGATTGTCGAGAAGAGTAAAAGAGGTCCATGTGCATACAGCATGAAGAATGTATATCCCTATAGTCACAAATTCATCCCGATGAATGAATACTTGGATTTGACGAGATTATGATTAAAATATATCTAAGATTTTGACCACCATGATAACATGAAAGTGGTATATATATAGTTATGGATGAATTGACGAGAGGTCAACAATATTATATAATCTGACATCTCACTAGTATGAGAAATTAAAAGACTGAGAACAAAGAGAAATGGAAATCTTGGAAGAATGAATAGCGAAGGATCAGAACTCCAATATTTACCAATTAAAGGCCCTAAGTCATTTTGGTAGAAATGAATGTGACTAAAGTGGATGCAAAATGAATTAGTGAAGTGCAATGGTTCAACTCAAATCGACAATTGTAAGATTCAGAACAAGCATAGATAAAATCATGGATAAGGTCATTCACTGCAAGAGTTGTGTGAAATTTTCCTTCGTTTGTAGAAAATCTGAGCAATGAAGAATGTAAGCATTTCATTTTAGTTGCATCGATGAGGAGGAAAAATATGATTATTGACTCACATTTCTAAGTGAAAAAAAACATGAATTCACGTGGGTCTGCACACATGAGCGTATTGGAAGAAAAATATCGGAGAAATCACTTGGCTATACTTTATAAAGTTACAATATATCAAACTTTCGATAAATCATATTTAAAGAAATAAGCAGAGGTGGGAAGTGATATCAAAAATTCCATATCGACGATAGTATATCGAGAATTTAAAGAGAAAGCATCCAATATGAAAGTCCCGATATAGGCTAAGGACGGGAATATCAGATATCAGAAGTAAGAGGCATTAGGAATACTGAGAGTGTAGTGAATAGGTGCTTCTTATAAAAATTCTGATATGATAAAAATGGAGGTATCGGGGGCCTGGGCAGGGAGAGGGAGACCAAATATAGGGATATTGGGTATCCGAATATCGAGAGACTGGGATATCGGGACATCAGGAGATCGAAGTATCAAAATATCAGATGATCCAGATATTGATATTTTTTGAGTTACGATATTTCCGAAGGTTGATATGCCAAGTGGCAGTTGTGGGGCCCACAACTCTTAAAGTTTTTTAATTTAAAATGAAGCATTCAACTCAACTTTTGCCTTTTAACAAAACCCCCTTTAATAATCATATTAACTATCATAAATATTTGATTAGAGAAGTATTTTATCATAACTTTCTTATGAGGAGAGTTACGATATTATAATGATCCAATATGAATCTTCCGATAATGCATTAAATACCTATCGAAATTTTAATGAATAGAAGAAAAAATAAAGAATACACAAATTCTGAAGAAACAATAAATACTTCCCTGGACATGTTGAAGATTAGAAAGGGTTCGCTGCTTGCTTATTTCAAGTCTCCAAAATCAAGTCAATGAAGACCTGCAAAAGAAACATAACATAAATAAGAAATAAACTATGAAAATGAGAAAATCAAACAACAGATGGAGATGAACTTGTTAATGCATACCTGAAATAATTTTGACTATAAGTTTACCTCATGAATCTTCAAGTTTTCTCATGCATTTCTCAAAATTTACATATATTCAACATCATCTACTTATTTGATCTAAAATGCTAAGTAATGATCTTTCAAATTGCATCCACCTCAAATTTACATCGGAGGACGAGCGGTGAAAATGAGTCTTTTTAGAAAAACATGTGAATCAAATTTTTTCGAAGTCGTAGTAATTCCTTAGAATTTATTCATATATCATTAAAAGAAACATTTTTAACAATGATATGAAGTTTTTTGCCAAAACAAGACAATCAAGTTCTTCATAAGTGTGTACAATCCGACTATATAAGAACTCTAATATGTTCTAAGCCACTTTGCCAAAAAATGAAAGGGGATGCCAATAAAAACTCGGATTCATTACTTGCTTATTAAAATTTGCAATAATGAAATAAAATCAAACAGAAATAGATCTAATCTAAATTAATCTATTCCTAGTGTTAACTGAATGAAAGGAAAGATGACTAGGTATAGTCATACTTCCAATGTAACCATTCTCTCATTTTAATTCCTGCATGTATATACACGACAAACATTAGTAACATAAATACAAATATAATTAAATTAACCAAACTAAATCTGAATGCATGATGTACATTTATTGCTAACATATTTACAAGAAGAAACTTATTTACAATCACATTTTCTTTAAATGTCCTTTGCAGTTGAACTTCAATTGGATCATAGAAATCTGGATGGATTTCCATTAATGTCTGGAAGAGGTTCAAAAGAGGGAATAACAAGCCAAATTGTGGAAATAAACTTTTAGATACATTGGCATGCATGTAAGTCTTATGTACATATGTTAAATTATTATTTCAATAGAATATTATTAATTGAATTAGATTGTTAGTCACATTGTGAAAATACACTATCTTGTTGGCATTGCTTTAGAGAGGAAAGGAACAAGTGATAATAGATGAACATCAATTGAAATTGGAAGAATAATACATTTTGACGTTCATGATTATGATTTGAAACTTCAATTTCCCATTCAAGCAATGCATCAATTGAGTGTTCAATACTGAACTGATCAATATGTCAGCGTAAGATATCTAAAAATTGAAAAATGAAAACATAAAATAAATCTGAAATCAAACAAAATAAGTGAAGGAAAAATAACAAAATTAAATCATAATTTATGCTATTGTTATAACTAGTGTTACAACACAATTGGGACTAGTTTGAAGTGATTTCCTCTTCACAAGAATTGGCCATAATAATGCAATTAGAACGATTGCCAATACCAACGTGTGAATTGGAGAGAAGATCACGGCTATGAATATGAATGAGAGTTTGATCATCATAAGATTCATAGATTGGGATGGGTTCTTGATTGCCGAAGTCATGAGTATGATTAGTTGTTTGAAAATGAGAGTCAATTGGAATAATTTATGTATTGAGTTTCTCTTCATTTTCAAGTATGATTTGACTTTGATCATGAGGATTTAATGTATAAGAAGATAAATCAACATCCTTAATGCCTGAGTAATTATCGTAAATGATTTCATAACATTCTCTAGAATTCTGTTCATTCTCATTCGATGTATCAAAACAAGAAGGAATATGGAACACATGTTCAATAATTCCAGAAGAATGATCAATGTGTGATTCTATATCTTGATAAAAACTAATAGGAAACTCATTTATATCAACCTCTATTTTATGAAATAACATTAAAGCAAAGAGGGGATAAATTGCTATTCGGATAAAGGTGAAAATGAGAATTAGAAGAAATAAATTTGAAAATATCTCGATTTACATATTCTTGTAAATTCTTTCCATTGTAAATTTCAGATTCCAGATCATTTACTTGGCTAATTGTGCTTTCTCGAAGAACATTCTTTGGTTGCCCTGAGTTTTGTATTTGACCAACATGAAAGAATTCAAACATTTCTGCAGTAGATTGCATATTATTGAAAATTTCAATTTCTGTGTATACTTTCTGATTTATAATCTGATTCTCTGATTTTAATTCATGGTGATTTTCAGATTTCGTGGCAGATGGTCCTTCAAGTTTGTTACTAATTTCTTCTTGTAGTTGTTTATCAAATTCTTGCAAGCTTTGTGAAAATGGTTCATTAGTATGATTATCATTAACAATGTAAGAGGTGTGTACTAGATTTAAGAATTCATCATATACGACTGAGGCCACTTCATCATGGTTAATGTGCACCTCTAAATCATAATTTTTGATAATATTACTAAAAGTTGAAGGAGATTCATCAAAGCTTGAAATTTTTACATAAAAAATTGAAATGGGAGGAAGAGAACAAATATACTTAAACCAATTGATCAATTCAATTTATGAAGGTTTATCTTCAGCTTTGAATCTCAAGCAAATAAATTGAATACTAACAGTAAAATCTAAGAGAGATTCATTTTCAAATGTTCGTAAATCTTCGAATTCATCACACACATGTTCATAATCATAACCGTCAAATTTATAAAATAATTTTGTGATAAGTTGATCCCAATTGTGAATAGAGGCAATTGGAAGAGATTGACACCAACTTATATCTTTTCCTGAGAATGTAAGAGTAAAAATATTGCATAAAATGCCTCATCAATATCATGAAAAATAGAATTTGTTTTTTTTGAATAAACTATAAAGCATGATAAAATGCATAAACATTCTTCTTACTGTTAAACTTTACCTTTGACAAGTGTCTTACTATTGCTTATGGAGTATTGGAAGATGCACATCCAGAGATACAACTACAAATTGGAAGTTTAAGAGGAGCCATTTATGATTAAAATAAAACTTTAAAATACAAAAACCCCAAAAGATAACAAGTCTTCAAGCCCTCCTTCTAGCGCAAAAAATGTTGAAGGCTCAAAATTCTCTGCATCAACATTATAAGGGAGACCACCCGGTTGGGACCTTAGAGAAGCTCATTTTCCATTTGAAATGGTGGTTCTAACTGGTTAAACTAGGTCCAATTACTTTCTCTCTATCTCTACTGACTTAAAGTATGACTTTCAACTACCAATAGAGAAGAGACATCCGATCATCGCTTTTGCTGATCTCAGACAAGAAAGTGATCCTTAAGCTGATATCGGACTCAACCAAGCCACAACTAAAGTTTTCCTCTTTGATAAGAAGGCTTCTAGAAATGTAGAATTAAATCTAAATGTAAGCAAAATGAGATAAATCCTAAGCATATCTCGATTAGGAAGATGTAGATCTAACCAAACTGAGAGAAAAATAATTAAATGATTGAGATTTCAACACGCTTGGTTTATGATGAATATGTGGCTAATGAAGTAGTTCAATTAACTGATATTATAATGAATATGTTGTTTAGAGATCTATTAACAATGAATAATGAACCAATAACATTAGGAAATAATTCTCATAATGCCAATGGAAATTAAACCAAAATTAGATGACAAATTTTTGAGTAAATAACTACTCAGAAAGTTGATTTAAGCATAAGAGCATAAGAGGAAATTAACAATAGATCTATGAAACAAACATATTAGATAGCTAATATGTAAGACATGAATTCATATCTACAATAGTGCATAATATAAATCCAATTAACATAATTCTGCCATCAAAAATGAATTTCATATTAAAAATAATAGTATTTCTAATACAAATAAATTTGAACCTATTCTCCTACTCTGTTCTTTGAATCTGATCTCCTACAATCTTCTCCAAAGCATAAATTCTGTTGCTAAAAGCAAGAACTGCAATAATGCAAGCTCTGCCTCTCATACATAGTTCAGAAAGGAAAAAAGCAAATCCCAATAATTCCTAGATATGAGATTGATCCTCTCTACTTAAAACCTGAAATCCCTATTACAGTAGTGCTTTTAAGAATTACAAAATTACAGAAGAGAGAAGCCCCTTGCATATTCTACAAATCGCTATTTATAATTTACAAAATGAATTCCAAAATAGGAGAGCTCTTGAAGAATCATTTTGATCCAACAATTTTCATTGGTTCAAATTATTTTTCTTCTATTCTTGGAGAGATTCCATTGACTGAAATATATTCCTCCTCATCTCTTCAACTCTTTTCCTGTCAAAACCAATCAAAATTTAATTAAAATAAAAATATCAAATCTAGAAAATAAAATATCTTCAAATAAATAAATAAATAAAAGGAAATATGAGCTTTTCATTTATTTCGGTAAATATGTTATTGGTCAAGGAAAACATAGTCGAATGGATTTGTGTTGGAAATACTGAGAGGGTGGGGGGGGGGGGGGGGGTGAATCAGTATTTCTTATTTTTTTTAATTGTTCTAGTGATTGCCAAAAGCATATATAGATATGTATATGTATACACAGAACACAAAAATCAACAACTGGAAATAATGCTTTTATTAAAACTCAAGACAGTGCAATGAAATAAATACAATATACGTATATATTTGATTGTGAATAGTTGCCAAGCTCCCACTTGGACTTCAGTGAGGCTCCAACCTCCAAAGCACCAACTTTGTTTTGCAGTGGTTCTGCACTTAGGAGCACCTACCCCTAATGACTTTAGTCTTGTTCAGTTCTGAGGCTCCAACCTCTTGGGCTCCAACCCAACCTTGGTATAAACTGGTATGCTGCTACACTCTATTCAGCTGAGGTTCTCTCACTCCTACTCTCCTGCCTCTGCTGCTTCTACAGCCTCCGCTGCTTTTGCTGCCTCTTCTACCTCTACTGCTTCTGCTACCTCACACTCTAGTTCTTCACCATCACAACAACACCAACTGTTCTCTGTATTTACTGTTTTATACATTCCCATGCCTTTGTCCATTCGTTTCCGCTTACATCGCCTCTTAGGCTTCCTCCTTGGTCGCTGCGGCTTCCTCTGCACTGTGCAAGTTCACTGACTTTTTGAGGACACGTAGATTCATTTGAGAGGTCCAAAACTCCACGGAGAACACATCTTACTGGTTACGACTGTAACAGTGCTCCTTTAACAATGATATCAGGCATACACAGAGTCGGCATAGTTTAATGGACAACCACGTCCCAATCGCAATCACAATCAGCTTGATTAAGCCTCTTGAACTATAGTTCAAGCCTCCTTAACTATCGAGAGTGTTATTGTATTGCATTGCATTTCTACCTCCAAACCCCGCGCAGGACAAATATCAATTACACAGGAAATATGAGCAAAAACAGGTGAAAGTTCTAAAGGGCGGACTTCAAGGATCATTGCACTCGTATCTATACTGTTGAGTCCGCAGTGAAATCACAATCGGTAGTTGCAGCATATGGTCGATGGCTGATGGCCGATGGACGCGATAAGACATTAAGCCAAATCGCAATATAGCATCGGGTCCGCTCTTGCAATCGCAATCAACGTTCAAGACTTCTGGGGGTCCTTTATACATCGACCCCATAACGTCGCCGATGGCCGACGGGCCGATCCTCCAGCGGATGCGATCTAGCATTAGGTTGTGTTACAGTCGGACCATTGGGTCCGTGTTATAATCACGATCGCACGTTCGGGGGTGACCGATCTTTATTCATTGCAATTACCATGGATGCGACATAACAATAGGGTGCGATATAATAGGACCATCGGGTCCACATACCTTATCGCAATCAGAGGTTTCGGGTGTGACACTTAATAGAACTCGCTGATATAATATACTGCTCCGCCTCCGATAGTGTAGTGTCAAGTGCATGTATGTATGGTTTTTGCCGCCATATGTATGTTTATGCCGTGGATAGTGTTAAACGCGTATAAGGATGGATTTTGGTGCCGATGGCTTATTTGCATATATAACCAAGTCTTCCACCTCCGTTTGCATTAAATGCATATTTATATGGTTTTTGGCCGCTGATTGCTCGCGATAGTGCATTTTTTGACATTCTTGCTTCGATAGCTCCTGATAGCTATTAAATGCATCCATTGCTCCTCCGATGGCTCCTGATAGTGTAGTCTGTTTCCTATGTAGCTCTGATAGCTCTGTTTGCTGCCTCTTGGCTCCTCCGATGGCTTATTTGCATGCCTCCATTGGCTCTGTCTGCTCTTTACGCTGTTTGCTCCTCTGGTGGCTCTGTCTCCTCCTTTTGGCTTCGATAACTCTATGTGCTCCTCTTGGCTTTGTCTACTCCTTGAATATTGCCATATTGACATCAATGACAATCTGTGTCAAACAATCTCCCCCTTTTTTATTGATGGCAATATTCTTCTGCTCTCTCCCCCTTTGACATCAATGGCAAAGGAATGCATATGGACTCCCCCTGTCAAACGGCTCCCCCTGTCCTGCTACATCTTTATGAATGAACTTGAGTGATGATAAAGAAATAACCCCCATCTTTTGACGCAGATGTTTGAATGCTTCTCGAGGAAGAGGTTTTTTGAAAATATCAGTTATCTGCTCCTTAGTACTGATATATTCCAGGACGATGTTTTGTTCAGCTACTTTCTCACGGAGGAAATGATACTTGATGTGTTTGGTTCTTGGGTGCATCACTGGATTTTTGCTGAGACTGATAGCACTTGTGTTGTCACAATAGACAGTAATTGGTTGATCTGTACACATGTCGAGATCTTTTAGAGCTTCCTTCATCCATAGTATCTGAGTAGAACAGTCTGCTGCAGCAATATACTCGGCTTCGACTGTGGATAATGATATGGATGACTGTTTTTTGTTGAGCCAGGATACCAAACAGTCTCTTAGGAAGAATGCATTTCCACTAGTACTTTTTCGATCATCTATACTTCCAGCCCAATCAGCATCGGTGTATGTAGTTATAGTCAGTGTTGAGTTCTTTGGGTACCAAAGACCGAAATCAGAAGTTCCCTTCAGATATCTAATAATTCTTTTTACAACTAATAAATGAGATTGTTTGGGAGCAGATTGAAATCTTCCCACCATTCCTACTGCTTGCATTATTCTGGTTGTGTAGCTGTTAAGTATAGAAGGGTTCCAACCATTGACTTGTAATGAGTTGCATCTACTAGAGGGGAGTCATCATCTTTGCTCTGTTTTCAGTTTGTGGTCATAGGTGTGCTCATGGGTGCACAGTCCTCCATTCCATATTTTTTGAGCATGTCTTTTAGATATTTGGTTTGAGATATACACAATCCTGCTCTGGTTTGAGATACTTGAAGTCCAAGGAAGTGGGATAGCTCTCCTATCATTGACATCTCAAACTCTTTTGACATGCTTTGAGAAAATTCATGGCTCATTTCATCATTATTACTAGCAAAAATCAGATCATCGACATAAACAAGAGCAACTAGTAACTTACCTTCTTCTGTCTTTATGTATAGATTACTTCCAGCCACTCCCTTTTTGAAGCCTTGTTGTTGTAGGTAGTGATCCAATCTTGCATACCAAGCTCTAGGAGCTTGTTTCAACCCATATAAATCCTTTTTCAACTTACAGACTAAGTCCTTTCCTGCTGTTAGATCAAAACCTTCTGGCTGCTCCATGTAGACTTCCTCCTTGATTTCCCCATTTTGAAATGCCGATTTCATGTCCATTTGATAGATTTTGAATCCTTTTGAGCAAGCAAATGCTAAGAACATCCTGATAGCTTTCATACGGGCCAGTGGTGCAAATGTCTCTTCAAAGTCAACTCCTTCAATTTGTGAATACCCTTTGTAGACAAGTCTTGCCTTGTTTCTGATAACTGTCCTTCCTCATTCATTTTATTTTTGAACACCCATTTGGTTCCTATTATGTTTTTTTTCCTTTGGATGAGGTACCAAATCCCATGTCTTGTTCTTCTTAGTTTGGGACATTTCTTCTTCCATGGCTTTTACCCAGTGAGGATCCTTACTTGCTTCTGCAAATGTTTCTGGTTCTATCATAGATAGGAGGGAAATGACTTTTCTCTTGGGTGTGATTGTCATCCTTCTTCGGGTCTGCACACCTTCATCTCTATCGCCAATGATCTGCTCTTCTGGATGATGTCTTTGGACATACTTCATCTTTAAAGGGGTATTAGGTGGTTCTCTTTCCTCTTCTTCTTCTTCTTCCTCATCTATTTCTTCTTCTTTAGGTTCTTCTTCTTCAATGAGAGAGTCATCTTCATGTTCTTCAATTTCCTTTTTTGGAAGATCTTCATCAACCTTTACATCAATTCTTTCCACTATTTTCTTCAGTCGATAATTGTAGCACTTGTAAGCCTTGCCCCGTGTAGAGTATCCAAGAAATATCCCTTCATCAACCTAAGAATCAAACTTTCCGGGTGAGCCATCATTTATTTTTATGAAGCACTTGCTTCCAAAGATCTTGAAGTACTTCATTGAAGCAAGTCTTCCTTTCCATATCTCATAAGGAGTTTTTTCACAATTTGGTCTTAATTGAGATCATTCAGTGTATAGACAGCTGTCCCTACTGCTTCTCTCCAGAATCTAGGTTGTAAGTCTGCCGCTAATAGCATAGTTCTTGCCATTTCTTGGACTGTTCGGTTTCTTCTTTCAACTACCCCATTTTGCTGAGGTGTTCTGGCAGCCAAGAATTCCCTTTTAATTCCATGAATATTACAGAACTCACTAAACTCGTTTGATGTGAATTCTCTTCCTCTGTCTGTTCTGAGGCACTTAATTTTTGAATTCTTTTCATTTTCTACAATGGCTTTTAGATTCTTAAAACACTCAAAAGTTTTAGATTTATACTTTATGAAATATATCCACATCATTCTAGTATAATCATCAACAAATAACACAAAGTACCTTTCTCCTTGGAGTGCTTGATTTATAGTTGGCCCACACACATCAGCATGGATGATCTCCAAGGGCTTCGATGTAGAGATCTCCTTTGTCTTGTGGCTAGTTCTAGTCTGCTTTCCATGTTGACATGGACCACATACTGCTTGATTTGGTTTGAACAACCTTGGGATGTCTCGTACAACTTTGATCTTGCTGATATTGATAAGATTTTCAAAGCTTGTATGTCCAAGTTGCTTGTGCCACAGCCAACTCTCATCTGTCTGACTCAAGTAGCACTTATTTTCTTGAATCTTGTTCAAAATTTAAATGTTGTTTGATGTTCTCACTTCTTTTGCCACAAGTTCCCCTGAGGTAGAGTTCCTTATTTCATAGTCTTTGGTGTTGAAAACAACCTTATGTCCTTGATCATAGATTTGGCTGACACTCAGGAGGTTGTGTTTGAGTCCGTCAACTAGCAGAGCATTTTGAGCTTTTCCTTTTCCATTGATCAGAGTAACTGTTCCTTTTCCTGCAATTCTGCCAGATCTGCTTCCAAAGGACACATTCCCTTCCTTTTTGCTCAGTGAGACAAACTTCCTTTTGTCTCCTGTCATGTGTCTGGAGCACCCACTATCCACAAACCAATGGTTTCCATTATTTTTAGCATATAGATCTAGGCCGCAATTATCCATGCTAGAGTTCTTGCTACTCGTCTTTCTTCCTTTGAGTGGGTAGTCTTGTTCATAGTGTCCATTATTGTAGCAGAAAGAGCAAATCAGATCAAATTTGGTCAAGGGATCAAATGAATTGAAGGTTTTGATTTGTCCCTGCCTTTTGGGGGCATATGAGTTGATTATTCGGTCCTTTAGCTTTGTCTTTTCACTTCTGCGAACCATACAATGTCTGGCTTGATGACCGAAGTTTTTATAGTGAAAGCAGTGTCCAAGAAAGATGGTTTTGTACTTGTTGAAGCAACCACGGTTTGAGTCGATTTCCTTCCTGGGAATTACTCCTCCCTCGTTCTTTGGATTTGCGATGGGCCCTTGGTGGAGTACAGGTTTGTATTTGCTGTAGTGTCCATGATTCGACTCCACATTCTTCTTTGGAGTAATTCTCTCTTCATTCTTGGGATCTGGGATGCACTTTTGATAACATACTTTTTCATCTTTTGTATTGTAGGAAAGTGCATCGGCATAGCTTTTCACACTATTCTTAGTTCTTGAGGATTCTCCTTTGAAACCTATTCCAGACTTGTCATGTTGAGGTTTTTGATTTTTCATAATAGTCTCAAGTATTTGAGAGCTTTTACAACCCTTTTTAATTTGCTCCAACTCCTTTCTCAGAGACACTATTTCAACCTCACGTTCTTCACAAGTCTCTTCTTTTTCTTTAAGCTTTGCTTCCAAGAGATCTTCTCTCCTTCTTATTTCCTCGTTTTCCACTTTGAGAGAAATGATTTTGTTCCGTAGTTTCTCATTTTCTTCAATGGCTCTTATTAACAGTTCATCTACATTTCCTTCTAGCCCCGAGTCATCATCATCTGCGAGTGCCATGAATAATGTTTCTTGGCTTTCATCATGATCGCTTTCCTCATCTGATTTCTTTATGATGACCATAAACTCATCCTCATGAGACTCATCTTGCTTGGAGAAGAATTTTTTCTTATTGAACCCTTTCTTTTTGTGTGCTATTCTTTTAGAATTTCCTTCATCATCACTGTCATGTTTATGAGGACATCTTGCTGCATAATGACCTATTTTACCGCATTTAAAACAGATAAGAGGATACTTGCCTTTAAGCTTAGATCCTCTCTTCAGATTTCGTACAAATTGAGCCAATTCGGAGTCCACATCTGACTCATCACTACAATCATTCCTTTCTTTCCCCTTCCTTGAATTTGAGGCCTTGAATGCTGCATCTTTGGAGCTTGGGCCACCTTTCCTCATTTCATAGGTAGTGAGAATTCCATGGAGTTCATCCATTTTGAGGGTATCTAGATCCTTTGCTTCTTCTATAACACTTATTTTGGAGTCAAATCTGTCTGGAAGAGACCTTAATACCTTTTGAACAATGGTACTTTCTTCAATTTTTTCGTCCAATCCTTTCAAGGAATTTACCACTTCAGCTACTCGGAGGAGGTATGCTGCAATATCTTCTTCATCTTCCATCCTCAAACTTTCAAATTGTCTTCTGTGAGTTTGAAGCTTTGCCTTTTTTACTTTTGAGTCTCCATCGTACAAGCCAACTAGCTTCTCCCACATTTCTTTGGCAGAGGTACAGTGCATGACTTTTGTAAACTCGGAATCAGTGATTCCACTAGTGATGGAGTTCATGGCCTTTGCATTTGCGATGTAGGCTTTCCTCTCGTCTGGGTCTGTTGGAAGAGTGGAAGTCGTTCGGTATTCATTTTGAACAAAATGCCAGACTTCAGGTCCAAGGGACATTAAGTAGTAGGTCATTCTTTTCTTCCAGAAACCAAAGTTAGTGCCATCGAACAAAGGAGGTCTTCCTAATGCTTCGTGATTTCTCATCATGGCTGTGGATCCTTCTTCAAGCTGTTAGGCTAGTATGAAGAAGCCTGCTCTGATACCAATTGTTGGAAATACTGAGAGGGGGGGTGAATCAGTATTTCTTATTTTTTTTAATTGTTCTAGTGATTTCCAAAAGCATATATAGATATGTATATGTATACACAGAACACAGAAATCAATAGCTGGAATTAATGCTTTTATTAAAACTCAAGACAATGCAATGAAATAAATACAATATAAGTATATATATGATTGTGAATAGTTTCCAAGCTCCAACTTGGACTTCAGTGAGGCTCCAACCTCCAGAGCACCAACTCTGTTTTGCAGTGGTTCTGCACTTAGGAGCACCTACCCCTAATGACTTTAGTCTTGTTCAGTTCTGAGGCTCCAACCTCTTGGGCTCCAACCCAACCTTGGTATAAACTGGTATGCTGCTACACTCTATTCAGCTGAGGTTCTCTCACTCCTACTCTCCTGCCTCTGCTGCTTCTACAGCCTCCGCTGCTTCTACTGCCTCTTCTGCCTCTTCTGCCTCTGCTGCTTCTGCTACCTCACACTTTGGTTCTTCACCATCACAACAACACCAACAGTTCTCTGTATTTACTGTTTTATACATTCCCATGCCTTTGTCCATTCGTTTCCGCTTACACCGCCTCTTAGGCTTCCTCTGTGTTGTGCAAGTTCACTGACTTTCTGAGGACACGTAGATTCATTTGAGAGGTCCAAAACTCCACGGAGAACACATCTTACTAGTTACGACTATAACAATGCTCCTTTAACAATGATAGCAGGCATACACAGAGTCGGCATAGTTTAACGGATAGCCACGTCCCAATCGCAATCACAATCGGCTTGATTCAGCCTCTTGAACTATAGTTCAGGCCTCCTGAACTATCAGGAGTGTTATTGTATTGCATTTCTACCTCCAAACCCCGCGCAGGCCAAATATCAATTACACAGGAAATATGAGCAAAAACAGGTGAAAGTGCTAAAGGGCGGACTTCAAGGATCATTGCACCCGTATCTATACCTATGTCGGGTCCGCAGTGAAATCGCAATCGACAGTCGCAGCATATGGTCGATGGTCGATGGACGTGATAAGACATTAAGCCAAATCGCAATATAGCATCGGGTCCGCTCTTGCAATCGCAATCGGCATTCAAGACTTCTGGGGGTCCTTTATACATCGACCCCATGACATCGCCGATGGCTGACGAGCTGATCCTCCAGCGGATGCGATCTACCATTAAGTTGTGTTACAGTTGGACCATCGGGTCTGTGTTATAATCGCAATCGCACTTTCAGGGGTGACTGCTCTTTATTCATTGCGATTACCGTGGATGCGACATAACAATAGGGTGCGATATAATAGGACCATTGGGTCCACATACCTTATCGCAATCGGAGGTTTCGGGTGTGACACTTAATAGAACCCGCCGATATAATATACTGCTCCGCCTCCGATAGTGTATTTGTAATATGTATGCTTTGGCCTCCGTTTGCGCCTCTGATAGTGTTAAGTGCATGTATGTATGGTTTTTGCCGCATATGTATGTTTATGCCGTGGATAGTGTTAAACGTGTATAAGCATGGATTTTGCTGCCGATGGTGTATTTGCATATATAACCAAGTCTTCCACCTCCGTTTGCATTAAAGGCACATTTATATGGTTTTTCGCTGCTGATTGCTCGCGATAGTGCATTTTTTTGACATTCTTGCTCCGATAGCTCCCAATAGTTGTTAAATGCATCCATTGCTCCTCCGATGGATCCCAATAGTGCAATCCGTTTCCTATGTAGCTCCGATAGCTCCGTTTGCTGCCTCTTGGCTCCTCCGATGGCTTATTTGCATGCCTCCATTGGCTTTGTATGCTCTTTGCACTGTTTGCTCCTCTGGTGGCTCTGTCTCTTCCTCTTGGCTCCGATAACTCTGTGTGCTCCTCTTAGCTCTATCTACTCCTTGAATATTTCCATATTGACATCAATGACAATCTGTACTCAACAGAGGTTATGAGAAAATGGAAATGCAGAAAATTAAACTCAGAAAATTAATTTTGTTTAAAAATTAAAAGCTTGATATTCTGCTAAATTTTAGACTCATTAAATCATTAAATCTGGTTATTCAACCACTTCACAAATATTCTCCATGATTTTATCTATCCAACGAACTGTCCTAGGTCTCATTTGGTTAGATAGAACTCAACTTATGAGTTTTCAAAGTTGAACTGTTGAGTTTGCTAGAATTCTGGAAAAATTGCTGCGACCAAAAATATATATTTTAATTAAAATCTAATCCTAAATTAGATTAACATTTATTAGTTAATTAATATTAATTTAATTATAATTAATTTAACTAATTATATATAATTAAAATAAATTTTAATTTAAAAATTAAAATGAAATATAAATATATATATATATATATGTATATATATATATATCTATATCTATATCTATATCTATATCTATATCTATATCTATATCTATATATATATATATATATATATATATATTAACAAAACCCAATACCAAAACCCTCACGTGGCCTCTAAAGTGGATCGAATGAATTATGGAAGAGAGTTACTGAAGTAGAGTGGGTATGGGAGGCATAAGAGACGTAATGATGACAGAGGCGAACGGGAGGAGTGGATTGAAAACCTTTGATAAAATTAAATAGCCACCATATAAAATCTAATATCGGAGGTCAGAGGCAAATCCATATCGCAAATCCTAAAACACGCATGAACAAAAAATCCCGATATCCGATATTCCGATATCGGAATATCAAAAAAAATTTATGTCGGGACTTTTATATTAGGACTTTTGAAAAGAAAGGGAGGAGGTGAAGTGGGGTCTGTGGAACTAAAAATTCTACAAAATGAACTACAACCACTTTGCAAGTTTGATATTTCGGGTCTCATAATTTCCTTTAAAATTAGGAATTGGAATAAATTATCGAGATCCTGAAAGCACATTATTTTAATTTTTCTACAATTTCACTGAGCAATTTTGTAGGATCGTTAGTGAAAAACGAAGAAATTAGTGAAAATTGACTAAGAATTAATATTTACAATAAATTACTAATTTAATTACAAAAATTAAAATAATATACATTTTGTACATTTTTTAACCTAAGTGGTAAAAATGATCGAACTTTAGATAAGCACCATTTGCAAACCGTGTAACGAAATGAGATGAAACAAATATCGATGGAAATCTAGCGAAAAGTTGAATTCGATGAAGCAATCAAAATATAAATTCAATAAAAATGAAAAAATGGCAAAATTGTAGGATACTTAACCAAAAAAATATTAAAAGGTGATTTAGCCAAAAAATTATGGAAAGGGTCCCCATTATTTGAAATAAATAAGTCAAAAATGGGGGGTGTTGGGATTTCCCTTCAATAGGTCCTAATGAGCATATCATATAGAGAGGAAGACATAACCCATTTCTACAAGAATTGGATCCTTATGCCCAAGGGATTTTTGAAAACAAAACCATCTTCAATGAGGTGGAGATCATCTCCAACAAATTCGGGCATGCAATAGATAAGTTCAATAATCCTTTCCTTGGTTAATGTTTCAAATTATTTATGGTCTCCTAACTATTAGATTGTTAAGTTTGTTCTTCTAACCCATTCCTTAACATTTTCTTTGGGTTTGATCAAGAATGTATCTTGCAAACAATGTATTTTGCCAAAATATTTAGAATATGAAGCATATTCACTACTATCCCAAGATTTATAATGACTTTATTGCCCCACTCTATACTCTATCTTTGAGAAGGAGTGCCAAATAGCCACATACATCCACAAGGGAGAGTTGGTTTAAAACCAACGTACCACCCCATGTGGTTCCAATGCATGAGCATAATGAAGAGGTAATGGAGGCTGCAGGTAGAGGCAGGGTGGCATATGAGCCATTATTCCTCCCTTTGTTCATGAGATGACATCATACTCCCAATGAAATTTATGATTGATAGAACCACACTTTTACTCCAAACTTCGTATTTTGAGGAAGGAGAGCTATGACGTATCCTTTTACACATTGTTCATTTGACTAGTGCAAACTCTCAATCGACACAGGTGTATAAGGTGTTTTGTCTAGTCCTAGAGTTTATAGGCAATCATTTAAGGGAGGTAAAATAGGACGAAAAGGAGAATGACTGATCTAGAAAGTGGAAGCAAGAAAGAAATTCCAAGCAAGAAAATCATACTAGGGTAATACACAAATTTACAGAAGCTACTAGTCCATACAAAAGAGTAGCTCACCACTAATCAAGTGGAACATTAAAGGAATTGAAGTCAAAATTCAATAACATAGATAAGGGATGCAAAACTTCTATATTGATGATGAGACTTTAGCATGAGTTAAAGATGGAGGAAACATCCAATCACATGACACATTTTGAAGTTATTTTATAACATAAATAACTATTTAGAAATCTATTTCACTAGTAAAAAAATAAAATAAAATAAATGCAAAATATATATGTAAAAAAAACCAATATTATTGATTTCTTGAGATAAACACCACAACACAATTTGCATATTATTTTATAATTTTAACTTAAATATAAACGAATTTGTCAGATCAATAATTATATTTACTTTTTAATCACTAAATATTTTAATAAAATTATTATTGTAATTAACATAATAAAATTTATTATTTTGTAATTTGGAAAAACATAATAATTTTTTTTTATAACTCTTATCACATTGATTTGTTTAGAAAAATTATAATAACATAATTTTGCATATTATTCAAAAACTTGAAATTAAACAAAATTTGTAAGACCAATTTATTAAAAAAATCATAAGTCATACAAAACTAATATACCTATTTATTTGATTTTAATATGTTTATATTGTTATTAATATTATAATAATATTATTCATAGATTTAATTTATCCTAAAATTACACGGTTACATTTTTATTTATTTTGATTTCACACACACACACACATATAAACTTATAATTAATTTGAAATTGTATATTAAATCAAATGAGATGAATATATAATTTAAAAACAAATGTATTAAAATATAAAATATAATATTTATTGAAAAGTGTGTAAATAAAAAAATATGAAATGACAATAATAATATTTTATTCAAAAAATGTGAAATGACTTTTATTATGAGTACTTTACTTTATGACTTCAGAAGTACTTAGAGCACTACCATGGTTAACCATGAATTTTTATCCACCATTGAGAATGTGACAAGTAAACACCTTTAACTCAAGTAATGCCACCTTAACCATGGGGGATGATGTTATCCCATAAAATGTGATTGATTCTCATAAAGTGAATTTTGATTGTACATTTTTGTTTTGAGACCCATTTTTTACCTCAAAATTTCTGTAATGATTCATAGTTTTAAAGTGGAATGTTATGATAAGGCTATTGAGTGTTTGGATGATGATGGAGAAAGAAGAGTCTTGTGGGGAAAGAAGAAGCCTATATTAGTGAGAATGGTTACAACTATTCAAGCAAAGCATAGTTATAGGAAAGGGTGTATATTTTTTGCAGTGCATGTTTCTAGTGACAAAGGGGAAGCTGTTGAGAATGATGAAGTCCTGAATAAGTTCCTTGTTTTGCAACAATTTCAAGATATGTTTCCTGCAAAGATTTCAAAGTTGCCTCCTCATAGAGAGGTGGATTTGTATATTGAATTGATGTCGAGAGAAACACTAGCATCTAAGGTACCTTACAAGATGAGCACTCTGAAGTTGGTGGAATTGAAGTTGCAATTTAAGGAAATGCTTGATAAAGGATACGTAAGGTCAAGTGTATTGCCTTGTGGTGCACCGATATTGTTTGTAAAGAAGAAGGATGATACTCTCAGGTTGTGCATTGATTATTAACAGTTAAACAAGGTGAGTATCAAGAACATGTATTAATTGTTGTGGATTGATGACTTGTTTGATCAACTGAAGGGAGAAACAATATTCTCAAAGATTGTTTTGAGATCAAGATATCATCAGGTGCGCATCAAAGAAAAAGAGATTTACAAGACTACATTTCACACGATGTATGGACATTATGAATTTGTGGTGGTTTTTTTGGTCTTACCAATGCTCTAACAACTTTCATGTGTTTGATGAATAGTGTGTTGTGTCCTTACATGGACAAGTTTTTGATAGTGTTTATTGATGATATATTAATATAATCCAAGAATGAGGAAGAACATGTCGAGCACTTAGAAAAATTATTGAGATTGTTGACAGAGTTTCAGATGTATGCCATGCTCAACAAGTGCAATTTCTTTAAATCTTAGATTCATTACTTAGGACATGTTATTTCCAAGGAGGGGATATCAATGGACCCAAAAAATATTAAAACTATCATGGAGTGGCCAACTCCTAGGAATGTAGATGATGTTAGATCATTCATGGGACTAGCAAGTTATTACAGGTGGTTCATTAAGAAATTCTCACGCATTGGTTATCCTATTACATCCTTGCAGAGAAAAGGGAATAAGTTTGAATGCACTGAGGAGTGTGCGACTAGTTTTGAGTAATTGAAGCATTTTCTTACAAATGCTCCGGTCTTTAAGATTGTAGATCTTGATAATGAAGTTTGTGGTATGTACAAATTTTTGCAAGGAAGGATTTGGTAGAGTCCTGATGCTGGAAGGACAAGTGGTATGTTATGAGTCAAAGAAGTTGAATTAGCAAGAACGAAACTATGTTACTCATGATCTTGCGTTGAAAACTATCATTAATGCTTTGAAGATATGGAGACATTATCTTCTTGGCAAGAGGTTTGTCTTGATGAGTGATCATAGTGGGTTGAGGTAATTGTTTGACCAACCCAATCTCAATGCCAGACAAGCTAGATGGTTGGCTACCCTCAGTGAGTTTGACTTCGAGATCAGGTACATCAAGGGAAAGGAGAACAGGGTTGTAGATGATCTCAGTAGGAGAGTGCATGTGAATCACAATTCAATTGTGAGCTCTTATGAGACAAATTTAGAGGAGAAAATCTTGCATGCAGGGCAACATGATGAGAGGTATCAGTAGCTGAAGCAAATATTACAACAACAGGGTGAAGGTGATAGGCATGAGGAGTATCACCTCACGACAAATGGCTTAGTCAAATTCAATAATATGATTTATATTTCAGATAACAATTAGCTCAAGAAGCTTATCTTGAGGGAGTTTCATGTCAAGCCATTTTTAGGCCACTCAGGATATCAGAAGACTTTGACAACAATCAAGAAGTCAATTAATTAGTCGAGCTTGACGAAAGAGGTGGTCGGGTTTGTTGTGAGTGTTTGGACTATCAGCAGGTGAAAACATAGCGTAAGCATTCAGCTGGTTTGTTGCAGCCTATTCCAATTCCAAAATGGAAATGGGAGGTTGTTTCCATGGACTTCATTATAGGTTTGCTAAGGAAATCGAAGCAACATGATTCCATTATGGTTGTGGTTGACAGGTTGATTAAGGTAGCTCACTTCATTCCAGTGAAGTCTACTAATTCATCTAGTGAGGTAGCTTAGATCTTCACTAGGGAGATAGTGAGGCTGCATGATGCTCCCAAGAAGATTATATCACACAAAGATGCCAAGTTCACTTCCAGGTTTTGGAAGGAGTTGTTTGCAGGCTTGGGGACATAGTTAGCTTTAAGTAAAACTTATCATTCACAAACATATGGGAAGACAGAGAGAGTTAATAGGATTCTTGAGGATATGTTGAAGATGTATGTCATGCAACAACAGAGGAAGTGGGATGAGTATCTTCCACTGGTAGAGTTTGCATATAATAATGAGTATTGAGAGTCCTTGAGGATGAGTAAATTTGAGGCTCTTTATGGGTGGAGTTGTAATATTCCTATCATTTGGAGTGATCCAGTGAATAGGGTGGTGATTGGACCAGATATGTTGGTTGAGATGGAGCAGATGATGTAGGTTATCAGAAGGAACTTGAAGGCAATGCAGGATATGCAGAAGAGTTATGCAGATTACCATAGAGCATTCAAGAATTTTTGGATTGGGGAGCATGTGTACCTGTGCATCAAGCCCAAGAGGATCTCCTTGAGGATTGGGTCATGTGCCAAGTTGACACCTTGATATTGCGGGCTTTTTGAGATCCTTGAGAGGATTGGACCAATGGCCTATAAACTTGCACTGTCATCAACATTGAAAGTCCATTATGTTTTACATATTTCATTTCTTAAGAGATATGTATAGGATGCCAATCATGTGATTGATTTGTTTGTATTGTAGGTGGAACCAAAGGGAGAGTTCTAGCTGGAACCTTAGTGCATTTTGTAGTGGAAACAACTCATGCTCCGGAACCGAGAAATTGAGCAAGTTAAAGTGCAATGGAAGCACTTTGGGCCCAATCAAGCTACATGGGAGATGGTTGATCAGATGCATGCTTTGTAAACTTGTTTATTTGTTGGTTGATAAAATGTGTTTGGTTTATATTTATATATGCATATGTGTATTGTAAATACTAAATGAGTTGTGTTATAAAGCTCCAATCAACAATATGTTGTAGATATTACATCACGTTGTATTATAAAGCTCCAATAAGAAGTATGTTGTTCATGGTTTCAACAGTTTGGTATGATGTAAATGTTGCATCAGGTTGTGTTATAAAGCTCCATGGGCAACATGTTTCATTGGATATAAGCATCATTGAACACTGAGGACGATGTTCCCGCAAGGTGGAGGGGTTTGTAACAACCCTTGGTTGATTTTTCATGTAAATGAAATAAGACCAAGGTCACGCGACACATATTCCAAGCTGAATGGTGGGAAAATATTATAGTGGGCATAACTTGTGGATAATTAATGGCTATGGAAATTGGAAAAGGCATTGACAAAGGTAAAGAGACAATAAATGACATTTAATTATGAAAATAAATGAAAATAGGAGAAAATGAAGGTGAAGAGACACAAATTTGCATGCAAGGGAAATTAGAGGAAAAATGAAGAAAAATAAGACATCAATAATAAAAAGGAATCAGAGAAACAATTGACAACTTTTGTCAGTTCAATTTTGGCTATCTCTTTTCATTCTCTCATTCTCTCATACTCTTGCACACTTAGAGAATTCTTGGAGAATGAGTGGAGCACTCTAGCATTCACTTGGATTGGAGAAATAAAGCAAAGGAAAACAAAGAAGCATAAGGAGAAATTTGGATCAACAACTACATCAAGCTTACTTTGCAGATAATAGGTTGCATGTGCGATATCCTTGTTGATTTTTTGATGCATGGTATATGCACGTGGTTCCTTGGTTATTTGATGTCATTGGCATGGAGATTTGTTTGGATTGACAATGGTTTCATCCTTGCCTTGCCATTTCCTGGATAACCATGGTGTAGTGGGTTCCCCATTTGGTTTTCTGATTGGTTCTCAGGTTTCCTATGGCTGTAGGTTGGAACAAATGCTCTAGAGCCCTGGAACAACTTGGGTTCCCTGGAGGCTATGGGTTGAGTTACTAGTCCTTGGAGCTTGCCGGTTGGGACAAATGCTCTGAAGCCCTGTAAAAACTTGGGTTCCCTAGGGGTTGTGGGTTGAGTTACTAGTTCCTGGAGCCCTGGACAACTTGGATAAAGACCAATCTGGTTGATGTTAGTGATTTTTGAATCGTATAGATGAAATCACTGTGGTTGAGGCTTGAGATCGTTTGGCCTCTGGAAGCCCTAGTTGGTTTTATTTTGGTTTAACCCTTATGATCTCACATTCATGCTTGTAATATGGCATGGGGGTGATTGGCTAAAAGAGATATTTGGTTAAGCCCAATCTATGGTCGGGTGGTACGTGGAAGTCCCTGACTTGGTTGGCATTTTCATATGTTAAAATGAACAATTTCCTATTATGATATATGAGCACTTGTATTGATTATTATGGTGATCTTATGGTTGCTTCGTCATAGTTTCTATTATGGTTATATGTTGGTTATATGCATGGTTTTATGATGTGCTCTAGCTATGGATCTTGTTCATGATTTGATAAGTTACTCGATGATTAATGAATGCATGGGCTAACAAGTATTATTGCAGTTAGCTTGAGAGGGAATTGAGCCTTCTTGGTGATTCTCATATGAAGTTTAGAAATTTATGATTATATATGCATTCATGACCTGTAACTTATATGTTTGTCATGTGTTTGACGAAATGTCTATCTTGCATTAGGCATGTATTGGTTAAGATCTGGCTCAAGTTATGTTTGTTTAACATTGTTATCCTTATTGTCATGATTCTAGAAAATTACAGACAATTTTGGGCAGTGGTCTGGAGGATTTCCTTAAAGAGTGGCATAGATCTCGTGACCGCATGCACTGAACTAAGGAATTTGGGTCAAATCGTTGGTATCTAGGCCTATGAGTGTGGTTATTACCTTTCAATTGCATGAATGTAGTGTTATGGGTGCGATTGGGGAGTTTTTCTTGTGAAAAAGAGTTCTAACTCAGGGATTGATCATCTAGGGTGGTTTGTAGGGTCCTAAGGGGTATGTAGTCCCTAAGGGATGGTTGTAAGTTGTCGGTTAGTCGACCCCACTTCCATGTCATATCATAGTGACAATCAACTCATGTTTACCCTGTAGAGCTTGTAAAAGTGGGTAAATGTGGGAGGGGTAGTTACAAATTGGTATCAGGGCTTCCAGGTTCAAACACTTGGAATGCATGGGCTAAATGTATATGGTTATGAATGCATGTTATCTTCTTATGTGTTCATCATGCAAGAATGTAGGTTACTTCTTGTTATGATCATGATATTTATGTATGAGTTGATGTGCTTGTGAATATTATATCATGCTAATCTGGACTGATTTGTGCAGATGTGATAGCCTCCTCTGAACTTCATTAAGGTATGATTTTGATTATGTCTATATTTGGTTTATCTAACATGATATGTTTGCAGGAGATAGAAAATCAGATATGAAGAGAAAAATGGTGGACTACAATTCACATGACTACCCTTACAAGCTTGTTGTGAATTCAATGGAATGGGGCAGGCCAGTTAAGTAGAAAGGAGAAGAGTACTCTCTTTATATAACATATACACTGAGAAGTTGAAGGAAGAAATCAGAAGTTGTAAGGGAGATAATAGTAGGTTGATTGAGGCACATGAAAGGCTTGCGAAAACTCAAGAAAAACAAGAATAGGTTAATGCAACCATCCTTCAGAGCCTTTCATATTTGCAGAAATAAGGACAATTGAGGATCAATCATAGACAAGAGGAAATTACTAATGGGGCATATGGTAGAATATTTCGATCATGATACAGGTTGGATAAAGATGACATAGTCAGAGGTGACAAATCTTTGGATACACTTGACAGGCAGACTAATACTCATGGGGAGCAAAGACAAGTTACAGGAACACAGAGGGGGAGTATGTGTGTTTCCTTCAATTCCAAAGGTAAACATTATTGAAATATGGTTGTCAATGATGTTAACCCAAGAGCACCAGAAGATGCCCCACTTTTGTTAACCAAAATGACATGGAAATTCATAGTTTTTCAAGTTAATATCATCTTTGATGGATTCTCCTTGTTGAGCTGATTCCGATGGTATATGGCATGCCATGAGAACCTTCACGACATGAGAGGTATTTTCATTTCAAGATGAAGCCCCCAACTTGTGGGAAGAACCCCAAAGGACGATGATGTGGAAACTCTTATGGCCAAGTCAAATAGTCAAGTAATGCGGTTCTTCTTCAACAAATATAATAATTGCAAAAGGTTATTTTTGAGGATTCTCCATTCTATTTTACAAATTAAAAATCTACAAAGGGGTTTTGGGGTCTCAAAGGTAATTGAACTTCAAAATTCAAAATCCCTCAAAGGGGTTTTTCCCTCCACTATTTTTTGAATTTCAAATGTTCTCCCTCCAAAAGTGTAATTTGACTATATCTTAGGAGCTCCTCCGAAACAATATAAGGAGGCCTCAAATCACCTCCTAGGGTATGCGCTAAAAGAATATCTTGTGAAAATCTGGAATTAATATTTTCAGCCCTATGGAGTATTGAGAGTTCGGACGAGAGACATTTGTAGAATTTTTTCACTTGGTTTTTAGTTTAGTTTTTGGGCTATCAAGGGTTTTGTTTGGAGCAACAAACATGTAACAAACTTCTCTAAGATTCAACCCTCATTAGGGCTTAAATTCTAAGCTCATACATCAATTTCTTTGTGATTTTGGAGACCAATGAAGGAGAAAACTCTTATTTTGTTTGGTACATGACTATCTATCATGAATAGACCAAGTGGTGTGGTAATTTCCATGGCACGAAAGTTTTATTTGGGGATCATACACTCCTTTGTAGCATTCAACCTTCATATGTGAATCTATTGATGGTGTTTAAGAGTGTGATCTAAGCAAAACAGTGACTAGAATACATTTAAATCTTGTGGCCTTATACTCTAATCTCCATGACATAATTCTGAGCACACATATCGATGTTTCCTAAACATTTGTTTTGTGGTATTGTATTGTTGTTTGGGCACAAACATATATGCATTAAATTTATATCTCCTGTGGTAATTTATTACGTATGAATTATGGATCTGCGCTTCAAGTTGTTGACACCTCAAAGGGTCTTGGTATGTCCATAGTTTTGATTCTTAAAGTTCTATACTACATAGATCTTCATGCATTGTTGCCTCAACATAATTTTGTCACAACTAAGGACTGAACATCATAAGTTCTGAGGTAATATTCGACTCCAGGAAAGAAATTAGATTTGAAAAGGTGACTGAACACAATAGTTTGTTTATGAAGCTTTGTATTAAAAATACACATATATGTTTATACATGTGCTTGCAGCCCTTTAAAATAAATTAAGCATACCATATTGAAGAGGCACGGTTGTTGATCTAGATTGTCATTGATGTCAACATGGAAATATTCTGGGATACTAAATGATGATATGATGAGATATGAGGACCCAAAGATTGAATAGAAACATAATAGAAGCAGTGGACATGAGGAGGAAAGATATCAGAAGCCATCAGAAGAGAAAGAGAAAGAGTAAAAAGGAGAAGCCATCAGAAAACTATCGGAAGCCATCGTGTAGCCAAAGAGTAAGAGGAAGAAGTCATTGGAAGCCATCAAGAATAAAAGAGTAGTTATCATTGGAAGATAAGCCACAGGAGCAACAGACAATGGAGGAGCATTGCGGCGGAGGAGCATTCTGTTACAATTCACTTTTATTGAAATATCACATATGCCCAAGAGAAAGAGCCGAAAGGTAGAAAACAATAGAATTAACATATCGGAGGATATAACAATGTTATCAGAGGAGTTAATGTATCACTGGCCAAAATCTCTGATGTGCATTATGAGTTACGAACCTGATGGTCCCATTATAACACACCCTAATCAATAACGCATCCTCTATACCGAAGCCTTCGCATCGCATGTCTTAAAGGAATGTCACACTAAAACTGCGATTGTAATATAATATGCGGACCTGAAAGAGTTTATGGTAACAAACTTGATGTAATATCACATCTGCCTATCAGACGTTACGTATCACAAGTCATAAAGAATGTTACACTCAAATCCACTGATTGTGATAGTATTGCAGACCCGCTGCATTATTATAATATGAATAATGTAATATCACATCCGTTGAATTGCAAGTTTCAAAGGGATGTCAAACCACTGATTGCAATAGAGTTGTGGACCCGACGGACCACCGATTGTGATAGAGTTGTGGACCCGACGGAGTTATAAAAAACAGTTTAATAGAATATTGCATCCACTCCGTCAGTAGTAGAAGTATCGAAAATATTGAAAGACAAAGCATGTGCACACTTGAAAAACCTTCTATTTTCATAAAGTTGCAATTCCAGGATTAAAGGAATAACGTGGCATGTGGGACCTCCATGGGAGTACAACCTCTCCTATGAGATTTCCAGAAATAAACAAGTCTCCAATATATTTTGTAATGTGCGACCTCATACAACAAGTCGACCTCCCTCCAATAAACATGTCTTTCGGATATTGGTGAAACCCGTATAAATAACAAGTCAAATGCTTCACCTCAAGTAGGGATCTTGGGTATTAATCACAGAGAAGAAGGACAGTTCACAACTCATGAACGTGAAGGAACAGAAGAAAGGAAGCCAAAGGTTGAGCAAGCGAAAGAATAAGTTGAAGGTCGAGCAAGCCGAAGGTCCAATAGAAGAAGAAGGAAGATGAAGGTCGAGCATTCTGTTGACTGGGTTATTCATTGAAAGGCTCAAACCTATAATGAATCCGTAGAAGCACAACTTGTGACCTGTTAAAAGACTACATAGATAGGATTGTTTTTGAACGCACAACTAGAAGAAGCGACATTCACTCCTATGAAGAAATTACTCCTAAAGTGTTACTCCTGAAGCAGTTACCCCGATAGTAAGAACAAAGGGTAGAAACAGAGAGTTGTTTTTGTGTAGACATTGAAGCCTAGCACAAATATCTTGTTGAAAAACATCAAAAAATCTTGAAGATATTATTGAATATCATGATGCATTGTTGAAATCATCATGGGGTAACTTTGCAAACTCTGTTAGGTAGTATGAAGAGTTGTGAAGACTCCTTCATATGAAGATAGATTGTCATTGATGATGTAGCATGGAGACTACATTGAAGCTGTAGATTGACAAAACTCAGTGAAGAAGATTTTGGGAGCCATGAATTACTATAAAACATATCTAGACAAAGTATAGCAGTGGGTTGGAGCCTAGAGGGTTGGTGCCCTGAAGGTTGGAGCCTAAAACAAATAAGGTAGGTGCCTTGAAGGATAGGGTTGGAGCCTTAGAGGATCGATGTCCTCAAAAACTAGGTCGGATCTTGTACTAGAGAAGGGTTGGTGCCCTAGGGGTTGGAGCCTCTAAACACAAGGTCGATGCCTTGAGAAGATAGGGTTAATTCCCTAGAGGTTGGAGCCTCACAAAAGACCAAGTTGGTGCTTGGAAACCAGATGGAGCCTGGGTAATTGAAGATCGGTGTCTTCCTCAAGGGTTGGAGCCCTATATATTGTACTTGATTCATTATAAAGATTATATTAATAAAAGTTTTTATTCCTATTAGTCATTTTGTGTTCTAAATATAATTGATTTAACTGGTAAAAGTAACAATTGTAAATGAATACTGATTCACCCCCCTCTCAGTATTTGCAGAATTTTTTCACTTAGTTTATGGTTTGCGTTTTGGGCTATCAAGGGTTTTTTTGGAGCAACAAACTTCTCTGAGATTCAACCCTCATTAGGGCTTAAATTCTAAGTTCATACATCAATTTCTTTGTGATTTTGGAGACCAATGAAGGAGAGAACCCTTATTTTGTTTGGTACATGACTATCTATCATGAATAAACCAAGTGGGTGGTAATTTTTGTGGCACAAAAGTTTTGTTTAGGGATCATACGTCGTTTGTAGCATTCAACCTTCATATGTGAATCTATTGATGGTGTTTAAGAGTGTGATCTAAAATGGTGACCAAAATACATTTAAATCTTGGGGCCTTATATTCTAATCTCCATGACATAATTCTGAGCACACATATCGATGTTTCCTGAACATTTGTTTTATGGTATTGTATTGTTGTTTGGGCACAAACATCTATGCATTAACTCTGTATCTCCTGTAGGCTTGAACCCCGTACAGAAATTAGCTTCATACGAATTCTAAAACACAGAAATGAAGAATAGCGAGAACATAACACATAAAACACATATACACAAAGATTTTCCCCTGGATCCCAAAACTGGGACTACCAGCTTGATTTTTCATTATGTTCCTGTTAGCTCTGCTACAAATTTAGCATGTAAGGGTTAAAATCATATTGGAAAATGCTGGTTTCGGTGGCTGAGGAGCTCATGGCAGATACATTTTACCCTTCCCCTTTTCTTTTTTCCCGCTTAATCCATTCACAACCCTGTGTACTCCCTTTTCCCTTTAGTCCCCGGGTCATTTTTATGTTTAACTTTTTAAACCCTGATAGCCCTTTATAAGTCATATTAACCTACGTTATAACACCGCGCATATAATATAATGCATAGCCATTAGTTTTAATATACCCCGGGCCCGCTCTCATCTGTCACATCATCCAACTTATGCACGCGTTGAGCTCCAGCTATCTGATCATCCTGCTTTCTCATCCGATGGTAGTCGCTCATCCCTTTCCCGTTATCTGCGCGCCTGTTAGCTCTCGGGAAAAGTTGTTTCCCACCCATCGCATCAGAAAGGTGGTGCATTTTCATTGCATCGCCCTTCCTCTATACATAAACCGCCGAAGCACAAAGGTGGTGCGGGAAAACTACTTCCCGCCATCGTACCATTTCCCCCGCCCATTAACCATCGCCTTCTTTTGCCACCCGATCACTGTTGGATCTGCCTGACCACGATTCGACGGCCTGCATTCCTCCATCCGCCTATCGCCCGATCTCCTTATGGTCAAACCGCTGTCCATTTCTCTGAGCTAACGTCTCATGTTCAAATTGTGCCTTTCTACCTTCCCATTGCCCTCCATCAGCATATCTTAATTGTCCATACAATCCATCCGACGACCAGTGTTTCATCCTAGCTCCTGTTCGTAAAGTGTTTTCAGTGTATTCTTCAGTGCTCTTGGGCTTGTTCTGTGCGCGCAAAGGAGAAAGCAAGCCATCAACTCCCTGTACTTTGTGCGTTTAATTCTTAGCTACCTACATTCAAGAATAGCTTGGTCAAGGACGAGAAAGTACTGCCTTGAGCAGTGGAATTCACTCAGCAGTTATGGACAGTTACGTAGGAAACATTCCACCTGTTCAAGAGTACATCAAAGTACAAAAAGGTTCCATTTTGTTCATAAAAACATTCATATTGTAGCAGAAAGGCCATATCTAATTGTGAATGTGGTTGGTGATCCATTAAGACACCTCCACACATATCTTAGTAGAGATATTTTGTAAACAAATTCTATATATACCCAGAAAAACGATGTAATCATTTTTATGAGTGTTAGATGAGTGCTAGTGTGTTGTAAGCTTCAACTTCTGGAGACTGTAAATACTGTGAGACCTGCAGCGTCTGGTCTTCATTTCCAACTAATACAAGCTTCTTTTGCTGTCATTTGCTCACTTTTCACTTCTTCTATGTTCCAGGCTGTGCCTGTTTTACATTAATTCACGTGCTGTGAATGTTTAGCATCATAGGGGCTGTCATCCCACCTCTGTGTTAGAATTTAGCATGTATCGTTGAATTTTCTCGCAGGTTTTTGTTGTTTAATACCAGAGAGCTGTCATCCTGTCTGTGTATTAGATAATAGATTTACAGACCTTTTAACTGGTTGCAGCTGGCCATCACAGGGTCCTATGTATCTGCTGGTGTAGTTAGTCTTCTCCATTATCACACTTTATTTAAACTGTCAGTAATTGGTGGTTAAAAGTCTTGTAGTTTGGGGGTGTTCACCCATGTTTGGGGTTAATCATAGTAGGAGTGGTTATCTGGCTTGAATTTGCAGCATTTCTTTCATTCATCCATCATTTTATCCAACATTTTGTTGAGTTTGTAATGTTCTCGAGCATCACTGACATACAACCTAGGTGAGTTTCTTGGGGTGATAACATTAATTTGCGCCGTTGCTGGGGAGAGGAGAATTGAAGCTTAGCTTCCCTGGGAGAACGACATAGCTTCAAGCTTTGATGACAGACAAGGTTTGAACACAGTTTTTGGTTGTAATCATCTGTCTTGTGACTCCATTGGTGGAAGACCATCCTTTGGCGACTCCACATTGAAGTTCTGGCTCAGTTTGTGAGACACACTCGAAGAAATCCTTAGAAATCTCCAGCTGAACCATTGCCTGACCTTGAGAGGACTGTCAAATTGAAGAAAGCTTCACAGAAAGGGGCATTAGAATCAGGTAAACCTAAGAAGTCTCATTCATCTCTGAAAGATAAAGTTGTAGCTAAAGATATACAGTATGAAAATTTAGAACCCAGCATTGTTAATTAGAAATTTCCTTCAGAGATTAATTTAGCCCCTTATACAGTTAGTTCCCCTTTGAATCTCAGTCCAAAGAAAGCTTCCCATTCAGTCCAAAACATCCCTATATCTCTGCCATCAATCACATTACTCCCTACCATTCAAGCTACTAGTATTCTTCCAAATATTCCAATCATGGCAGGACATCAAGCACCTACGAGGATTGAGAGAATTGTTGCTGCCAGATATGGACCATTAATATTGCCTGTGCCTTTAAATCCTATGCCCGTGGGAGAATATCAAAAATATATGCCTAAATTCACTGGAACAAAAGGAGTAACAGCAGAAGAACACCTTGAAGCTTTTTACAGTTATGCTGATAATCTAGATATAAGTGAGAATGATGTGTGGATGAGAGTTTTTGTCCAGAGCCTTGATGGAGAGGCTAGGAAGTGGTTTAGATAATTACCCCAGAGATCAATAACATATATTGAAGCATTAGATGATGCATTTTTGAAGCAATGGGGAGATAAGAAGGACTTGCTATATTATCATACTGAGTTTGGTAATCTGAAGAGGGAAAATGGGGAATCAATTCCTAATTTTAATAAAAGATTCAATCGAATGTATAGTAAGATCACAGCTGGGGTAAGGCCTACTCCTACCTCTACCAAACTCACTTATGCCAGTGCTTTTGACTCTGATTTCTACTTTTTGTTGAGAGAAAGGAGATGTGCTACACTGGCAGACATGCAGGATGCAACCTTAGAAGTAGAGTCTAATATCATGGCAGCAGAAAAGTTTAAAAATCAAGCTGACAGGAGAAGACAGAGAAATCAGGCTTCTACTTCTTCTACATCATCTTCAGATCCTAAATTAGACAAAATGACTAAGATGATAGAGTCATTGGCAGTAGAAATTTCTAAGCTAAAAGTGGAACATAACTCAGGGAAAATAAGGCAACAAAACACATTTGCTCCAAGAAATCAAAATCCGTTTAGAAGAACAAATGAGCAGTTACAAATAATGCAGAGGGGTGAAGAACCAAAAGAAGATTAGAAAGTTAAAGCTCCCTTCCAAAATGTAGTCATGGAGGAGGAACAATTTGAAGAAGATGAGGATGAAATTCACTACATGGAAGATAAAGGCAGTGCAATATTTTTGACATTAGCTAAATATGAAGAATCATTGCTGCAAGAACAAAATAGTCAGGAGTGGGACAAAGGAGCTATTCTACAAACTGAACAACAACAAAGATATAATATGAGATCCAATGCAAAGAATATCAAAGAAAATCCTGCACAAAGAGCTGTTGTCCAAACACAACCTCACAATATCAAGCAGAAAAGATCAACAACTGATCCAATCATCCTCAAAGCTCCAGTTCAAGAGGTAAAAAGTTATGATAAGACACCTTCTTCTTTCAGCCTTGAGTCAGAGGTCCAGAAATTGAAAATAGTTGTGCCTCTGGTTGAGTTAGTGAAGAGTGAATTATTTAGAAAGCCTATCCTTGAAGCCCTTGAGCTAGAAACCAAGCAAACCTCCACTGACTCTGTCAATTTGCAAGATGACAAGCCTACCATTGTGCTCAACCCTATGATTGAACCTGCTGATAATAATTCTCCATCTTTCTATGTCTCATTGACCATTCATGACAAAATCCTCCACAATTTCCTGCTAGACATAGGGGCCAGCCACAATTTAATGCCTAAAGCTGTCATGGAAGAGTTAGGCCTTGATATCACTAGACCCTACCATGATTTATTTTCTTTTGATTCAAGGAAGGTGAAATGTCTTGGATTGATTAAAGATTTGGCCATTACCTTAACTCAGCTGCCCATGAAGAGTATAATGATGGATATTGTGGTAGCAGATGTCCCTCCTAAGTTGGCATGCTGCTGTCCAGAGGATGGATTAAGAGACTAGGTTGGACATTACAGAATGATTTATCTTATGCCACTGTCCCAGTGTTTGGAGGAGAAAGCAGGAGGTTATATAGAGAAGCACAACTGGCATATCTCATCAGTGACGAGAAGACTCCTACAAATCATCCAATATATGCAGTGGACACTGATTTTGGAGCATGCATTCTCCAAATTGAAGAATCTCAGAGGGCCAAGATGCAGCTCAGAAAACAATTGTTCGGGCTGAGAAATAGCAAGAAGGTCAGGTTTGGGAATTTTTCTTTGACGGAGTGTGTTCCAGGGAGACTGCAGGAGCAGGGGTGGTGCTAGTGTCTCCAGAGAAAGAAAGCATTCATCTGTCTTTTAAGCTGGTTTTTAAAGTGACAAACAACATAGCAGAATATGAGGCACTGTTGTTGGGCCTTAATGCAGCAAAAGACAGAGGAATCAAGAAGCTGAAGGTGTTTGGAGATGCTGATCTGATAATCCAACAAGTAAATAAAACATTTCAAGCAAAGCACCCAAGGCTAAAAGCATACAGAGATGAGGTATGGATAATCAGAGACTCTTTTGATTTTTTCTGTATTTCATACATTCCTAGAGCCCAAAATTAGCTTGCTGATTCCCTTGTTGTTTCAGCTAGTCTATTTATACCTCCCATGCCTCCCAGACTAGTTTATGAAGTTCAAATCAAGTATAGACCATCCTTGCCTGATAATGTCCACCATTGGAAGGTTTTTGATGATGATGATGAGTTGAATAGATTCCTTCAGGTCATTGATGAATTTTATGAAATGCAAATTGACCAAGAAAATGATGCCTTGTTAGAAAACCCCAAGTCCTAGCTTAGAAATAAAATTGGTAAAAACATCATAGTCCAGCTTCCTAGTAACCATATTCCTAAGGGCCTAATTCCTCTTGAAAGACTGTTTGACCAAAATGATGTGCTTTACAAGGCTGCCCAAGAAGAAGACTAATCGGCAGTCTGTAAGTATGGTATAGGAAGTCCAGGTCAGCCTAAGTACGTGAATTTGTCCACTCATTTGTCAGCTGACGAAAGTGCTGAATACTGCAATTTAATGAGGCAATTTACTGATGTGTTTTCCTGGGAGTATAGTGATCTGAAAACATATGACAAGAATATAATTCAGCACAAAATCCCTCTGAAAAAAGACACTGTTCCTTTTAAACAGAAGCTGAGACCAATAAATCCTATGCTTCTTCCACTAATTGAAAAAGAAATTAAAAAGTTGCTGGCTGCCTGTTATAGACATTTTTGTGCCTTACAGCATGAAGCATGAAATGTCAATAATCTAAGGGATCCAAAGTCCCTAAACATGTTGTTCCTACCCCTAGAGGAACAAGGTCAGCAAACCACAGCACTAAATATCAGTTCTCCACCTGAAAACACTCAAAAATAGGCTAATTCTGGATCATGTCAACTGCTCCACTGAGCATCTGCGCTGAATGTCAACTGCTCCACTGTGTACCTGCGCTGAATGTCAACTACAAAGAAGGCTACCTGCGCTAGGCAAGTTTGGCCAAGTGGCACAGTCATTCCTCAAGGTGTCAATGCCCAGGAAGCTTCCAGGATGACACTTGGATCAGAGAATTCGACTGGTGATGAGTAAGAGGGTCTAGATCTCCAAGTGGAAGCAAGAACCTCCAAGTGGACTCAAGAACTGAAGAATAACTGAAGTGGGAGAGGACACTAGTCAGCTTCATGCCAGCCTCAAGCTGACTCATCCTTTCTCCAAAACTCCTATATATAGAGCTCTCTCATGAGGTCTAGGGAGGGGGGAATCTTGTGAATGTAAGGAAGTGTTGTTGGTTTGAGTATAGAACTATTGGGTGATTTGCTTGAAGGAGGTGAAGAGGAGATTTCTTTCTGCTGGGAGGTGATGCTGGATTGGGCCTTTTATGGTTGTATTACTTCCTGAACTTTACTTCTTCCATTAATAAAGCATTTGAGGTTCTTCTATATGCATGTGTCTCAATGGCGTATTGATACTTGTATATTTGATTTATTCTAATCCTTGAATCAGTTATGAATGTATGCTTCTTGTAGTTTCCCTTTCTTGTTATTTCGCAGGATCTTGGTGTAGCTGGGCCAGTGAAAGAGCAAGGAGCTGGGAGCAAGCAGCAAAGAGAGAAGATTGGATCAATCATTAGCGGAAGACAACGGTTAGTGGATCTCTTTCTCCCCTCTCTTACATCTCATAAAGAAGTAATCTCGAATAGCTTTGCTTTGATTGTTGCTGAGGTACTATCACCCTTAGAGTGGGATAGGGTCATTCCGTATTGGATAATTTTCCCAACAACAAATTGGCGACTCCGCTGGGGAATTGTATCTTGTTGGTTGTTTGTGTTTTTGCTATTCATTTCATAAACACAGGGAGTACCGAATCGAACTGCAAAGTAGAGAGCAGCTACTCTAGCTCAGTTTCTGGGCATGTTTATGATTTGAAGAGCTGATCCACAAGGACTCTAATAAGCTCTTAGTGATAGCTTTTCATCCTCCTTTGCATTGGATCTTTCAAATGCAAAGTAGAGGGCAGCTACTCTAGCTCAGTTTCTGGGCATGTTTATGATTTGAAGAGCTGATCCACAAGGACTCTAATAAGCTCTTAGTGATAGCTTTTCATCCTCCTTTTCATCCCTTAGTGTGTACTTGACTGATAGCTTCTGATTTGGCCAAAAACTGTGAATTTTTGAGCAATCTGTGACCCGGAAACCAAGAGAAACGAAAGTTTCGTTCTTCAGTGCAGGCTGTGTGAAGGCTATTTGCATATCAGCACAGTTCCCGAAGGGGCTACCTGCGCTGAATGTCAAAGTGACAGTGTACTACCTGCGCTGAACCAGTCTTGCCTTGTGCTACTGGGGTTTCCTGTTGTTTCTTGCCCTGTTTTCACTCTTGTTTTGCAGCCTGTTACCAGTCAATGTACCTATCTGAAACCAACTTTCCTTGCCACTATTCCGCCTCGGTTGTATAAAGAAACTGTGTTTGTTCTTTGTGTATTTCTTATATCATTTGCAGTTTCCCATAACGAAAGTGAACTAGTCTTGCTATGGCCTCTTAGATCTAGACCTGTGATAAGTGTCGTTTTGATCTTAAGAGTTAGTTTACTTGCTGTTCATAGCTGATTGAGCTTTTGCTTTCGTCATATGGTTTGAATTTATATATTTCTAGTGTCGAAACAAGTAAATCTTAAGGTGTCTTTTGATTTTGGACAAGCTTGTTTGCTTTCGCTTGAAATTGAATTCGAAATTATACAACAGCTTTCTTTTTGTATTGCACCAACATTAAGAAAGAGAAAAGAAATACCTGCATTAATCATTTTGCATTTGATAAGTTTGCATGTTGATTTAGGGAAAAAGTGCATTAGTGTATGCTCTTTGATCTGTGTGAAAAGATTTTGTCTCTCTTTTCCCTCAGTAGTTAAGATTTTCATAAGTCGAAAAGATTGAAAAAGCTTGCTTCTCATCTTAGACTGCATTTAGGAATTTGTATCAAACATCTCGTGGTGAACCTTGAAAGGCAAACTTTAAAAAAGATCAACTTAAAATATATTGAATGAACCTAACAACGCTTTGAAACATAACGCAAACACATAGAGGTCTAAGCTAGAGACGTGTTCCGGCGTCGTTAAACGTAGTGACTGTCGATCTCGACGAAGGTGGGTGATTCCTCCTGAGAGTCGGTGGCACTAATACGGACTTGTGCTCCCACGTACCGTCGCGTATATATTGGGATACCCCTATAGGCATATATCTTTTGTCCATAGGAAGCCGTGTCGGCCGCCCTACTGATCGAAATGCAGTGAACACAGCATTCACGAAGATCGACCACCCGTACCGTAAAACGTATTCTGTGGTTTTGCGAAAGGTTTGGCACACCCTCTGCCTAGATCTCCAGAGCAGTTTCTTTTGGCCTTTTTCAAACTCTATAACTGAAAAAGTCCAGCCGAGCATTTGTCACTTCGGGCTCGTTAATACATCGAAGGAGACTAGAGTCATCTTTAGCTTTTTCTCGACTCTTAAAAAGTGAAAAAGCAAGTTGTGTCTAAAAGCGTCTAATAAAATTCATTCAATTCAGAAACACAAATTTCCCCTTTTAATATTTTAGTTGATCGAGTAATCCGCAATCGTGGAAGAAATTCAATTGAAACCCCGTCGTTCGCGGAGGCTTACGAGTCAACCGTCTTTGTCTCCGGAATCGAAAACAGTACGGACAAAGCGAACTCGTTTAACCGGTTCAAAATCTCCTATAAAAGTTAGAACAAGTGTTCCAACTGCATCTGAGGTTCCGGTTACTCCAAACATTTCTGGAAACCCTGCCTCTATTGAAGAAGTTCAACAGCCACAGAAGGACAGTAATACTGATCCTGGTCTGGGGGCAAATACTTGTATAACTGAACCAATTCCATCTGTAACCGGTCCAGAGAGTTTTGTTCCTCAAACAACTGTAGCTGTCGAAGCAACCACTTCTTCGGCACCAGAAATATTTTACGGACCTGACGGTCTTCCTCTTCCACCGGGTTTGATTGCGATAGAGGAAATTGCAGAGGATCCGCAAACAAGTACTCCAACTCATTTTGGAGTTGGGGTCACTCTATTTCCTTCATTTGAAGTTAATCCACCACAAGTGGAAGTTCCTGTAGAATCGCTAGGCAATCTATTGGATAGACTTAAAATGTCTGAACAACCGTCATCATCTAGGACTGTGTCAAATGACACAGCGACAACAGAAGCCCCTGCCGTCACTCCGACAATGTTTGCCGGCATACCAGCTGTCCCAACTAGCTCACAACAGCTAGAAGGAGTCCACCAAGGGACTATTTCGACAGTTTGGTCTGTTCCAGTTTGTTCATCCGGAGTAATACCCAGTAACTCTTATGTTGAAACTCGCCAAATTGACCCATTTGGAGGTCAATCTGGGCCATCAATCCCCTTTAGTTCTAGATTGATACCGTATGGGGGGCAGTATGCCCTTTCATTACCCCCTCCGGGAGGGTACCCATATGTGAGTTCACAACAATGTTCAGGTTATACTGGAATTGCGACAAGTAGTTGGGTACCTATGCTACCTCAACAACCAAGGGTTGTATATTCTATGCAACAATGTGTACCTGTGACGAACATCCCAACCACACCGGCTATTGTAACAGTGTCACAAGTTCAAGCGATACCTGTTGCATGTCAACCTCAGATATATCAGGTTGTAATGCAACAACCTCTTGAACATGGGTCACAACCACAATCACCAACTGGTGGGGCGACACAGGTCCAAACGGGTACAGTTACCCCACACCTCGGTCCAACGGTTAGCATAGCACAACAAAACATGGCGTCACAACCGTGGCTTGTGCAATACCAACAACCGCGATTCCAGCAAGTGTACCAAGGTTCTGAGCAGCAGATCTTTGCGAACAGTGGACAACCGTATATCCAAAACGGTCAAAACCAACCACTTTATAGTGGTCAAGTCCACCAACCGTATCAGTCATACCAACATCAATTACATTATGCTGGTATGCAAAGGCCCACCGCTCAGGCGATTCCGTCGTACCCTGGTTACGCTTTGCCTAACCTGAATCAACAGTTACCATTCGTGGCAACTTTAGAGTTACCTGATTTACACCGGTTAACCAACGATCTGATTGCTTATGCCCCTTGGTGGCCAACGATTCCTCATAAACTTCCATCTGACATTCCTAAATTCAATGGAAATCCAGGTGAAGACCCATCGAATCACGTGATGACTTTTCATCTGTGGTGTTCGTCGAACACCCTTAACGATGATTCGATAAGGCTTCGCCTTTTTCAGAGGACATTGACAGGTCCAGCGGCTAAATGGTATATTGAATTGCCAAGAGCCTCTTTCGACAATTTTAGTTCCCTAGCCATGACTTTCTTAACCCATTTTCAATTACCGATAAGGTATGAAACGGGAACAGAAATATTAACCAACTTCAAGCAGACAACTGCCACCCATATATCTGATCATATACATGAGTGGCATCGTCGTCGCAGGACGGTGAAAACATACGTTCCCGATCAGCTATTAGCTGAATGGTTTATAAAGTCATTACTTCCTACTATAACGGAAGATGTGGCAAAGGGGGGAGTCGTAACAGAGGAGCAAGTGATTGCTCGTGCACAGTATTTGGACTTAGTGTATACTCAGTCCGGCACACTCTACGACAAAATACCTGACGCCCCTAGACCAGAGTTTTCAATTCCTCCCCCTCCTAAATCAAATAGTGACTCTCATGCCGGTGACGGTGTGATTGGCACGGCAAACGCGAAATCGATAAAGGCTTCGTCGAAGAAAGCCCGTAAGAATTCGGATCAAAATGCAAAAGAAGAAATTCTTGCTTCGGAAGTAAATGCCGTATCGGAAGATAAAGGCAAAGAAACCAATCAACCAACAAGCAAGAAGAAGCAAAACAAAGGGAAGAAGAAGAAACAGGGTGAGTCATCCCCTGGGAAAAATTCTTCAAACCCTCCTGGGAAAGGGAAACAAAATTATCCATGTCTAATATGTGATGATAAGGAACAAAACAGCAGAATGATGCTTTGATTTCGACAAGGAACAAAGATTATGGGAATCCTCAGCTGTCGAACGAAAAAGGTAAAGATCAACCAAGTAGTTCGACAACAACTTCGATAGAAGTTGTAACGCCCACCATTCCTGAATTAACAATAAAACCGCCAAAGGGAGTAGTACACAAGTCGACATTTAATCCTCGCGCCAGAGCGGCGCAACATTATAACATAGTGGAAGATTTGGCCCAATCGCCATCCGCTATGTCGACTCTTGAAGTATTACAAAATTGTCCATCCCAAAGGCAGGCATTGTTATCAGCTATTGGTGGGGTTGATCCTAAGGATTCCAATCTTGTATCCTTTGATCACAAAGGATACGATCCTCAGTTACCAGCTCAACTAGCTTTCCTTATTCAAGTGAAAGCCCTCAACAAAACTGTTCACAGAACGATCATTGATGAGGGAGCATCAACATGTATTATGTCGATGAGCTGCTGGAAAACTTTGGGATCTCCAACCTTATCTCGATCATCGACGACATTAAAAGCTTTCGACGGAAGGACTTATACCCCTTATGGTATCCTTAATAACTTGAAAGTTGAACTAGGAGGAAAAACAGTAGAAATTGATGTTGAAGTCATCGATGGAAATCTTGACTATAACATCTTACTGGGTAGACCATGGATTTATGCCATGGCAGCTATTGTGTCGACTTATTTTAGGAAGATCGCATTCCCGTTTGAAGGAGGGATTACGATCGTCGACCAACAGAATTTCCTCCCGAATGGTTCACAAGTTACAGGAAGCATTCCCATGATCCATGAGAGCAACCATTCAATTCAAGATATCGGAGTAGGATTATTGAAAGACCCCACATTGATGGGAACTTTCGCGCTACCACCTCCTATTTATATGGGAAATATACTGTTTGTAGCAACCTGCAACATGATATCTTCCACGAAGGTCGAAATGGATCGTTCAATGGTTTTTCCCCCAAGCCCTTTAGAAATATTGTAGCAATCAATGTTTCAAGCATGGGAGGCGAACCCAAATCAACGCTCGTCAAGCGTTTGGGTAGATAGGTCTAGAGAATATGGTACCTCATTAGATCCTTGGTCGAAAGTACATGGGACTGACGAAGGAATCTTACAATCAATGATGATTGAGGGGGCACCATGGAATGATCACCACCATCGTTCCCTTCTTCCGGAATACGAAGAAGATACTCAAAGTGACCTCTATCACCCTTCAGTTTTTGAATTCCTAACAAATACTGTAAACACGATGGATTCCGAGCGAAACCTATCCAATATTGAAGAGACTATAGCCATAAATATCTCGACTAAAACAGATGTTGTAGAGAATATTTATGTCGGCAAAGGTTGTTCCCCTTCAGAACTGGAAATATATAACGCTCTTTTTCGCGAATTTAGAGATGTCTTTGCTTGGTCATATGATGAAATGCCAGGCATTGACTCGAGTATCGTTGAACACGAAATTAAAATGTATCCTGATGTCAAACCAGTAAGACAACGGCTTCGACAGGTACACCCAAAGAAAGCCGCTGCCATTAAGGTGGAAGTTGAAAAACTCCTCCATGCTGGATTCATCTACCCGGTTCCTCTAACCGATTGGGTATCGAATATTGTCCCTGTTATGAAGAAACAAGGGACGATTAGAGTGTGTGTCGATTATAGGGATGTAAACCAAGCTTGTCCGAAGGACAACTACCCTACACCCTTCATCGACCAGATAATTGATGAATGCACCGGATGTGAAATCTTTTCATTTATGGATGGATTTTCCGAGTATAATCAAATAAATATCCGCCCACAGGACCAGTCAAAGACTGCATTTATTTGTCCGTGGGGCACATTCGCTTATCGAAAATTACCCTTTGGTTTAAAGAACGCAGGGGCGACGTTTCAGAGGGCAATGAATTATGCCTTCCATGACATAAAGAACATTGTTCAACCTTATCTCGACGATCTTCCGGCTCATTCGCGAAAGCGGACTGATCATCCGCAGCATTTAAGAGGGATATTTTTACATTGTCGACACTACAAGATAAGACTCAATCCACACAAATGTGTGTTTTGCGTCGGTTCTGGTCGTTTACTTGGCTTTGTAGTCTTTAAGGATGGGATTCGTCTCGACCCCTGTAAGGTTCAGACAATCATTAATTTGCCTCCACCTTCAAATTTGCTTCAGATTCAGAAACTCCAAGGGAAAGCGAACTTTCTGAGGAGGTTCATTCCAAACTACGCAGAACTTGCTAAGGGTTATACTCGTCTTTTGAAAAAAGATGTACCTTTTGTCTGGGACCAGGTGGCGCAAGCTTCCTTTGATGCTCTGAAAGATTGTCTAGTAAAAGCATCATTAATGTATGCCCCAGACTATCAAAGAGATTTTAACCTGTATCTGGCTGTAGCGGATACGACCATTGCGATGGTTTTAGTTCAAGAAGTCGATGGAATCAAACATCCTATCTATTATTTAAGTAAAAACTTAAATGATACAAAAAGAAAATATTCTTATGTGGAAAAACTAGCGCTTGCAGCTGTTCAAGCGATTCAAAGGTTTCGACATTATGTCCTCTTTCGGAAAACTACCATTCTGTCAGATTGCAACCCCATGACTTATATACTGTCGCAACAGTTGCTGGGGGGAAAATATTCAAAATGGATAGCGATCCTTCAAGAGTTTGATCTGGAATTTGTAAAATCCAAGTCAAAGAAAGCTCTAGTTTTCACAGAATTATTGTGCGATCTCCCATCATTGTCCAACGATGAAACATTGGAAGAGTCAATCGTGGACGAAAGTTTGTTTCTCATATCTGTAAGCGATGAGTGGTATGGAGATATCATATTTTATCTCCAAACCCAAAGGTTCAGGCCTAACACCTCTCGCTCTGAACAAAAACGTATACGATACCAAGCAAAAGACTACATGATCGTCGGTGATACACTTTACCGTCGTGGTATCAATACAGTTCTAAGGAGGTGCCTTACCCATGAGGAGGCCGAAAAAGCACTGAATGAGTGTCATTCAGGCGCGTGTGGGGGGCATCAATCTGGATATGCAACAACACAAAAAATCTTACGAGCAGGATACTTCTGGCCAACCATGTTCAAATATTGCATAATCGCAGTCAGAAGTTGCCATGCTTGTCAAATTTTTGATAGCAAAACCAGACGACCACCCGCACCTTTACAGCCGATAGTTGCTGTTGGGCCCTTCGCCAAGTGGGGCATCGATTTCATGCAATGTAACCCCACCTCGACCGGGGGGCATGGGTATATTATAGTCGCTGTTGACTATTTTACCAAATGGGCCGAGGCGATGCCTACATTGGATAACACTAGTGAAACAGCTGCCCTTTTCTTTTTCAATCATGTAGTCGCCAGGTTCGGCGTACCACAGGCTATAGTTACAGATCATGGGTCGCATTTTCGCAATCACATGATGGTCGAATTAGCTGCCAAGCTAGGGCTATCTCACGACAGCTCTACCCCACATTATCCGCAAGCCAACGGACAAGTTGAGGCAATCAACAAGGTCCTGAAGCATATGTTGCAAAGGATGATCGGGGTTCATAAAAGAAGATGACACCCAATCCTGTACTCAGCCTTGTGGGCTTACCGAACGTCGGTAAAGAACGCGACCGGGTTCACACCTTTTCAACTAATGTATGGCCTGGAAGCAGTCTTACCAATCCAGTGCGAAATTTCGTCACTTAAACTCGCAATCGATCTCCTCCCCGGAACTTCAGAGGAAGAAGCTCGTTTCTTGGAATTAATCCAATTGGATGAAACCCGTCGTGATGCCGCTTTGGCTAACGAGGCCCATAAGAAACGAGTCAAGGCTCAGTTCGACAAAAATGTCAAACCCCGTGTCTTCTCAGAAGGTGATTTGGTCTTGCTTTATGACCAAGAATCCGATAAATTGGGAGGAGGTAAATTCAAGTCCTCATGGATGGGCCCCTATATTGTTAAAAGAGTGTTAGCAAAAGGAGCCTACGAGTTAATGGATTACGATGGAATTCCACTGGCGCATCCCCGCAACGGGTTGTACCTCAAGCATTACTATGCTTAAATAGTAACCTGCATGATTTTGTTGTATTTTGTTTTCGCTAAAGTATTTGTTCTGGTTGAGTGATCCACCTTTTACATTTGTTGCAGATGTCGAACCTTTTGGAGACATGTGTTGGATATGCCAACGGGGCGAGTCGTAGTTCGCGGAACCTATCTCTCGCAGCCTGGGCCATTTTTGATCCAAGCGGCGAGTTAGTAAGTTTCAGAGGTGTATGTATTGGGCAATCAACGAATAACATCGCTGAGTATAGCGCGCTGATAGAACTACTCTCTGATGCCATCACACGTGGCATACGCTGACTAATCGTCAGGCTAGACTCATAGCTCGTAATACTACAACTCAATGGTATATATTCTGTTCGCAATCCAGCTATTTATCGCATGTTCCTAAGGGTTAAGATCTTGGAAAGACGATTTGATTCAATTCAATATCAACATATTTCAAGAAACTTAAACACATTAACTGACTCATTAGCAAACTATGTGTTAGATAGACATTTGCAACGTTTATAAAAAGGACAAATCATCAACGATTGTACATATGGATCACATAAATCAACCAGAATAAAACTCGAAAATCAAAATATATATAAGCTGTTTATATAGTTCATACATAATGTTCTGTAACCAAGACAAAATTGGTCATATGACCTAAAAACTCAAAAAGATGCTAGGGGGCACCCTAGCCTAGTGGTGCTCATGATAGTACGTCACGGCCTGTGCAATCATGCGCAAGAGACGAGTCCATCGTCTAGGCACGCCGATAGTATGCCGCTGCAACTGTAAAGGTAACTCGTCAATCTGTACATCCGGAAGACCGCGAGTAAGGCTCTCAACCTGCTCCTGCACAGCTGTAAGGGTCTCGGTATCGTCAAGATCGCGAAGAATAGCTCTCCCAGCAGGCTCCACTGCCGGGGCAGCAACTGGCGGTCTCGGACGAACTGCTGGACGAACAGGACCAACATCTGCATGCACCCAAGAGTATGATTAAAAGTCTTGATAGAATAAAGCACAACAACATTATAAATAAGAACAGTAAACAGTAATATGGTCAAAGAGCTTACCAATAGCGCCCCACTGTTCGCCATCTAGTAACACCAAATCCAGATCACCTCGGAAATCCATACCCACATATGGATACTCGGAGAAGACCATCTCCTGGCGCTCGAACCACCTGAAGAAGGCTTCAGTAAAAGTAATCTGAGGTTGACCAGCATGTCTAGACATGTGATCAACCCACCTCTGCATGCGTGGCTCGGTCGGAGAAGGCAAGTCAAGTATGATGTACTGAGGCTGCATCAGTGGGATTTTCTCCAAGGCAAAGGCAGTCAGAATAGAACCAAATCCAAAGTTCTTCAGCTTCCCGTCCTTTACCTTGATCAATTGACTTTTCATCTGAGCAAGTACTGCATCACACCAGTTGAATACTTTCGGTTGGAGACACTCCAAGGCGTGCTGCATATAAGATCTGTTCGAAACATGTAAAGCTGCGCTACCGGCCATCCTACCAATGGTATACAGAATGGACCTGAGAGACCTGTCAGTAATCTCGCGGATAACAATCTTGCCGTCTCTGCTCGGCTGAGAACCTTCCCTGCAATACTGACGGACATAATATCTGGTGGAATCGGTCCCCCGGGCCGTACCTGACAAGGAAACGGGGGTACCTCGCCTTGACAACCCAGTCAAGAAGTACATGTCCTCTATGGTCAAGGGGATGGACTTTCCCCTAATCTAGAATACTTGGTTAACAGGATCCCAAGCATCAAGCATATACTGCAGCAACGTAATCTGTGCTCTCATGCTAGAGATACGGAAAAACTTCAGCATGCCACAGTTCCGCAACGCGTTCACCGTGACAGGGTCATGGAGGGCAATCATGTCCTCCTCTTCATGTTCTCGTTCTCACCATGTAAGGGACATTTTGTTCAAAGTTCCCTGCAAAGCAAACAAAGAGAAGGAGTAAGTTCCTGATTTTGATGAAAAACTGGCGAAAAATCATCAAAAAATGACCTGAAAACTCAGTTTTCTGAGCCCAACGTAGGCAGAAGGTGTCCCTCCTGCGCTGAAGGTCAGGCTGCCTTAAGGCAGCTTGACATTCAGCGCAGGTTTCGAAAGGGGAACCTGCGCTGAAGTTAGGACGATTTTGCAAAACCCCTGGGGCTCAGAAACACTGAAAAACAGGCCTACAACTGGAAAATGAAACCATGAAAAGAAAGAGCTAGGGCTTAGCTCCTACCTGGTCCAGACGGCGCCGAAAATCGTCCACAGAATCTCCCGGAATCAGCTGGTGAAAGTCAAGGGGGAAGAGGCACCTCCAGAGCTCCAACAAACCAAATGCAAATGAAATGGTAAATGAGAGGTAAAAACACCTTTTAATGGCTTTTTACGTAGTTCAAAGTGAAATATTAGGGTTATAATCTCATTTTTATGCGAATATTATCCATTTCTAACAAAGTTTGTTGCAGCAATTGAAAATGCAGTACTATACTTGAAAAGAGAAAAGCTAGTAATGGTAAAAAATCAAAATTTGACCATATGATCGAGCAGTTTTACCGTGGAATTTATGCTCGTTAAAAAATAGAAAAGCGAGATCCGAGCCGTTTTAGTACATAGTTCATGCTCGTTAAAAAATAAACATAAGGTTGAGAAGTCAAGCTCATTAAAAAATGAACATACCCCGGTAAATAACCATTGTGATCGTAAATTTATTAGCCATAAAAAGCCTTGGTCGTGTTTTGCACCTGCCACCTCCATTCCATTTGGCCGATCGTTCACCTCCATATGATTGTTTACCCATTTTGAGGAATAGCTGCGAAGAGTGATTTCACCTAGCCATCCTTGTGACATTGCCGTGATTGGAAAATTCCAACCTGTACCTGGAATCTGTTGCTATCCCTGTTTATCACTCGTTCCTCAAAAGACGAGTCTTCTTTGAGCTCTTTTCATCTGACTCGTAAAATATGAAAAGTTTGCCGAGTTTTGGCCTTCCAGCTCGTCAAAATGACCGGAAGAGCTATCCCTCCTCTAGATTTTAATCTTTTTGGACCTGAGGGATTATTGCACAAAAAGGTCGAGCGCTTGTTTTATTCGACTCGTTAAAATTATCGAAAACTCATCCCTTCTGTATTGTTTTATACTTTTTCGGACTTAAGGGATTAGATGATGAAAAATGAATTTTGGAGTTAACTTTCTGTACCTTTTCAGACTCTCTAAAAATGAAAAGGACCAAGTTTTCCTTGTCGTTAGACTCGTTAAAATGATTAAATAGCGACAAACTTGTCTTTAGACGAGAACGAGTTTCCCTATCGCTAGGCTCGTTAAAACATAGCGATGGGCTTGCCCGAAGGGAAGGTTATAGAACAAGCATATGTTATCCTCCTCAAGCTTGACAAAAATAAAGAGGTACTGGTCAGAAATGACTGGGGAAAAATTGGGAGAACCTCAAAGCTTTAATGGTAGCAAGTCGCTCTTGAACATGACACTTTTCCTCCGTATCACATCGGGTTGGGTTGTTTCATTCACCGGTCTCATCACCATGGTCTTCTCCAAACCATCCACATTTGGGGTAATGCTACCGATCCATCGCATCAGTGTCGTTATATGTTCAAGAGATGTTGTTCAGAAAGAGTCAACCGTGTCCCATCCACTGCCATACATTATCCTTCATCCACCCATGATCGCCACCCTGAATCATATTTCACAGATTGTTTTCACCTCCACCAAAATCATTAGCTCCGTTCCATGTCACTGATGTGGGATTCATTAAGGCCCTCCTTTGACGGATCGCTTCTTGTCGACTTCAGCTCATTATCCAAGAAGTTGATCTAGGAACACCCCCCTCAGTACTTTGAAGCTTGCATGCCTCAATGGCAAGTTTCTCACTTCCGGCGACAGGTATACATCAATGACCTTCGACCAGAAGATTTTGCGTGGTGTTCGACGCCAAGTCCTTTATTCACACCACGTGAATTGTACTGCAGTACCTTGAGGGTCATTATCATTATCGGTGATTCCTCTCACGCTTGTTAGCGGTTTACATCATTGACCGGTAATCAAATGATGTCTTTCCATGTTCGACTTCAGCGCAATTCTCACATGGATAGACTTGTACTTAGAGTGAAGATCGAACGAGTTTGAAGACCCCGGATCTAGTTTCATCCATCCGGGCTGCGATATATATTCGGGAAATATAAAGACATTTGACATGTACATCATTGCAGCAGATGATCATCCTATCCAAAGGATGATAATTTCAGCAGAGAATTATCAGTCTACCATCAGACGATCGTCTATTCTATGTACCAAAATGAATTTATAAAGCTGAGCATGGGAATGCCCGCCTCAGCTAGATCATGAAAGCAGAATGAAAAATAATGTATTGTGTTGTATTTTATTACAGGTCACCTCTCAGCGATTGAATGAACTTCGGATCCTCCTGATAAAGCATTTCACCTGATAAATGACCTCATACTTTAGGGGGCAACTGTTATAGACATTTTTGTGCCTTACAGCATGAAGCATGAAATGTCAATAATCTAAGGGATCCAAAGTCCCTAAACATGTTGTTCCTACCCCTAAAGGAACAAGGTCAGCAAACCACAACACTAAATATCAGTTCTCCACCTGAAAACACTCAAAAACAGGCTAATTCTGGATCATGTCAACTGCTCCACTGAGCATCTGCGCTGAATGTCAACTGCTCCACTGTGTACCTGCGCTGAATGTCAACTGCAAAGAAGGCTACCTGCGCTGGGCGAGTTTGGCCAAGTGGCACAGTCATTCCTCAAGGTGTCAATGCCCAGGAAGCTTCCAGGACGACACTTGGATCAGAGAATTCGACTGGTGATGAGTAAGAGGGTCTAGATCTCCAAGTGGAAGCAAGAACCTCCAAGTGGACTCAAGAACTGAAGAATAACTGAAGTGGGAGAGGACACTAGTCAGCTTCATGCCAGCCTCAAGCTGACTCATCCTTTCTCCAAAACTCCTATATATAGAGCTCTCTCATGAGGTCTAGGGAGGGGGGAATCTTGTGAATGTAAGGAAGTGCTGTTGGTTTGAGTATAGAACTATTGGGTGATTTGCTTGAAGGAGGTGAAGAGGAGATTTCTTTCTGCTGGGAGGTGATGCTGGATTGGGCCTTTTATGGTTGTATTACTTCCTGAACTTTACTTCTTCCATTAATAAAGCATTTGAGGTTCTTCTATATGCATGTGTCTCAATGGCGTATTGATACTTGTATATTTGATTTATTCTAATCCTTGAATCAGTTATGAATGTATGCTTCTTGTAGTTTCCCTTTCTTGTTATTTCGCAGGATCTTGGTGTAGCTGGGCCAGTGAAAGAGCAAGGAGCTGGGAGCAAGCAGCAAAGAGAGAAGATTTGATCAATCATTAGCAGAAGACAACGGTTAGTGGATCTCTTTCTCCCCTCTCTTACATCTCATAAAGAAGTAATCTCGAATAGCTTTGCTTTGATTGTTGCTGAGGTACTATCACCCTTAGAGTGGGATAGGGTCATTCCGTATTGGATACTTTTCCCAACAACACTGCCAAGATTATTGTGCCTCTCAGATATTCTAAGTGGGTAGCTAATTTGGTGGTGGTAAGGAAGAAGAGTGGAGAAATCAGACTGTGTGTTGATTTCAGAAATTTAAACAAATGCTCAAAGAAAGACAACTATCCTCTGCCAAAAATGGAGCATTTGTTGCAGAAGGTCTCAGGAGCTAAAGTGATGTCATTTTTGGATGGATTTTCAGGCTTTAATCAGATTGCTGTGCACCCAGATGATCAAGAAAAGACTGCATTTACCACTCCTTGGGGCACTTTTATGTATGCCAAAATTCCATTTGGATTGATGAATGTTGGAGCCACCTTTCAGAGAGCTATGGATATAGCATTTGTGGGAGAGAAGGACAAATTTGTGCTTATCTACCTTGATGATATAACAGTTTACTCCAGCAACCATCAAAATCATTTGCAGCATTTGAAAAAGGTGTTCTTGAAGTGCAGGAGGTTTGGAATATCAGTCAATCCCAAAAAATCTCAGTTTTATTTATATGAAGGCAAGTTGTTAGGACATGTTGTGTCTGCTGCAGGTGTTCAGATTGACCCAAAAAGAGTCAAAGCAATTCAGGCTTTGACTGTCCCCAAATCAAAGAAATATATTCAATCTTTTCTGGGCAAAATAAATTTTGTAAGGAGGTTCATTCCAAATTTTGCTGAACTGGTAAAGCATGTGACCTCCATGTTGAAGAAAGGAACAGAGGTTAAATGGACTGATGCAACAAGAAAATAGTTTGATTCCATGAAAAAGGCTATTATGGAGGCTCCCACATTAATAAGTCCATATTACAGCAAAGAGTTTCACATATTTTCTTTTGCATCTGAAGAAACCATTGTAGAAGTTTTATTGCAACAAGATGAAGAAGGTTCAGAACATCCAGTAGCATTTTTTAGCAAGAATTTGATTGATGCTGAACTAAGATATGATATTATAGAAAAGCAAGCATATGCTCTCATTAAATCCTTGAAAGCTTTCAGAGTTTATATTCTGCATTCAAAAATAATTGCATATGTGCCCTCTGCTGCAATAAAAGATGTCCTAACACAACCCGACGCTGATGGAAGAAGGGCAAAATGGATTGCAAAGATGATAGAATTTAATATAGAACTGAAGCCCACCAAGCTGGTCTGAGGTCACGGGCTTGCCAAATTGTTGGTTGAAGAAAATTGCAGGTCTTTAGACATTGATTTCCTATGCAGGATGGAAGAAAATGGTCAAGTAGAAGAAGAGGAAAACGCAGCTGAAACAGAGAGAAAATAGTTTGTGGCCGAGAATATAGCTTCATGCAACTGGTATGCTGCAATAATTAATTTTTTGATGAAGCTAGAAATCCCTTCAGAATATACTCAAAGCTAGGCTAGAACTTTAAAACTCAGAGCAGCAAAATATTGTATCAATAATAATCTGCTATACTGGAGGGATCCATCTGGAATATTTTTAAGGTGTCTGGAAAAAGAACAATCAAAAGAAGTTATGCAGTAGTTTCATTCTAGCATGTGTGGAGGGCACCATTATTGGAAAACTACAGCCCACAAAATCCTGAGAGCTGGGTACTATTGGCCCACTTTATTTTCTGATGTATTTGTTTTTATTAAATCTTGTGACAGGTGCCAGAGATTTGAAGGAAAACAACAGTTAAAATCCCTGCCCCTGAAACCAATAATAGAAAGAGGACCTTTTCAGCAGTGGGGCTTGGATTTCATTGGAGAAATCAATCCACATTCCAGTGGACAGCACAGGTGGATATTAGTTGCCATTGATTATTTTACAAAGTGGATTGAAGCAGTCCCTACAAGGAAGGCTGATCATAATGTGGTCATAAAGTTTTTAACAGAAAATATCTTCAGCAAATTTGGTTGTCCACATAAGCTAATAATAGATAATGCAACAACCTTCAGGGCAAAAGAGCTGGTGGAAATGTGTGATTCAATGGGGATTAAACTTGTTCATTCCACCTCATATTATCCACAGGGAAATGGTCTAGCAGAATCCTCTAATAAAATTCTGATCAGGATAATTAAAAAGCTGTTAGAAGACAATAAAAAGAATTGGGATTCAAAGCTCAAGTATGCATTGCGGGCTGATAGAGTGACCATTAAGAGATCCATTGGGAGTTCTCCATTCAAACTGGTATATGGCACAAAGGTTGTATTTCCAATACAATTAACTCTCCCTGTGGCAAAGTTCCTTCAAGAAGAGCAAGATGATGAAGAATGCATGGCAAAGAGGATCATGGATTTGACAGAGTTACATCAGATTAGAGAACAACTGGTTGAAAAAGCTGTAGCACATCAGAAAAAGATCAAGGAAGCCTTTGACAAAAAGGAAAAACAAATAATTTTTAGGTTGGTGATTTGGTATTGAAATGGGATGCACTGAAAGAAAAGAAAGGCAATCACGGGAAATTTGACGCTTTCTGGACAGGGACTTTCATCATTTCACAGGTTCAAGGGAACAACACCTTCATACTGAAAAGTATGGGAAGAGAGACAGTTTTTGATGGCCCAGTTAATGGGCGGTTTTTGAAAGTTTATGTTGCTTAAAGTCTTTGGCCCTAAAGGTTGTAAATAGTTTGTTTTTATCATTTTTGTGCAGGCAAAGTAGACTCCATGCCCAATGGAACACTAGGAATTTTGATTAGTTTGCTTTCAGCTGGAAAGGCATTGGTCTGCAGGTTCTTGAGACCTCACAGGGAGGATCTCATCCCTAGAAGGAGCCAGTGTTAGCTCTGATACAAATTCAGTGTGTAAGGGTTAAAATCAGATTGGAAAATGCTGGTTTCGGTGGCTGAGGAGCTCATGGCATATTCATTTTACCCTTCCCCTTCTCTTTTTTCTCGCTTAATCCCTTCACAACCCTGTGTACCCCCTTTTCCCTTTAGTCCCCGGGTCCTTTTTATGTTTAACATTTTAAACCCCGATAGCCCTTTATAAGTCATATTAACCTACGTTATAACACTGCGCATATAATATAATGCATAACCATTAGTTTTAATATACCCCGAGCCCACTCTCATCTGTCACATCATCCAACCTATGCACGCGTTGAGCTCCAGCTGTCCGATCATCCCACTTTCTCATTCGATGGCAGTCACTCGTCCCTTTCCCATCATTTGTGCACCTATTAGCTCCCGGGAAAAGTTGTTTCCCACCCATCGCATTAGACAGGTGGCGCATTTTCATTGCATCGCCCTTCCTCTGTACGTAAACCGCCGAAGCACAAAGGTGGTGTGGAAAACCACTTCTCGCCATCGTACCATTTCCCCCGCCCGTTAACCATCGCCTTCTTTTGTCACCCAATCGCCTTCCTCCATCTGCCTATCGCCCGATCTCCTTATGTTCAAATCTCCGCCGTCCATTTTTTAGTGTATTCTTCAGTGCTCTTTGGCTTGTTTTGCCCGCGCAAAGGAGAAAGCAAGCCATCAACTCCCTATATTCTGTGCATTTAATTCTCAGCTACCTACATTCAAGAACAACGTGGTCAAGGATGAGAAAGTACTGCCTCGAGCAGTGGAATTCACTCAGCAGTTATGGATAGCTACGTAGGAAACATTCCACCTGTTCAAGAGTACATCAAAGTACAAAAAGGTGCCATTTTGCTCATAAAAACATTCAGATTGTAGCAGAAAGGCCATATCCAATTGTAAATGTGGTTGGTGATCCATTAAGACACCTCCACGCATAGCTTAGTAGAGATATTTTGTAAACAAATTCTATATATACCCAGAAAATCGATGTAATCAGTTTGATGAGTGTTAGATGAGTGCTAGTGTGTTGTAAGCTTCAACTTCTGGAGACTGTAAATACTGTGAGACCCTCAGCATCTGGTCTTCATTTCCAACTAATACAAGCTTCTTTTGCTGTCATTTGCTCACTTTTCACTTCTTCTATGTTCCAGGCTGTGCCTGTTTTGCATTAATTCATGTGCTGTGAATGTTTAGCATCAGAGGGGCTGTCATCCCACCTCTGTGTTAGAATTTAGCATGTATCATTAATTTTCTCACAGGTTTCTGTTGTTTAATACCAGAGAGCTGTCATTTTGTCTGTGTATTGGATAATAGATTTACAGACCTTTTAACTGGTTGCAGTTGGCCATCACAGGGTCCTGTGTATCTGCTGGTGTAGTTAGTCTTCTCCATTATCGCACTTTATTTATACTATGAGTAATTGGTGGTTAAAAGCCTTGTAGTTTGGGGGTGTTCACCCATGTCTAGGGTTAATCATAGTAGGAGTGGTTATCTGGCTTGAATGTGCAACATTTCTTTCATTCATCCATCATTTTATCCAACATTTTGTTGAGTTTGTAATGTTCCCGAACATCACTGACATACAACCTAGGTGAGTTTCTTGGGGCGATAATAGTTCCTTTCAATGTTACAATACATATTTATACATGCCGAAGCATCCAATACCATGGACCGAAAACCATCGCGTCCAAAACCATGTGCAAAAATCATGCAAAAAACCATAGGTAGGTCCGCCCAACCTAACATAGGGTCCAAAACAAAAATTTTCTGGGGCGCTGCCCTAGACCCCATAGAGTGGGGTTACCTGCACCCTTCAAATTCCCTGTGACTCCCCCCACTACGCAATCGGCGCAATGAAGGGGGGGCTCCGCCCCCCTTCTAACCCCTGGTTAACTATGTGGGTTAGTCATGGAAAGAATATAACACAACCCAACATTCTCCCACTTGTTGTTTTCTTTCCATAGGGGGCCACAAGAGAGCTTAGTCATTTATCCAGCCCTGCAACGCCCATTGTTTCTCTACACCAAGAGAACTTCTTAGAGCTCACATATTTTGTCAATGAATTTGCAGTATTCTTCAAAGTGTCCACCTTTACCAGCAACACCTTTTTGTCTTCTATCATATCCCTCACAAAGTGATACTGAACATCAATGTGCTTTGTCTTTGAATGATATGCAGGGTTCTTTGCCAAGAAAATTGCACTTTGGCTGTCACAGTCTATCCTTATAGCTCCTTGTACTAACCCAATACTTGAACACAATCTTTGCAACCAAATTGCTTCCTTGCTTGCATGAGTGGCTGCCATGTATTCTGCCTTTGTAGTTGATAGTGCTACTATAGATTGTTTCTTACTCATCCAACTGATTGCACCTCCAAATAGGTTAAACACATACCCACTTGTAGATCTTCTCTGATCCAGATCTCTAGCCCAGTCTGCATCAACAAAGCCACAAATATCCAAAACTCTGTCCAATTCTGGTTTTCCTTGGTAGCACAAACCATAATCAATAGTGCCACGCAAATACCTGAAAAACTGCTTCACTGCTATCCAATGCTCCTTCCCTGGTTTTGACATAAACCCAATACTCCCACTGCATGTGAAATGTCTGGTCTAGTACAAACCATCACATACATCAGGTTACCGACTGCACTTGCATATGGAACATGGGACATATCCTCTTCCTCTTCTTGTGTCTTTGGACAATGTTCAGCAGATAGCTTCACACCTACAAGAATAGGAACCTTCACCGGTTTACTATCCTGCATATTAAACCTCTGCAATATTGTCTCGACATACTTCCTCTAGTTTAACTAGAGCTTCCTCTTTTCCTGATCTCTTTTAATTTCCATGCCCAAAATATAGCATGTAGCACCAAGATCTTTCATGTCGAATTTGGAGGACAATTGGGTCTTCAAATCCTAGATAATTTCTTTGTCATTTCCAACCAGCAACATATCATCTACATACAAGACCAGATAAATAACACGGTCACCAATTAATTTAAAATACACACAATGATCTGCTTTGCTTCTGGTGAAGCCAAGTCACCATATAAATGTATCAAATTTCTGATACCACATCCTTGGTGGCTGTTTTAACCCATACAGAAATTTCTTTAACTTGCATACCAGTTATTTCTTACCCTTCACCACAAAGCCTTTAGGTTGCTTCATGTAGATCTCCTCTTCCAGATCCCCATGAAGAAATGTTTTCTTCACATCCATCTATTCTAACTCAAAATCAAAAGCAACAACAACAGATAAAAGTAATCTAATAGAAGCTACCTTGGCAACAGGAGAAAAAATATCACCAAAATCAATTCCCAACACCTGGGAATAACCTTTTGCTACCAACCGAGCTTTGTATTTCTCCACCTTTCCTTCTGCATTTGTCTTCTTCTTGAACACCCATTTTCTGCCAATGGGTTTCCTTCCAGCCAGCAAATCCACCAGATCCCAAGCCTCATTTTTGTGTAAAGATGCCATTTCATCAACCATGGCCTCTTTCCAAAGTTTTCCATCCTCTAAATCTATTGCTTCTTTCACAGTTTTGGGATCATCATCAGTAGGTAAAGCAAAATTTGAATAGAAAGTAGATGGAATATACCTTTCTGGCTGCCTTCTTTCTCGAATTGATCTTCTCACACCTGGAGTTTGTGGCTCTTCATCTTTTGATTCCTCCTCTACTGTAGAGTTTGATTCTTCCTCCTTTAGCTCAAACTCTATCTTCTTAGGTTCCTTTGGTTGGACTTCATGTTTAATAACATTTTTCACCTCTCTGAACACCACATCTCGGCTGTACACAACCTTCCTTGTTACTGGGTTCCAAAGCTTATAACCCTTTAAACCATCCTTATACCCAATAAAGATGCACTTTTCAGATTTACTATACAACTTGGTTCGTTTCTCATTTGGAACATGTACATATACATCACATCCAAATACCCTCAGATGTGAAAGAGAGGGTTTCTTACCAGTCCATACCTCTTGTGGAGTTTTATCCTCCAACGCTGATGAAGGTGATTTGTTGACCAGGTAACATGCTATCTCCACCGCCTCTACCCAGAATTCTTGTCCTAACTCGGCACCAATGAGCATGCTTCTTGCCCTTTCCATCAACGTCTTGTTCATTCTTTTTGCAACTCCATTTTGTTGAGGTGTATATGGAGTAGTATTCTACCATGATATACCACACTTCTTACAGAATTCTTCAAATTACTTACTGCAAAATTCTCCACCGTTATCTGTCCTCAACACCTTTGTCTTCTTCTCTGTCTGGTTTTCCCAGAGCCTTGAATTCTTTAAACCTATCAAAGACTTTAGATTTCTTCTTAAGGAAATATATCCATGTATTCTTTGAGAAGTCATCTATAAATGATACATAGGACACAGACTTACCTAGTGATGGAACCTTCACAGGTCCAAACACATCACTATGCACAAGCTCTAATATATGTTTCACCCTCTTACCACTAGAGGGGAAACTCACTCGATTCTGCTTCCCATATACACAATTTTCATAGAAATCAAAATCCAGAGAGCTATTACTCATACCTTCTACCATACCGTATTTGAAGAACCTTCTCTCCAATATGTCCAAGCCTTTGATGCCACAACATGGTCTTCTCTCTAGAGACCACTAAATTTTCTGCTTCATTTTCAGGAACCACAGAGTTGTTGCACCTGTCAACAATAGTACTACCTTGCAGCTTGTAGAGAGTTCCAATCCAAACTCCCCGCATCAATACCAGTGCTCCCCGAACCATCTTGCAGGTATCCTTCTCAAACACTATTTTTACACCTGCATCATCCAACTTGCTTACATAAATCAGATTTCTGGCCAATGCAGGAATATGCAAAACACCCTGAAGTGTTCTAACCCTTCCACCTTGCAACTTCAACTTTACTTTTCCACGACCAACAATTCTAGCCTTCTTATCATCCCCTAAGAAGACATCACCACCATCATATTTCTCATACTCGCAGAACCACTCTCTGTGGGGAGTGAAGTGAAAGGATGCACCTGAGTCAATTAACCTTGCCTCATGATCTACATGTGTACTTGAAGAAGCCAAGTACACATCCCCACCTTCATCTGAGGTGGTTTTCGCCTCTACAAAAGGAGCATCATCAGATCCCTTTCCTTTATCAGGAGCTTTAGATTTATAGTCCCTTTTGTAGTGCCCTTCCTTTCCGCATTTCCAACACACCACCTTTATAGGTTTTCCTGGAGATTTAGATCTCCCTCTAGATTTAGATCTCCCACTCGATGACTTATTTTTGTTTCTGTTCTGGGACCGTCCTCGTACAGACAAGGCATCACCATTCTGGCTCTCCATATTTTTCTGTCTCATCTCCTCTGTCAACAAGGATGAGACTATTTCATCAAACTACAAGGCAGTTGCATTGCTACCTATTGCAATAACCAGACTATCCCACGAATCTGGTAGAGAACACAACAAACTGATGCACTTATCTTCTTCTAAAATTTTAATATCAATAGATGCTAACTGACTTACCACAGTATTAAATGCGTTCAGATGATCTATCATCGAGTCTCCATCTTTCATCCTCAGGTTATACAACTTTTTCCGTAGGAACAATTTATTCACTAGAGACTTAGATTGTTACAAAGTCCCTAACTTGTCCCACAAAGCCTTCGTCGTAGCTTCCCCTGATGCATTCAGCAATACTGAATCTGAGACACACAATCGTATTGTGCTCTTTGCCTTCTGATCCAACTTCTTCGATTCTTCATCGGACACTCCCGTTGGCTTAGTACTCAGATCTACCGTGATCCACTGATCTTTATCCACCAATAGATCCTCCATCTTGAGTTTCCACAACTCAAAACTCTGACCATTAAATTTCTCGATCTGTATCTTTCCACTACTTGCCATCTTCTTTCACCACCAGAATCAATCTCACAGATCTCCCACTAAACAAGGTTTACCATAGGCCAGAGTGAAACCCCTCAGCAACAAAGGCGTCCCCTTGAAGCCAAAACAACTTTGATACCAAATGTAGGTTTTAACCCCGTACAAAAATTTGCTGCATACGAATTTTAAAACACAGAAATAAACAATAGTGAGAGAATAACACATAAAACACATATACACAGAGATTTTCCCCTAGATCCCAAAACCAGGACTACTAGCTTGAATTTTCATTATGTTCCTTTCAATGTTACAGTACATATTTATACATGCTGAAGCATCCAATACCATGGACCGAAAACCATCGCGTCCAAAACCATGGACCGAAAACCATCGCGTCCAAAACCATGGACCGAAAACCATCGCGTCCAAAACCATGTGCGAAAATCATGCACAAAACCATAGGTAGGTCCGCCCAACCTAACATAGGGTCCAAAACCAAAATTTTCCGGATAGAGTGGGGTTACCTGCACCCCTCAAACCCCCTGTGACTCTCCCCGCTATGCAAACGGTGCAACAAAGGGGGGGCTCTGCCCCCCTTCTAACCCCCCAGTTAACTACGTGGGTTAGTCGTGGAAAGAATATAACACAACCCAACATCTCCTGTCGTGAATTATTACGTTTGAAGTATGAACCTCCGCTTCAACTTGTTGACATGTCAAAGGGTCCCGGTATGTCCATAGTTTTGATTCTTAAAGTTCTCTACTACATAGATCTTCATGCATTGTTGCCTCAACATAATTTTTTCACAACTAAGGACTGAACATCATAAGTTTTGAGGTAATATTCAACTCCAAGAAAGAAGTTAGATTTGAAAAGGTGACATAACACAATAGTTCGTTTATGAAGCTTTGTATTAAAAATATACAAATATGCTTATACATGTGCTTGTAGCCTTTAAAATAAATTAAGCATACCATATTGAAGAGGTACAATTGTTGATCTAGATTGTCATTGATGTCAATATGGAAATATTCTAGGATACTAAATGATGATATGATGAGATATGAGGACCCAAGGATTGAATACAGACATAATAGAACCAGTGGACCCGAGGAGGAAAGGTATCAGAAGCCATTAGAAGAGAAGGAGAAAGAGTAAAGAGGAAAAGCCATCAGAAAACTATCATAAGCCATCATGAATCCAAAGAATAAGAGGAATAAGTCATTAGAAGCCATCGAGAATCAAAGAGTAGTTATCATTGGAAGATAAGCCACAGGAGCAACAAATAACAGAGGAGCATTGCAGCAGAGGAGCATTCTGTTACAATTCAATTTTATCGAAATATCACATATGCCCAAGAGAAAGAGCTGAAAGGTAGAAAACAATAGAGTTAACATATCGAAGGAGTTAACAGTGTTATCAGAGGAGTTAATGTATCACCGGCTAGAAACTCCAGCGTGCGATATGAGTTCTGGACCTGATGGTCCCATTATAACATGCCCTAATCAATATCGCATCCACCATACCGGAACCTTCACATCGTAAGTCTTAAAGAATGTCGCACTAAAACTACGATTGCGATATAATATGAAGACCTGATACAATTTATTGTAACAATGCTAATGTAATATCGCATTTGCCTATCGAAAGTTACATATCGTAAGTCATAAAGAATGTTACACGATTGTTATAGTATTGCGGACCTATTGCATCATTATAATATGAATAATGTAATATCGCATCCGTTGAATCGCAAGTTTCAAAAGGATGTCAAATCGCCGATTGCGATAGAGTTATGGACTCGACGGACCACCAATTGCGATAGAGTTGTGGACCCGACGGAGTTATCAAAAACAATTTAATAGAACATCGCATCCACTCCATCAGCAGTAGGGGTACCGCAATGGATACGTATAATCACAACCAACGACTTGTTAAAATATTGCATAGACATTATTGTTTTTGAATGCACAACCTAAAGTAGTGACATTCACTCCTCTGAAGTAATTACTCCTGAAGCAGTTACCGTGACAGTAAGAACAAAGGGTAGAAACAGAGAGTGTGCAGACATTGAGGCCTAGCACAAACATCTTGTTGAAAAGCATCAATAGATATTGAAGATCATGATGCATTATTTAATTCATCATGAGGTAACTTTGCAGACTTTGTTAGGAAATATGAAGAGTTGTGAAGACTCCTTCATATGAAGACAGGTTGTCATTGATGATGTAGCATGGAGACTACAGTGAAGCTGTAGATTTACATAACTCAGTGAAGAGTATTTTGGGAGCCGTGAATTAATATAAAAAATATCTAGACAAAGTATAACAGTGGGTTGGAGCCTAGAGGGTTGGTGCCCTGAAGGTTGGAGCCTCGAACAAATGAGGTAGGTGCCTTGAAGGATAGGGTTGGAGCCTTAGAGGATCGATGTCCTCAAGAATCCAGGTCGGAGCCTGTACCAGAGAAGGGTTGGTGCCCTAGGGGTTGGAGCCTATAAACGCAAGGTCAATGCCTTGAGAAGATAGGGTTAGTTCCCTAGAGGTTGGAGCCTCACAGAAGACCAAGTTGGTGCTTGGCAATAGGTTGGAGCTTGGGGAATTGAAGATCAATATCTTCATCAAGGGTTGGAGCCCTATATATTGTACTTGATTCATTATAAATATTATATTAATAAAAGTATTTATTCCTATTTCTCATTTTGTGTTCTAAATATAATTGATTTAACTTCTAAAAGTAACAACTGAAAAGGAATACTGGTTCACCCCCCTCCTAGTATTTGCATAATTTTTTCACTTGGTTTATGGTTTGGGTTTTGGGCTATCAAGGGTTTTGTTTGGAGCAACAAATATGTAACAAAATTATCTAAGATTCAACCCTCATTAGGGCTTAAATTATGAGCTCATACATCAATTTCTTTGTGATTTTGGAGACCAATGAAGGAGAGAACTCTTATTTTGTTTGGTACATAACTATCTATCATGAATAGACCGTGTGGTGATTTCCGTGGCACAAAAGTTTTGTTTGGGGATCATACCATCCTTTGTAGCATTCAACCTTCATATGTGAATATATTGATGGTGTTTAAGAGTGTGATCTAAGAAAAATAGTGACCATAATACATTTAAATCTTGTGGCCTTATACTCTAATCTCCATGACATAATTATGAGCACACATATCGATGTTTCCTGAACATTTGTTTTGTGGTATTGTATTTTTGTTTGGACAAAAACATCTATGCCTTAAATTTGTATCTCTTGTGGTGATTTATTATCTCTGAAGTATGGACCTACGCTTCAAATTGTTGACATCTCAAAGGGTCTTGGTATGTCCATAGTTTTGATTCTTAAAGTTCTCTACTACATAGATCTTCATGCATCGTTGCCTCAACATAATTTTGCCACAACTAAGGACTGAACATCATAAGTTCTGAGGTAATATTTGACTCCAAGAAAGAAGTTAGATTTGAAAAGATGACTGAACACAATAGTTCGTTTATGACGCTTTGTATTAAAAATATACATATATGTTTATACATGTGCTTGTAGCCCTTTAAAATAAATTAAGCATACCATATTGAAGAGGGACAGTAACAGAAAGGAGTGTTCCAAATTGTACTCATTATAGTAGCAGGATAGACATCTAACAAGTTTGAAGAAGCAGTGTACCTAGTGGTAGATCAATACTTCATCAAGTAGTATTGGGACATTAAAGACCTAAGGCAGTACTAGAGTGATCGAACACAATGATAGTGTTGGAAATACTGAGGGGTGGGGGGGAATTAGTATTTCTTTCAATTTTTATTTATGCGAGTTAATATTTTTCAAAAATTGAATTAGAAGTTAAGGAACACAAATAAAATGATTTTATTAACACAAAGTTGAGGACACCAATCCTCTTTTACAACGAATCAGGCTCCAACCTTTTACAAATTTCCAAGAAACGAATCTTGGATGAGGAATCCAATCCTTAATAATTTAGGGTCCAACCTTTACAAATATTTTCCAAGCACTAACTTGATAAAAGTAGGACACCAATCCTATCAAGCTCCAACTTGATAAAAAAAAGGAATTCAACAACTTACTTCACCAGTGACAAATATTTTTACTCCAACAAAGATGCCTTCAGAATGTATTGTTCCTAGGTGCACAAGAAAGTTCTACAATCTGCTCCAATCAGGTTTTCAAGTCTACACAATTCCAGGCTTCTAAATCTGAGCTATAATGATGAGACTTGATGCTTCTTCAGGTTCACAGTAACAAGTTCAATATTGAAGTGCTAGGTATGTTGCTTCAACATTCCATCCAAACAAGAATTGAAATTATTCTCCGCAGGTCCAAAGTAAGGAATCACCATAAAACAAATGAATCTCTATGGAAATTTCAGGTCCGAAATGTGGTTCCACATGTCTCATGTGGTTCCACATGTCTCAAGTCTGCAATACAAATTCTCCATAGGTCTGCAAAGGAAAGAGTCTGCAATAAAAATCACTTTAGGTCTGCAATATACCATAGATTTGCAACACTAATTTTCCACAGGTTTGTAAAAGAAAAAGTTTGCAATAAAATTCACTTCAGGTCCGCTAAACACCATAGGTCAAAAATAAACTTCACAAGTCTAGAAAATATGCTCTTCTATAGGTCCAAATTTCTCTAAAAATTCTGCATTCGTGTCACAAATTCGAAGTATTTTCTATAGGTTCGAGTTTCTTCAAGTCATTCTCCTTGTATCTCTCCTTGCTAGGCTGTAGCCCTAACTCTCAATTCTGGGTAGGCCGGAGGCTTGAATTTCCCTATATAAGAGGGACTTTGGTGCTGGAGTAACCACAATCATCCGTAGAGGATATAGGGAGAATTTTTGGGCTTGAGGGTTGGTTATAGCCCTATCCTACAATGAGTTGGATAAAAAAGGTATGGAGGGAGGCCACATTTAATAAGAGGTTGTTTGGGCATGTTTGTTAGGGTTGTTGTAGAGTGACAAGTGCCCTAACTAGGAGTGGTCAAGATAACAGATGTTACAACACTTCAGAAGGAGGTATGTCAGGTATGTAATGTGTTTTTTGTGAGTAGATGTTAGTTGGATCAGTCCTAGTGTGGACGTAATTGGTTTCATCCTGTGGGAGCAAATTGGAAGGCTTGTCTGTTTGGTTGAAAGCCTTTTCTAGGAGAAGATCCTATAGTGATCAGATTGGGTGCCATTAGACTAGTGGAGGGCAATGTGTTGGAAACCCAAAGTAGCCCTTGGCAAGCAGTCATAAAGGGAGTTTGAAATCTGAAGTTTGGGTTAGGTTGTGAAGCCTAATGTGCAGTACATTGATAGACTACTAGATTGACAGATTGGAGCTCAGGTGTTGGCCAACCTAAAAGACCAGATTGGATAAGCCCGTGTTCATTGTAGCAGAAGTGAATTGCAACATTGATAGGTGGCAACCCTCCTAGAGTGTTTATGTGGTGTCTCTTGATGGACTAAGGGGCATCTAGAGAGAAGAACGAAAGCGAAAGACCAACACGACGAGATATGACATAGATGATGACCTTGTAGTGAGATTGTCATTGTATCTTTTAGTCTTGTACTTGTGGATAATTGAGGGCCATTATCCCTTGTACAAGAGACCTAGATTGTTGTATTACTCAGTTGGTTTAATATAATGAAGATTGGGTTGTAGTACATATTTGTACAATATTTTGTAAGAAGTTGTCGATACTTGTGCATGCGTGGTTTACTGTTATTTATATTCTACTATGCAAAGTAGACTTTTTGAGATTCTTGGTTTGGTAGAGTAAGAGATTTTAAGATTCTATCCCAGATACCAAGGTCATGGAATTTAACATGGTATCAGAGCATGTCTGAGCTACTTTGGAAGATAGTGAATTAGAGTGCACACAACGAAGTACAACTTAAGAGGGAGTTGGTCACATTGTAGGTGAACGACTCACTACAATGTCGAAGTTGTAGACTGGTCTCTAGTATGAGGACAAGTTGGAGGGATTTTCCAACTATAGTCCATGGAAGGATCAAGTTAGTCCTGTAGGTCAACATGATCTAGGAGTTCTCCAAGAAATCCATCAAGAAGCCAACTGCCCCAAAGGAGCTGGAAGTGTACGAGGATTTTGATACGAGGGCAAGATTGATCAACCTAGATGGTGTGAAGAATCCCCTAATACCTCATTTGTCTGGGAAGAACACTGCACATGAGATGCGGATGGCTCTTCCAAATTTGTTCCAGAATAAGAATGAGAACTGGGTACTAGTATTGGAGGACAAGTTGAAGTCCACCAAGATGATATAGTGTGAAGGAGTTACTTTGTATTTGACGATATTGTCTCAGGTCAAAGATGAGCTTGCTGCCGTCGATGTGACTATTTCAGATTTTGATATGGTGGGGATTGCTTTGAAAGGGTTCACTGAGGAATGGAATCCCTTCATCAAGGGGATCATTGCTAGAGAGAGGTTTCAAGATTGGAATAGGCTGTGGGATGACTTAATTCAAGAAGAGTTGCAAGACGAGGATCTTCATCCAAAGAAGAAGGCTTTCGATGATGACGTGGCACTTGCAACACGAATGAAGGATAAGCAAAAGAAGTACTTGAGTAAATTCAAGTGTTTCAACTATGGCGAGATGGGTGATTTTCATTGAGATGTTAGATGAACAAGGATACAAGATATGACGAGAAGAAGAAAGGGAAGTAGGTCGCCGATGTTGCCACCTATGCTGAGATGGATGCTCTCACTAGGAGGTTGGAGAAGGAAGAGTTTGCTATGATCTCTCATTTCTTGCAGGGTGCTATCAATGTGGATAAATGGTATGTGGACAATGGTGCATCGAAACATATGACAAGGTCACATGAGGTTTTCAAGACTCTAGCTAAATGGGACTCGAAGTTGCACATGGTGTTAGGCGACAAGAGTTAGAAGGAGATCCTAGGATCGAGAGTTGTGTCATTTAGGATGGAGATAGGACGAGTGGTGCAGGTCTAGGATGTATTGTTTGTACCAGGACTTAGATATAACATGATATTTGTCTCTATGATTGAGTTTGAGGTCTTAATCTAGGATGGGAAGGAAAGACTCAAGCCTAGAGGCTCTAGCTCCACAAGTATTGTGCTTGGAGTTAGAGAGCATGGTCTATACAGGCTGATGGGAAGCCTATAGATAATGGGAAGAAGAAGCAGGATGACCAAGTGAAGGTTCCAGAGAAGCAGGAGCAGGTGTAGGCTTCAGAGGTACAGGTACAGGTTCCAGAAAATAAGGTCTAGATTTTAGAGGCTCTGAGGTGTTAGAGCCTAAATCTACCTCAGGTTGAGAAAGGTAGGATCTAGGATAACATCAAACCAAGCTTAACCTGGTAGCTAGCCCTACCAGGTCGGGAGAGGGTTCTCTCCTGTCAATCTCAGCAAAAATGATCAATGAGGCTTGAGATGACTTGAATGAAGACTAATTTTAGGCTAGGTATTTGGGCTAAAGGGCTTGATTGAATTTGATGATGTTTTGTTGGTTCAAATGGAAAGGCAGTTTTTGGGTCTTGGGAATAAGGCTCGGTTTTTGCAGAGGTCTCAATGGGGCAAGGTAGGCAAGTGATTTGAATTGAATGAAATGGAAAGATTTAGATAGGTGAGGATTTGAAGAGGGCAAGAAGACCTCAAGGATCCTCTTCAAACAGCTGAAAACATCAATAACTAAGCAAACCCTAGGTAGAGCACTGCAATTTTAATGGATTCTACCTTTATCCTTATTTGTTTTAGTTAAGAAGAAGCAAGAGAGATAATGGCATACATAAAACACATATAAACTTACATTTACAGAAGGAAACACAATATCAAAGCAACATGCCACATGAATCCCATAGAGTGTTGCAAACCACTGGTCTATTCCTTAGCCAAAACCTCTGAAAAATGTATACAATGAAGCTCCAAGCTTTCTCAAAAGTCCAACCATGCTAATGACTGAAAAAACATAAGATATAGGCAAACAAAAACTCATCCTAGCCTCCAGGGGTCGAGCTCATGAGTTTAGGAGCTGTTCCAACTAATTCTAAACTGAGAACTACAAATTAGGCAGTGGAACAACATGCCTCTAAAAACTAGGGAACTGATTCATTCAGTTGCAAACTAACTTTTTATGGATGAATCTACCTCCATGAGTGAAAATTTGACATAATTACATCAAGATCCATCAATTTACATTAAATTACATCATAAGTTTGACATTAAGAAAGAAGAAAGTCAAACTGTCAAGGAACTAGGCGAAAAACAGAGTATACTTGGTCAAACTGAGCAAAATTTCCCCTATGCGCCACGCTGATTTCTCTATGCGTAGCGCCTGTTTGTAGCCACATTTGGAGGCCTTCACGGTGTCCAAATTTTCTCCAAGTGTACTTTTTGGAAAGGTCTTCCTGTCTACTTTATAGATCAAGTGGAATTTTTTATTTTTTCCTCCATTTTCCCCTCCAAAACTGAGTTCTCCCAACATTGCTTCTTGTGTGTCAAAATAGGGGCAGTAAGGTCATTTTTTGAGTGTTTTTGACCTTTTTGGGGGCTCAAAACCTGTCAAAATTTCTTGTCCATTGGTAGACATGCATATTTTTCCAAGAAAAATCCAAATATGCTGAGTTTTTGTCATTTGGAGGCCTCCATCAAAAGCAAGCGCTAGGTGGCACGACGCATTGGGCAGAAATTTCTGTGTTTTAGCCCAAAAATTTCAAAAATGCAAAAAGTGTCCCAAATTTTTTGAAATTTGGGCTGAGTGTTCTCCATCAAGTTCTGTGTTGGGCCAAGGAAGCCTCAGCCAAGATCTGAAGTTTATCTTGTGCTTTTTGCCTCCTCAATCTCTTCTTCAATTTTGCCTTCAAGCTCCTGATTCTAGCTTGGCACACCATATTCCTTGACAAATAATGATATGCCATGTTTCTCAACATATTATTCTCATTGATGGCTTTCTCCAACATCCTCTCCAAGTGGATATTAGTCCTCTCCAACCAAGACTCACGATCAGCATTGATTTCTTGCTCAAGTGTTGTGAACTTGACTCTCCTCCGTTTGGCAGCTTGCCGGTTTTCTCGTATGTTTCTAAGCTCCATTATGGTTTGCTGATCCTCTAGTTGCTTGTTTCTTTGTTCCAGGTACTTTATTATCCACTCGGCTCTTTCCAAGTTGAGGGAAAAAGCATTGATTTCTGCCTGTTGCTCTTGGATGACTTCCTTGAGCTTTGAGCTTTATGGGCCCAAATCCGTGTCATCGTCCTGAATGAGAATGAAATCAGTCTCCTACTCACCTGAAGGCCCCTCATCATGCAATGGCCTCTTGCCCTTGTCCTGAACCTGTTGTGCTGATGAAGGAAGCGAGACCCCTTCCACCCCGGGTGGAGATAATACTGGCTTTGTTGCTGCAAATAACTGTCTAGTGCCCTTCTGATAGGTGACAAACACTGGAACACTAGCGGCCTGTGTCTCATGACCTTCCTGCTAATTTGAAGGTCCACCTGTCTCATGAAAATCCTCTGGAGGTCCCTGAGGAGCAGTGAAGAACTCATGAGAAATGAAATCCTCCCATGAGATACCCTGCAAACCAAGTTGATGCATGACCACAATTTTAATGAGAGCAAAATGATATATACTGTTGAACTACTGCTGAGGAGTCTTTTGTTGTACTAGGGTGGTCATCTTCTCAATATTTTGGCACATGAAGTAGGGGAGATTCATCATTCTCACCCTGGTAAAGTGCATCAACAACCTGATATGATAGGCATATAGGCGAGAAAATCGGCCCTCACAGCTGAAATATTTCATTATCAGTTTCATCAAGGGAGCATATGAGTCTTTCAGGTACCGAAAGGGAAACACTTTGCTGAGTTGTCTCAAATAAACGGGCTTGATGTATGGTTCATAGTGTTCCCTATCAATCTGCTGCCTTCTAAACCACTGCTCTCCGACATTATCAATGTCGGTTGCTAGAGAAATAGACTCCGGTGTCTGAATGTCACACCAGCTAGAGTGGTTTGGCCATTATGTAGATGAAGCACAAATAACCGGGCTAACTCATGATGTTACTGGACTCTAGTAACCATCTCACAAAACTGATAATAGGATTGGTGTTGGAAGCATGTAATAGCAAGAGGGCAGGTCTGTAGCTTAGCAAGTGAATTAGGCTTCTCTCTTATATGTTTGCCACCCCTGTGAGGTCTCCTTGGTGCATGCAATTCTATAGGAGAGTCACTGTGTGTCTCTTCTTCTCGGTCATATGAAGGATCAAATTCCATGGTTGCTAGTGGGTGAGTTTTCTTGATGAGTAGTAGGAGATTTATGGTGTTTTCAATTTTCTGCCACCAAGGGTAAAAATATATGAGGGACTGTGGGGGGAGAGAATATGAGGGGTTTTGGGAATGTTAGGACAGGATTTTGTTTTGGAAATAGGGGATTAAGGAAAATATGTAAGCTTAGGGATAGCAATTAGGGTTTATGAATTTGTAGTTAGGATTTGGGAAAATGGGAATTGGGGATAGGGATGACTAAATATGGGAGTTAGGGAATGAGTGGATAAGCTGAGCAAATGAATGGAGTGAAAAAATAAGGGAGTGGTAGAATAAACTTGGCAGCAAAATGACAGTGCAAACCCTAGGCAATGATTTTTGAGAGATTGCAAGGAAATAGGGTTTGATTTTCTTCACACAACCACCATAAATTTTCAAGAAAAACTCCTTTACTAGTAAGGAAGAGGGCTTAACTTACTTGCACACTGGAAGGTTTGAGAAATTTTGGCAATTCGAGGGAGTTTTTGAGAGAACCGGGCTTGGTAGCTCTATGTGCCACGCCTCAAACCCAACGCACCGCGCCAGTATAAATTAACACTGAGGAGGTCGGCCCTATGCGTCGCGCCTCCAAAACTGAATGCTTTTGCTGCGATTTTTCCAACACGACTTTCTACTTCCTCAATCTTTCTTCTTGGAATGACAATGAGCTTTTGAATTGTAAAAAATGGTTTATATACAAGAGCCTTTTAATTTTTGATTCATAAAACCCATTTTTATAATGTTTGCCATGTGACTTTGTTTTTCACCTCTGTTTTTTGAGCAGTTTGCTTTATTTGAGCCTTTTGATGAACTGAATGACTTGATTTTTGTTTGCCTTGCAAGGGATGGAGCTACTGAGGCTTGGCAAGGTGACCAGGGTTGCCACTGAAGTGATTTACATACAAGAGAACTGAAAATACATGAATTTATACAATAAAAGCCTAAAATACTCTGTTTTTCCTCAAAATAGAGTTTTGAGGAAAAATACATTTCTGAGCAATTGATTATGAAATTTCTTGGTACTGGAACTTTATTCAACCTCCTCAAGTGCCTGCTGGCTGTTATTGGACATTTTGAAGACCTCTTTGATGAAACCCTAGACCTAAATGAAACTGAAACCCTAGAAATAACTTTTGCAAATTTAAAGACAAAAAGTGATTGTAGATGATCTTGATGAATGGAAATGAGCCAGCAAGTAAAGGACATGAGGGAAAATGTACAACAAGCCACTACCATCAGATGATCCATGCTCCTAATGGAATGCAGCTCACTGAGAGAGACACCTAATATGAAATGCAACAAGAGAATTTGATCTTTGACGGAGGGATGAAGATACCGACACTAACAAGAGGGAGTCAAGTTCTAGCGAGAGCTTGCATATTTATAGAAAGAGTGCTCCTATAACTACCAATAAGGAACCATGGAGAGTATGGAAGACATTCCAGGAGAATAAGAAGAAGCAAGATGCTTCTGGTGACAATTTGAGAGAGGTGCAGTTCATACTACAGGGATTGTTGTAGTTGTGAGCACCATGAGTTGGGCGAGTGTTGTGAGTAATGATGATGATGATGAGTTACTTCCTAGTCTTGGAACTACCTCCCTCGTTAAGAGGGAGTGTTGATTTTTGAGTATATTGGGAGGTACTCCAAGCCCTAGGGTTTGAGATTTGGAGGGTGAAGTGCCACAAAAGTCATTTGTGAGCTTTGAACCCAAGGGGGGGGTTTTTCACCCATCAATGTTTGGGAAAAAACCATAGATAATTTTGGACATGTGATGGATGGATATTATAAAGGATGGCGAGGAGAATCCAATGCTTTCAGAATCATCGAAATCCAATATTTCCTTGATAAGATATGAATTTTTGAAGTTGACAATGAATCTTTGGACAGTCAAGTCATGTAGGCTTGAGGCGAATTTGTCCAAAGATATGTCTCTTCAGGAATTCGTTTAGCACTTCTTTTGTGTATAAATAGAAGGTGAAAAAGGTAGTTTAACTCATCCAAATTTGCATCTATCTCTTGTGTAAACACATATGAGGCAACGAGGTTGTGGAGGATAAGGCGTGGAGAATATAGGGCCGATTTTGCATCATTCTTTCTCTGTTACAGGTTGGAGTTCATCTCAGGTGGAGGCCAAGAACTTAAGTTGGTTTTGAGTGTTGTTTTAAGTGCAGATTGGTGAGGTTTATCTCTCCTTGCTAGGCTGCAGCCCTAGCTGTCAATTCTGGGTAGGTCACAGGCTTGAAATTCTCTATAGAGGAGGGTCATGGGTGTTGGAGTAACCATAGTTAGCCGCAGAGGATACAAGGAGAAATTTTGGGCTCGTTTGAGGGCTGGTTAGAGCCCTATCCTACAACGAGTTGGACAACAAAGGTATAGATGGAGGCCACATTTAATAAGAGGTTGTTTGGGCATGTTTCGTAGGGTTGTTGCAGAGTGATGATTGCCCTAACTAGGAGCAGCCAAGACAACAGATGTTACAACACTTCATAAGGAGGTATGCCAGATATGTAATGTGTTTTGTGTGAGTATATATTAGTTGGATCAGTACTAGTGTGGAAAAAATTGGTTGCAACATGTGGGAACCAATTGGAAGGCTTGTTTTGGTGATTGAAAGCCTTTTTAGGAGAAAGTCCTATAATGAAAAAATTGGCTGCCATTGGATTGGTGGAGGGAAGCATGTTGGTAGCCCAAAGTATCCCTTGAAAAGAAGTCATAAAGGGAGTTTGACAACTAAAGTTCGAGTGAAGTTGTGAAGCCTAATGTGCAGTACATTCATGGACTAGTGGACTGCTAGATTGGAAGATTGGAGCTCAGGTGTTGGCCAGCCTAAAAGAGTAGATTGGATCAACCCATGTTCATTGTAGCAAAAGCTACTTGCAATAGTGATAGTTGCAACCCTCTTGGAGTCTTTATGTGTTGTCTCTTGATGGAATAAGGGGTAGCTAGTGAGAAGAATGGAAACGAAGGACTAACAAGACGAGATACATCATAGATGCTAAGCTTGTATTGATATTGTCATCATATCTTGTATTCTTATACTTGTGGATAATTGAGGGCCATTATCCCTTGTACATGAGCCCTAGACTATTGTATTACTCAGCTGGTTTAATATAACAAAGATTGTGTTGTTGTACATATTTGTAAAAAGTTGTCTATACTACGAGATTCGAGGTCGTTTCCACTGTCTCTTCAAGTCTTCTTAGACTTTGACCAGCTTCCTCAGATATGTTGATCTGAGATGCATTAAACTTTATCTCCAGGAGGCCTTAAGATTTCGGGCCCATTTTCTTCAGCCCCCCACTAGATCGGACACCACATAGAAGATCACAGACTTCTTTAGGGTGTTACCATCAGCGCGGGGCACCAAAAGAACCATTGGCCGACCCACAAACACTAAGACCAGATCAGTGCAGTCCCGGGGGGGCCGACCCCCTAGACTGCACCAATGCTTCAGGATTGGATCCACCTCTAGAAGGCACCCTATAACCTCCAGGCGACAACAACAACAACCCAATATTCCCACAAGATAGTAGACTTTGACATGTTTCTCTCAGTTTTCTTCTCTCGACCTCGAATGTTAGGAGTAGGATCTGGATAGGAGACCCTTGACTTTTCTTCTCCTTCTTCTTCTTCTCCTTCTCTGCTTCATCGTGAAGTGCTTTGTTTCGAGGCTGAGAGCTTCTAGCTTCTACATTTACATTTACTTAGATTATAGATGTATTTGCTGCTTTTTAAAAGAAATGTTAATGGGGACCGTTTGGTCCATTGGCTTGGCCTGATGTAATCATTGTAACCAATAGTCCTGTTGACCTCTTATGGTCATTTGTTGGACATTAATAAAATTATCTTATCTTATCTATCTTATCTATACTTGTGCATGTGTGATTTACTACTATTTATAATCCACTTTACAAAGTAGCTTTGTTGAGATTCTTGGTTTGGTAGCATCAGAGATTTAAGGATTCTATCCCAGACACCAAGGTCATGGAAATTCAACACTTATATTTATAGTGATTCATTGCTCTTGAAGGGTCACGACTTATGGTGAGCGGACATGTGAAGAGGAGGTCGACTTGAGTCGGCTTATAGAAAGGATAGTTTTTTATTTATAAAAATATTCTTAATGATAAGGCTAGGTAATCCAAAGTAATAATTTTGTTTGTCTTATGATTAGAGTTTGCATGGATAGTTACTTATCTAGGGTTAGGTTTTCATCATATATTAGGCATAAATATTTAGGGTTAGGGTTAGGGAATTATTAGGAGCAAGGATTTAGGGTAAGTCTCCATCATATCCAATTAGGGTTATGTCATGATAATAAATTAGCATCAATGAAAACCTTATCCAAAAATCTCCCCCTTTGTCATTGATGGCAATATACTTCTAATTTTTAGCATTCTCTCCCCCTTTGACATCAATGTCAACCTCTTCATATGGTGTTCCCCCTATCATGGTGTTTCTCCCCCTGTCATTGTGTTTCTCTAATGGGATTCAAGAGAGATGAGCCCCATTTTTGGCAAAGATATTCAAATTATTCTTGGTGTAAGGGTTTTGTGAAGATATCTCCAATTTTCTCCTTTATGTTGACATACTCCAATTTGACGTTCTATTCTATAACCCGTTCTTGGAGAAAATGATACTTGATTGGGATATGTTTAGTCTTTGAATGCATCACATGATTCTTTGAAACACTGATGGTGCTAGTGTTATCACAATAGATGGTGATTGGTTTATTGGTTTTTATGTTGACATCTTTCAGAGCTTCATTCATTCATAGGATTTGAGTACAACAGTTTGCAACAACTATGTATTCAACATCAGTTTTGGAAAGAGATATAGATGATTTCTTTTTGATAAGACAATATACAAGAAAGTCTCCTAAAAAAAATTCATTCCCACTAGTACTTTTTCGATTGTCCACGCTTACTACCCAATCTACATCAATGTATGCCATCAAATAAGTGTTTTTCTCTTAAGATACCATAGTAAAAAATCAACAGTACCTTTTATATATCTGAGGATTGTTTTTACATCCACCAAATGAGATTCTTTGGGGGATGATTGGAATATTGCAACCATTCCTATTGCCTGCATAATATCTAGTCATGAAGTTGTTAGATATAGGAGGGCTCCAATCATTGATCTATAAAAAGTAGCATCTACGGAAGGGGATTCATCATCTTTACTTAGTTTTCAATCTGTAGTCATAGCTGTGCTCACAATAGCACATTCTCCCGTCCCAAATTGCTTGAGAATATCTCTAAGATATTTTGCTTGTGAGATGAACATGCTTGCTTTGGTTTGAGTTACTTTAAGTCCAAGAAAGTAGGATAGCTCACCAATCATTGACATTTAAAATTCTTTTGACATATTATGAGCAAATTTATGGCTCATTTCATCATTGTTTCCGGAAAAAATAAGGTCATCAACATACACACGTGTGATTAACAATTTGTCTTTGTCTAGCTTCATGTAAAGATTGCTTCTAGATACTCCCCTTTTGAAGCCTTGTTATTGTAGATAATGATCTAGTGTCTCATACCAAGCTCTTGGAGCTTGTTTTAATCCATACAAGGATTTCTTCAATTTACAAACAAAGTCTTTTCCTTCTACTACATTGAACTCTTCTGGTTGCTTGATGTAAACTTCTTCCTTTAGGTCACCATTTAGAAATCTTGATTTTATGTCCATTTGATAAACTTTGAAACCTTTTGAACAAGAAAACACCAAGAACATCCTTATAGATTCTAATCATGCTACGAGAGCAAATGTTTCTTCAATGTCACTTCCTTCAATCTGTGAGTACCATTTGCACACCAACCTTTCCTTGTTTTTGATGATTTTTCCATCTTCATTCATCTTATTCTTGAACACCCACTTGGTTCCTATAGAATTCTTGTCTTTTGGATGAGGTACTAATTTCCAAGTTCCATTCTTTTCGATTTGATGTATCTCTTCTTCCATTTCTTTTATCCAATAAGGATCCTTACTAGCTTGAATGAAAATTTCTGATTCTATCATGGATAGCAAGGCAACATTATTTCTTTTTGGTGTATTAATAATCTTCCTTTGAGTTTGTGTTCCATCATCTACATCTCTAATAATTTGATCTTCCAGATAATGCTTTTGAACGAACTTTACCCTTGATGGAGTTTGAGATGGTTCCTTTTAACTTTCTTGCTCCTTTTCTTCCTTTGTAGTATCATCTTCAAGTTCTCCAAGAATAGGATCTTATTCAATGGTTTTGACTTATTTTTCAAGAAGTGCCTCATCAATCTTCACATCAATGTTTTCAACTACTTTAAGAAACTAGTTGTTGTAGCATTTGTAGGCTTTTATTGTTGTAGAATATCCAAGAAATATTTCTTCATCAACTCGAGAATTGAACTTGCCTCATGAATCATCATTGATCTTCATACAACATCCACTTCCAAATATTCTGAAATATTTTATTGAAGCAAGTCTTCCTTTCCATAGTTCATATGGAGTTTTGTCACCATTTATTCGGAGTTGAGCCCTATTCATAGTATATACTATTGCTCCAACTGCTCCTCTCCAAAATTTTGGTTGCAAATAAGTTGCAAGTAACATTGTTCTTTCGATTTATTTTATGGATCCTTTCCTTATTTTAACTACTCCATTTTGTTGTGGAGTTATAGGAGCCCTTTTGATTCCATGTGTTTCACAAAATTCATTGAATTATTTTAAAGTAAATTCTCCACCTCTATATATTCTAAGGCCCTTCATTTTTTATTCCCTTTCATTTTCGACAAGGGCCTTGAAATTATTAAAGTATTATGGTGCTTTAGATTTAAATCTTATGAAAAATACCCACATCATTCTAGTATAACCATCTACAAATAATATAAAGTACCTTTCCCTTTGTAGTGCTGGAATTCTAGTGGGTCTGCATAGATCTACATGGATGATCTCCAAAGTCTTTGATGTTGAGAATTCCTTGGACTTGAAGTTGGTTCTTGTTTGTTTTCCATGTTGACATGGTGCACAAATATCCTTTTCAGGTTTTGAAATTATAGGAATGTGTCTTACTTATTGTGTTTTGCTGATGTTTACTAAATTGTCAAAGTTTAGATGTCCCAATCACTTGTTCCATAGCTAGTTTTCATTTGCTTGACTTATGTATCATTTTTATGATTGAATTTCAATGAGAATATAAACATTATTTGATGTTCTTACTCCTTTTCCCACAACTTTTCCTAAAGAATACTTTCTTATCTCACAGTACTTGGCACTAAAAATATTGTCATGTCCTTGGTCATAAATTTGGTTGATGCTTAGAAGATTTTCTTTGAGTCCTTCATTAAGTAGTGCATTTTGTGCTTTTCCCTTGCCATTGACTAGAGTCACTGTGCCTTTACCAACAATATTAGTAGATCCACTTCCAAAAGATACATTTCCATCTTTTTGGGCCAGCGAGAGAAACTTCTTTTGGTCACCACTCATGTGCTTAGAATTTCCACTATCTAAAAACCATTTTTTTTCCTCATTTTGTGCACACAAAGCTATACCACACCTATTTTTTGTTTATTCCTTTTTTCTCCAAATCTTTCCTCTTGGATCAAAAGGACAATTTTGTGCTTCATGACCTAGATTATTACATTTGGAGCATTCTAGACTATATTTTGACAAAGAATCAAATGAGTTATAAGTTTTTATCTAATGTTTTTCCATGAATCAACGAATTTATGTAGGAAATTGGTCCTATACCTTCTTTATCCTTAATGCTTCCATAAGCCTTGAAATGCTTAACTTAGTGACCAATTTAAAAAAAAAAAAAACAATGACCAAGAAAAATGGTTTGATACCTGTTAGGGTAGCCTTGGCTTGATGTGGAATATTTTTCTATAAAATACTTCTTCTCATTTGCTGGATTGTTGTAAGGATATATTTGATTTGGAAAGACCTGCTTCTCTCTTCTTGGATAATTGCAAAGAGCATCAACATAAATTTTTTGCATTTCTTCATGATGAGTGCTAGTCTTCTCCTTTGAGTTTGATGATTCACCTGTGTATCCAAGCCATGATTTATCATGTTGTGGTCTTTGAGTATTGACAATGACATCAAGAGTTTGAGATATTTGCAAGCTTCTATTGAACTAGTTCAGTTCCCTTTTTAGAGAGACAACTTCAACTTCTATTTTTTTACAAATTTCTTCTTTCTCTTTTAGAACATTGTTCAAGATTTATTCTATCCTTTTTGCTTCTTCTTTTGTAGTTTTGAGGGAGACGATCTTCTCTCTTAATTTTTCATTTTCTTTAATAACACTAATCAACAAATCATCCACACCTCCTTTTTCGTCTTTGTTAGATTCATTATCATTTGTGAAAGCCATGAACAATACTTCATTACTTCCAACATAGTCATCTTCTTTAGCAAAATCATCACAATATTGTTTGGAGAAGAAGTTCCTCTTGTTTGAGCCTTTCTCCTAGAATATTCTTTTCTTAGGTTCATATTCATCATAATCATAGCTTTCTTGTTTGGAGAAGTAATTATTTTTGTTTGGTTCCTTCTTCTTAATTGTTCTTCTTTTAGATCCATCTTCATCATCACTATCATCCTTAAAGGGACATTTTACATCATAATGTCCTATTTTTCCACATTTAAACAAATGAGAGGGTACTTACCTTTGAGTTTGGATCCTTTTCTTAGTTTCTTCACAAATTGTGCCAATTCTGTCTCAACATCTAAATCATCACTGTTGTAATTAAAAATTTTCCCTTTTCTTGATGCTTTTGAGGCCTTGAAATAAACTTATTTGGGATTCAAGATTCCTTTTCTCATTTTATATGCAATCAAAATTCCATGTATTTCATCCATTGGCAAGGTGTCAAAGTCTTCAATTATTCTATGGCACTGACTTTGGAATCAAACTGTTCTGGAAGTGATCTCAAAATTTTTTGGACAATTGTCTTCTCCTCAATGTATTCACCTAGACATTTGAGTGAGTTGACAACTTCATTTACTTAGAGAAAATAAGCAACAATGTCTTCTTTTTCATTCAATTTTAAACTTTCAAATTGTCTTCTAAAAGTTTGGTTTGGAAATACCGAGAGGGGGGTGAATCAATATTTCTCAGCAATTAATGCTTATTAATATTTTTCAGAGAATTAATTAATCTTCAACAATATTATTATTATTATTATATTTAGATAATCATAAACATTCATCAACAGTAAACAACACCATACAACAATGCAGAAAGATAGAGATAGTAGACAAATATTTTTAGGTGGAAAACACCCTTCAGGTAAAAAACCACCGAACGCTTCTTAGTAATTGTCTTTTTCTCTCTAAACGAATTACTTACATAAAGTTTTCAGCTCCAACTGAAGGAGGCTCTAGGATGATTCTACACCCTATTAAGCTACTGCAACCGGAAGGATTCCCCAATGCCCTAGTTGTCAAGCCCCAACCTGATGAGTGATACGACACTCTGTTTACCAGCTGCTATCAGAAGGATGCTCTAATTCCCTGTGATTTATCAGGTCCCACTGAAAGTATGCTCCAACACCCTGTGTAGGCTATGACCTGCCCTAGCACCACCCTACCACCTTGAAGTGTTCTCAAGCTCCAACCTGAAGGTGACTCCAATCACCCTCCTTGCACCACCCTACCAACCTCAAGAGCCGACGAACCATGTTTCACAATTTTTACACTGTATCCCCCCGTGCTCTGAATCAATATAAGAGAATTGTAATGAATATAATGTTTCTCTGCTCGATATGTAAATCCTTTCAAGTCTAGTCAACCACACTACTCAAAATTGTTGAAGCTAACCACTGCACAAGACTGTTCAATATGACCACTGCACTATCCAACCACTATTGCACAACCTATCTCTTCTCAGTCACAATCCCAAAAAAAACAAATGCATAACCTTCTCATCCAACTGAGAATCTGCTCATGTAACCAAGCTGTACCAAAATAATAAACTTACTGCTCTGCTACCTACAATTGCGTTGCATTTCTCACAAATGAATCATTTTGCCAAGCTGCTAATACTGTTGCAAGTATCAAGTATTGAATATTGATGATAGCTCAAACCAAGGTGCCTCAGGTCATCCCTATGACCTCCTTGCAATGATCTCAAACTCTACCCAAGGAGGGCTACCAACATGTGTCTTATGGCTACTCAGATGTAGTTATGAAGTACCTTCCATATTGTTGTCATGTAATATTGCTATCCTTGTTTCACTGCCTAGTCATGTCAAGTCAAAGTCAAAGCATCATATCAATGTCTAATCTAAGTGTTATCTCACTTTCAAGTCTTTATGCCTATATGTCAGGTCTATGTGTCAAGCTAATATGTCATGTCTAGATGTCAAGTCAATATGTCATGTCTAGGTGTTAAGTCAATATGTCAAATCACTGTCAAGTATGCCTAATTGCTATATCAAGGATTACTTACGACAAGACTTGTTGTCAACCTTTATGCTATAGCCATATCATTATAAAGTCAATTGTTAAGGTCAAGAATAAATTTTTTGTAGCAATATGACTTGAGTCTATTGGACACAGATTGTCATTGATGTCAATATGGCAATATTCGAGGAGCAAACGGAGCCAAGAGGAGCAGACGGAGCCAAGAGGACTAGACGGAACGGAGCCAAGAGGAGTAGACGGAACGGAGCCAAGAGGAGTAGACAGAGCCAAGAGGAGTAGACAGAGCAAAGAAGAGCAAACAAAGCAACCAAAGGAACTAACAGAGCCATCGGGAGGATTATAGTGCATATGGTATCAAAGCATAATTATATATATATAGTAGGCGGAATACACCATAGCATATGTAGCAAGCGGAATACACCATCGGGAGCTGAACTCAGATATATATATATATATATATATATATATATATATATATATATATATATATATATATATATATATCTATATATCTATATATATATATATATATATATATATATATATATATATATATATATATATATATATATATATATATATATATATATATATATATATATATATATATATATATATATATATATATATATATATATATGCATTTAAACACTATCGAGAGCACATATCATTCGGGGGTCATATATGCTAAAGGAATACACTATCGGGAGCACATATCATACATATGCCACAACCTTATGTATCGGTGACAAAATCATATATATGCATGCTTTTACACTATCGGGAAGTGCAAAAGGCAGAAAGACTGAGTATAGGCAAATACACTATCGGAGGCGGAAAGCGGACTTGAAACTTTATACACGGGAGTAGTGAGTCATATCGGGTCCGACATCTAATATTGCATCGCTATAATGGAATGGTCTGCATTAACGTCGAGCCCTGAACCCTTGCGACTGGTGATTGCCAATGAATATCGCATCGGCACTTCAGAGCGAAGTTACTATGGTTCAAGTGGTCCATTGCGATCGCTGATAGCGATTAGCGAGGTCGCATCGGACCTCCGCCAAGGGCAACCCCCAATTGCGATGAACGTATGCGGACCCGCCGCTACATTACAGTTTGACTTAATGCTATATCGCGTCCGCCATGTCGGAAGTGATCCATTGCAAGTTATAAAGGGATGGTGCTATAAACTGCGATTGCGATTACACACGGACTCGAAGGGGTTATCAACTGTTGCTTAATATCATATCGCATCCGCAGGAGAATCGGCCATTGGCCATCGGCAATGTCATGAGCTCGACTTATAAAAGACTTCCATAAGCCGCGATTGTTGATTGCGATAATGTTGCAGAGGAGTGGACCCAATGTCGTTATAGATGCAGGTGTAATGATTTTGAATTCCACCCTTAAGCGTTTCGATCATGGTTCTGACATATAAAGGACCCTGGGAGTCACGAATCACCGATTATGATTTAATAGCAGACTCGATGTAGAAATAAACACGGGTGTAACACACCCTAAAGTCCACCCTTCAGTCATCTCCACTGTTTTGCATATATTTTCCTGTGTAACCGTGTTTTTGCTTGCGGGGTGGTTTTAAGCCTAAAGGCTTACGATGGCTATGTTCAATGGTTTTAGAAGGCTGAACGTCAGGTAAATGGGGTGATTCATGGTGAAATCAATTGTGATTGGACGTGGCTATCCCTTAAATGAAGTTGAACTCTATGCATGCCCACAATCATTGTTAAAGGAGCATTGTTACAGTCGTAAGCAGTGAGATGTGTTCTTCGTGGAGTTTTGGACCTCTAAAATGAATCTACGTGTCCTCAGAAAGTCAGTGAACTTGAACAGCACAGAGGAAGCCGCAACGACTGAGGAGGAAGCCTAAGAGGTGGTGCAAGCGGAAACGAATGGACAACGACATGAGAATGTATAAAATAGTAAAAACAGAGAACTGTGGTTGCTATTGTTGTGGTGAAGAACTAGAGTGTGAGGTGGTAGAAGCAGCAGAGGCAAAAGAGGCAGTAGAAGCAGTAGAGGCTGTAGAGGTAGTAGAAGCAGCAGAGGCAGGAGAGTAGGAGTGAGAGGACCTCAACTGAATAGAGTGCAGCAGCATACCAGTTTATACCAAGGTTGGGTTGGAGCCCAAGAGGTTGGAGCCTCATAACTGAACAAGACTAAAGTCATTAGGGGTAGGTGCTCCTAAGTGTAGAATCACTGCAAAACAGAGTTGGTGCTCTGGAGGTTGGAGCCTCACTGAAGTCCAAGTTGGAGCTTGGCAACTATTCACAATCAGATATATACTTATATTGTATTTATTTTATTACACTGTCTTGAGTTTTTAATAAAAGCATTAATTCCAGCTGTTGATTTTTGTGTTCTGTGAATACATATACATATCTATATATGCTTTTGGAAATCACTAGAACAATTAAAAAAAAATAAGAAATACTAATTCACCACCCCTCTCGTTATTTCCAATAGAGTCCAAGATATGTAATGTAATCTTCAAGATCACTATCCAAATGTCAGCACAGTCTCTTATTTGCTAATCACTTGTGAAGTTCACACACTACAAACAACCAATTTGTTGTCCACACAACACTTATTAGTATACCAAGGTCATTAAGTCAAATTCTAATAGGTTATAATGTCAAGTATCATTGATGTTGTACCAACATCAAGCTTGTTGTCATATCAATATTGTGTATACTGCTTTGTATGTTGTGTCTATTATGTAAATTACCAAGTCAAGAGATCAAAAGTTGTTGTCTAGCATAAATCAAGTCTCATACAATTAATGTCAAGGTCTAAATATCACTGTACTTCAGTTCAGAATTGCAATGAGAGGTTTGTCATTGAAGATGCACATGATAATGTTAGATTTGTTAGTCAAGGTTGTCATTGATGTCAATATGGCATTGACGAGATGGCAAATATTCTTGTGATGCACGATGTTTCCCTAACCCTAGGGAAATCCTAGCTTTACATAATGCTCTAACCCTATTGAAGCAAACACTAATCCTAATCATATCCAAACTATTGAAGAAGTTCCAAGTGTGAAGACCTTTCATATAAAATCCTATCCTAATCCTTTTACATATCCTAATGAAACCCTAGATGAATCTTTAGGCATTAAAATATTAATGCAAGTTCCATATAATATCCTAGCCTTATTGAAGCATACACATCATATTTACATGAATACCCAAATCCTATCAAATATAATTTTTTCCATAAAATGGAAAACCTTTTTTTTAATGATGCCTTTTGTTATCACCTGGATTGAACCTCAGGTTGAAGGAAGGCAATGCTAGGGTAACTACAAACCATGCTTAGCCAAGTAGCTAGCCCTACTATGCTAGGAGAGGGCTCTCTCCATAAGGATCTCATCCAAGATGTCTGGATCAGGTAAAGGATATTAGGCTAGGTATAGTAGCACAAATATTTGATTTGGATTTTGAAGGGGTTTTGTCGGATCAGGAGGAGCTGGACAATTTAGGTCTGGGAAACTAGGTCATAATTGCAGGGTGTTCAATGGGGCAAGGTAGGAATAGGCTTTAGCACTCTAGGGCTTGATGGGGTGAGATATTTAAGACTGGTGAGAAGCTAAGAATGGCATGTGAAAATTATGGATCCTTCCTGGACTGCAGAAAACATGAAATGGTGAATGGTTTCCCAAGGCAGAGCACTAATGCAATGAATCTGCCTACCAAACTTGAAAACATTCAACTAGAAGCAATGAAATGGTTAATGGCATACATAAAACATATAAACATATAATCACAAAAGAAGAAACTATACTAAAACTCCATACCACAGGGATCCCATAAAAAAAGTTGTAATTCTTATTAATCTCTTGCCAATCTGCTTACAAAAGGTGTACAATCAAGGTCTGAGCATCCAGTTGAGTCCAACCCCCTACGAAGAGAAAGAAGAAGAAGATATAGACATGTATTCAACCTCATCCCATCCTCAGGGGTAGAATCCCTAAGATTAGGAGCTAATCTAACTGATACTGAACAAGAAACAGGAATATAAGCATCTCAACAACTTGCCTCTAAAAGTGAAAAACTGATTCATTTGAGCTCAAACTAACTTCTAAAGCAATGAATCTACCCTCTATTACTATTTATCTATCATAATTACATGCCAAGTCATAATTTACAATGGTAAATCATCCACCATGAGAGAGAATCCATGATTACAGTAAAAAATTGGAAAAATAGCAACCCTGAGCAAAACTGCCAAAAGTGCAGCGCCACTGGCCAGAAGCGCAACGCCACTTTCAAGTCCCTTTTGGAGGTCTTCCCAGCATCCACATTGAGCCCATGATAGCTCATTGGAAATGTCTTCAAGCCTACTTTCCCAAACACCTAGAAGTTATGCATTTGAAGCTCATTTGACCCCTAAAAACTTGATGCTCCCAAGACTTCTTCTTGTGTGCCGAAAAAGTGGCAGAAAGGTCATTTTTAGGGTGTATTTTGACCTTTCGGTGGACCAGTTCTGCCCCAAAAACTTTGAAACTTGCTAGGGTGCATGTCCGCATCACTCTGAATCCAAAAATGCAAACCATTTCTTCATTGGGTACCCCTAGGAAAAGCGTAATGCCATCGACAGTTTTTTTGTGTATTAAATTCCAAAATTTTCAAATGACAAAATTTGCTCCAAATTTGCCCAAAATTGGTGAGAAGCACCATCATCAAGTGATCTGATGAGCCAAGGAAGCTTCAGCCAACATCCTAATCCTATCCTCCTCCTTTTTGCCTTTCAAAGCCCGCCTTAGCCTAGCTTTCATTTCCATTGTTTTCCTCCTCCTCATAATCTTTGTCCTCTGTGTCCATGTTGGTTGAGTTTTGAAGCCTTGAAACCCTAAAGAAGGTAATTGAGGAATGAGTTATCGTGAATAGGGGTAGGGGAAGGGGAGGTGAGCTCATTAGGGTTTGAGCTTATGAGTGAGCTTGTGAGAGTGCTAAATACTAGGAATTTGTTTTAGGGTTTGAGGTTGTATGAAGGGAATGAGTGAGAGTGATTTAGGAGTGAGGGGATGGGAGATGACCTTATGGGCTAGAAAATGAATGAGGGAGTAGGAAATGAGAGGGAGGGCTTTTTTTGTTTGATGCCCTTGGGGAAGAGGGATAAAGGGATGGAAATAATAAGGAATAGGGGTACGGGAATAAAGGGATAAGGGGATAAGGAAATAGGGATAGGGGAATTTAGAGCTGTAGGGATAGGTGACAGGATGAACAATGAGGGTTTTATGGTTTTAGGCACTACTAGGAAGATTTTTAGGGTTTCATGTTAAACCTGGAAAATGATGCTTATAAGTTTGATTTGCAAACCAAAGCAGAAGTGAGGGATGTCAACTTACTTGTAATGATGGAAGGAGAGAGAAATTTGGAGTTTTCTTGAGAGTTTGAGGGGATTTTAGCTCTCCTACACAAAACATAGCACCACATCATAGACGCGCAGTGCCAGTGTTAAATTGCACTGTGACAGTTTTCCAGAAGCGCAATGCCGACCTCAAAGCGCAGCGCCAAGCTCTGAAAGCGCAGTGCCACTTCAAGTCCACTTTTAACTACCTTACCGATGTCCAAATTGGGCATGGGATAGCTCATTGGAAAGCTTGTCGAGTCTCGTTTCCAGAACATCTTGAATTTTTCAATTTGGAGCTCATTTTCCATACCAAAAACCCAATCTCCCAAGACTGGTCAAAATGTGTAGAATGAGGCTGCCAAAATGCAGAGCGTTGTTTCTATCAACTTTTGGAGTTCTTACTCAACTCCAAATTGAGCTCATGATAGCTCATTGGAAATATATTTGTGTCTAGTTATCATTTGCCTCATCAAGAAAGTCATTGGGTTACTCCAGCTAGGAGAAAGCTTGATATTCCCAAGGTCACTCCAGAAGTGCAGCAACTCCCTTGTAGCAAGTGTATTTTCGACATTTCTATAAAACCATGACACCTGTGCAAAAAGTGAAGGAGGCTGTTTTTATTTTTCCTATTGTGGACAAAAACCTCTCTCAGTTTTTCCAAATTCTTCTCTCTTTGGTCTAAAACATAGTTTTAAGAAAAACTGGCCCTATGTGTGGCAAATTATTTGTCCCTTGGAATGAATTATTGAAAAATGATGGAGACATGATGTGTATGAGTTGGAATGGCCTCATACTCGCTGAAATGACCTCCCTTATGCCTCATATACTCAGATGTCTCTAATTCCATAACCAACTGTAGCTCAATGGGTGAGGAAATTAGGGTTTAGTGCTTGTGGAAAATGATGATTTAGACATGCTTGGGAAAAACAACTCCCTTTGGAACTTAACCCTTTGAAACTTACCCTTTCACTTGACTATTTTCTTTGAAAAATTGATCTTTTGATGGTCTGGCATCTTTGGAACACTGAGTTAACAGCTTGGGATGGTGAAATTATTACATTTGAAAGGCATAAAATTACATAATGAAATAAGCATTTCTCTTTACAAATCATCTTCACATGGTGAAGGGATGTTATTTGATCACCCTTTACTTGCTGGTCTTATGCAATGGGATGGAACCTTGCAACCCTAATGACCTAATGAAACCTTGAAAAACCCTAAAGACCTAATGAGACCTTGAAGGACTGAATTTCAAGATGACATAATGACCTCATGACTGATACAAATGGCATGATAAAAATAACTTTATGGATGATGTACAGTCAACAAGATATGAAACTATGCCAGCAAGTAATCACATTTAGGGAAGAGTGATGTTTTTGGACTAGGACTACCATCAATGACTAATTTTTTGCATGACCTAGTGGAATGATAAAAAATTGTTGAATCAGACCCTTAAAATGATATGAAAAGAGGATTTTTGATCACTGATGGCAGGATGCAAATACTGACACTAACATCGGCCTTATTGGGGATGGCAACTCCTTGGAGGTGTCAAGAACATCGTAGACCAAGTTCCTAACCATGTGGTCCAATATGGTCAAAAACATAAATTGAAATGCATGACTGAAAATTGACGACTTGACGACACAAACTGACTTTTACTCAACTAAAAACTGACTCAATACTAAAACACAACTGACAAACTGGAAAAAATGCTCAAAATGGAGCTTATTCAATAAAACCTACTCTAACTGTTCCATTCATCACCTGATCAAGTGAAATGAAACAACCAATGCAACCAAGTAAGCATTCTGGCTATTGTTTGAATTCTTCACAAGTGCTTGTTTATGAGAAAGAAGAGAGAACTCTTGAAAGGCAACTCCCATGAAAACTTGTAAACAAATCCAAATTTTCCCAGATTGAATAATATGGATTCTCTATTTGAATCCAAAAAATACTGCATGAGGATCTTGAAATTCATGTTCACTGGGACTTAGCTCATCCAATGGATTACTTTTCTTCTCCTCATACCATGAATGCAAACTTTCATCGGAGCTTTGTGACGAGACTCCTGCTGAAAATGACAAAGAAACCAACTGTCGGATCAAGTTTGTATCAATACTTTTTTCAAGCTCAAAGTTAGCTAATGGAGAAGGAATTTGACTGCAGACATCATCCAACACATCAGCTATTGGATTGTGAAAAACTTGAAAAGACTGTTGCAACCCATTTTCTATTGGTTCCAATGAGATTGCATGATTTTCTACAGGCTGCTCATCCTTTATTGAAGATATACTATGCAAAATTCCCTTCAAAAATTGAAATGATTCAAAACATAATGGTACGGAATCATCTTACATAATTTGATCATATGTTCTAGCTTCCAACTCTTCATCTGCAACCTAACATTCAATGGAATTCAAGGGCTACAAATCTAGATATGAGAAGTCTTGAACAAGGATTTCATTTCCCTCTAGATGGTCCAGATCAAAACTTATCGACAGTTGATTTCTGATTGCACGAAAGTTATCTCTGATGTACTGAAACGAAGTAAAACAAAGAGGCAAAGATCCTTTACTTACTTAAAAATTTTCTGCACTTTCTCCCTCATTTCCATAGCTAATATGCAACGGTTGATCATTGTATTCGAGCTGCTGAAAGTGAACTTCCTCCTTCCATAAACTAGCTACTGATTCGTATGCAAGACTAGTTTATGTTTGGAGAAAATAATCATCATCATACTGATCAAACTTAGGCAAATCATCAGTATCAAATACATCATCAAGCATACATGTCAAATCAACAGATCTCTCTTCTCCAAGATGATCTATAAAACAATCATTATCAGATCTATGACAACTGGGATAAGAAAGGAAATGTTTTGGATCATCCACTTGTTCTTATTCAATCAGCGAGCCATGGTCTTAAACATCATACTCATTCCTTGTGGTAATATTTTGCATCATCTCTTCCACTGCACTTACCAAAATGTCGAGCTTTACCTCTAAAGATGTCGATTCCTCTGGATCTATGTTCTTCCTCTCTTCTTCCTTCAACTTTGCCCTTCTGATCAACAAATTAGCCTCTACATCTACTACACTATTTTGCATCTCTTCAAGTGTTGCAAGGTTCCTTTCTCTCAGCTGAAACTCCATTTCCAGATCAAAGGCTTCCAGGTAGTGTAAGAGAGCGGATCTAGGAGGAGGCCTTATATTAGCAGGCATCGAAAAATAGACTTGGTTAAACCTGGCAGAAAATTGTTGTACTGTCTCCCCTGGTTGTCTTTTCAGTTGGTTATACTCTTCTAGAATCAAGAAAGGGTTTTGTTTGACCACCCACTTGTCAAGGAAAACTTTGACGAACTGTTGGAAATCTGAGATGCTCGCATTAGGCAGGGTTTTGAACCAACTCTTGACTTTTCCTTGCAAAGAAAGAGCAAAAAGCCTAATACTGACATCCTCTTCATCAACTTCAAAAAGGTCAAGAAAAGACTCAAAATTTAGTACATGTCTCTCAGCAGTGATGTTGTCACATTCACCATCAAATCTTGGTAGATATAGGTAATGATTTTTAGGGAAAGCATGGGATATAGGAGGTAAAATCAGAGGCTTGTATCTATCTGGAATTTTACAAGGTATAGGAATATGTACAGAAGGTGTAGAATTATTCTTGATCTCTTGAGGCTCATCAGTTTGAAGACGATCATCATAAGATTCAGAAGAAGGGTCTTGATCAATATCAAAGGCATGCAAATATTTTGTATTCACAATCTTCAAAGAGAAAGAATCAAATGTAGGTCTAGGATCTTTTCTCGAATATAGTATACTTTGTAAAGCCTTCTTGACATTCTCAGGAAAAGAGAAGAAATAATTTATAACAAAGAACATAATGTCTTGGGTGAAATTACAACTTGAATACCTGATCTTTCCATATTGTCCTTTCATGTTTCTGCTGGTTAGGTTCATCCTCTAGTGGAGTCCTTGGATCTGATCTGGAAACCCATTTAGAGTCGCGAGGTGAATTATTTCAGCCTTCAGGTGTCTGGTCGTTGTCCACCATCAACAATCAGATCTAAACTTGATACATTTTGCTGAGGAACATAAAACTACATTCCCCAGTATGGTCGCTACTATGTTATCACTTGTATTGAACCTCAGGCTGAAGGAAGGCAATGCCAGGGTAACCACAAACCACACTTAGCCAAGTAGCTAGCCCTACTAGGCCGAGAGAGGGCTCTCTCCATAAGGATCTCAGCCAATATGACTAGATTGGGTAAAGGATATTAGGCTAGGTATAGTAGCATGAAGTTTTGATTTTGATTTTGAAGGGGTTTTGTCGGATGAGGAGGAGCTGGACAATTTAGGTCTGGAAAACTAGGTCAGGATTGCAGGGTGTTTAATGGGGCACGGTAGGCATAAGATTTAGCACTCAAGGTCTTTATGGGGTGAGATGTTTAAGATTGGTGAGAAGCTAAGAAGGGCATGTGACAATCATGGCTCCTTCCTGGACTGCAGAAAACATGAAATGGTGAATGGTTTCCCAAGGCAGAGCACTGATGCAATGAATTCTGCCTATCAAACTTGAAAACATTCAACTAGAAGAAATTAAATGATTAATGGCATACATAAAACATATAAACATATAATCACAAAAGAATAAACTGTACTAAAACTCCATACCACAGGGATCCCATAAAAATAGCTGCAATTCTTATTAATCTCCTGCCAAACTTCTTACAAAAGGTGTACAATCAAGTTCTGAGCATTCAGCTGAGTCCAACCTCCTACCAAGAGAAAGAAGAGGAATATATATACATGTATTCAACCTCCTCCAATCCTCAGGGGTCGAATCCCTAAGATGATAAACTAATCTAACTGATATTGAACAAGAAACAAGAATATAGGCATCTCAACAACTTGCCTCTAAAAGTGAAAAACTGATTCATTTGAGCTCAAACTAACTTCTAAAGCAATGAATCTACCCTCTATTACTATTTATCTATCATAATTACATGCCAAGTCATAATTTACAATGTTAAATCATCCACCATGAGAGAGAATCCATGATTACAGTCAAAAATTGGAAAAATAGCAACCCTGAGCAAAACTGCCAAAAGCGCAGTGCCATTGGCAAGAAGCGTAGCGCCACTTTCAGGTCCCTTTTGGAGGCCTTACTGGCATCCAAATTGCACCCATGATAGCTCATTGGAAATTTATTGAAGTCTAATTTCCAAAACACCTAGAATTTTTTCATTTGAAGCTCATTTGGCCCCTCAAACCGTGATTCTCTCAAGACTGCTTCTGTGTGCCCAAAAAGTGACAGAAAGGTCATTTTGAGGGTATATTTTGACCTTTTGGTGGACCAGTTCTACCCCAAAAAATTTGAAAATTTCTAGGGTGCATGTCCTCATCACTCTGAATCCAAAAATGCAAACCATTTCTTCATTGGGTTCCCCTAGGAAAATCGCAGCGCCAGTGGCGCTGTTCTTCTAGGTAGTTTTTTTGTGTATTAAATTCCAAAATTTGCAAATGACAAAATTTGCTCCAAATTTGCCCAAAATTGGTCAAAGGAACCATAATCAAGTGCTCTGATGAGCCAAGGAATATTTATCCAACATCTTAAGCCTATCCTCCTCCTTTTTGCCTTTCAAAGCCCACCTTAGCCTAGCTTTCACTACCACTATTTTCCTCCTCCTCATAATCTTTGTCCTCTATGTCCATGTTGGTTGAGTTTTGAAGCCTTGAAACCCTAGAGAAGGTAATTGAGGTATGAGTTATGGTGAATAAGGGTAGGGGAAGGGGAGGTGATCTCATTAGGGTTTGAGCTTATGAGTGAGCTTGTGAGAGTGCTAAAGAGGTTATGAGGGTTTTAGGAATTTGTTTTAGGGTTTCGGGTTGTATGAAGGGAATGAGTGAGAGTGATTTAGGAGTGAGGGGATGGGAGATGACCTTATGGACTAGAAAATGAATGAGGGAGTAGGAAATGAGAGGGAGGTATTTTTTTTTTTATGCCCTTGGGGAAGAGGGATAGAGGGATGGAAATTATAAGGAATAGGGGTACAGGGATAAAGGGATAAGGGGATTGGGAAATAGGGATAGGGGAATTTAGAGTTGTAGGGATAGGTGACAGGATGAAAAAAGAGGGTTTTAGGGTTTTAGGCACTACTAAGAAGATTTTTAGGGTTTCATATTAAACCTGGAAAATGATGCTTATAAGTTTGATTTGCAAACCAAAACTGAAGTGAGGGATGTCAATTTACTTGTAATGATGGAAGGAGAAAGCAATTTGGAGTTTTCTTGAGAGTTTGAGGGTTTTTTAGCTCTCCTACACAAAATGCAGCACCACTGCACAAAAGTGCAGCGCCACCCTAGAAGGGTAGTGCCAGTGTTAAATTGCACTGTGAAAGTTTGCCAGAAGCGCATCGCCAAGATCTGAAAGCGTAGCGCCACTTCAAGTCCACTTTTGACTTCCTTCCCAATGTCCAAATTAGGCAAGGGATAGCTCGTTGGAAATATTGTCGAGTCTAATTTCCATAAAATCTTGAATTTTTCAATTTGGAGCTCATTTTCCTTGTCAAAATCCCAATCTACCAAGACTGGTCAAAGTGTGTAGAATGAGGCTGCCAAAATGCAGAGTGTTGTTTCTGTCAACTTTTAGAGGTCTTCCTCAACTCCAAATTGAGTGCATGATAGCTCATTGAAAATATATCTATATCTAGTTATCATTTGACTCATCAAGAAAGTCATTTGGTCACTCCAGCTAGGAGAAATCTTGATTTTCCCAAGGTCACTCTAGAAGTGCAGCAACTCTCTTGTAGCAAATGTATTTTTGACATTTCTCTGAAACCATGACACCTGTGTAAAAAGTGAAGGAGGGTTTTCTTATTTGGCCTATTTTGGACAAAAACCTCTCTCACTTTTTACAAATTTGTCCCTGTTGGTCTAAAACATAGTTTGAACAAAAATTGGCCCTGTGTGTGGCAAATGATTTGTCCCTTGGAATGACTTATTGAAAAATGATGGAGACATGATGTGTATGAGTTGGAATGGCCTCATATTCACTGAAATTACCTCCCTTATGCCTCACATACTCAGATGTCTCTGATTCCATAGCCAACTCTAGCTTAATGGGTGAGGAATAGGGTTTAGTGCTTGTGGAAAATGATGATTTGGACACCCTTGGGAAAAAAAACTCCCTTTGGCATGTACTTAACCCTTTGAAACTTTACCCTTTCACTTGACTATTTCCTTTGAAAAATTGATCTTTTGATGGTCTGGCATCTTTGGAACACTGAGTTAACAACTTGGGATGGTGAAATTATTGCATTTTAAAGACATAAAATTACATAATGAAATAAGCATTTCTCTTTACAAATCATCTTCACATGGTGAAGGGATGTTATTTGATCACCCTTTACTTGTTGGTCTTATGCAATGGAATGGAACCTTGGCAACCCTAATGACCTAATGAAACCTTGAAAAACCCTAAAGACCTAATGAGACCTTGAAGGACTGAATTTCAGGATGACATAATGACCTCATGACTGATACAAATGGCATGATAAAAATAACTTTATGGATGATGTATAGTCAACAAGATATGAAACTATTCCAGCAAGTAATCACATTTAGGGAAGAGTGATATTTTTGGACTAGGACTACCATGAGTGACTAATTTTTTGCATGACCTAGTGGAATGATAAAGAATTGCTGAATCAGACCCTTAAAATGATATGAAAAGAGGATTTTTGATCATTGATGGCGGGATGCAAATACTGACAATAACACCTTTATTATATAAAAATAAATACTCTATTAAAATAAACTCTTAATTCCCAAACACCTATGAAAACACCATATAGCTATGAACCTTACCATTACCATATAACATGACTTTGTTTAATGGCAGACACACATGACATACTTGTTCCCTATGACCATACATGGCAAACAATGTATAATTACAACATGTACATGGTAGATGGGATACAATGGCAGATAAATTCTTTTGCATGGCATACAAGGCATTTGATGAGATATAACACTCACATGGCAGACAAGTCCTTTTGCATGATTTTATTTCACATGGCAGACAAAAATAATGTATGTGCATCATCACATGACAGACCAAAGATTGACATGTTCTCTTGAATCTGTCGTAAACTATGTTGGATATATAAAAATAAATAAATAAATAACATATTTGATGCCCAAGCCAAATACTACATAACAAATAATTATAAAAAAACGATGCATATTGGATGGACATATTACATGGAAGCTGAACAGATTTTTAAACTAGATGTTGCATATTTGATGGACATATTACGTTGAACGTATCTAACATTGGACACTGCATATTTTATGAATGTATTACATATTACGTATTACATTAATGTTGGTCGGCCCACCTTAAGCCAACGATGTAACCTTTTACCATATGTTGAACTACTGTATATATACAAAGTATCAACTGTCCAATTATGCATTCAACTAAGCTTTTGCGTTCGGTGAAGAGAAGATATAGTTCACATCTCATGAACTAACAAGAGAGAAAGGAATATAATCAGAACTTTTTGCTGACCTGTAAATCCTGTAAGAGACTCTTCTTACGGACTTGAGGAAGGCTACTCATCGCAGTCATATTGTAGATTGGTTGGTTAGTGTTCATTGCATATTACAGACCTTGAGCCTTCTTGTCACCGGAATTTAGATCCCTCCTAGAGTTGTCTTTGAAGACATCCTTGTGGAAAGAACAGAAGGGTTGGACCCCAAAAGGTTGGAGCCTAAAAAATACAAGGTTGGTGCCTTGGAAGATAGGGTCAGAGCCCTAGAGGATTATAGTCCTCAAGAAACTAGGCCAGAGCCTGAACCAGATATAGGGTTGAAGCCCTTGAGGTTGTGTTGTAGCGGCTACAACCACCCTCCAAAAAATTTCCTTAGCCTGTTTTGGAGCCTCCCTACCAACCTTCATAAAAACTTGCCTTGATTCATCA